>BDMV01000004.1:9864933-10231857 GCA_008326285.1 Oryza officinalis | reverse complement strand
GCGGCGGAGGGGAAAACGAGGGGCGGCCTCGGGGGGGGGAATAAAAAGGCGGCGCGGCGGGAATTCCGGCGGGAAAAGCGGCGGAGCGGGCGCGGCGGCGGCCGGGAGAGTCGGGGACGACTCGGCCGCGGGCCCCACCCGTCAGCGACCGGGTGACGCGGGGGAGGCACGGCGGACTTTCCGGGCGGCCTTTGGGCCACGGCCTCGGGCCGGCCCGGGAAGGGGAGAGACGCGGAGGCGGCGGGGGCGCGGCCTTGGGCCGAAGGAGAGAAGAGGCGCGGCGGGAGAGAGGATTTTGGGCCGAAATCGGCCCAAAACAAAAGGGACATTTTAAATTGGTTTTTTAATTAATTTAGTCAGTTAAATGAACTTTGTGACTTTAAAATTATTTCTTTAGCTCCAAAAATTCACGAAAAATTTTGGAGAGTATTTTAGGGCATAGAGAATATTACAAAAATATTTCCGGCCATGATTTTTAAAGGAAATTTTAATTTCCCTCACAATTTCACTTGATTAAATTGCTTTAAAATTTTATTTATTTTCTGGAAAATGTATTATTTAACGATTTTTAGTCCCGATCGAAAATCGGGGCGTGACACCCATCCACGAAACGGCCACGGCTTTATGATTGGATGCATAGCCGATGCCGGCGCTCTTTGAATTGCTCCAAATTTCTGACAATCTTGGCATCCCTTATAGTACTTGAAACAATCCTCTAGCATCATTGGCCAGAAATATCCTGCACGCTTTAATAGCCATCTCATTTTATGGGCCGATTGATGTGTTCCACAAATCCCTTCATGGACCTCACTCATGACAACTTTGGCTTCTTCAATACTTAAGCATTTGAGCAAGACACCATCAATCGTCCGATAATACAGGTTATCATCCAATAAGACATAACGTAAGGCTTTATACTTCAGTTTGCGTGACGCTGATGGAGAGGGATTTCTCAAATACTCAATGATGTCAAACCTCCAATCATCGGCATCCACGGTGGCAATCTGAATCTGAACATCTTTAGTCATCGGCCTGTATCCCGATGCCCCCTGAGCTAAGTCATTGGCCTCAAAGTTTTGCTTCCTGGGTATATGCCTCATCGTCACAATCTTGAAATCTTATAGCAACGTTATGCATTCCTCATTGTAAACTCTGAGAATATCATTCTTGCACTCATAATCTCCAGAAAGTTGATTAATGACCAACTGTGAGTCACCAATGATTTCTACGGAATCGGCCTCGACTTCTTGTAATAACTGTAAGCCTTTGAGAACAGCTTCATACTCGGCTTGATTATTCGTATAATAAGGCTTGATAGTAAAAGCAAACTCGAAGCTTGCCCCCCGAGGGGATATGATGACTAGGCCGATACCGCATCCATGTCTGCACACAGACCCATCGAAATACAAGGTCCATGGCACAATATCCGAATATGCAATTGAGTCATCTCTGTGCTGAACAATAAAATCGGCTAGGGCTTGTCCCTTGATTGCTTTAGCCGATTCATACTGTAGGTCGAACTCTGTCAAGGCAAAAATCCACTTCCCAATTCTTCCTTTTAATACGGGGGCCGATAGCATGTATTTCATCACATCGGCCTTACTTACCACAATGCACTCATTGGAAAGTAAATAATGCCTCAACTTAGTACATGAGAAATATAAGCACAAACAGAGTTTTTCTACCGGCGTGTACCTTGTCTCGGCATCCAGCAACCTCCTGCTGAAATAGAAAATGACTCGCTCTTTGCTATCAATGTCCTGAACTAAGACTGAGCCGATAGACTTCTCATCGGCCGATAGGTACAGCCTAAACAGAACTCCCTTCTGTGGAGGAATTAAAACTGGTGGGGAGCTCAAATACTCCTTGATGTCGTCCAACGCCTTCTGCTGCTTATCACCCCATATGAACTCTTCATCCTCTTTTATCTTCAATAACGGAGTGAACGGCTCTATTCTTCCTGACAGGTTCGATATAAAGCGCCGAACAAAATTGATCTTGCCGAGCAGAGATTGTAACTTGGTCTTGTTCGTCGGAGGTTTGATTTTCTTTATAGCATCGATGTTCTTCTGTGTAATCTCAATTCCTCTTTCGTGGACCAAGAAACCCAGGAACTGACCGGCCGATACGCCAAAGGCACACTTGTTAGGGTTCATTTTTAAACCATACTTCCTCGCTCTTTTGAGTACCTTGCGTAAATCGGCCAGGTGCATATCATATTCTCTTGACTTCACGACGACATCATCAATATAAACTTCAATCAAAGAGCCGATAAGATCATGAAAAAAATAATTCATGGCCCTCTGATACATAGCTCCAGCATTCTTCAAACCGAATGTCATAACAACCCATTCATATAGGCCGATTGCCCCCGGGCATCGGAAGGCTGTCTTGTGAACATCTTCTTCGGCCATGAAAATTTGGTTATAGCCTGCGTTCCCATCCATGAAGCTGATAACCTTGTGCCCAGATGCGGCATCGACAAGCAAATCGGCCAGAGGCATAGGGTACTCGTCTTTCGGTGTTGCTTTGTTCAGGTCTCTGAAGTCAATACATACCCTAAGCTTGCCATTTTTCTTCATTACTGGAACTATATTGGAGACCCATTCTGCGTATCGGCAAGGTCTGATGAAGTTGGCATCATAAAGTCGTGTAATCTCTGCCTTGATAGCTTCGTGCATATCGGCCTTAAATCTCGTAGGGGCTTGTTTAAACGGCCGATAGCCTGGTTTGATTGGTAGCCGATGTTCTACAATCGATCGGCTTAATCCTGGCATCTCATGATATTCCCATGCAAAACAATCCACGAATTCTTTCAACACATTTATAAGATTATTCTTGTATTCCTTTGGCAGGTTAGCACTTACATACGTTGGCCTAGGCCTATCACCTGTTCCTATGTCAACCTCTTCGAGTTCATCGGCCGACGTAAAACCCTGTCCCAACTTGCCATCTAGCTCGTCCACCGCGTCATCTGTGTAGGGACTAGCTTGTTCATCTTGAACGGCGGACGGTGCCTCTTTGTTAAAGTAATTGCTTGTCTTGATCTTCGATCGTCTCGATGTCACAGTCAGTTACCTTGAGGAAATCGGCGTCCCAGACTCGCCCGGACAAGCAGTCGATTCCCTCTATCTCCCATACTGCGAGATCGGCATTGGCCACGTGTACCGACCGATCGGCCTGCACGATCTCGACCTGGTCCCCTTGCCATTGCATGAGGCATTGGTGCATTGTTGAAGGGACGCAACAGTTTGCGTGGATCCAATCCCGTCCCAACAACAAGCTGTAGGAACCCTTTCCGTCGAAGACGAAGAAGGTGGTGGGTATTGTCTTGCTGCCCACGGTGAGTTCCACGTTTAGGACCCCCTTCGCCTCGAACGTGTTGCCACCAAAGTCCTTTAACACCATGTTTGTCTTGATTAGATCTTCAGGTACCTTTCCAAGCTTCCTGAAGGTTGTGTATGGCATCAAATTGACCGCCGCGCCGCCATCGACTAGCATCTTCGTCATCGGCCGCCCGTTGATGAATCCCTTGATGTATAATGGCCGCAAGTGCCTGTAGCTGTCGTCAACTGGCTTGTCAAATATGGCTTGATCTGGTGACAACTGTAGCTTAGACGAAGATTGTTCGTCGTCGGCCACTGCTTCATCGGCCGCCTGCACGCTGTACTCTACTGGTAGTATAACAACCATGTTAACAGGCGCCGATGTCACTCGTTTACCTTTTGAAGCCGCAGAGGCCCGGGCTGTATCGGAGGTGCCTTCATCGGCCGTGACCACCGTGGATTTTATCCTCTACTCTTTCTTGGTCTTAGCCGACCGAAGGGCTATTGCCACCTGTTGCTCTTGGATTTGTTCTTTCCTTCTTAGCCTCTGAACCCGCCGTTCCTGTGTCTTGGTGAATACATCGCTTGGGCACCATTGGGGGTTCTGGACCTTCTCCTCGTCTTCAATGTGTTGTTCTTGGCGCATCGGCCCTAGCCTTTCATGTACAGACTTTCTTTGCTTGGCCGGCCGATGCGCTTGCCTGCTTGAGCTGCCCTGATAATAATCTTCTGCCCCATTGCACGCAGGGCACTCCTGAATGGACGGCAACCTCATCCCCTCATTCCAGCAGAACCGGAAAAACTCGCACTTCCAATGTGGGTCATAAGAGTTGTCTTGATCGGCGTAGTCTTGAGCTTGTTCCTCCTGCCTCCGCTGGTATTTTCTGATCAGGCCCTCAGAGGTCTGATAAGGTCGCTTGCCGGTCCGATGGCCACCGCCATCGGCCTTGTCTGCCCGCACCATGTTGACTAGGAACGGGTGTCCTTCTATTTTCATCGGTTTCTTGGCATCATCGATCTTAATTCTGCCCTGTTCAATAGCCGATTGAATCTGTTGTCTGAAGATCTTGCATTCGTTGGTATGGTGAGAGTAAGAGTTATGCCACTTGGAATATCTTCTCTTCTTGATTTCTTCGGCCGGTGGCAATACGTGACCTACTGGCAGTTGAATTTGCTTTTCTTGCAACAATAGATCAAATATCTTATCGGCCATGTTGATGTCAAAGTCAAACTTGTCTTCTTTGTCACCCTTCTTCACCCACTGGCAAGTTGTAGGTTTCCTCATCCGGGCCCATTCGGCCAGGTCGACATCAACATCTTCATCGTCGTCGTCGTCGGAGGCATACTGATAGACTGTATTGATATTTTTTGCAAATTTCTTAGCCTCCTGGAATCGTTGTTTGTGGGCCGATACCCGTTGTGCTAGCTGAGCTAGGCTTTCAAATTCCTGCGAGGAGAACCTCTCGCGTATCGGCCCTAACAATCCTTGGAACGCCAAATCGGCGAGCTGTGAATCGGTCAAGCTAAGGCTGTAGCATCTGTTCCTTATGTCCCTGAATCGTTGAATATACTCCGAAACCGATTCGTCGACTCGTTGTCTAATGGCGGTCAGATCGGACAGTTTCATCTCCTGTACGCCGTTATAGAAATACCTATGAAACTGTTTCTCCAGATCTATCCATCCTCTGATGGAATTGCAGGGTAAAGATGAAAACCACGTAAACACAGACCCAGACAAGGACAGAGGGAAAAATCTCACCCTCAATGCCTCGATAGCCGATGCCTCCCCGCACTGTGCTAGGAATCGGCTTACATGCTCGTAAGTCGAGACGTTGTCCTGCCCCGAAAACTTGGAGAAGTCTGGGATCTTGTATCGGCCTGGCAATGGCACTCTGTCAAATTCCTCGGGGTATGGGTGCCGATACACTGTAGAGTTCTCCTTGGGCTTCAAGCTGAACTGATCTCGCATCACTTCGGCTGTCATCTCGGCCCAGTATCCTGCGGGCCGATGTGGGAGGTCTTGCTGATACGATTGTTGCAAGCCCTCGGCTTGATACTGCCTGGGGGAGTATGGCTGGTAGTGGTGATCTACGTTTTGCATGCCATATTGCCCTGCGGTGTGCTGCTGGTAGCCCTGTGACGTATTGTAAACCGCCTGTGGTGGAGGGTTGTTGAAAACCGGGGCTTGTGGCTGTCCGGCCGATGGCTGGTTGATAGGAACCTGCTGCATCGGCTCGATCGCTGGTTGCTTCCCCTTGGTCCATTGTGCATATTGCTCCTCCGTGATATGCTGAGGGCTCCCTCCTGTCTGCTTAGTAAGGACCAATGGCAGTGTCATCGTTGGCTGTGCCGATGGGGGTGGCATCGGCGCTGTCGGCTGAGCCATGCTCAAGTCGTTCCTCAGGGTCCGATAGGCAGGGAACTTATTTTCTGGTAAGAAAATCGGCCCCTGAGGCTTGTATTGGTGAATCGTCCCATCTAGGATCGATTTGACCGTATTGGTCAATGTGTTCACCAGAATCCCCGACTGGTTGACTAGCGCAGAATGAACTACGGAATCAATCCTATCTTGCAACGTCGGCACTGCAGTATCCTCGGTCTTGACGGCGTAGTCATGTGCCGCTGCCGACGTGCCAGCTCCATCTCCGGGACTCGGCATAACTACCTTGGATTTTTGGATCAAGGTGCCTTGCCGAGTCCTAGAATATGTTTGCAAGTACATATTCTGGAACTGCTCGACCAGCTTTTCCATCTCAGCCTTCTGCTCTGCATTGAGCTGGTCGGCGGTCACAAGGACGACGTTCTCCTCGGAAATCTCGACCTGCTTCGACATCTTGAGGAGATCTTGTTGTTGTTGCTGAGTTTGCGTTGTTTGGTCCCACTGGGCATGCCAAAAGCGTGTTGGTGTAGAATTAGACCCGCCTCGCAACAAAAGACGGGCTCTACGTTTCCACGGCGGCCTGGGAGATCTGCTTAACTCCAGTGCAGGTCCAAATCGGCTTGCCTAGTCGTGCACAGAGTGTGCCAGTTGATTTGATCTGCAATCAACAAGAAACAAGTAAACCATGTCAAAAAAACAATGATCGATCGGCCAATAGGCCGATGTCACATCGTTATAGCCCAGCCGATAGGGCAAAGCTGTATCGGCTTACTCAATATAATAAGTAAATTGAAGAGATCCAATCTCATCGGCCCATGTTAACATGCGTATAACAAATTAATGGAATCGGCCGATGAGGGTTCCACGAGGATAACTACACTAGCTATTACTCCAGTGTAAACTTATACAAGCCAATCGGCTAATATAAATACACCAACCACAAAGAAGTCTTTAAGAACACTCTGCGACCGATATGTTTATATTCATCGATCCACATGTATAAGTGACAAACACATGCAAGAACATAAATAATCACATGCATTAGATAAGACCGGCTGAAACCCCGGCGCTATCCTTAATTACAATCGAAAGCAGGCTTCGTGTTAGATCTTGAAACAGGACTAAGGTCGATAGCAACTCAAAGTGTAAATCGAGACTTAACGCAAAGAAAATAAAGCCGTCGATTGCTTTTGGGGATGGTAAATGCCTTAGATAATCTAAACGAGCAAACTGATTCAACCATCGTCGGCAATAAACCCTAAAACGAGTTAACCGCTGATAAGACAGAATCAGAAAACCACATCAAGATTAGCTAACACACGATAAACGACGATCACATCATCAGGGCTTAACGTGCCTAAAGCGACACGCTAGCCCCGACGATGTAAATCGTCGGGTACGAGTTCTTACCTTGCTCTTGGGAAGCAAGAACTCGTCAGGAGTCAACCTCTTGCGAGGGTTGGTGATGCGCCGAAAGTAGATTAGTTTGATTGTATGATTGATTGAGAGAGTGCTTCTATGTACAAACTATCGGGATATTTATACCCGAGGTTACAACAGAACCCTTGTAGGGCACGATCTTATCTACAACAAATGAGCCTTGATGGCAAACTTTAGCCACATATCAGATCTAAACTACTTAATTTACAAGATACAATTGCCTAAAACCGAGCTTTATCTCTATTTGGCAACTTCCTTAAAGCTTATTTTGAGCCCAGACCAAGCCCACATTGACGCTGTCAACTCACAACCCGTATCGGCCCACGACCAAGCCGAATCCATATCGGCCGATACGCTCTTTATGGCAACGCCTTTCCCAGTCCGATACGACCACTGGGCCCGATACGAAACCTGATCTGTCTCCAATTCAATCTGTCTTCTCTGCTTCGGTTTCCCCTTTTCTTTCCAAGTCGATTACCAAATTTCGCCGTTAACATGATTATACTCTAGTTTATGCTTGCTATATAGTTGATGGGTTTATCTTCTCTTTGTTGCAAAACATGACATGACTTACTATATGTCTGGTATTAAGCTCTTGAATATTAACTGACTATCATTCCAATGCTTGATGAAATCATTGTCAAAAGGGGAGAAGAGTTACAAACAATGCAACAATGCAAATGCAAGTGTTTTTCTTTTGTTTTTCTTTCTTTGTTTTTCTTTCTTTGTTTTTCTTTCTTTGTTTTTCTTTCAAAGGAGGAGAAATTTTTATTTTTGTTTTTTATTTTTCCAAACACCAAAGCAAGCATTTTTGATGGAGTTTGCCAATGTGTTCATCAAGGGGGAGATTGTAAAATCAAAGGTGTGTGATTCTTCTGTTGTGATGAACAATTGGCATCTGAGGTTATTGGTTTTGAGATTTGGAGATTATTGGCAAAGTGGTTTTTGAGATGATTGAATTTTTAGACGGTGAACAGGAGTTGCTGTTTTTGTTGGGTCCGGTAAGACCGGGCAGGCAAGGCCGGTCAGACCGGCGGTATGTGTGCGGTCAGACAGGCAAGCCCGCGGTCTGACCAGCCGATTCTGTGTCAGTTTCGGTTTCGGGTTGTTTTATTGGATATCCGTGGTTAATTTTTGTTTATGGCTTCTAGATGGATACTATGCGTATGTAATACTGTTGTGTGCTAACAATGAGTCAAGTTTGGGATAGCTTGTGCTCGGATATGGTTTCTTTGTTTGATTCATGTGTAGGTAATCTTTACGTCTCGGGAGAGTATTGCCGGTGATGTATCGGGAGTCAACTTGGAGATAAGGTGACGTCCGGACGGTCAGAGATCATGCGGGATACTTAGGCTAAAGATTAATGCACGTGGTTGGTGATGATTTCATATGGCATACAATGGAGATATTGTGTGCGTATGGGATGCGATGTTGAATTTGGAAGGAGTCCAAATTTGGTATGATTGGAGTATGTAAAGTTGGTTTCTTGTACAGGAACGTTTCCTAGGTGGATTAGGACTTCTTGTATGAGTTTGGTTCGTGGCTTTATGCTGCCTACCACATGTATAAATAGAGAGGGAGGGTGTGATCTCTCGGTATCGGCTTTAGAGTGCATTGAGTTGAAAGTTTGGTTAGGGTTTCGAGTTTAGTCGAGATTTTCGTGAGGAGTGTTGTTGTTGCACTTTGTAAACACAGAGAGAAGTAATAAAGTTGTCATCTACTTTGAGAGATCTTCAATTGGTGTTTGCACGGGTTTCGGCGGTCTAACCAGCGAGATACCGGCGGTCAGACCGACGGCATCACAGCGGTCAGACCGGCGATACAGGGCGGTCAGACTTTCAGGACAGGGTGGTCAGACCGGCCGATCTATTCCGATCAGACCAATCTACATCGATTTGAGGGTAACTTTTAATTCCGCTAAAAATTTTGGTTTTTGGGTACTACAACCATTCACCCCCTCTGGTTGACTTAGTTCTTATTCTTTGATCCATGCTTACATTACTAAATATTACTCTACACCTCTGCAGTTGATATAGAGCAATAATATAAATGAACATTAAGCCAATACCATTGCATATCCCCAGTAAGCTAGCCATATAATTAATACAAGGCAAGTCTAGACTAAACTTGGTACTCATATAATTATGCAAATAGAGTAAAGTATCATGATTATATAAAGAAGAGTATTTCATTATTCTAGCATAAAGTCTTACAAGAGAGATATTAGCTACTATAACCATACTAGGATTCTCCCGGAAGACTTGAAGAACTAGAGGACTACTCTATTCCTAACTCTACTAGCACTAGAACAAAGTAAACTATGGAGAGCTTCTTCTTCTTGTTCTTCTTGGTGTGTGTTGGAGGAGAAGATGAGAGCTCTTTATATAGTGATGGAGGAGGTGCAGATTCCAAGCATCAAAAGAGCATCTTCTTCCTTAAACTACCATGTGTCCCCATAATGACGGTTTCCACCGGTAGAAACGGTCACAACCATCATAGATAGTCGGTAGTAAAGTTTGAGGGCCAGAGGGGCTGGACCTGGGTCGGCCGACCCCAGGGGTTGGCCGACCCCTGGCTAGCCCATCTGGCCCTGATCTCTCTCTAGGGCTTTCTCTGGTGGATCCTTGATCCAGTGGCATGGTAATTGGGTCCATTTGCAGGTGTTTCATTGGGTTTGTGGGCCCTTCTATCCATGTGTACGCCACGTGCCAACCTCTGATTAGTTGAACGTGTATTTTCCACCATTTCTCCTCCATTTCTAAGGTAATCTCCTATAGTCAAATACTTTGCCAAGTACATGTGGAACTAGGTTATTTCTAAATAAATATGCATGCAAGCATTGCTAGTTCTTTATCATTTTTAGGAATATTGATGGTCAAAATTGGGCTTGAACGACTGTCAACAACACCAAAAGTAGATGTATATTGATCTGAGAGATAAATTACAAAGACCCTAGGTGTACATATTTATACCCATGGGCCGATAAGAGTCCTAATTGTATACGTAACAAACATTCCTAAAGATAAAACTAAAACATAAAGTCCTTATCAGACATGACACAAACTTTTCTAAATATAAAACTTGCCTAATTAATAGAGAAATTAAGTTGTCATGCGATGGTCTTCACGATTCCTTATTGAACTCGGTCTCTTCTGGATAAACTTTCTATCGGCTGATCGTATTCTTTCTTTGATCGAATCCACTAAAGAATTTCACCAAATTTTGGTGTTATCTGCCACCCGCGTGACTCCCCACCCACTCTGCGCACAGCGCCGCTTTACCCGCCCCACTCCCCAACTCTGCCCGTGCTCCACGCCCATGATTCGGTGCAGATTCGATTTTCAAATCCATCATCTCTCTCTCTTCCCTCCCCCCACGTCGCTGGCGGTTTTGCACTCACCCCAGCCACATCCGAGCTCCCCGAGCCGATAAAATCCATCCCCGAGCGCCCCTCTCCCTTTTTCCCCATCCGTTGCCGCTCCTCATGCACCCAATCGATCCTGCGCTGCTCAACCCTAGAGTCGCTGCCGTCCACCGCCTTCGGTCACTTCTCGTCGTTGCTAGCTGCCACGCCCGGCTGCACCATCGTCGCCGTCGACTTCGGATGGTCGAGAGCTACCTCGGTCACCGCTTGGTCGTTGCCCTTCACCGCTAGAACTCATCTCCCCTCGCACGCCGGTGAGCCCGCCATTCCTCCCTCCCTCCGACCGGCAATGCCGCTTGCCGCGTGCCTTCTTTCCCTCTCTAATCTCTCCCGTCGTCTTCCTTAGGTCAAGCCAGAGCCCATCCGTACCCAACAACCTTCCTTGTCGTCGGTTCACCGCCGTTGATGCCTTCCCGAGCCACCGCCTCCTCCGCCTCGTCGTCGTCCTCCTCGTGCTGCCTCCTACCGCCGCGAGCCCTTAGTGAGCCATCCCCTCCCTCCCGGTCGGGATGGCCGGCCGGTCGCCGCCGTCCTTCCCACCGTCCAATCAGATCGGGGCTGTCTGTTTGGCTGCCTGTGTGGCCGCCGCGTGGCTGCCGCATCAGCGCCAACTATGTGCCACATGGCGCACCCGTCCCTAGCCCGGTGGACTTGGTCCACCAAGCGTCAGCCTCCTTGCGTCACTAACAGGTGGAGCCCGCTTGCCGGCACCGGCCTCCCCTTAGTGACGTCAGCCCTTAGGCTTTAATGCGCAATAAATCACTAAGGACTTTTCTTTATTAGTAAAAATATAGTGAATCTTCTAAAATTCATAATTAATTCATCCGAGCTCCGTTTGAGTCCATTCAAATTTCAGTAAATTCATAAAAATGCCTAGAATCCAATAAAAATGCTTTTGTTTCCTTTTCAATAGACTTATAGCCTGTTTTGTTTGTGTGCTTTGTTTGACGTGTAGATTCCGGTAGTTCTGACCCTCCGGTTTACTTTGAAGTTGTTGGAGAGGTCCCTGCAGCACCAGAGCAAGGCAAGTCATGCATTCACATTGAACATATTGTACCTATTTTACAAATATCTCGCTTTCTATTAAATTTTGCACTATTTTATAATGTCATGTGGGATGGTTCCTATTATACTTAGCCATAGCTTGTTTATCTTATGCCATTGATAACTTGGGATTTAATATGACAAGATGTTGGTTTAGGAATTGCCTAGTCATGCTTAGATTAACTAGCTCACTATAGGATCTCACATTTTATTTACATATTGAATTACTAAGGATAATTATGGACATGTACCACTATGGTATTAATTCAACTAAAACATGCCTAATGGTGGGCTGTGGGTGCATGGTTTTGATAGATGTGCCCATGGCATTTAAGGACCAATTCGTGGGAAACCCTAAAATAATTACCGTGCGTACCACAAAACAGCGTGGGCAACGACTAGGCTTGTAGTATAGTTTTTTCCTTTCTGACGTACCCAAGCAAGGATGAGTGTGATGGAGTTTGGATGGGCCCTACGATGGTCTATGCAGCTTTCTGCTTCACCTAGGCATAAGAGGGGGTTGCCTACCTTGGTTTTAAGGGTAGGGGTGAAACCTGAAGTTGGTGTGATTGGTTAGGGAGGGTAACATGAAGGGTCTTGTCACAACCCCTTTCTGGTATGTCGTGGTGGCATGTCGGCACACGAAAATGTGTTGTGGGGCTGTGTCTTGTGGGTATAGTTGTACACATCTAATCAGAGTAAAATTATTCAGATAGTCATGCCCACGGTTTTGGGCGATCAACCAGATTGACCGTGATTAGTCTCACTATTATTAATTTGACTTAATAGAACTAGTTTAGTTTAGATTGGGCCTGTCACAACGTGGTTTAGCGTAGGGCAGCGATGTTTAATATTGTTTAATTATACTCAATAGTTTTACTACTTTCAACTTTTGCTTTTAAGTGTCTGCTTTATGCAAAAGAACCTCTGGCCTGCCTTGGTTATACTTGCATCATACCCTCTCTTTGTATGACTTGCTGAGTATAGTGGGTAGTGTCGACGGGTGTTAACGCCAAAATTTGGCAAGATTCTTTTATGGATTAGGTAAAGAAAAGAACACGATCAGTCGATGGAAAGCTTATCTAGAAGAGACCGAGTTCGAGATTGGAGGTAGCCCTAGATCGGGAGGATAATTTCCTTCTTTATTCATCGTATTTTCTTAACCAGAAGATACCTTCTTGCATACTATTAGGTATGTGGTATTTCTGTATACCACGAACCCATGCATAGGAGGTATGCCTTATTGATAACACTAACAGTAGCCCCCGACCTCAATGCAAATGATCGGACTAGTGTTCTCGACCGTGTAGCCCAAAGATCCATCATTTTCAGAACCACCTAGCCGTTTTCAGAATACTGAGTTGGCATGAAATTGCTGACAAGTCATCTTTCCTAGCCATGATAGAGAACGTGACCATTTTTTGAATTTGGATTGAGGTCAAAAAAATATGCGACCATGCTATAGTGCTTTTGATTGAATATCCTGTACATAACCCTTGTCATCCAACCGTTCTCGGACAGCCGAGTAGGTGCAGAATACGCAACAAAGTCCTTCTCTTCACCTGGAAAGAGAATTTGACTTGAACTTGAATCCACTAATCTGGCATCAATCTAGTCGAAAATAAATTTCGACTGTTGTGTGCCCTGGGATTAGTATATATCTGTTAATAGAGTAAAACAATTATCGGTTTGAGGTTTATTGAGTCAAGACAAGATGTCAACTGCTATAAAGCCTTCAACCAGTCTCTGTTACCCAAGAAGACAAATTACTCTGATATCTTATTTTTCTGAAATTAATTCTCAAAACAAATAGTTAGATAGAAAAGCCCCAAGCGAAAGCTTGGGAGTAATATGATATGAATTGAAAATATTGAAAATAAATTATATGTACATGTGCCAATAAACGAGTACTCTCACCAGAGCCGCTCTTAGCTGAATGGAGTTAGATACTCTCCTTAGCCCCTAGTTGTTTTTATGGAAAGTTCTCCATAAAAGCAGCTTGAATCTCATAGCAAACTAAGGTGAAAAAGCGAATTCCTAGCCCCCGACCGTGAAGTTGGGAAAACCAATTTCCGATTACACTGCTAGTTAATACATTACAGTGGGTACTCTGACATGACCAATTCTTACATGGTCGTTTGACCCTTAGCGTTCGACTAGCCCAATAGTGCTAGGCGTCCCCGGCCAAGTTGCAAAGACCCGGCGACTAGTCAAACTTAACGTAATAGGTCAATAAGAAACGACTCCAACCAGTAGCGATATGAGAAAAGAGGATCAACGGGTAAATATTGCACATTTGATTTGTATTAAATACTTACATAGATTAATGCATGAAGATGGTAGGAATGCTACACACACTAGTTGAGAACCAGACGCATAGTCGTGCTCGATCACTCATAGAAGACTTGGAGAGTTGGCGAGATCGCTACCATGCTGGTTGAGAACCAGATGTATAGTCATACTCGACCACTGGTAGAAGATTTGGAGCGTTGGCGAGATCGCAACCACGCTAGTTGAGAACCAGATGTGTAGTCATACTCGACCACTCGTAGAAGATTTGGAGAGTTGGCGAGATTGCTACCATGCTGGTTGAGAACCAGGTGTGTAGTTGTACTCGACCACTCGTGGAGGTGGTGGGAGAATCACTACCATGATGGTTGAGAACCAGATGTGTAATCATCCTCGACCTCTCGTAGAAGATTTGTAGAGTCGGTGAGATCGCTACAATGCTGGTTGAGGACAAGGTGTGTAGTCGTACTTGACCACTCATAAAGGTGGTGGGAGGATCGCTAACACGCTAGTTAAGGACCAGATGTAGTCCTACCTCGACCACTCGTAGAAGATTTGGAGAGTTGGCGAGATTGCTACAACGCTGGTCGAGAACAAGGTGTGTAGTCGTACTCAACCACTCGCAGAAGATTTGAAGAATTGGCGAGACCGCTACCACGTTGGTTGAGATCCAGATGTGTAGTCGTACTCGACCACTTGCAGAATTTTGTAGAGTTGGTGAGATCGCTACTACGTTGGTCGAGAACCAGGTGGGTAGTCATACTCGACCACTCGTAGAAGATTTGGAGAGTTGGAGAGATCTCTACAATGTTGGTCAAGAACCAGGTGTGTAGTCATATTCGATCACTCGCAGAAGATTTGGAGAGTTGGTGAGATCGCTACCAAGCTGGTTGAGAACTAGGTGTGTAGTCGTACTCAACCACTTATAGAAAATTTGGATAGTTGGCAAGATCGCTACCACGTTGGTCGAGAACCAGGTGTGTAATCGTACTCGACCAGTCGTAGAAGATTCGAAGAGGTGGTGGGATCGTTACCATGCTGGTCGAGAACCAGGTGTAGTTGTACCTCAACCACTTTTAGGGGCGCTTGAGTTGGTTATTACATGTGCATCTCATATGGCCAACATGACTCACATATCCAACTTATAAGCATATCAGACGTCCGTTCACAATCATGCCAAGTGATCAGGCCGACAACGTTCGCGAGGAGATTGTGCATAGCAACCTTTTCAAAAATAGACCAGGTTATGACCGAAAGTAGATGTGAGATATGCCGTCGGTATTTGTTCATTGGTTTGGTCCGTCAACTCCTCGTTTGTGCAAGAACATTCTCGACAATGGGGTATACTTGACGTCTACCTACTGGGATACTCAGTGTCCAAGCGGACGCTAGATTATTTCCTGAAAATATTTTTCTAGAATACAATATATATAACAGAGATTATGGAGTATGTACTCAGAAAATTGTATAAATCTTTTAGTATGGTCAGTACATAAGGAACAGATCCAGCTTAAATATTGGGTGCTATGTAAACAATAAACAAGCATAATTTATACATGAGAAAATATAGCAAGCCCCCAGTTTTAGACCGTAATCAACCTAATAGAGAAAACACTCGCACAATAGATATTGTATAAAAAATATGTCCTAGGTAAACATAAATTATGGATCTGAAAATAGGTACGATAAATTTTATATAAAATATTGCGTACCTATGTAGATATATGCCGAATATATCTATGAAATTAGTAGATTAATTTAAAAAGTCAATCAACTAAATACCTTTGTTGATGTATATGTAGGGCAGACCACAACCTCTATTGCACGTGCGGTAGAGCAATACATACATGTATTGTTTTGTAATTACTGCATTGATCCACCAGCTTTGTGAAACCCTCTGTTAGGATGTGTGCACGCCAACTCAGTGGGGCCGACCTCTGATGGAAGATAACTATGTGATCGATACCATCGCCACTACTGGAGAATCTTTGCTCGATAGGCCAAAATAGCAATTATCTCGGATGTATAACGAACTAGTGCTAATAATGATCTTTAGCACCGGTTAAAATGCTCAACAGAACTTTGAAAATACCAACCGGTACTAAAGATCATTTTTAGCATCGGTTCAAATACTATCAGACCGTGTGTCAGGTCCCCGGGATCCTTAGTATCGGTTGGTGTTAGATCAACACTTTAGTATTGATTGGTAACACCAACTAGTACTAAAGATTATATTGATCTTTAGTACCGGTTGGCACTAACTGGTACTAAAGATCATGTCCTTTATATAGGTTTTCTTCCTCCTTCAGCCCGAGCCATTGCTGCAAATTTGCAAGGAGGGAGGTGCTCCCAAAATATTTTGTGAAAATATTTTGGTGATATTATATAAATCAAAGGAATCTAAAAGGTTAACAACTTCATGCTCTATTGATGTATGGTTAACATATTACATTTCTAGCTATATTTCTATACGTTATTCTCTCTCAAATAGGTTTATGGAAAAAGATGACAGAGAAAAATTTTGTAGAGAATTAAAATAAGGATACTTCATAAAATTAGAAACATTTGGATAAAAATATTTAAAAAAAGGACAACAAAGGAAAAATATAGAAAATAAAGTTTAAAATAGAAAACTGTGGAGATTATGGGTACCGAATATCCTCATGGCTGGCTTATCCAACTTACCGTAGGGATAGGCTATGACTCATGGTTATGTAAACCGGCTTATGACTTGGGTATTACGTTACCAGTGTGATAAGGTAACGGCCTATAGTCCAAAGTTGGTAAGATTGAGGAGTCCGACATAGAGTATGATAGGGTCTCCGACTTGTAAACCCACCCTCCGGGACTATATAAGAAGGGTAGCGCGTCCCTCGAGGGGCATAAGAAAAATACACACGAGTACACAATCTCACAAGAGCACATATTGAAAGAGATCAAGAGATCAATAAACCACTCGGCGGATCGAATCCCCGAAACAGGAGTAGGGTATTACCTCTCAAAGAGAGGGCCTGAACCTGTCTAATTCCTTTTGCATACTAACCCATCGAGTTTGGCGCTTGACTGCTACCCCCAGATTCTTATTGCCGAAACCAAGTTTCGACAGTTGGCACGCCAGGTAGGGGCTTTTCGCGTCAAGTTTTCTTCTTCATCTCGCCGACAAGTGTAATGGGATCTTCATTAGGCTTCGACGACTTCGTCTTCGCCCTAGGGAGGTGTTTCGCTTCGGCAGCCTCGACTTCATCACCGACAAATTCGGTAATTTCTCTCTCCTCGACACGGATTCAAACCAGTCGGGAGGAAAAATCCCTTGGCACCGCTCGGGTTACCAGACGACGCTAAGATCTATCATAACCTTCTGTCTTCTGAGTTGGATCCAATCCGCTTGGGAGAATCTTCTTCATCTTCTTCATGCTACGCCCCGGGCGCGAGGGAAATCGCTGTCATAGTCGAACGACTTGGGTCGTACTCATCTACGGATCTCGATGAACATTTAAACTCCACCGACTTCGACGACCTCAACGACATCTCTACGGACGACATCAACAGCTCTGACTTAGACAAAGATTACTACGATCCAGCACTACTCAACGTCCTTATGGCCGAGACTGACTCGGTCGTGGCCCGGAGGATTGCGGAGGAGGAACGAGCCAAGCTTGAGCAGGAGCGCAAGTGCGTGGAGGAAGAGAACAAACGCAAGGAGGAGGAGCTTAAGAAGAAAGAAGAAGCAGACAAGAGGAAACGAGACCGGAGGGCGACTGGGCGCTTCGCCCGCGAGGCCATATTGCAGACACGAGTCGACAACGCCAACATCTTCCATACACCTCAGCAGAACGCCGTCGCTGCCCTCACCCTCATCGACACCGTCATCAAAGCGGCACCGGCTACAGTAACGCCACCTTTGGACAAGATCAAGACCATCGTTGCAACTACGGCCAATGGCCCTCCCTCCAGCTCCGCACGAAGGCCGACCGAGTCCATTGCTGAAACACCCGATAGAAGCCGCCTACCGCCGCTATGATCCAAAGACTACAAGAGACCAGAGCAAAGCAAGACGCCCGTTAAATCCAAAGACCCTCGCCACGACGCAGTATGGAAGCATCGAGAACAATCGGCCAACTCTCACGAGAGAGGTCACGGTCGAACACCCGCTCAAGATCAGACCCGACGTAGCTACAACTCCAACTATCAAAGCAGCCCGCGAAGACCCCCGCCAAGTGATCTGCGGGAGGTACTCGACCGACGCTACCGGGAGCGCGACAGGCGCTCTCATGAAGACCGAAGGAGATCGCCCGATAACTACGATGATGGAGTGCCCGCGTTCACTCGGGACCTGCGTCGAGTGGTTTGGCCGAGTGGTTTTAAGCCCACTGGGATTGACAAGTACGATGGTAAGACCGACCCTGAGTCATGGCTGACCGTGTACACTCTCGCCATCCGCGCAGCAGAAGGAGAGAGCAAGGCCATGGCCAATTACTTGCCCGTTGCTCTCGCCGACTCAGCCAGCAACTGGCTCACGAGTTTGCCAAGAGGCTCGATCGACTCGTGGAGTGAGCTTCGGGACCACTTCATCGCCAACTTCCAGAGTACTTTTGAAAGGCCCGAGACCCACTTCGATCTTTACAACGTCATCCAGAAGCAAGACGAATCGCTGAAGGACTACATCCGGCGCTTTTCGGAAAAGCAGAACATGATCCCCAACATCACCGACGACGTCATTATAGCCGCGTTCCAGAAAGGCGTCCGCGACGAGTTGCTGATCGGCAAATTTGGGTGCAAGCCACCGAAGACGGTCAAGCAGATGTTCGAGACAGCTAACTCCTACGCCAAACTTGACGATGCAATCAAGGCCTCACGTCAAGACAGGCACGACAAAAAGGACAACAAGCCATCCGGAAGCAGCTGCCGTCCTAAGAAGGACAACGGCAACAACAACAACAACGGCCAAAAAGATCGCAACCGTAAGCTCGAGGATCTGGTCGCCACGACGTCAAACTACCAACAACAGTGTCCCCGAGTCGCCGCCTACGACAAGATCATGAACGCTCAGTGCATGCATCAACCCAATCACAAGCACGCGGCCAAGGATTGTTTCATCTACAAGCAGTTCGCTGAGCAATACACAACTCAACTATGGCAGAAGCCGGCCCATCGGGCACCAAGAGGAACGATCCGGCTGGTGGCTCAGAGCCCTTTCAAGACCCCGTAGGAGAGCTAAACCATATCTTCGGGGGACCGCTAGCATATGAGTCCAAGAGGAAGCAAAAGCTGACCGATAGAGAAGTCAACGCCGCACAACCCGAAGTCCCACACTACCTACGATGGTCGGAGGTGGCTATCACGTTCAACCGCTCGGATTATCCTGACCGAGTGGTTCACCCGGGCCGGTATCCCCTGGTACTAGACCCGGTGGTTCACAATATCAAGCTCAAGCGCGTCTTCATCGACGGCGGCAGCGCCCTCAACATCCTATTTGCCAAAACGCTGGACGAGATGCAGATCCCAAGATCAGAATTGAAGCCGAGTTCAGCCCCTTTTCATGGAGTCATCCTGGGGCTGTCATCTACGCCACTCGGGCATATCACCCTTCCAGTCACCTTCGGAGTTCGGGAGAACTTCCGGACGGAGAACATTACCTTTGAGGTTGCCGACTTCGAAGTGGCTTACCACGTAATCATCGGAAGATCTGCGCTCGCTAAGTTCATGGTGGTACCACACTATACTTATCTCATCATGAAGATGCCCAGACCCCACGGAGTTATCACCCTACGCAACGACTTCAAGCAAGCCTTCACCTGCGACAAGGAAAGCTATGACATGGCCCAAACTCGTGAGAGATTACGCGGCCAACAAGAAGTCCGACTGGCTGCATCGACATCTGGAGAAGGCGAGATCCCTGCGAAGAAGATAGCCAAGTTAGGAGAAGGCGACGCCAAGACGAAGAAAATCCCCCTTGACCCCTCTGATCCTTTTAAAACTGTTGTAATAGGCGCGGAGCTAGATCCCAAATAGGAAAGCGCGCTCGTCACCTTCCTCCAAAATAATAAAGATATTTTTTCTTGGAAACCGTCTGACATGCCGGGCATTCCTAGGGAGGTGATCGAGCACTCTTTAAACGTCAAAGATGACGCTAAACCTATTAAACAACGACTATGCCGCTTCGCTCAAGATCGAAAATATGCCATCAAGGAGGAACTCGCCAAGCTCTTGGCTGCCGGGTTTATCAAAGAGGTCTACCATCCCGACTGGCTAGCCAACCCAGTCCTGGTTCGGAAAAAGATAGGACAATGGCGCATGTGCGTCGACTACACCGACCTCAACAAATCCTACCTTAAGGATCCTTTCGGATTGCCCCGTATTGACCAAGTCGTCGATTCAACAGCCGGCTGTGAGCTTCTGAGCTTTTTGGATTGTTACTCGGGTTACCACCAGATCAGCTTAAAGGTGTTCGACTGCCTGAAGACGTCATTCATCACCCCGTTTGGAGCCTATTGCTACATCACGATGCCCTTCGGCCTGAAGAACGCCGGAGCCACCTATCAGCGCATGATCTAGAGGTGCCTTCAGACTCAGATCGCGAGGACGTGGAAGCCTACGTCGACGATGTCGTCATTAAGACCAAGCAGAAGGAGGACCTGATCGTCGACTTAGAAGAAACCTCGGGCCTTCGGAATGAAGTTGAACCCGGAGAAATGCACTTTCAGTGTGCCGTTGGGCAAACTGCTTGGCTTCATGGTGTCTCACCGCGGCATTGAAGCAAATCCAGAAAAGATCAACGTTATCTGGAGCATGAAGCCCCAGAGTACCCAGAAGGACGTCTAGAAGCTCACTGGTTGCATGGCGGCGCTAAGCCGATTTGTTTACAGACTTGGCGAACGAGGTATGCCTTTTTTCAGGTTGTTGAAGAAGACAGACGATTTTCAATGGACCACCGAGGCCTAGAAAGCTTTTGAAGACTTCAAGGAGTTCCTCACAACGCCACCCGTGTTGGCGTCACCTCACCCCCAAGAACCCCTGTTGCTCTACGTCTCCGCAACTCATCAGGTGGTCAGCACGGTCTTGGTCGTCGAGCGCGAGGAGGAAGGTCGAGCTCAGAAGGTTCAACGGCCGATCTACTTTGTCAGCGAGGTGCTGGCAGGAGCCAAAACCCGCTACCCTCAGGTACAAAAATTGTTATATGGAGTTCTAATTACTGCTAGGAAGCTAGCCCATTATTTTCAGGGTCACTCGGTAACCGTCGTCACGTCCTTTCCACTCAGTGATGTCATCCATAACCGGGAGGTTACTGGGCGCATTGCGAAGTGGGCTCTGGAGTTGATGCCGCTGGATGTTACTTTCAAGGCGAGGACGTCTATAAAGTCTCAAGTCCTGGCAGATTTTGTGGCCGAGTGGACCAAGCAACAAGAAGATGTACCCAAAGAAGAGCTGCAATACTGGACCATGCATTTTGATGGATCTAAAAGAGTCACCGGCTTGGGAGCGGGAGTGGTGCTGATTTCCCCGACTGGGGAAAGGCTACGGTATGTCCTTCATATACACTTCCCTGCCTCACATAACGTCACTGAGTACAAAGCTTTACTTTACGGCCTACGAATCGCTGTGTCACTTGGCATACGACAGATGATTGTACGAGGAGATTCCCAGCTGGTGGTCAACCAAGTCATGAAGGACTGGTCCTACCTGAATGATACCATGGAGGCCCACCGACAAGAAGTTCGCAAACTTGAAGACAAGTTTGATGGACTGGAGTTATCCCACGTCTTGAGACACAACAATGAAGCAGCAAATGAGTTGGCGCAGTTTGGGTTCAAGCGAGAAGCAACCCCGACTGACATCTTCGTAGAGCACCTCTACGAGCCAACTGTTGCTAAGGAATCAATTCTCAATAAAGAAGCTACAGACCAGGTTGCCATGCTCGACGTCGACTGGAGGACACCGTTCATCAAGTTTTTAACTCAGCAAGAGCTGCCGGAAGACCGGGATGATGCGGAGCGAGTCCGACGTCATAGTCAAGGCTACGTCATGGTCGATTCGGACTTATACAAAAGAAGCTCTTCTGAAATTTTGATGACATGCGTCACGCCTGAGGAGGGACGACAATTGTTGCACGATATTCACTCTGGTATATGCGGCAGTCATGCTGCGGCGCGTACTCTGATGGGCAAGGCTTACAGACAAGGTTTTTTCTGGCTCACAGTGGTCTCCGACGCCGACAAGGTGGTCCGCACGTGTGAAGGTTGTCAGTTCTTTGCTCGGCAAAGCCATGTTCCAGCCCAAGATCTACAAACAATCCCTTTATCATGGCCCTTCGCCGTATGGGGCTTGGATATGGTTGGTCCTTTCAAGAAGGCTCCGGGAGGATTTACACATCTGTTCATCGCGATTGACAAGTTCTCCAAGTGGATTGAGGCTAAGTCGGTTGCTACGATCACTACAGATAAGGCGCGAGATTTTATTCTAAACATTGTGCACCGGTTTGGTGTCCCGAACAGAATCATAACTGATAATGGGACTCAGTTTACTGGAGGCGTTTTCAAGGAATTTTGCGAAGATTTCGGAATCAAGATTTGCTATGCATCAGTGGCACACCCTAGAAGCAACGGACAAGTTGAACGCACCAATGGCATGGTTCTTCAAGGCATCAAGGCCCGAGTGTTTGATAGATTATGACCATATGCTGGAAGATGGGTTCAAGAGTTGCCTTCAGTATTATGGTCACTACGGACTACACCCAGTCGGGCTACCGGCCAATCTCCTTTTTTCTTGGTTTATGGAGCTGAAGCAATGTTGCCGAGTGAGATGGAGTACGAGTCTCTTCGAGGTCACAGTTTCAACGATGAACGTTATGATCAAGATAGAGTTGATGACTTGACCCAACTGGAAGAAGCTTGTGAGGCTGCATTGGTTCAGTCGGCAAGATATTTTCAAGGACTTCGGTGCTACCACAACCGCAATGTTCGTTCACGAGCTTTCATTGTTGGTGACATGGTTCTACGCAAGATTCAGACTACAAAAGATCGTCACAAGTTATCTCCACTATGGAAATGACCCTACATAGTTGCTGAGGTTACTCCGCCAGGAGCATATCGCTTGAAGCATGAAGATGGGACCATGGTGGAGAACTCCTGGAATATTGAGCACCTTCGTCGATATTATACTTAAGCCTTTTTGATCTCATTTTCTTCTCGACTGCCAATTTCAAGCAAGATGACTTCTTGAGTCATCAGTCGGGGGCTATATATATATCAATAAAGTACGATTTTCTTTTCACCATTAATAATTTGTTCATATTTAGTTTATCATTGCTTAGTGTTCTGGTTTGAGTTCAATATATAAGAACTGAGGATTTTTTGATGACTTAATCAAGCCTAGACTTGGTGACAGTCGGATGAAAATTTTCAAGAAATTATATATGAAGACTCGGATTAGGGCATTAACATAAATAAGCTAAATATTTACAAGTTAAAATTGTAACAAGCCATGTACATCAAGGCGATTATTCCTGGAAGTTTATGGCTATATCTGCAACTACTTTTTTCGCCGACTCTTGCGCTTCATTTACGAGCTCCAGGGCTCGCTCATCCGTGGTGCCGTCTATGAAGCCCTCTCCTACAGAGTCCATGTCTATCCGAGGATAGAGTGATTTCGTCTACGCAAGAGCAAAGCTTGCACTCATGATGGCCGCGTCTGTGATATTCTCCATGTATTTTGCTGGTGCCGTCCTGAGCTTGTCGAAGACTTCCACGTCTATGTCTATATAATGCTGACAAGATCGGCGCAGCAGCATTGGCGATGTCATCCCGTACGCTTTTAGCCCTTCGAACTCTCTCAACGAAGACATTAAATTGTGCTTGGGACTTCACCTTATTAGCTACCAGATCGATATGACTCAGATTACATCAACTGTCAAGACCGAGTAAATTGAGAAGCATGAGCTTCATGGGTTACCTTCGATTTCTTCAAGGGCTTTCTCCTTGTCAGATTCCAGTTTGGCTTTGTCGGTTTCTGCCTTCTCCAGCTGGGCTTTGAGAGAATTGATTTTGGATAGATTGGCTACAACATGAAGACTTGCGAACGTCAGGATCAGAAGAATACACAAAGGCAGAGCAAGGACATGATGGTTTAACTTACCTCCGATTGAACCACGGAGTTCTAAGTTGGCGTCTCGGAGCTTCGCAATCTCTTCCCGCAAGATGGCTTCTCGAGCTGCAGCCTCTTCTCTGGTGGCCTTGAGGTCCTGGTGGATGTTCTCCAGAGAGTTCACATGGGGAACCAGCTTCTCGAGGGTGTCTGACTTGGCCATTGACCGGCAATATATTCTCTGCACGTGAGTTCAAAGTTAGTCAACTATATAAGACCGTGGGGATAAGACATAGAAGAATTACACTTACATTCATTAGCCAGGTCGCCTCGTTGAGGCTAGCCACGAGCATGTCGTGTTCTTCATTTTCTTTTTGCTTGTTCAAGACGATGCCCTGCTTCATGCCTTCGACATCGCGCCATTCAATCTTGATAGGAGGGATCGAGTCGGCTGAAGTCTTCAGTCGGGCAATCTCCTCCTCTTCGGCTGATTTATCTAGGGAAGATGAATGAAGATGGAAGTAAGAAGCATATTGAAGATAAGAGTCTGGAGACTGCATTGAAGCCTACCTGTTCTAGGAGCCGGGTCCTCAATTGGTGCTTCCTGACTGCGTGAGCCCTGTGGATCCTCGTCTGGCTGGTTTCTCGTTGGGGCATTTTGATTGGTAGTCAAGGGTTCTTCTTCGGCCGATTGGTTTCCAGCTGGGATGTCTTGGCTGGCAGTCGGGGGCTCTACTTCAGGAGCATCCTTACTTGGGGGTTCCACCTCAGGAGCATCCTTACTCGGGAGAGGATCTTGAGACCTTTGTTCTGCAGGACGTGTTTCTTCTGATGCTACAGGTGGATTTGTGGTTTCGATTCGCCCGGTGGGATCTATGTCCTGAGGTTTTCTGCAAGAAAGAAGATGAATACGATTAAGACGGAAACGAAAAGATTTTCAACAAAAAAGCTGACTTTAGTTATAAGAGATACCTGTTAGATCTCCTGATCTTAGGGGCAGATCTGGGGGACGGCTTCGGAGGGTCTACATTGGCTTGTGGTATCTGGGTTTCTTCGTCATCTGAGTCATCAACAACCAGCCTTCTTTTGCTCGCCCGCTTGCTAATATCTTCATCACCAGCAGCCCTTTTGTTCTGGGGTTCGACCTTGATTTTGGGGCCGCCGGTTGGTTTCTTGGTAACACGCCAAGTCGGCATATCATCATGATATACCTTGTACGGCCGAGAAATGATGAGAGCGTTTGCCTGCAAGTAGAATTCTTGAGATACATTGAAGGACATACTACGACTGAAAGAAATTTAAGAGGCAGAATCAGCTTACCGGAGGAGGAGGTCGAAACAAGTTGAAGGGAGGAACTGGCATCTTGTGGCTGCGGTCTACTGTGATCCCAGAGGAGAAAATCTTGTACATACGAGTGCACAAGACCTGGTAAATCAGAGAATCGCGGTCTTCCCGATTGGGGTCATTTTCACTTTCGTACTCGAACGCTGGCTTGAATCTCTCTTTGATAGGGGTCAGTCGGTTTTTGATGAAGTGCCGAGTAATTTGCTCCCCTTGGAGGTCTTTCTTCTTCATTTCAAGTATGTTAGCCAAGAGGTTATTAGCTTCTACCCAGTCTTGATTCTTTGGCATTGTGCTCCAGTTAGCCCTTTGGATTGGTGGGAGACCAATGAAGTCAGGCAAGCTGGGGGCTGGGTTCGAGATATAGAACCAATTAGCGTGCCAGCCCTTATTGGAGGATTTCAAGGGAAGGGAGAAGTAGTCTCTGCAGAGAGTCCCGCGGAGTTGAAAGCTAGCCCCACTGACGATGCAAGGGTCTTCTTTGGTTGGGTGTGGCTTGACATAGAACATGCGGCGGAAAAGATTGAAATGGGGAAGGATGCCTAAGAAAGCTTCGCACACATGAATGTAGATTGCAATATGAAGGATAGAGTTGGGATTCAAGTGGTAGATTTGAAGGCCGTAGTATTCGAGAATACCATGAAAGAAATCAGAAGTGGGAAGGCCAAATCGGAAGGTGAAGACCACGATCTCACCAGTGTTTGCGGTGGGGAACTCCTCGCCGGACGCCGGGCGCCAGCCAATGATTTCTTTAGGAGGAAGAACTCCGTTCTTCACCATCTCCCGTAGGATCGACTCCTTCACGTCCGAGGTCGCCCATTGGTCGAAAGGGATTTCTCTCTCTTCCGCCATGGATTTGAGTTGAGAGGAGGAGGATCTAGCACAGGGAATGGAGATTTTTTGAGGAGATGCTGGAGGCTGGATGCGTATGGTGGATTGTGGTGGAACTGGAGTTCCTGGATGGATGAATTTGAGCGTGCGCAAGTTCTCGGATTTATCAGAGTGGTTGATGAACAGGAGCGCGAAAAAGGAAAAATTTCAGGAAGATGAAGCAGCGGGGAAGATTTTTAGGGTTTTTGCTGGGTTTTCTCGTGTTTGGGCCGAGCCCATGAGAAACTTACGGCCCATATTATAGGTGTGGCTTGATATGTGTCTTTGAAGACTTAAGCAGATTTGCCCTAGCAATATGCGCGTATCTTATTGCCCAATACCTTCAAAATCCTTTCATACAGCAGTTACACAACTTGTTGAAGGTTGGTACGATGCAACTTGGAAGGTGACAAACAGTAAAGTTTTTATAACTGTCCTAGTAACTTTTTTATAGGTTGCAGGAGCTGTTTTGTTTTCATGATTATGTCAATGCTTTCCTGCCACCTTGGTGTGCTTTTATTATGGCTGGAGCTATTTAATATTTTGGTCATATTTTTCAGATGACTGATGAATTATTAACTCAGATTTTCTACCCATGAGGGTTGGCTGAGTTGTTTGTTCTAAGATGACTCGGGCAAAACGACTCGGATGAGCATGAGCTTACCGAGTACTCGAATTCATTATATACTATGCCTTGATTATAAGGTTATGTGTTATATGATTTTTTATGATTGCTTTTGGCTTAGGCTAGGCATTTATTTAACTCAAGAGAGTATGATTATTATAGTTCTTGACTATATGCTTAGTTTGATTAACTAAACACATAGTCGGGGGCTTCACCTAATTAGGTATATCAGTCAATGCACCTAAATATCTATTTTTGAAATTTTTGAGACGTTTTCAGCCCTTCACAGCCTTTTTTGGATGATAAAGCACTCGAGAGACTCAGGCAGAGGTGATGAAGGCACTCGGCGATAGAAGCACTTGGCTAAGGAGTCACTCGGCTGTGTGTTATTCTAGTTCGAGGAAAAATTATCTCGTCGACTGTGAAGGTCTCGGGGGCTACCGTGGAGATTTTGGGTACCGGATACCCTCATGGCTGGCTTATCCGACTTACCATAGAGGATAGGCTATGACTCATGGTTATGTAAACCGGCTTATGACTTGGGTATTACGTTACCAGTGTGATAAGGTAACGGCCTATAGTCCAAAGTTGGTAAGATTGAGGAGTCCGACATAGAGTATGATAGGGTCTCCGACTTGTAAACCCACCCTTCGGGACTATATAAGGAGGGTATGGCGTCCGTTGAGGGGCATAAGAAAAATACACACGAGTACACAATCTCACGAGAGCACATATTGAAAGAGATCAAGACATCAATAAACCACTCGGCGGATCGAATCCCCGAAACAGGAGTAGGGTATTACCTCTTGAAGAGAGGGCCTGAACCTGTCTAATTCCTTTTGCATACTAACCCATCGAGTTTGGCGCTTGACTGCTACCCCCAGATTCTTATTGTCAAGCCATTGCTGCAAATTTGCAAGGAGGAAGGTGCTGCCAAAATATTTTGTGAAAATATTTTGGTGATATTACATAAATCGAAGGAATTTAAAAGGTTAACAACTTCACGCTCTATTGATGTATGGTTAACATATTACATTTCTAGCTATATTTCTATACATCATTCTCTCTCAAATAGGTTTATCGAAAAAGATGACAGAGAAAAATTTTGTAGAGAATTAAGATAAGGATACTTCATAAAATTAGAAACATTTGGATAAAAATATTTAAAAAAAGGACAACAAAGGAAAAAAATAGAAAATAAAGTTTAAAATAGAAAACTAAGTCCATTTAAAAATCATTAAAATAGTTAAAATAGTTAGCAATAAGTAGAATGCATTAAAAATATGTTTAGAACTTCAAAGAACTTTAAAAAATAATTAAAATAAGGATATGTTGATGCGAAAACACACACAGGCCTGGGAGATCTGCTTAACTCCAGTGCAGGTCCAAGGATTTCTTTCGGGTTCTGGGCGTGTCAATTGGTTTGATCCTGCAACCAATAAGAAACAAAGAAAGAAAACGCAGTTAAATCCACCAATGATAGCCGATCGGCTGGCTTGCCGATGACATATCATTGAGCATTGAGCCGATGCAAGATGCATTAAATCGGCTATAACAGAGAAAGCAAGATAAAGCTAAATCTACTCAATCGGCTGTAGATATCAACAAAATATAATCTAAGTCTCAGAATATACTTAAACCAAGTGATTGGGATAGATCGGACAGGGCGCCGAGACAGTATAAATCACTTATGTCTAAATATATTATAACACATAGATTATACATATTCATAGCGTAGCTGATTAAGTAGATCTAACGTGTATCGGCTAGTACTCCGATACTACTTTATATAGAGATATTATCATGAACAAAATATATTAAACGATTTGTCAAACTAATGTTAAGATGATCCTAACCAGATTTGACAACAAGCTCAATATATTTTACTAAGTTAATATCTCGATATAAAGGGCAGATTTAATATATCAAGATAACAAGATAATTAAACCAGATAAGATCGGCTGAAACCCCGACGCTATCTCTATTAGCAATCATAGACAGGCTAGAAACTACGGTTCTAAACATGATTTAGTAGGTCAAACCTAACTGATGCAGCACTAAATATGTAAAGAAACGTAATGTCTAATCAAGTCGATGAAAACCTTTTCGAGATGGTAGATATACTGTATAATCTAAATCAATAACGATATATAACTCTATCGGTTGCTTTCTATGAAATAGACATCAACCGATCTAAGTTATATATTGATATCAAGTCAGATTATACAATATATATGATAACTCGACGATTCACACAAACAGGATCAGAGTGTCATAAAGATGGAAGCACTAATCCCGAGAGCGCAAGCCGCCATAACAAGTTTTACCTCTTGCTGGAGATCGAAACCGATGCAGCCCAACTCGAAAGCAAGAACTCGTCGAAAACAATGAAAGAGTAAGGTGGCGATGCGCCGAAGTTGTTGTATTGATCTGTTGATATTTTCTTACACAAGCCTGGGTTCAATTTATACCCAGAAGTACACAATCTGTCCTTGTCGGACACGACTCTTATTTCTATTACAACTCATACTAAGGATAATTCCCTAATACAAACTCTAACCGACAATATCTATTAGGAAACCAACATTATATCCTAATTAATACATACAATTCCCTTCTTCGGACCCAATCCGTACGTGGGAATCCTTATGAAGCTCATCAACCGAACCCGACAAAGACTCTGTTATCTTCTCATCGGAATCGGCTACATCGGCTAGCCTTGTCTGATTCTGTCTCAGTCGATGGACACGATAGCCGACTCGGTCACCAGCTAATACACACCGTAGCCGATTCGGCACCAACCGATTCTTGCTCTGTTTTGGTAACCGCCAGCTTCCTCCAAATCCGCTTCGGTTCTATCTTCAAGTTCAATAACTGATTTACCAAATTTGGTCGTTAACACATGCCCCCCAAGTCCGCGATATTTGGAATGTTGCGGATTTGCTCGAATCCTTTCCGAATCGATCTAGGGTTTCGTTTCCGTTTTAACCGTTAGCTCGTATCCTTTAAATAACAACCACCACTTGAAGTTCTTCACGCCGTTACTCCCGTCTTCACCGCTTCAGCCATAATCGCCTTCAATTCTTGCAATAGCTTCATTGGATTCTCCGGCGACCAAACAGGCGATTCCCCCGTCAGCAGCAACTCCATCTTCAACAATGTCGTCTTCCGCCGCTCCTTCAAATGCTCCGGTCATCGAGTTTCCTGAGGTAACCCTATCTGCCAAATTCCATCCTTATTCATAGATTAGTTTTCCTTTGCGATTTATTTCTTCTCCCCTTTCTTTTCTGTAGCATCTCTCGCACCAAGTTGCAATCCCAAGTCTAATTCATCCCAATCGGTACTTCTTGGGCCCAATCGGCAACAAAGACCCTGTAGAACTCATCAATGCCGAGACAAACAGAATCCCTTTTAGGTTAACCAACCCTAATTTGAACCACTGGAACAACACTTTTAAATCCTGGCCATCGGCTGTCAAGACTTGGTCTGATTGGTACAAAAGGATATCGGCTAGCAAACAAACTCATTGGGAAGAAATCGGTATTGCCCAGTGCTTAGCCCTAACCATAGCCGATTTAGCCAAAGATGAACCCATGCTATCGGCTGCCAGCTATTTTTGGTCCAACACCTTGAATGCCTTCCTCTTCAACCAAGGACCAATGACCCCAACTCTTCTGGACATCACCATGATAACTGGGCTGGATGTCACCTCATCGGCTAACCCCATCAGCTTGAACAGCAAAAACCAATTTTCTTTCAAAACCAGAAGCATTGGAGGCTGGAGTGGATTCATCTCTCTGAATATGGGATCTGGCCCTGTCACTCCTAAAGAACATGCAGCCTTTCTCTTGATGTGGTTGGAAAAGTTTCTGTTTTGTGGTTCGAGCTGTGGTCCAACCACCAACTGGCAACATATAGCCGAAGCTTTAGTCAACAAAAAGCAATTCCCACTAGGCAAATACCTCCTGGGTTATTTATATCAGACTTTGAGCAATGCATCGGCTAAGCTTGCTACCAACTCAGTAATCGGCACAGGTGGACCTTGGTGGCTATTGCAGTTATGGCTCAATCTGCATACCATCAAAGTTGCCAAGAGATCAGCACTGCCTGAAGTCGATTTCCCTCTAGTTGAGCCAACCACAGATGATGAAGGAGATGAGGTCACAACCAGAAGATGTATGTCCTTTGGAGAGGCAGCATCCACATATCCTGGATCAGAACTTTCGGCTGAGCCCTTTGTCGACTGGTTTGGCAATTTTTATGATGGATTTCCAAAAGATTCTAGAAATTGGTTTGCATATGAATTCTTTGCAGATTTTGAATTGCCAGCCGATTTCAGATTTGATGAAATAAACTCTGAAAAATTTGAGAAATCCAGAGAAGTTTTCACAACATCTATCACCCCCTGCATTCTCCCTGTTGGCATCCATCAAGGCAGGAACATCCAGATCTCTTATGAATTCTATCACCCTATAAGTGCTGCCAGACAACTGGGAATGGGGCAGATGCCAATCGGCTTGTTCTTCTCAGAAAAAATCCAAGCCAGAGGAGAAATCTAATCGGCTCTGATGATGGATAGGCTATTGAGCATAGAAGGACCTCCCCTTGGTAGCTTGGAAAACTTTGAGCTGGCTATGCTAAGGAGCTCCATTTTTTATCAATGGTGGATTGAATTGAAAAAACATCTTTTTCACCAATCGGCTTCCATGTATCTGACTGACATCATTCCAGACATGGTTCCACAGGTAAACATACTTTTTCAATATCCTTACCGATAGCCGATTGTCTTTAAAAAACAACTTAATATCTTTTTCTTCTTTTGTTTGCAGACCACAGAATCTTCTCCTCCTCATGTCAGCAACAATGGAGCCAGTATCAATTATGCTGCCGGAATTCTCCCCAATGGTGGTGGATTAGCCCCTTCAGTCATCGGCTACAATGCTCCCAAAACATCTTCCCTACTCCAGGGGCAAACACATGAGCCGATTCCCTCTGATGCTGGCAAGAGGAAAAGAACCAGGTCATCGGCTATTGCTCTACCGGTTGCAAAGAAAAAAGCCACCAAAAAGCAGAAAAACATAACAGCCGATGATCCAAATGAAGAAGATATAGAAAAAGCCATCGATGAAGCAGCTGCCGAACTGAGTGAAACGGTAGAAGAAACTCCATCAATGAATATCCCTAGTCCTCAGCAAACTTCATCAACGCCGATTCACAAGACATATCAACCTCGGGTATGTACTTTGTATTCTTCAGTTTTTTTATAACTTTCTTTACCGATCTCAGTCTTAACTCTTTCTTGCTAGAAAAAGAAATCGGCTGCCAAGAAGAAACCTGCACCACCTCCATCGGTAACTCTTCTGTATAAACTTTATTCAAATCTTCATTCTACCATGTACTAACTCATCTTATATAACAGCCGATTCGCTCTCCAACTCCTATCCATCATGAATCAAGTGAACATACTCTATCGGCTAGAGACAGTCACCATATTGAAGACCAGCCGATTCCTGCTATTCCTGTAAGCATTTGTGTTAAAATATAAATCGGCCATTCTAACTGTTTCTTTGACTAATAGCCTTTTCTCTTTCAGGTCTTAGCCGATATGTTCTCTTTTGACATCAAGCAATTCATGGATGAAGAAGAAGAAATATCCAGCAAAGCTGTTGTCCCCCTGGCCGATGATGTGAAAGTTGTCCTCAGAGATATTGCTCATCGGCTTGAGGGTTCCCTTAATGCTTTAGTTGTTGACTGTGGATCAATCAGAACAAGATTTGAAGATATCCAAGATCAAATTCCAGATGATGCAGCTGAAGCCATCTCTCCAGCGGTCTTTCTTGAACAATTTCGACACAAGCTGGAAAGATCAAGGCAAAGGATAGCCGATAGACGAGAGCGGAAAAACCTTGAAGCAACCATCCAAGCTAACCGGCAGTCCATAAATGAAGAGAAATCCAAACTTGATCAGATGGTCTCTGGGCCAAGCTCTATTCAAAGCAATATAGATCGGCTAAAGAATAAGAAGATTGAACTACTGGCTGAATTAGAAGCTTGCAACGCTGAGTTATCACTGGAAGAACAGAAGCTTGCCGATCTGCCAAGAGCCATTGAAGAGCAAAAATCCAAGCTGAAGTCCTCGATCAGACACTTAGCCGATCTAAACAAATCCATGAAAGTCATCCCAAGAAGTGATGCAGCCGATGCCCAAGCCATAGAAGAAATAGAACAAATTAGGCAAAGGGCCATATCGGCTATCCAAAAACTTGTAACATGAATCCGCCGATGATAATATAAACTCCATACTTGTATTTTTGCTTTGAAATTTTGCTGCTTGAAATTTTTCCAATAATATTTTTCCAATATCTTACTGTGTATATGTATGCCCCCTAATTTTGTTATGGAGATCGAAACGTCACAAAATTACAATCGGCTAAGAAAAATATCATGAAACAACCGATTATACGAAGGAAATCACACTAAGGGCGATATAACTTATATCGGCCATCTAAAGGCGATGTCAACACATCGGCTACCATGTATCGGCAAGTCACAACCGAATCATGAATTAATCCAAACACTCGGGTAATACTTTTTCAAATATTTTCCATTAAGAGCTCTTCCAAATACTTCTCCATCAAGTCCTTGTAGCATGTAAGCTCCCTTAGATACAGATTTATAAATCCGAAAAGGTCCCTCCCAATTTGGCGACCACTTGCCGAACTTATTATCACGAGTTCCAATCGACAGAATCAATTTCCAAACCAATTCTCCCTCCTCAAAGGATTTCGGTATAACCTTCTTATTATAATGTCGCGCAACACGCTCCTTATCTTTTGTTATCTTTTGTAAAGCATACATTCTGGATTGAACCATGTCTTCTGACTCATCTACCATAAGATTATGATAGTCATCGGCTGTCAATTCATCTTGTAAATCAATCCTCCTTGAGCCGATGACATACTCCCATGGCAAAACTGCTTCATGCCCATAGACTAACTTATATGGAGGAACTTGGATTGATCCATGACAAGCCATCCGATAAGACCATAATGCCTCAGCCAATCGGTTATGTCACTGCTTTGGAAAATCGGCAATCTTTCTCTTAATCAACTTAATCAAGCTTTTGTTAGATGCCTCTGCCTGTCCATTAGCTTGCGCATAATATGGTGAAGAATTCAATAATCTGATTCCCATACTCTCCATAGATTGAACAAACTCATCTGACACAAAAATAGATCCTTGATCAGTTGTAATTGTTTGTGGAAGACCAAATCGGTACACAATATGTTCCTTAATGAATTGAATTGCATCCCCAGAATCAACTCTCTTCAATGGGACTGCTTCTACCCACTTTGTAAAGTAATCGGTTGCCACCAATATATACTTATGTCCTTTACTCGATGGCGGATTGATCTGGCCGATCATATCAATTCCCCAGCCTCTGAACAGCCACGGCTTGATTATTGGATTCATAGCCGATGCTGGTGCTCTCTGAATTGATCCAAATTTCTGGCAATCTCGACATCCCTTGTAGTATCTAAAGCAATCCTCCAACATCGTCGGCCAAAAATATCCAACTCTTCGAAGCAACCACTTCATTTTATGAGCCGATTGATGAGTACCACAAATACCTTCATGAACCTCTCCCATCACAACTTTGGCTTGATCAGAACTCAAACATTTGAGTAAGACCCCATCAATCGTCCGATAATACAATTCATCGTCCAACAAAACATACTTCAAAGCCTTATACCTTAACTTCCTTGAAGCCGATTGAGAAGGATCCCTTAAATAGCAAAACACATCATATCTCCAATCATCGGCTGTAATTGTAGCAATCCCCATCTCGACATCTGTCAGCATCGGCTTATATCCTGATGCCCCCTGAGCTAAAGCATTAGCCTCTAAATTCTGCTCCCGAGGGACATACCTCAATGTTACCAACCGAAATGCATTTATTACCTCCCGACACTTCTCATAATAAGCCCTCAAGTCATCATTCTTGCACTCATATTCTTCAACCAGTTGACTAATCACCAACAATGAATCACCCATAACTTCAATAGCATCGGCTTCAAATTCCTTCAAAAGTTGCAAACCCTTGAGAACTGCCTCGTATTCAGCTTGGTTATTTGTAGCATATGGCTTGATAGTATAAGCAAATTCAAAACTCGCCCCTCTTGGTGATATGATAACCAAACCGATGCCACAACCGTGAGTGCAAACCGATCCATCAAAAAATAACGTCCAAGGTGCAATATCCACTGAGCCGATCGAGTCATCGCGATGTTCGACAATAAAATCGGCTATAGCTTGCCCCTTAATAGCTTTAGGCGACTCATACTTGAGATCGAACTCCGTTAAGGCATAAATCCACTTTCCAACCCTTCCTTTCAATACTGGAGCCGATAGCATATACTTGACTACATCGGCTTTACAGATTATAGTACATTCATTGGATAACAAATAATGCCTCAACTTTGTACAAGAAAAATACAAGCATAAACACAACTTCTCCACGGAAGAATACTTGGTCTCTGCATCCAAAAGTCTTCTACTCAAATAAAAGATCACCCCTTCTTTACCTTCAAACTCCTGGACCAAGACTGAGCCGATTGACCTTTCATCGGCTGATAAGTATAATTTGAAAGGCACTTCTTTCTGTGGAGAAACTAAAACTGGAGGAGAACTTAAATACTTCTTAATATTATCCAAAGCCTTCTGTTGCTCTGCCCCCCATGTAAACTCCTGATCGGCTTTAAGTCTGAGTAAAGGCGTGAAAGGCTCTAATCTCCCAGACAAATTAGAAATAAATCTCCTGATAAAATTTATCTTGCCGATCAAAGATTGCAACTGTTTCTTGTCTTCTGGAGGTTGAATTTTCTGTATTGCACTAATACTCCTTTGTGGCACTTCAATACCCCTCTCATGCACAAGAAAACCTAAAAATTGTCCAGCCGATACACCAAAAGCACACTTAGTAGGATTCATCTTTTAGCCATATTTCCTTGTTCTCTCAAATACTTTTCTTAGATCGGCTATATGATCAATAATCTCTTTAGATTTCACCACTACATCATCAATATAAATTTCAACCAATAAACCGATCAGATCATGAAAAATATAATTCATGGCTCTTTGATATGTAGCTCCAGCACTTTTTAATCCAAAAGTCATGACAACCCACTCATACAGACCGATTGCACCAAGACACCTAAAAGCAGTCTTATGAATGTCTTCTTCTGCCATTAAAATCTGATTATATCCAGCATTACCATCCATAAAACTTATAATTTTATGCCCTGAAGCAGCATCTACCAATTGATCGGCAATCGGCATTGGGTATTCATCCTTAGGGGTAGCCTTATTTAAATCTCTGAAATCGATGCAAACCCTAAGCTTGCCATTTTTCTTAATCACCGGAACTCAGCATATCGACATGGACGAATAAAACCAGCATCATATAAACGAGTAATCTCAGCTTTAATCGCATCATACATATCGGCTTTACATCGTCTAGGTGGTTGCTTATATGGCCGATATCCTGGCTTGATAGGAAGCCGATGTTCAACAATCGATCGGCTAAGCCCTGGCATCTCAGAATACTCCCAAGCAAAGCAATCGCTGTATTCTTTCAAAAGTTTTAATAATGCAGGTTTGAATTCAGATGATAGATTCTTACTGATGAATGTCGGCCTAGGCTTATCTCCTGACCCAATGTCAACTTCTTCCAAATCATCAGCCGACATGAAACCCTGACCTAACTTACCGTCGAGATCATCTACAGCATCTTTAGTATAAAAATCGGAACCCTCCACAACACCCTCAAAGTAACAACTGGGGTTCTCCATCTCCAATCGGCTGTATATCACAATCAGACACTTTTAGATAATCTCCTTGCCAGATTTTTCCTGATAAGCAATCAATTCCATCCATCTCCCAAACAGATAAATCGGCATTAGCAACATGTACTGACCTGTCGGCTGGAACAACCTCTATCTTGTCACCTTGTCATTGGATTAAGCTCTGATGCATGGTTGAAGGAATACAACAATTAGCATGAATCCAATCCCTTCCAAGCAGTAAGCTATATGAACCTTTCCCATCAATGACAAAAAATGTAGTAGGAACAGTCTTGCTGCCGATTGTCAATTCTACATTGAGAACTCCTTTGGCCTCTGAAGGATTGCCACCAAAATCTTTAAGAACCATATTAGTCTTGATGAGGTCATCTGAACTTCTTCCCAATTTCTTAAATGTTGCATATGGCATTAAATTCACTGCAGCCCCACCATCAACTAACATCTTGGATATCGGCTTACCGTTAACAAACCCTTTGACATACAATGGCTTGAGATGCCGATTCTCTGTTCCCTCGGGCTTCTCAAAAACAGCCTGTTCTGGTGACAATATCAATCTAGCACAAGATTCTTCCATGATATCTGCATTGTCTTGATTAGCCCCAAATTCTGCGGGTAACACAAATACCATGTTGACCGATGAAGAAGCAACAGCCTTTCCTTTAATCAATCTCTTTGCTTCATCGGTTTTACTCTCATCGGCTGGTGCTATTTTATCCTTAACACGCCATTCCTGTTTCGTTTTTGTTCTCTTCAGCCGATGATCGATTTCTTGTTCAACTTCATGAAATTGTTCCCTGCTCCTCATCCTTTGAACCCTTCTCTTCTGACTTTTAGAAAAAATTCCAGAAGGACACCATTGAGCTCTCGAAGTATCTTCAGCATCTTCGTCCTGGAAATAATCTTGATGAATTGGGCCCAACCTCTGATGAACAGGCAACTTCTTTTGCATCAGCCGATCTTCTTTAGGATAAAATCGGCTAGAACTCCCATTATAGTTTTCATTAGTATTAGCACAACCTGGGCAGTCTTCTATCGATGGTAGTCTCATCCCTTTATTCCAACAAAATATGAAAAATTCGCAGTTCCAATGCAAATCAAAACTATCATCGTCCTCATAATATTGCCTTTCTTGCCGATCATATCTCTTTTGATACTTATTAATCATACTTGTAGAATCAAATCTGTTAAGCCGATTGTCCTTTCTGTCGGCTGTCCTCCCACTTACATAGACCATGTTGACAGGAAAAGGATTACCATCAATTTTCATCGGCCTCTTGGAGTCATCAAATTTTATCCTTCCTTGCTCAATGGCCACCTGGATCTGTTGCCGAAATACTTTACATTCATTAGTACTATGAGACCCTGTATTGTGCCACTTGCAGTATTTTCTCCTTCCTAATTCCTCAACCGATGGAATCACATGACCAGCAGGCAATTGAATTTGTTTCTCCCGAAGCAAAAGATCAAAGATTTTATCAGCTCTATTGACATCAAAATCATATTTTTCCTCCTTTCCAGAGCTCTTGACCCATTGACATGGAATCACCTTCTTGTTCCTTGCCCATTCAGCTGCTGCTACTTCGGGATCACATTCTTCTTCAGAATCAGAAATGTAAGAATTAATGAAGTTCACCTTTTTAAATGCTCTATTGGCCTCTTGAAATCTTTGTTCGTGTGCTGTTATCTTCTGGGCCAAATGAGCCAAACTATCAAAGTCCTGAGCCGAAAACCTCTCCTTGATCGGGGTTAATAAACCTTGGAAGGCTAAATCGGCTAACTGAGAATCTGTCAATGCCAAGCTATAACATCTGTTTCTGATTTCCCTAAACCTTTGAATATAATCTTGGACAGATTCTTCTCGTTTTTGCCTAATGCTTGTCAAATCAGATAATTTCATCTCATGAACTCCACTGTAGAAATATTTGTGAAACTTTTTTTCCAGATCGGCCCAACTGTGAACAGAATTATAAGGTAAAGAAGAAAACCACGTGAAGGCCGATCCAGACAGAGACAAAGGGAATAGCCTGACTCTTAAAGCATCAGTAGCCGATGCTTCACCACATTGAGCTAAAAATCGGCTGACATGCTCATAAGTTGACACATTATCTTGTCCCGAGAATTTCAAAAAATCTGGGACCTTGTATCGGCTTGGTAATGGCACTCGTTCAAAATACTCTGGATATGGATGCCGATACAAACTGTCACTATCCCTTGGTTTTAATCCAAATTGTTCTCTCATCACGTCAGCTATCATATCGGCCCAAGGTTTCTGTTGAGCTCCATCTTGATGCTGTGGCTGTATCGGCTCGTCTTGATAAAACTGGGGCTGATGATATGGTTGAGGAGACGTTCTCTGCCGATATTGCACCTGTGGTGAGTGAGGCTGATATTGATAATTAAGATTGCCACCTGTGTGGGTCTGAGGCATTCGTGGAGCACTAAAATCTTGTTGATTAGGAACAAATTGAGTAGCGGCAGCTTGTTGCTGGAAGGTTGGCACTTGTTGTCTTGCTGGTGTATGCAGAATCGGCTGACCAACTGGCTGATTAGGATTGAACATAGCTGCAACTTGCTCAGCTGATACTTGAGGTATGTTTTGCCCTATATGCTGAGGTTGTTGTCGGACCAGTACATGAGGATTAAACTCTATTTGCTTCTGTACCGACGCTGGTATCTCTTGTTGAACTGTAGCCGATGTTGACGCCATCGGCTGTCCTGGGGCTATATTTGTGACAGGTTTTGGCTGGCTGGTCATAAGCGGCCTATATTGCGGAAAAACCCCATCTGGTAGGAAAATTGGTCCTTTGGCTTGGTATTCAGCAATAGTACCATCAACCACAGACTTGATCATGTTTGTTAAAGTGTTGACAAGCACTCCTGACTGGTTGATCAAAGCATGATGCACAGCATAATCAATTCGATCTTGTAAGCTCGTAGGTTCTTCAGGAGACTCTTCTTGCTTGACCCCTTTGTCCTTTCCAGAGCTCGATTCTGGTTCTTCATTGTTGGGTAAAGCTACTTTGTACCTTTGAACCACTGTCCCCGATCTTGTTTGGACAAAAGAATGCAAGTACTGGTTTTGAAGCTTGTTCATTATATCCTCCAGCTCTGCCTTTTGTTCCGACGTCAACTTGTCCACTGTCATCGGAATAATATTCTCTGGGTCAACGTCAGTTGTCTTGAAGTCTACCATGATGAAAACTCTTCGTGTCCCACCGGGCGTGCCAAAAGCGTGTTGATGCGAAAACACACACTGGCCTGGGAGATCTGCTTAACTCCAGTGCAGGTCCAAGGATTTCTTTCGGGTTCTGGGCGTGCCAATTGGTTTGATCCTGCAACCAATAAGAAACAAAGAAAGAAAATGCAGTTAAATCCACCAATGATAGCCGATCGGCTGGCTTGCCGATGACATATCATTGAGCATTGAGCCGATGCAAGATGCATTAAATCGGCTATAACAGAGAAAGCAAGATAAAGCTAAATCTACTCAATCGGCTGTAGATATCAACAAAATATAATCTAAGTCTCAGAATATACTTAAACCAAGTGATTGGGATAGATCGGACAGGGCGCCGAGACAGTATAAATCACTTATGTCTAAATATATTATAACACATAGATTATACATATTCATAGCGTAGCTGATTAAGTAGATCTAACGTGTATCGGCTAGTACTCCGATACTACTTTATATAGAGATATTATCATGAACAAAATATATTAAACGATTTGTCAAACTAATGTTAAGATGATCCTAACCAGATTTGACAACAAGCTCAATATATTTTACTAAGTTAATATCTCGATATAAAGGGCAGATTTAATATATCAAGATAACAAGATAATTAAACCAGATAAGATCGGCTGAAACCCCGACGCTATCTCTATTAGCAATCATAGACAGGCTAGAAACTACGGTTCTAAACATGATTTAGTAGGTCAAACCTAACTGATGCAGCACTAAATATGTAAAGAAACGTAATGTCTAATCAAGTCGATGAAAACCTTTTCGAGATGGTAGATATACTGTATAATCTAAATCAATAACGATATATAACTCTATCGGTTGCTTTCTATGAAATAGACATCAACCGATCTAAGTTATATATTGATATCAAGTCAGATTATACAATATATATGATAACTCGACGATTCACACAAACAGGATCAGAGTGTCATAAAGATGGAAGCACTAATCCCGAGAGCGCAAGCCGCCATAACAAGTTTTACCTCTTGCTGGAGATCGAAACCGATGCAGCCCAACTCGAAAGCAAGAACTCGTCGAAAACAATGAAAGAGTAAGGTGGCGATGCGCCGAAGTTGTTGTATTGATCTGTTGATATTTTCTTACACAAGCCTGGGTTCAATTTATACCCAGAAGTACACAATCTGTCCTTGTCGGACACGACTCTTATTTCTATTACAACTCATACTAAGGATAATTCCCTAATACAAACTCTAACCGACAATATCTATTAGGAAACCAACATTATATCCTAATTAATACATACAATTCCCTTCTTCGGACCCAATCCGTACGTGGGAATCCTTATGAAGCTCATCAACCGAACCCGACAAAGACTCTGTTATCTTCTCATCGGAATCGGCTACATCGGCTAGCCTTGTCTGATTCTGTCTCAGTCGATGGACACGATAGCCGACTCGGTCACCAGCTAATACACACCGTAGCCGATTCGGCACCAACCGATTCTTGCTCTGTTTTGGTAACCGCCAGCTTCCTCCAAATCCGCTTCGGTTCTATCTTCAAGTTCAATAACTGATTTACCAAATTTGGTCGTTAACAGGATAATACATGGAAAAATATATTTACAATTTTTTGAAACAGATAGAATTTATATATAATTAAGCATGACTCTGATTAATCCATTTAAAACTCGTTATAACCGTTAGAAATAAGAAGAATACATTAAAAGTGTACCGTCAGTTTTTAGTTTAATTATGATGTTTTAAATTATTATATGATTATTTAATTAGTTTCACTTTCATGGACTTTCATTACATTTGTTTATTTGATGTAAATGAATCGGCAATGGATGTACACCTTGAACCGACGGTCGAAAGAGTTTATTGATGGCGTGCATTATTTTTTGAGTGTGGCCAATACCCACAAGCCTAAGGGTTTTATACGTTGTCCATGCAAAAAGTGTAAAAACCAGAAATAGTATTCTACATCAAGAACTCTTCATGTCCACTTGTTTTAGTCAGGATTCATGCCTAGCTATAATTGTTGGACCTTCTACGGAGAGTTAGGGGTTGCAATGGAAGAAGTTGAAGAAGAAAATGACAACATTCTGGACTAGGCTCAATACGATGGATTTGCAAATAGTTCAACAGGCGATGCAGACAAAACTGTTGAAGAAAACGAGGGTGCGAATGATATTGGTTAGATGTTGTGCAACGCAAAGAAAGACTACGAAAGTGAATAAAAGGTCTAGAAATTGGAGCATATGATAACGGACCACAAAAAGTCATTGTACCCATGTTGCGAACAGGGGTTGTTGACGGTCGTTACAGCCCAATTTCGACCGTCAATATTTCTAAAAATGATAAAGAACTAGCAATACTTACATGCATATTTATTTACAAATAACCAAGCTCCACATGTACTTAGCAAAGTATTTGACTACAGGAGATTACCTTATAAATGGAGGAGAAATGGTGGCAAATACACGTTCAACCAATTAGAGGTCGACACGCAGTATACACATGGATGGAAGAGCCCACAAACCCAATGAAACATCTGCAAATGGGCCCAACTACCATTCCTCTGGACCAAGGACCCACCAGAGAAAGCCCTAAGAGAAGGACTGAGCCAGAGGGGCCCCAGGTCCAACCTATCTGGCCCTCAAACTTCACTACCGACTATCTATGACGGTTGTTACTGTTTCTACAGACTAATGTTTCGGACGCCATTGCTAGGAATTATATTCCTAGTAATGTCATTAAGAAATATCAACAGGGGCACAAAAAGTTGGGTACCACGCTGGAATTCCTGCAATGGAAGGCAAAAAATGGTCTGCCTGATAAGGCATTTGCTGAGTTATTGATACTCGTAAAGAATATTTTTCTAGAGAGAAACGAATTGCCGAAAACCACGTACGAAGCTAAAAAGGTAGTCTTCCCTCTAGGACTGAAAGTCCAGAAGATACACGCATGTCCGAACGATTGTATCCTCTATCGCGATGAGGAGTACGAGAACCTAGAAGCATGCTCGGTTTGTAAGGCACTACGATACAAGATTAGACGAGATAACCCTGATGATGTTGACGTCAGCCTTCGAACAAGAGAGTTCCTGCTAAGGTGATGTGGTATTTCTCTATAATACCACGACTGCGACATTTGTTCAGGAACAAAGCGCATACTAGAATGATGCACTGGCACGCAAAAGAACATAAACAAGACAGGATGCTGAGACGCCCTACCGATGGTCATAGTGGCGAAACATCGACAGAACATTTCAAGACTTCAGAAAGGATGCACGGAACATAAAGTTTGGTTTAAGTACGGATGGCATGAATCCATTTGGAGAGATGAGTAGCGGTCATAGCACTTGGCCTGTGACCATGTGTATCTACAACCTTTCCCCTTGGTTATGCATGAAGCGAAAGTACATCATGATGCCGATTATTATTCAAGGCCCAAAGCAACCTGTTAATGACATTGATGTGTACTTAAGACCATTGGTTGAAGATCTGAAACTGCTTAGGAAGAAAGAAGATGTTCCTGTGAGGGATGAGAACAAACAGGAGCAATTTAACCTACAAGCGTTGCTATTTGTAACCATTAACGATTGGCCGGCACTCAGCAACCTATCCGGACAATCAAACAAGGGGTATAAGGCTTGCACCCACTGTATGGATGAAACTGACAGTACATATTTGAAGCATTGTAGGAAGGTTGTGTACATGGGTCATTGTCGATTTCTTGTTGCAAGCCACCCTGTACGAAAGAAAGGCAAACATTTTGAAGAGAAGGTAGACCACCGTACTAAGCCTAAACATCATAACGGAAAAACCATGTTTGATATGGTGAAAGATCTAAAAGTAGTATTTGGAAAGGGACTTGGCAACCAACTTATAGCATGTGAAGATGGTCACGCAGTGATGTGAAAGAAAAAGTCTATTTTTTGGGAGTTACCCTATTGGGAAATTTTAGAGGTCCGTCACGCAATCAATGTGATGCACCTAACTAAGAACCTTTGCGTCAACCTGTTGGGTTTTCTAGGTGTATATGGAAAGTTGAAAGATACACTTGAAGCACGTAATGATCTCAAGCATATCAAACAACGCGACGGCCTTCATCCGGAACCGAAGGAGAAAGGAAGCCATTATTTGAGTCCAAACAACTACACTCTGAGCAAGGCAAAGAAGGAAAGTATGTTTGAATGCTTGGAGAGCATCAAGGTACCATCTGGATACTCCTCGAATATAAAGGGAATAATAAGCATGAAAGAGAAGAAGTTCACAAACCTAAAGTCTCATGACTGCCACGTGTTGATGACACAGCTGCTTCCTGTTATAATTCGGAGTATCCTTTCTGATAATGTCCGGACAATAATAACAAAGCTATGTGCTTTCCTGAACGCAATTTCACAGAAGATCGTCGATCCAGACAGATTAAGAGCCCTACAAAATGACGTGGTGCAATGTCTTGTCAGCTTTGAGATAATCTTTTCACCATCCTTCTTCAATATAATGACGCACCTTCTATGTCACCTTGTCAAAGAGACACTTAATTCTGCCACGATTAAGTTCTTTACCTTTTAGTCCCGATTGTTATCCATAGCCAGTTTTGTCATGTTGGCCGCAACGATCGGGACTTAGCGTTTTTTACATCTCTTTCGCCATCGTCATCGTCGCCGCCATCGTCGTCGTCACCGTCACCCAGACTCCGACGCCGCCACAGCCGCCACTGAAACCATCATCCTCCTCCGCCACAGCCGCCGCTGAAACCAAGGACGACCGGAACCCTAATCCGCGCTGTTGTCTCCGCCGTCGCCAGCGAGAATGTAGCCGCCGCCGAGGAGGCTCAATGTCGCCACAGCCACCGCCGGCCCGCTGCCACCGGCCACATGGACGAGCCGGCGCATGGTGGATCGAGTCCACAGTGTGCTGGCAGGCCTTAGGGAAGGCTGATAGGCCAGGCCCACCTGTCAATCCCTCCCCGATTTTTGAAAAATCAAAAAAGTATAATAAATTTAAGAAATACATTGCAAACTTAAAAAAATTATAAATTAAAAGTAATACATTACACATTAAAAATTAAAGTATAGATAATAGGTGAAAGATCTATTTACAATGTTTAGAATCTTATAAAATTAATATTTACATAATTTCATTTAAAAATCATTTAAATAGTTAGAAAATGAGGAGAACACACTAAAAATATTTTTAGAATTTTATAAAACTTCTACAAATAATTAAATTATAGATAATATTTGAAAAATATATTTACAACTTGTGTTATGTTTTAATTGTTCAATGCAAATGTTTTAATTACCTAATGATTGTTTTGTTGCCAGGGTTGGACGCAAGCGACTCTCAAGTTAAAATACGTGATTCGAAGGTCGCCAAACAACAAGCTAAGGTAAGTTATGTGAATAATTCGATATGACGTGTTACTTCTCAGTAGTTGTCGACAATGTAGATATATATAACAATATACATGTAGATTGACTATTTCTTAAGTAAGTGAATTTTAGAAGTTCACCGTAGCTGTCGACAATGTGGATATATATAACAATATACATGTAGGTGTAGGATCAAAGAACAAGAACTAAGCCAACCAGAGGGGGGGTGAATGGTTGTAGTACCCAAAAACCAAAACTTTTAGCGGAATTAAAAGTTACCCTCAAATTCAATGTAGATCGGTCTGATCGAAGTAGATCGACCGGTCCGACCGCCCTGTCCTGAAGGTCTGACCGCCTTGACCTGAAAGTCTGACCGCCCTGTATTGCCGGTCTGACCGGACCCACTGTTCACCGTCTGAAAATTCAATCATCTCAAAAACCACTTCGCCAATAATCTCGAAATATCAAAACCAATATCCTCATATGCCAATTGTTCATCACAATAGAAGAATCAAACACACCTTGATTTTACAATCTCCCTCCTGATGAACACATTGGCAAACCCCATCAAAAATGTTTGTTTTGGTGTTTGAAAAAATAAGAACAGAAAAAAAATTTCTCCTCCTTTGGAAAAATAAATCCAAACATATAGACTTATTACAATCATTACTAGTTCCCAAATTAACTTTAACTCAAAACAATCAAGAGAATTTTCAGCGCTTTTTTTCATATTTTTGCTCATTTTGTAATTATTCCGGGTACGTCCTTGTCGTCAGGACTGTTTCCAAGGATTCGGCACCCATTATTTTCTCATATAGAATACGTCCTCGTCGTTTGTTGGCGCAGAATTTAAACCCGCCTCGCAACAAAACAGGTTTCACGTTTTCACGGCAGCCTGGGAGATCTGCTTAGCTCCAGTGCAGGTCCAATGGCTTGCCTAGGTGCATGTAGGGCGTGCCAGTTGATTTGATCTGCAATCAACAAGATTAAACAAGTAAACCATGTGAGAACCGATGGCCGATCGGTCGATAGGCCGATGTTGCATCGTGGAGGCCTGGCCGATAGGGCAAACCTATATCGGCTTGGTTTAGGTAATAATATGATAGAACTGATGAAGTAGATCTAATCTCATCGGCCCATGTTAATGTGTTTATAGCAAATTACTAGAATCGGCCGATGAGGGTCGCATAAAGATAAATACACTAGCTAATACTCTAGTGCGAACTTATACAAGCCAATCGGCCAATATAAATATACCAACCACAGAGAGATCCTGAGAATACCCTGTAATCAATATATTTATATTCACCAATCTGCCTGCATAAGTGGCAAATACATGCAAGAACATAAAATAATCACATGCATTAGGTAAGACCGGCTGAAACCCCGGCGCTATCCTTAATTACGATCGGAAAACAGGCTTTGGGTTAAACCTCGAAACACGACTAAGGTTGATATCAACTCAGAGTGTAGATCGAGAACTAACACAAAGAAAATCAAGTCGTCGATCGCTTTTGGGGATGGTAGATGCCTTAGATAATCTAGACAAGCAAACTAATTCGATCGTCGCCGGCAGTAAACCCTAAAACGAGTTAGCCGCTGGCGGGATAGAATTAGAAAATCGTAGAATTAGAAAATCGTAACAAGATTAGCTAACACACGATAAACGACGATCACATCGCCAGGGCTTAACGTGCCTAAAGCGACACGCTAGCCCCGACGATGTAGATCGTCGGGTACGAGTTCTTACCTCTGCTCTGGGATAGCAAGAACTCGTCGGGAGTTAACCTCTTGCGAGGGTTGGCGATGCACCGAAAGTAGATTAAACTTGGTTGTTTGAGTGATTGATTGAGAGAGTTTCTATGTACAAACTACCGGGATATTTATACCCGAGATTACAACAGGGTCCTTGTAGGACACGATCTTATCTCTAACTAACAAACAAGTCTTTGCGGCAGACTCTTGCCACAGATTAGATCTAAACCTACTTGATTTACAACATACAATTGCCTAAAACCGAGCTTTATCTCTATTTGGCAACTTCCTTGAAGCTTATCTCGAGCCCAGACCAAGCCCACGCTGACTCTGTCAACTTGCAGCCTCTATCGGCCAATGACCATATTGAATCCGTATCGGCCGATACGCTCTTCCTGTTAGCTCCTCTCCCAGCCCGATACGGCTACCGGGTCCGGTACGAGACCTGGTCTGACTCCAACTTAATCCTTCCTCTCTGCTTCGGTTTCCTCTTCCCTCTCCGGGTCGATTACGAAAATCCGCTGTTAACACATGCCCCCCAATTCCGCTTCATTATATAATATGGCGGAATTAGCTCCGAGGAACCCATCAACTTCCTTGCTAGGGTTTGTCTGAAAACCGCGCAGATCCAGATTCGCAGCCCTCCGCCGCCGATTTAGCAATCACTCGCGTTCTTCAACCCCGGCGACCCCTCGGCGTCCCATCAGCATCAACCCCCTCAACGGCGACCTCTTCGACGACAACAATGGCTTCCGCTCCATTTTACGCCTCCGAAATCCCTGTGGTAAGTCAATCCCTTCTGAATCCACATTTTCACTTTCCCGCCGATTTCTTCAAACTAGGCTTTCTGCTTTTTGCTCCCCGGGTCTTATTTTTTTATCGTTGTTCTTATGACATAGGTCTTCAAAAACCAAATCTTGATCCCCACCAACGACAAATCGTACCGATTCCTGCTAGGCCCCATGGGCAATTGCGACCCAACCTGGCTGATAAATGCCGAGACAAACAGAGTCCCCTTCAAGCAAACCAAGCCCAATGACTCCTCGTGGAAGCACAGTTTCAGATCCTGGCCGTCGAAGCTCAATGGGTACAGGACCTGGCACAAGAGGATTGCTGCAGCCAAACAGGTTCACTGGGACGCGATAGGAATCGGCCAATGCATTACCTTATCCCTGGCCGATACCAAGAAAAACGAACCACTTATGTCAGCGGCCACCTACTTCTGGTCTAGCACCTTGAACGCTTTCCTGTTCAAGCAAGGTCCGATGACCCCAACTTTGATTGACATCAAGATGCTAACAGGACTAGACATCCAGTCTGAGATCAATCCCTTCAGCCTCCTAGCAAACAGCAGCCATAAATTGAAAACCAAGAAAATTGGAGGCTGGTCTGGATATATTTCTGAACACATGGAACAAGGATCAGTCTCAGAGAGAGAACACGTGGCCTTCCTGACGCTATGGTTGGAAAGATTTGTCTTCTGTGGATCAACTTGCGGCCCCACTACAAATTGTCAACATTTGGCTCAAGCTCTGGTTGATAAAAAACAAATCCCCCTTGGCCGATATCTCTTGGGAGCTGTGTATCGGCTGCTTCATATCTCCACTCAGGATCTGATGCTGAAGCAAATTGTGGCTCATGGAGGACCATGGTGGTTTATCCAACTTTGGCTAACTATCCACACCAACACCATAGTCGATCGGCCTCCACTATCGGACTCCTGCTTCCCATCAAAGTATGCCGATCACGAAGACCCCAGAACCAGAAGGTGCATGTCTTTTGGAGAGGCGGCCTCTGTCTATCCTGGAGCAGATCAATCGGCCGAAGACATGTCCACATGGTTCATCCGATTCTACACCGGCCCCCCATCAATTAAGATGGACATGTTTATCTACCTCTCAGACCAGGGTTTTGAACTCCCTGACGATCTCCACTTGGACCTGGTAAATGATGACATGGAGTCCCGAGAATCATTCATGATCGGCATCACCCCATGCCTGCTCCCAGTAGGCATATTTCAAGGAAGAAGCACCAGCCTGTCCTATGAATTCTACAACCCCATGGTGGCTGCTAGACAGTGCGGGCTTGGACAACTTCCCATCAGCTTATATTTCCATAAACTCCTGGAGAGCAGAGGCACAGTGTCATCAGCGCTGATCATGAATAAAGCACTGGAAATTGAAATCCCAAAGCTGGGTGACTGCGACCGATTACATCTGAGCGCCTTTATCCATATCAGCTTCCAAGCATGGTGGCAAGAATGGGCTGCTCATATTTTCCATCAATCGGCCAGATTTTATGTGACGGAGCTTATCCAGGGTATCAGCCCTCAAGTGCCAGACGGCCCGACTCCATCTGTGAGCAATAGTGGTCAGAAAATTTGTTATGCTCAAGCTGTGGCTCCATCAGGATCAACTATCCTGGAGTCAATCATCGACCTTACTGCCCCAAAGGTATCATCACTTCTCCAAGGGCCGATGACCAAAGAAAATCCCAAGAGGAAAGCGCCAGTAAAAGGAAAATCTCAGAAAACCAGCAAGAAGGCCAAGACTGATGATCAGGCCGATCTTGAAGAACTAGACCCCTCCATAGAAGAATTCCTTGATGATCAAGTAATGGAGAAAGAGGTCGATGCAGCAGCTGCCGACGCGCCTGAAGAAGAAAATCCATCGGCTGAGACTACTAAGGAACCATCGGCCAAGACCGCCACAATCCAACCGGCCGATGACCAAGCTGATACCACCCAGCCAAAGAAAACCAGGCACGCAGTCCGCAAGGTAACATGTTTCCTTTCTTGAATTTATGCAATCTCCTCCTATTGGTATGTTACACCTCAATCCCTTGCAGGTTCATGCGTCATCTTTGCTGAAAGAACGAACTCAATCGGCCCCTTTACCAAGAACTAAAAAGGCAACTTTACAGAGGCGCGAACGAGCCAGGGCCCGATTGAGGACTCCTTCTCCTTCTCCACCACCCTCTCCGATTGCTTCAGTAAGAGTTAATTTTACATTGTCTTTCTAACAGCATATATCTGTTCACCATCTTCTTGTTTTTCCTCAGCCTAAGGCTCCATCACCTGCACCACATCAGCCAACCCCCTCGCTTACTGTTTCAACACAGCAAAAGGAAGCCGATGCAAGCACCACCGATGCTCCAACACAGGTAACCAAGATTATTTTGATCCCCCTTTTGCCGATTCTCGTTTGACTAGGCTAAACTTGGCCTATACTGATATTTGCAGAACCTAGCCGATATGTTCTCTTTTGACATCGGCCAGTTTCTTGATGATGAGGACAAGGAGCCACCCATGACAGCCAAGGCGTCGATCCCTGAGGAGCTGAAGAACCGACTGTCCGATATTGCCAATCGGCTGGAGTCATCGCTGGAGTTCTTGGTGGAGGATTGCACTCCCATCAGAGTCAGGGTACAAGAAATTTAAGATCAACTGCCCGAAGACCTGATGGAGACCCTAACACCGGCCATCTTCTTGCAGCAATACCGATTCAAGCTTCACAAGGCGAAGGAAAGACTCGCGAAGCGACGAGAACGTGAGAGACTGGAATCGGCCCTATCCGCTAGCAAGGCTCAAGTCAATTCTGACAAGACCAGATTGGATGAGCTAGCTGTGGAGCCAATTGTCTTGAAGAACAGACTTGAAGAACTCCGCCGCCTTGAAGCAGACCTAGAATCAAAGCTGGAAGCCACGCGCCAAGAAATCCAAGAAGTTGAAGCCAGGATAGCTGCATCACCCAAGGCTATAGAAGACCAGACGGCGAAGCTGAAGGCATCGGCCAAGTACCTTGCAACCCTGAGCAAATCTTTGAAGCCAATCCCAGGGTCGATAGCCGATGACGCCCAAGCTATAGAAGATATTGATCAAATCCGCCGTAGAGCCATCGCAACTATTGCAGACTTTATAGGGTGATGTAACATATTTTGTCTTCATACTTTGTAAACACAAATCTCATCCTTAGAAAAATAACTCAATCAAAATCCAATTACCAACTCTACAAGAACGAAACGCTTGTTATGCCTAATATACTTAGTTGCCTTTTTAAGAATGGATTTGAATGAAATTTGGCCGAAGGGGAGATCCGAGGTCTTATAGGATGGGAGTTACTTTTCTTTAATCAACGCTTTGATGGTTTTGCCTTTCCGTATCACCGCGGAACAACTGCAGCGTCCGGATCTGATCTATCTACTCGGCAATTCATCCGGTGACTTCACGGTCGGCGACCGACACTACACTACGTAGGTACCTGTGCATGGTATCTGCCTTATTAGGGAGAATGCCCTCTGCAGTGGGTTATCAACCTACTCTTAGTACAAAAATGGGTTCTTTGCAAGAAAGAATTACTTCTACTAAAAAGGGATCTATAACTTCGATCCAAGCGGTTTATGTACCTGCGGACGATTTGACCGACCCTGCTCCTGCTGTGCATAAGAAGAAGGATGAAAGTCCGTCACATGGTGCATCAAAACAAGAAGTCACGCCTAGACGACGACGCCCGTCCTGGGCTGCAGTAAGTAGATCGCGGAAATGTAACTCGGTATTCAAACAACTATTCAGAGTTCCTAGAGCTCCTTGTACAGCTTGTTGGAAAACCCGTTGTCGGACCTGATTCATCGCCCTCTCTAAGAGAAAATGAAAAACGCTGCTGGAGCAACGATTCAATAGAAGCCCAAAGAGGTGCATATGGTACCCAAATAAGGATAGGATAGATATGTCAAAAGCAGGTCTGGCCTCCCCGCCCAGCTCTATCAGCAGGCCCCTTCTTTTGCAATACTTAAGAAGGTCTCTCATGGCCAAATTCTTATTAAAGCCTTCTCTACCATTGAATTCGGCCCTCGGGGTCAACCCAGCGTTGTAGATCTAACTTTCTATTCACTCGTGGGATCCGGGGTCAACTCTTTATATCCCTTTGCTATAGAAAACATTTCACAGGCTCCAATCCATTTGTGATCTTTACAACAGATATCGCAAGCAAGTAAACCGGTGGTCAAGGCATTTGGGCTGTGGGGCTTTCCGAGTTACGGTTTTCTCACCTGCTTTCGAAAGCTTTTCTGGATTAGCAAATTGATAAATCGAATAGATCCCCCCTCCGTTGGATAGGGGCACAGCCGTCTGACCCGAGTAGCATGGGGCACGTGGAATCCCGTGCCCGGCCAGCAGGCGGGCGGCGTGCTTATCTTGTGTGACAACACTACAGAGCGAGTAGCTCTTCTAGTCGGGCAGCTGTGTGACAACACTCCTGAGAAAGCGGCGCTTTTGGGATACGGGCTGATCTCTTGCTTGAGAAACCAATAGATATAGAAAGAAAGCAGATAGATATAGAAAGAAAACAAGATGCAAGAGAGCCTTTTTCCGGGAAGGAAGGGACGGCCGAGAACGATGTCCTTTCTCGTGCCTAATGCCTAAGTGGGAGCGCCCCTCTGTCCGGCCAAGCAGCCGAATTTGATCTGAATAAATCTAGAGAAACTCAAGCTTGAAAATTTTTTTGAATCCATGAACCTAGATCAATCCAACAAAGCTGAAGAATCATGAAGAATAAAACTTGAAAAATTTCGCGCCTTGTATTTATATATGCCCCCCAAATTTTAGAAGATGAGGGCTCATGTTATAAAATTTGAACTAAGGACGATAGTATATATCGGCCATCTAAAGATGATGCATAGCACATCGGCTGTAATCATAAATCGGCTTGAGGGCCGATCATGAGTCGATCCATACGCTTGGATAATATCGGCCATCTAAAGATGATGCATAGCACATCGGCTCTATTCTTCCTGATAGGTTCGATATAAAGCGTCGGACAAAATTGATCTTGCCGAGCAGAGATTGTAACTTGGTCTTGTTCGTCGGAGGCTTGATCTTCTTTATAGCATCGATGTTCTTCTGCATAATCTCAATTCCTCTTTCGTGGACCAAGAAACCCAAAAACTGACCGGCCGATACGCCAAAGGCACACTTGTTAGGATTCATCTTGAGACCATACTTCCTTGCTCTTTCAAGTACCCTGCGTAAATCGGCCAAGTGCATATCATACTCTCTTGACTTCACGACGACATCATCGATATAAACTTCAATCAAAGAGCCGATAAGATCATGAAAAATATAATTCATGGCCCTCTGATAAGTAGCTCCAGCGTTTTTCAAGCCGATGGTCATAACAACCCACTCGTACAGGTCGATTGCCCCCGGACACCGGAAGGCTGTCTTGTGGATATCTTTCTCGGCCATGAAAATCTGGTTGTAGCCTGCGTTCCCATCCATGAAGCTGATAACCTTGTGTCCAGACGCGGCATCAACTAGCAAATCAGCCAACGGCATAGGGTACTCGTCCTTTGGTGTTGCTTTGTTTAAATCTCTGAAATCGATACACACCCTGAGCTTGCCGTTTTTCTTCATCACTGGAACTATGTTGGAGACCCACGCCGCGTATCGGCAGGGTCTGATAAAGTTGGCATCGTAAAGTCTTGTGATCTCTACCTTGATAGCTTCGTGCATATCGGCCTTAAATCTCCTAGGAGCTTGTTTAAATGGCCGATAGCCTGGTTTGATAGGTAGCCGATGTTCTACGATCGATCGGCTTAGTCCTGGCATCTCATGGTATTCCCATGCAAAACAATCCATGAACTCTTTCAAAAGATTTATTAAATTATTCTTATATTCCCTTGGCAGGTTAGCACTTACATACGTCGGCCTAGGTCTATCACCTATTCCTATGTCAACCTCTTCAAGTTCATCGGCCGACGTAAAGCCTTGTCCCAATTTGCCATCTAGCTCATCCACCGCGTCGTCTGTGTAGGGACTAGCTTGCTCATCTTGAACAGTGGATGGCACATCTTCGTTAAAGCAACTGCTTGTCTTGATCTTTAATCGTCTCGATATCGCAGTCAGTTACTTTGAGGAAATCGGCATCCCAGACTCGCCCGGATAAGCAATCGATTCCCTCCATCTCCCAAACTGCAAGATCGGCATTGGCCACGTGTAGTGACCGATCGGCCTGCACGATCTCGACCTGGTCCCCTTGCCATTATATAAGGCATTGGTGCATCGTTGAAGGGACGCAACAGTTTGCATGGATCCAATCCCATCCCAACAACAAGCTGTAGGAACCCTTTCCGTCGAAGACGAAGAAGGTGGTGGGTATCGTCTTGCTGCCCACGGTGAGCTCTACGTTTAGCACCCCCTTCGCTTCGGACGCGTTGCCACCAAAGTCTTTCAACACTATGTTGGTCTTGATAAGGTCTTCAGGTACTTTTCCAAGCTTCCTGAAGGTTGTGTACGGCATCAAGTTGACTGCTGCGCCGCCATCGACCAGCATCTTCGTCATCGGCCTCCCATTAACGAACCCTTTGATGTATAACGGCCGGAGGTGCCTGTAGCTGGCGTCGACTGGCTTGTCGAACACGGCTTGATCAGGTGACAACTGTAGTTTAGCCGAGGACTGCTCATCGTCAGCTACCGCTTCATCGGCCATCTGCACGCTGTACTCCGCTGGCAATATGAAAACCATATTAACAGAAGCCAATGCTACGCTTTTACCTTTTGCGGACGCCGGAGCTTGAGCTGACTTGGAGGTGCCCTCATTGACCTTGGCCACTACAGTTTATTCTCCACTCCTTCTTGGTCTTGGCCGGCCGATGGGCTATTGTAGCCTGTTGCTCTTGGATCTGCTCCTTCCTCCTTAGCCTCTGAACCCGCCGTTTTTGTGTCTTGCTGAATACGTCGCTTGGGCACCACTGGGGGTTCTGGACTTGCTCCTCGTCCTCGGTCTGATGATCATGGTGCATCGGCCCTAGCCTCTCGTGTACAGACTTTCTCTGCTTGCTTGGCCGATGCACTTGCTTGCTCGAGCTACCCTGATAGGAGTCTTCTACATCATTGCATGCAGGGCACTCTTAGATGGATGGCAACCTCATGCCTTCATTCCAACAGAAACGGAAAAACTCGCACTCCCAATGAGGGTCATAGGAGTTGTCTTGATCGGCGTGATCCTGTGCTTGTTCGTCCCGCCTTCGCTGATATTTTCTAATCAGGCCCTCGGAGGTCTGATGAGGTCGCTTGCCGGTCCGATGGCCACCGCCATCGGCCCTGTCCGCCCGCACCATGTTGACTAGGAACGGGAGTCCTTCTATCTTCATCAACCGCTTGGCATCATCGATCTTAATCCTGCCTTGCTCGATGGCCGATTGGATCTGTTGTCGGAAGATCTTGCATTCGTTAGTATGATGGGAATACGTGTTATGCTGTTTGCAATACCTTCTCTTTTTGATCTGCTTCTCTTGCAGGAGTAGGTCAAATATTTTGTCGGCCTTGTTGATGTCGAAGTGGTATTTATCCTCTTTGTCATCCTTCTTGGCCCACTGGCATGCTGTCGGCTTCTTCATCCGGGCCCACTCGGCCAGGTCGACATCGGCGTCTTCTTCGTCATCTTCGTCGGAGGCATACTGATAGACTGTGTTAATCTTCTTCGCGAACTTCTTTGCCTCCTGGAATCGTTGCTCGTGGGCCGATACTCGTTGGGCTAGCTGAGCGAGGCTGTCGAATTCCTGAGAAGAGAACCTCTCTCGTATCGGCCCTAGTAATCCTTGAAACGCCAAGTCAGCGAGCTGTGAATCGGTCAAGCTGAGGCTGTAACACCTGTTCCTTATGTCCCTAAATCTTTGATTGTATTCTGGGACCGATTCATCAACCCGTTGCCTGATGGCAGTAAGATCAGACAGTTTCATCTCTTGCACGCCGTTATAAAAATATCTGTGAAACCGCTTTTCCAAATCTATCCATCCTCTGATGGAATTGCAAGGTAAAGATGAAAACCATGTAAATGCTGACCCTGACAAAGACAGAGGGAAAAACCTCACCCTCAACGCCTCTATGGCTGATGCCTCCCCACACTGTGCTAAGAATCGGCTCACGTGCTCGTATGTAGAGACGTTGTCCTGCCCCGAAAACTTGGAGAAGTCCGGGATTTTGTATCGGCTTGGCAGTGGCACTCTGTCAAACTCCTCGGGGTACGGGTGCCGATACACCGTAGAACTCTCCTTGGGCTTCAAGCCGAACTGATCTCGCATCACCTCGGCTATCATGTCGGCCCAGTATCCTGCGGGCCGATGTGGGAGGTCTTGCTGGTAGGATTGCTGCAGGCCCTCTGCTTGATATTGCCTGGGGGAGTACGGCTGGTAGTGGTGATCCAGGTTCTGCGCGTCGTACTGCCCTGCGGTGTACTGCTGGTAGCCTTGCGGCATGTTGTACGCAGCTAGTTGCGGAGGGTTGCCAGTCATGGGGGCCTGAGGTGGTCTGGCCGATGGCGGGTTGACAGGAACTTGCTGCATCGGCTCGATCACCAGTTGCTTTCCCTTCGTCCATTGTGCATATTGCTCCTCCGTGATGTGCTGAGGGCTTCCTCCCGTCTGCCTAGTGAGGACCAGCGGCAAGGTTGATGTCGGTTGCACCGATGGGGGTGGCATCGGCGCCGTCGGCTGTGGAGCCGTGCTCAGGTCAGTCCTCAAAGTCCGATAAGCAGGGAACTTATTTTCTGGCAAGAAAATTGGCCCTTGAGGCTTGTAATGATGGATTGAACCATCTAGGATCGACTTGACCATATTGGTCAACGTGTTCACCAGGATCCCCGAGTGGTTGACCAGTGCAGAATGAACTGCGGAGTCGATTCTGTCTTGCAACGTCAGCACAGCGTTCTCTTCGGTCTTGACGGTATGGTCATGTGCCGCCGCTGACGTGCTGGCTCCATCTCCAGGGCTCGGCATTACCACCTTAGATTTCTGGATAATGGTGCCTTGCCGAGTCCTGGAGTATGTCTGCAGGTACATATTCTGGAACTGCTCGACCAGCTTTTCCATCTCGGCTTTCTGCTCTTCGTTGAGCTGGTCGACGGTCACAGAGACGACGTTCTCCTCGGAGATCTCAGCCTGCTTTGACATCTTGAAGCGGTCTTCTTGTTGCTGCGAAGCTTGCATTCTTGAGTCCCACCGGGCATGCCAAAAGCGTGTTGGCGCAGAATTTAAACCCGCCTCGCAACAAAACGGGTTCCACGTTTCCACGGCGGCCTGGGAGATCTGCTTAGCTCCAGTGCAGGTCCAATGGCTTGCCTAGGTGCGTGTAGGGCGTGCCAGTTGATTTGATCTGCAATCAACAAGATTAAACAAGTAAATCATGTGAGAACCGATGGCCGATCGGCCGATAGGCCGATGTTGCATCGTGGAGGCCTGGCCGATAGGGCAAACCTATATCGGCTTACTTGAGGTAATAATATGATAGAACTGATGAAGTAGATCTGATCTCATCGGCCCATGTTAATGTGTTTATAGCAAATTACTAGAATCGGCCGATGAGGGTCGCATAAAGATAAATACACTAGCTAATACTCTAGTGCAAACTTATACAAGCCAATCGGCTAATATAAATATACCAACCACTGAGAGATCCTGAGAATACCCTGTAATCAATATATTTATATTCACCAATCCGCCTGCATAAGTGGCAAATACATGCAAGAACATAAAATAATCACATGCATTAGGTAAGACCGGCTGAAACCCCGACGCTATCCTTAATTACAATCGGAAAACAGGCTTTGGGTTAAACCTCGAAACACGACTAAGGTCGATATCAACTCAGAGTGTAGATCGAGAACTAACACAAAGAAAATCAAGTCGTCGATCGCTTTTGGGGATGGTAGATGCCTTAGATAATCTAGACAAGCAAACTAATTCAATCGTCGTCGGCAGTAAACCCTAAAACGAGTTAGCCGCTGGCGGGATAGAATTAGAAAATCGTATCAAGATTAGCTAACACACGATAAACGACGATCACATCGCCAGGGCTTAACGTGCCTAAAGCGACACACTAGCCCCGACGATGTAGATCGTCGGGTACGAGTTCTTACCTCTGCTCTGGGATAGCAAGAACTCGTCGGGAGTTAACCTCTTGCGAGGGTTGGCGATGCGCCGAAAGTAGATTAAACTTGGTTGTTTGAGTGATTGATTGAGAGAGTTTCTATGTACAAACTACTGGGATATTTATACCCGAGATTACAACAGGGTCCTTGTAGGACACGATCTTATCTCTAACTAACAAACAAGTCTTTGCGGCAGACTCTTGCCACAGATTAGATCTAAACCTACTTGATTTACAACATACAATTGCCTAAAACCGAGCTTTATCTCTATTTGGCAACTTCCTTGAAGCTTATCTCGAGCCCAGACCAAGCCCACGCTGACTCTGTCAACTTGCAGCCTCTATCGGCCAATGACCATATTGAATCCGTATCGGCCGATACGCTCTTCCTGTTAGCGCCTCTCCCAGCCTGATACGGCTACCGGGTCCGATACGAGACCTGGTCTGACTCCAACTTAATCCTTCCTCTCTGCTTCGGTTTTCTCTTCCCTTTCCGGGTCGATTACAAAAATCCGCTGTTAACATCGTCAAGACTGTTTCCAAGGATTTGGTATTCATTTTTTTCATAAATTTTTTCTCTTGCACAATGAGCAATTTCAAAGCTATTTGAGGAATAACAATTCAATAAAGCATATACATAAGCATTTACAATCCAACCTATGCATTAGTATCAATATTGCATAGTTCATTAATTCAAATAGGAAATTTAAATGTCATGCATCATCTCCCTGACATACAAGCTATAAAATAGACAAATATACCTTCAAAGTATTGCTAGCATGAACAAAAACACTGTATGCATAATATCAAGCTCTCTTTCAATTTGTTTCTTTCAATTGTTGCTTGATAAAACCAAGAGCACAAAAACTCCCCCTCAAACCATGCCAAAAGGATGAATGATTCCCAACTCTCCACGAAGAAAAGCAAAACGAGATGAATCCAATGGTTTAGTGAAAATATCCGCAAGTTGTAATTTTGTATCCAAAAACTTCATTTCAACATCTCCCTTTTCAACATGATCCCTCAAAAAGTGAAAGCGAACATCAATGTGCTTTGTGTGTTAGTGTTGTACAGGATTCTTTGCAATGTTAATAGCACTTGTATTATCAAAAAACAGAGGAACCTTTTCAACAACAAGACCATAATCTTTCAAAGTTGAAATAAGCCAAAGAATCTGAAAACAACAGCTAGTAGCAGCAACATATTCTGATTCAGCAGTTGATTGGGCTACATTAGATTGTTTCCTAGAAGACTATGTAATCAATGATGTACCAAGAAAATGACATGTTCCACTAGTACTTTTCCTATCAATTCTACAGCCCGCAAAATCAGCATCAGAATATCCACTTAAACATATAGAAGATGAAGTAGAAGGGTTTAGGGTTTAGGGTTAGGGTTTAGAATACCAAATTCCAAATTCAAGTGTATGATTCAAATACCTCATTATTCGCTTGACCGCTTGACGATGTGAAGCACGAGGAGAAGCTTGAAAGCGTGCACACAAACACACAGCAAATTGTATGTCTGGCCTAGAAGCAGTTAGATACAACAAAGATCCAATCATACTTCTATACTCCTTTTAATCCACAGCCTCACCATCTTCATCAGGATCCAACACAGCAGTAGAACCAATTGGTGTAGAGATCGGCTTACTATTCTCCATCTTGAAACGTCTCAAAAGATCCTTGGTATACTTCGTTTGATGCACAAAAGTACCTTGAGGTGTTTGCCTAATTTGCAATCCCAAAAAGTACGATAACTCACCCATCATGCTCATCTCAAATTCCCAACGCATAGTCTCGGAAAACTCCACAACCAAAGCGTGAGTAGAACAACCAAAGATGATATCATCCACATAAATCTGAACAAAAAGTTGATTATCACCATGCTTAAGAACAAAAAGCGTTTTATCAATCTTTCCCATTTGAAAACCTTTCGTAAGCAAAAAGTTTTTAAGTCTATCATATCATGCCCTAGGTGCTTGTTTCAAACCATACAAAGTTTTTGACAATTTAAAAACATGGTTGGGAAAATCAGGATTTTCAAAACCCGGTGGTTGTTTAACATAGACTTCCTCCTGTATAAAACCATTTAAAAAGGCACTTTTAACATCTATTTGATACAATTTAAAACCTTTTGAAGCAGCAAAAGCTAACAAAAGTCTAATTGCCTCAAACCTAGCAACAGGAGCAAAAGTTTCATCAAAATCCAAACCCTCCACCTGAGTAAAACCTTGAGCAACAAGTCTAGCTTTATTTCGAACAATTAAACCATCCTTATTTTGTTTATTTTTGAAAACCCACTTGGTTCCAATAATATTATATCCAGAAGGTGGTTCAACTAAAGTCCAAACTTTGTTTCTCTCAAAATTTTCAAGTTCTTAATGCATAGCGTTAATCCACGATTCATCAGTTAGTGCATGAGTAACATCTTTGGGCTCAAAAGAAGCAACAAATGAAGAATTTGCACAAACATCATGAGTAGTTACCTTAGACCTTGTAGTCCCCTCACCTATATTACCAATAATTTGTTCCGGCGGATGATGTCGTTGAATGTGCAAAGGAGCAGTGACTTCCGAACTTATTTCACGTTCTGTACCCTCACTGGTCGAAGTTGTAGCCTCTGGAGGACCATCCCGATCAGCATCAACAGAACTAGAAGTCGATGACCCTGGCCGGTCTGACCGTGTCTCCTACGCCGGTCTGACCGGAGGTGTGACAGCGGTCTGACCGGTCTGGTGCCCGGTCTGACCGGCCGAGCCGACCTCATCATCGTCGTCGCTCTCGTCTTCAAAAATACGACCATCCTCCCCCTGAACCTGTGACAATGTACCTGGAATTTCTGGTCTAGTTCCTGGACTAGCCTCATCAAAAGTGACTTCGCAAGTCTCAACAATTTTGTTAGTCTCCAAAACAAGTACACGATAGCCACGAGAATGAGCGGGGTAACCAAGAAACATTCCATCGGTAGAACGTGCCTCAAACTTATCCAAATTTCCAGATTTTAAGACAAAACACTTGCAACCAAAAACACGCAAATGTGAAACTTTGGGATGATGTCCAAAATGAAGCTCATAAGAAGTTTTCCCAAGTTTCGATCTTAAGAACACACGATTGGAAATGTAACATGCAGTATTAATAGCTTCGGCCCAAAATTTTCTAGGAGTATGATACTCATCAAGCATTGTTCTAGCCATCTCAACCAAAGAACGATTTTTCCTTTCAACAACATCATTTTGTTGCAGAACACGAGGAGAAGAAAATTGATGTTCAAGACCTTTTTCATTGCAAAATTGTTCAAAAGAAGCATTTTTAAATTCACCACCATTATCACTTCTGATTCGATTCAAAGAACCCAGAAGATCACAATTCAATCTAAGATACAAACTCCGAAAGTGTTCAAAAGCCTCATCCCTACTTGCCATAAAGAAAACCCAAGAATATCGAGAAAAATCGTCAACAACAACCAACGCATACCACTTTCCTCCAACGGATTGCACTCTAGCTGGACCAACAGTGTCCATGTGTAAAAGCTGTCCCGGTGCATCCGTCATCACAGAAAAATAGGAACATGTGAAGAAGCAACCATCTTAGCATGACGACACGGTGTACAAACCAAATCAAGACCTTTCTTAAGTTTAGGCAAACCACGAAAAAGATCCAAACCACTTAATGTAGTGAGATGATCAAAACCAACATGTCCAAGTCTACGATGCCAAAACATCAAATCTTTGTTAAACTTAGCAACCAAACATGTTATAACCGGTGAAACAGGATTTTCAAAATCAGCTTTAAACACTCTTCCAAAGCAAGAAATATTCAACACAGAGTCACCACAAGAATCAAATACTTTACTTCTAGTTTTCTTAAAATGAACCTCAAAATTCTCATCAACAATTTGTGAAACAGAAAGCAAATTGTATTTTAAATCCTTAACCAAAGCTACTTCTTTCAATTCAAACTTGTTATTTACCTTGACAAATCCTGTAGCAAGAACGGCACTAGTAAAAGCATCGCCAAAGATAATCGATTCCGTCTTGGATGCCAGGGAGGAGAACCAATTTTTATCACCGGTCATGTGACGCGAACAACCGAAATCCACAATCCACACGTTCTTCTTCCTCGCCACCAAAGCCTACACACATGAAGATGTCGAAGCCTCAGTCCTGGGGTTAAATAAAAGAAATTTAGGAATTCAGTACTGAGACACATGACCAGTAGGTCCAATAGGCATATATCCACGAGCAAAAATAGTTTGAGAATTTTTAGAAAAATTCCTTCGAGGTCGGTCGGACCGAAGTACAGTAGCCGGTCTGACCGGGGGCCGGTCTGACCGCTTCTGTACCACCGGTCTGACCGGAGCCCAGTCTGACCGACGCTCAGTAGCCGATCGGACCGGTCGCCGGTCTGACCGCGCAACCCACTGCGGTCTGACCGGGTTCCTCGAGGAAAAACCAGATTTTTGTCACTTAGATTTAGTAAAAACAATCTCTCTTTTTTTTCTGTTTACATGCTAATCTAAAACAAAAACCAACAAGATGACCATCTTTGCCACAAAAGGAACACGTATACTTTTTCCTAGCATTTAATGGTTTCGAAAAATTAGTTTTAGTTTCTTTTAGTGTAGCAGAAAGAGATGGCATATTTTCAGTAGATTTAAAAACTGTTTTCACAACATTAGGTTTTGTCAAAATTTCACCACATTCAGTCACTTTCAAAATATTGGGTTGATTTTTGGTGAAATGATCATGAGCATCAAAACCTACACCCCTATTGTTGCTAGTTACTTTAGATTGATCCAAAATCATGTTAAGTTGTTTCTTACCACAAGAAAATCTTTCCAAAGAACTTTTCAAATAAGAAACCTCTTTTTCCAAACTTACACAATTTTCACAATCTACCATGACACCTTTGTTTTTACGACATTTTGAACAAGAAAGCACTTCATCAGATTTTACAATATCTTCCATATATTCAACACGACCCAAAGCATCTTTCAACCTCATCTTGTTTAGAGTACATGTTGTGCAATTAAAAATATTGTGTTGTTTTAACTTTTTAGCACAAATCATGTTAAACATCGAACTAGCATAAAAAGCAACTTGATATTTTTTCAATAATTTCTTAGTTAAAAACAACTCATCTAATGTGCGTGTGTACATAGCAAATCCAAGGGTAAAAAAAGATTTCAATTTCAAATCATGAGCAACATTAATTTTTCTAATCTTTGAAATTTCATTCATTAAGATCTCACAATTTTTGCAATCATCATCATCAGGAATAAGAGATTTCAATCTGGCAATTTCAGCATTTAGATATTCAATCATGAACTCTTGTTTTTTATACATCTTCTCACACTTCTTATTTTTTCACTTAAAATAAGAATAGCTTCCTCAAGAGAACTCACCTCATTGTCCTCATACTCTGAATCTGATTCTCCACGTGCCATGAAGCAAACACCAGAGATGTTCTGTTCCTTCTCCTTGTCTTCATCACTATCAAAATCTATGTCGTTTAATGGTTCAAAAGCAGCATAGACTTGACTCAACACCTTTCTGACCACATCCTTGGATTTCTTCCCTTTGAACGTGCTGTTCGACTTGGACTTGTCGTCCTTGGTTTTCTCTCCCCCGTTGTCTTCCTTCTTGCCTCTCCCAAGCTTAGGACAATGTGCACGAATGTGACCAAGTGCTCCACATTCAAAGCACCGAGTTTGGCCTCCTCTTTTCCTGTACCTGACATTGTTCACAGCTCGAGAAATCTTGTTAGCAGCCAAAACCAAGTCCTCCTCGAATAGTTCGAGTTGTTCATCGGACATGGCATTAATCAAAGCAAGAGCGGTAGAATTCGACAAAGAAGCACCAACATCCAAAGAAGTCGAGGGAGAAATCAAAGCACTAGACTTAGAATCTATCTTGCGAGAGAATATTCATCTCATGAGTTTTGAGTTTTGTGTAAAGAGAATCCAACGTCAAAGTAGACATATCAACAGACTCTTGAATAGATGTAACATTCATCTCCCAAATAGACATATCAAGACCATTCAAAAAGTGGCGAGAAACCTCAGATTGTGTGTAATTTGAATCATAAGAAGAATCAACAGATCCAAGATCGCTCAAAATCTTGTTAAGTCTACCAAGCTAATCATCCAAAACTTCTCCAGGTTTCATCTCAAATTTTATGTATTCCTTTTTGAAAAGATCTCGACGAAGTTCTTTAATATTAGTAGTTCCTTGATGAAAGTTTTTCAAAGTAATCCAAATCTCATGAGCGGTTTTAAGATGTGACACACGATCAAAATCCGAACGAGAAATTCCACTCAACAAAATATTACGGGCTTTGCAATTGTTATTAAATTCAGTTTTCAAAGTTTCGGTAGAAATTTGATCAGGAATCTCATAAGGAAAAGCAACCTTTTGCCAAACATGATAATCTTGTGCCATAATGTAAGATTGCATCTTGTCACACCAATAAGCAAAATTCGAACCATCGAAAATATGCGGCTTAGTTGAAAACTTGTTAGCCATGGCTTAAAACTCTAGATCGATAAAAATCCAAAGAAGAAAATGAGGCTCTGATACCACTTGTAGGATCGAAGAACAAGAACTAAGCCAACCACAGGGGGGTGAATGGTTGTAGTACCCAAAAACCAAAACTTTTAGCGGAATTAAAAGTTACCCTCAAATTCAATGTAGATCGGTCTGACCGAAGTAGATCGACCGGTCCGACCGCCTTGTCCTGAAGGTCTGACTGCCCTAACCTGAAAGTCTGACAGCCCTGTATTGCTGGTCTGACCGGACCCATTGTTCACCGTCTGAAAATTCAATCATCTCAAAAACCACTTCGCCAATAATCTCCAAATATCAAAACCAATATCCTCAGATGCCAATTGTTCATCACAATAGAAGAATCAAACGCACCTTGTTTTTACAGTAGGTTGAATATTTCTTAAGTGAATTTTAGAAGTTCTTCGTAGTTGTCGACAATGTGAATATATATAACAATATACATGTAGGTTGAATATTTCTTAAGTAAGTGAATTTTAGAAGTTCTCCGTAGTTGTCGGCTATCTGGATATGTATAACAATGTACCATGCACCTTTTGTAGTAATTACATTTTCTGTATTATTTAATGTTACGAACAGATGGCAGATCGCGATGAGGAACAGGTCCTCTTGGACGAGATAGATGAGGGCAGCAGCCAGTACTGGGCGGACAAGGAGGGGAACGAGGACCCCAACCAGTACTTGATTGAGGAGAGGAACAAGGAAAGGAACACGGAAGGAAACGAGGATGAGCAACAGGCCAGCCAACCGAGCGTTGGTACGAAGAGGGCACGTGGACAACAAGGTGTCGCGAGGAAGGTGGAGGGGAGACACATCATAACTGAAGTGAACCCAGACGGCGAACCAGTTGCCCCTGCCGATGCAGCAAGAAAGTATGTGTCACACAGCGGTTGGGTTGTGAGGGATCACATGCCCATTAGCGTACAAAACTGGTGCCAAACAAGGTCACGCGGGGATGTGCAAGAAACGTATCTCCCAAATACGGAGAAGGACATATTGTGGACCACTATGCTTGAGACCTTCACGATCCCTGAGGCAGATCAAGCCAAAGTGAAGGCTTGGACTCTGAAAAAGATGGCCCAACAATTTTAGGGCTAAAAGAAAGATTTGTACAATAAATATATCCTGAAGGATCTGACACCGGACTTTGACACATTCCCCAAACTGAAGGATCATTGGGTTGCATTTGTGGCCTACAAGACAGGAGAGCAAGGGCAAACCAACATAGCGAAAAACAAAGTCAATGCCTCCAAGAAGAAGTACTTTCACCGGCTAGGGTCGGGCGACTAAAAGAAGGTAGTGCCCAAGTGGCAGAAAATAGAGGATGCTTTAGCTGAAAGAGGTATCGTTCCGGCCACACTTGATTGGTCTAAATGATCAAAACATTGGTACTACGCTCATGGGGGTACACTGAATGTTGCTGATGGCTCCCTGATCATTAGCTATGACATACGCAGCAGCTCACCTTCTCGTCGATGCCCTAGAGGCCTATGTTGAGGGAAGATTCCATTCGGATAGAGAGAAGGACGAGCTTATGCTCGCACTACAGAATCCGGAGCACCTAGGATGAACGCGCGGAAAAGGCATGGTTGCATGGAAGTACGGGTTTAAAGATGATATCCACACGTACCGGAGTTGCATGAGAAGCAAGAGAGATCAGGACGCGAATTTGACTGATCCTGAAATGAAGGTCGCGAGCTACGACCAAAGATTGCAGGAGGAGGTGGCAAGACAGGTGGATATACGATTAAGTGAGAGGAGCCAGCAGACCTAGCCGTCTGTTCCTCCTGTCATGGTTAGCCCCTGAGGCAATTGAAGCAGTTGCGCTTCTATAGGGCAAGTTGGAGATCAGACCAATGAAGCTACAGCAGAGCCAGCTGACGACGAACCACCGTGCCCCGTGGATGAAATCACGCAGTGGACACCATGTGAGCTGCATATTCCCTTCAAGAACCTATCAATCAAGGTATGCTCGTAGTTTGCACATCCACATTTGAAGACTTCGAAAATTGATCCATATGTTACTAACTAACCTCGTTTCTCGTGAAGGTGGCGGAGGGCATGGCCATACAAGTCCAGCAAGACGCGATGTACCACAGTAGGCCGATTCCACCTCAATACTCAAAGGTAGAGGTGGAGCGAGTCTACCCAGGATTTGACGATATCGAGCTGGACATCCCCGGAAGAGATAGGGAGATGAAACTAGGAGAGACAACCCACGCCATCATACTATGGTGCAAGCGCTACATCGTGCTTCCCAGGCGAGCAGCGGCGTCCGTTCCTACATCTCCACCGCCGCAGCCTGATAATCCATGGTCTCCACCGTCTCCTCCACAACCTTGGTCTCCAGTGGCTCCATCGTCTCCACCGCAACCTCGGTCTCTTCCATCTTCACCGCCGCAACCAGCTGCAAGTAGCAGGCAACAACAGTCTTGCCCACCTCGTTCCGCGCCATCAAAGTCCACACAAATGAAGAAGCCAAGACTTGACGAGCCAAAGAAAGTCGATCTCAAGAAAAGACCGTACGATAGGACTGACGAGGAAGTGAAAAGGCAAGTGAAGGAGCACTTCAAGCCGTGGAGTCCGCAGAAGAAGACTCCAATAGACCCAGTAACTAAGGCCTTCTTTTAGAAGATGAGCAAACCCACGAGAAAGACCTTAGTATTAGACTACGACTGCACAATTCGTAAGTCATATAGGAAGAGCACAAGAAAGACAAAGGTTGTCCCCCAACTTGAAATGCAAGAGAAACAAGGGGTTTCCCCGATGCCATCGAACCTTGACATTATTTTATAACAATTTATGGCAGATACAAATCTTAGCTAGGAGCAACTAATGGGGATAGCCCCTATCAAGAACACCACAAAAGAAAATCTGAAACACCCATACGCAATCGGCGCACCACTTGTCAAGCCAGAGCTAGTCAAGAACCTACCTACACCTACACAGATGTACCGATTCTATCAATGGTACATGGATCAATCAGCTCATGGTAGGATTATGTTCACCGCAAGGATTAAATATGAAGATTTCTTCCGTGGGATGTACGACATGTGGATCAACTTGAAGGATGTGTACGACGTATACCAATAAGACGTCCTTGACGTCTCTCTTTTCGCTTATTGGGTTCTGTAAGTGTCGTTTAATTTTATTTTGTTCATTATTCTGTCAAATGTAACATCGAAGATTTAACATCTTTTTTCACTATAGAATGGAGATTCAAAATTGCCATAGGGATGGATACTACAAGTGTGGTTTCATGGACCTCTACATAATCAACGAGAAGACTGTAGATGACTGACCAGACAAAATCAAGCAAAACATTTATAAATTCCTGGTGCAGCAACATTTTAAACAGTTCATACTCTTGCCTTACAATACAAAGTGAGTTTTTACCGCCTCTTGTACCAATTTCCTTCTCGTATTCATAAAATGATACATACATCACATTTCACACAAATTGCATATTCCACTAGGTCCTTTTTGTCATAGACATGTCCAGCAGCAAGATTCATGTCATGGACTCTATGCGAAAACCAAGGGATACTTTCAACAAAATCTTTGACATGCTTAACAGGTAATGTCACTAGTATTGTCATTATGATTGCTGTTATCGCTACTATATGGATCAAAACATCATTAATTATAGTTTGCAACTATAGGGCATAGGCAAAATTCCGTAGTAACGTCTGCGGGGAATTCAAGGAAGAACTGACTGTGAGAATGGACTTTTCGGTACTAACATGTCCAACATTATATATATCATTTACTCTATAATAGAAATATTTCATAAGTTCGTTTCTCCTTTAGTATTTACGACAGGAACAGGGGACCAACTTGTGCGGCTACTATGTTTGTGATTTTATTCACTGCTTAGCACAAGACATTAACAATGATAACAATATCGAAGTATGTAAACACCATTCTAGAATTATTTACACTCTTCTCATCGATTTAATATATTCATATCTTATTTTTTTGAAAACGACAGGTTTTTTGTATGAAGGACCAAGTTCCCCCGACGGATTACATAAAGGTTGTTCAAGAACAACTGATGGGATTTATTATCGACGAGATTGTTAATCTGTTAGGAGAATTCCACGACAACGAAGAACCTATTCCTCGTCACGAATAGTTCACGTCTTAGCTTTTGTAATATATGATAGAACATTAGAAATTAACAACGATCATACATATATCAAAAATGTATTTAATTCTCACTATACATAAGTAATATATACCAGCAATTATATACGTGATGCTATATACAAATATATATTAACCATATGTGTATGTATTTATATATATATATGTATGTATGTATGTATATATGTATTTGATTTTATATATACATGCATATATATATGTATTTATACATATATATATATATGCATATATGTAAAAAACAGCATGCAATATAAAGCATTTTGAAATAAAAAGAAAAAACATCTTTAGTACCGGTTGGTGTTACCAACCGGTATTAAAGATGGACTTTTAGTCCTGGTTATTTTAACCGGGACTAAAAATACCTATTTTTAGTCCCGGATTATACGTTTCGGTTGCACAATCGGGACTAAAGATTGTTGCGAGCCGGGACTAAAGTCCCTTTCCCTAGCAGTGCTAGTTCTCGGTGAAAAGCCTTGCATATCCGATCTAGAGAGCGTCTACTTTATGGGATGCGAAGCAGTACTCGACAACCCAACATCCTAGCGAGCGAACGACCTTTGACGACAGATGTCAGATGGGAGTACTCAGTCCGGGCTGAGGTCTCGTGGTCGACAATATTGAATCGATGTCCTCCGCAGCGGTGGCAACATCTTAAAGCTTGGTTGATCTTGATAGATCAAATTGTTGGCGGTGATGATTCTGATCTAGTCGGGGAACGTACTCTAGTCGGGTCAGATCTCCTAGGGCAAAAGTCATCGAAGTATACCTCGCCGAAAAATCCATAGCGCAATATCTTAATGAAGATTGAGATGATGAGGGTCCCGATCTATAGGAGAATGCACTCCGGTTGGGTCGTACCTCCCAAAGCCAAAGTCGTTGAAAAGTTTCTCATAGGAGAATCCATCTCTTGAACCCATCTTGTCGTAACCTTGAAGCACCAAGCCTCCTACCTGGTGCGCCACTATTGACGGGCTGTACGTCGACCACGGTATTTGTAGAGTATGAAGATCGTTGGAACCAAGGTATACGCGAGATTGAGGTAAAGGAAACGGGAGACAGGAATTTTTATACAAGTTCGGGCCCCTGAACTGACAAGTAATAGCCCTACTCTTATTGGCCGAAGCCGGTATTGCCTTTATATATCAGTATCACACGAGTATAATATTTGGAATGATCTAATCTAGTCGACGTCGGCTTGGCGGCATGGAGCTCGAACACGTAGTCGACGGCTAGCGTGGTCTTCTTACTCGAATATGAACTCGGCAAGATTGGAGGTAGCCCTAGATCCCTCATGTTGGCCTTTGTGGATCTAGATTGAGTTTGTCTAGGCTTGTATTCTGACTTGGCGTGTGTTGGCCTTTGTTGGCATCTGTTGGCGTCTATCCCCTCTCCTCATAGGGGATCTTGTATTTATACCCTCGGATATCCCCTTGTCCAAATAGAACTAGAAAGACAAATATGGATACGATCCGAATAGTCCTTGTAGTGTTCGAGTAGGACTCCGCTTATTTTTCCTTATCCGGAACACCTTCTATTCCGGAAGGATAATTTCTTTCTTTATTCATTGTATTTCCTTAACAAGAGGATACATTCTCGTATACTATTAGGTATATGATATTTCTGTATACCACGAACCCATATATAGGAGGTATGTCTTATTAATAATACTAACAGGTAGTACTTAGTTTTGCTCTATCTCCCTCGCACCAGAGTTGGAGTACTACTCAAATTGAGGTTACTCGAAGGAGTAGGCTTCGTCGCTACCGTCAAGGATGCCCGCGGAGTAGAGTCGTCACGTTGCAAGCGTCAGTTATTTAGTTTAGCTCTTTTTACCTTTTCTGCTGCATTTGTATGACTTTTACTATGTTTGTAAAACATGGATCTATATATCAACTTTGTTGTTTGTGTATCTTGACTGGTCCTAGATAGGGATTTAATATACATTCTGTTTAAAATTTTGGTTCGTGAATTTTTTAGCATGACAGTTAGCCAGACCAAATTTTTCGACTTGATTTTTTTTAGTTTTCACACTTTTCTTTGGTTGGCATGTTAGAAAAACCAAACAAAGAAAAACTGATCAAGCCGAATCGATTAAACCAAGAAAACGGAAAGTCCACCCTTATTAACTAAGTAGCTCTAAACAAGAAACATGGTTTGTTTAAGCTATGTGTGCTTGAAAGTTCGACATGTGCTGATGTGCTTATCTTACCCAATATCCGGGTCTGTTTGGTAGAGTTCCAACTCTAACTTAGAACTGGAGTCCATCTAAATAGTTTCAGCTCTACCTAAAAAAGAACTGAAACGGGATGGAATGCCCTCACAAAATAAACTAGCTAGGTAAAGTTAGGGTTAAACTGCTCCATAACTCCACTTCAGACCTAACTCTTGAAATTAAATTTAGTAGTTGAAACTCTGTCAAACAAAACCCTAGTATCATCGTGTTTCTTTGATATTCACATGTCCAAAATTGATAACATCATGCTTTTGCTTTTGGTAAATCTAAATAGCCTTTTAGATTTAGGTTTAGGTTTGGTTTTTATGGACAGAAGGAGGAGAAGTTGAGCCGTGGACAACAATCCCGTCAACCGTCATTAGCCTGCGGACCCAACTGTTCCGCGTATGGCTTTCTTCTTCTCCAAGAAGAACGAGCGCAAAGGTATCCTCCCAAAAGAATCTATTTAGAAAACTAACCCATCATGGAGCCCTTAGCCGCGATAATAACACAATTCATAGTAGTTGAAGTACCAATACGTAAAATATCCAGGGCTTTAGGCCCTCCATCCAGCACCATCCAGGATCTCCCTTCTAATTCCTAAATCCGTGTGTTCTTCCGCCGGCGCCGGCGAGGCAACCAGTCCAAAACCCTCAGCCCCGCGCCATTCGCTTGCCAAGATGAGGTCATTCCGCGCGGCGCAAGCTCTGGCCTCCCGCTCGCTGCTCCTCTCCTCGCGCGCTCTCCATGGGGCCGCCGCCTCCACGGCAGCGGCCGCGGCGGGCGGCGGGAGATTGGGCGTCCAGCCGTCTCCCCCATCCCAGGCATCATCATCCTCGCGGGTCATGCCAGTCGGAATCGCTGGGGCGGTCTCCTTCTCCCTGACCTTCGCGACGATGGCGGCGGCGGAGGCCAAGGCCAAGGAAAGGCCGCCCATGGATCTGCTGCCGCAGAACGTGGTGTTGTACCAGTACCAGGCCTGCCCCTTCTGCAACAAAGTCAGAGGTGATGTGCTCCTGCTTCCGTGCACTCCTCCAATCTAGCGTTTTCGATGTGCATTAGACCTGATAAAAAGTACTTTTCGTGTTGATCTGGTTACGATAAAATAGTTCACTAGCTGTAGTTTGCCTTTATATCTTAATGATTACTATCGAGAATATAGATTATAATTTGTATTTTGGTTGGGAGGCTGCTGCAGAAGCAGTTTCCGAGGTTGGGAGGTTTCAAGTAACCATAGAAGCTAAAGGACAGGCAATTGTCATGAGTTTGGCGGACCAACATTCTTCTGTTGGATCTGGTAGATCCTCATTTTGTCCGGTGTTTCTGGACAATGCATAAATCTACAGAACATAAGTTTCACCGCCTTTTGACAGTGTTCTTTACTTGCATTGCTTTGATAATAGCTAAATGTAGAATACATCCGACTGAATCCACGCGTGTCCATAGACTACCCAGGATTTAATGCCAAGGGAACTGGTGAGAATGTGCCAAGGCTGATTGCACGACGACTGGATGGCCACTGCTAAGCCTAGCAAACCAAGCAAGACCTGGTTGTAAAACATTTCTCGTTCTTTTTCATCTATCCAACCTTTTTAGGTAAAAAAGTGCATGTAAATATTTTGAATAATATGAGTTAGCGAGGTCCCTATGCATAGTTAGGACTATTCACATTGTGAGCCCAATATAGTTTCTTTAGTCCGTAAGCTGATAGGGCTGTTTGGAACAGATAAATAGAATTACAAGAATGTGGAAAACACAGAAAATCAAGTATTGCTAATTTAGGTGTCATCTTAAACAGGTTTGTTGATGCTTTACAGAAAAAGTTAAGGATATTTGAAGGGAACTATCTTTCGATACAGAGAATTGATTCTAAGATAGTAGATTACAGAAAATAAGCTCCCATCAGTTGGCATCAAGATTTCTGGATGACGTGGAGAAAACCACTTCTAGCTGTTTAGCCAAAGTACAGCTAATAAAAGGGAAAAAACTAACACAATACATGGGGTCCATTTCAAAAATATGGAACATATTCCATCACTCCTTAAGAAAATTGGGTGCCTGCTTTCTAACCGTTGCTATCATTCTCACTAACACTGCTCTTGCTGGTGTCACCAAAGTTGCCTTTACCGTTCTTGCTTGAGGCCACAGCGGAGCTCACCAGATACTGCTACCTGAGCTTGTCCCCTTTGTGAAGCTTCTGTTGGGCCTGTTATCTTGTCCATGCACTCATAAGTCATATCAGTGTGGGGAACATTCCAATGGAGGCTAATTTAGTTACTGTGGTTGCATTGTTTGCATTATGCTATTATCCGCTAGATCACTCTCATGAGGCCATCTGTGCCACTCACTGAGTGGCTTTACTTGTGCTGCTTGTCACCTTACAGTTGTTCACATGCACTCATTTTACTGACCACCTTGGGGTCCTTGTGTTCATTGTTCCGTTTTATGTAACAGACTTCATGACATCACTGTAGTGTAGTTCTGCTACCCATGCCATGTCACCTACTAGTCATCACCTTGTTGCATTGACTAATACATGCTGGAGGTTTCCACATGAGCCTGAGAGGAAGATCACTGGAGCAGGTTAGGGATTTTTGCAATGGTCTTAGCATGTTTGAGCATTGAAAAATGTGTAATGTGGAGACCCAAGAGGATGGACAATCAAGAGATCTCTTGGTTCCAGAATCAATTGACAATTTTGAGAAAACATTCTAAATTGGTGCTATTGTTCTTAGGGCTTGGAGCATATGGATGGATAGATACAATAAAGTGTTTGCCTGTTTGGAGCAAGTGACCCTTTTCTAGAGGCTTGCAAAGAACATGCCAAAGTATGAATTTGCCTTAGTGGTCAGAGAAAGTCGGTTCCATACAAAATGGCATCTGCCAAGCTACATTTGGTTTGTTTTGAACAAGTAACCTCGTTGCTTAATGTGTTTCAATTTGAATTGGTTGAGAATATAACACTACTTATTGTCTGAAATGGGTATTTATGTCTTTATGTATGATACATGTTCAATTTGAAATGAGTATTTAAGTCCAATTTGAGTTAGAGATACGAAAAAGGGCATATTTTGGAGCCCTATTTGGCCTCCAGAGACCAGCCTGAACTAAAGTGAGCATAAATCTTCATGGTAACTTTGATTGCAGGTGTTCTTGCACACGACAAAAGGTTTATTCTGAGCTTTTTCCAGCCTTTTGGTCTCGTCTCAAAATACCTTGTAAGTTGTTGAAATCATTGAAACAAGTTAGGTCGATTGTGTAATCCGAGGCAAACTTGGGCCTTGAGCTTGTAGTCAAGCGTCGTCGGTTTCCTCCAGCTAGGCAAACCATCCCTCCTGAAATAGCTCAAAAGTCTGAGTTTTGGTAGTATTGTGTTTAGCTTCATGGAAATAGTTCGTGAGGTACCATGATGTGTTGTTTTATGTCCTGATTTTCTGGTGAGGGATAATTATTGATTTGTTGGGAATGAAAAAAAGCCTGAAGGTTGTAGGTCTACATTTGTGTGTGTGCGGTATCATGGAAAGCAGGCGTGGAGCGTATCATCAGTTACAAGCTGAGTGGTTTTAGGTAGTAGTATGTAATTTAACATAGTCAGTAGAGTAAATAATTCTTCTCTCCTAAGTGTCATTATGGTTCTTGAACTTTCAAATTGCATATTTAAGCCCTTAATTTTATTTAATGTATCATCACAGATCCAACTGTGCCCATCTATGACATGTTTAAGGACCGTCGGCACATTTTGCTCTTCTTACCATAACTTCAAAAGAGAGGAGCCTCCCAGCTAAGAATTGGTCAAGTTTATTCATTGAATCAGACCTTCCAGAACTACAGAATTTGTTGTAAAAATTGTTTTCCTTTCGTCCAACTGTCATTACTTGTTAGTACATCAGCCATCCCTTTTTTGACAGGTGTCACCCTCACCTACAAAACTTGCACAGCAATCTGATTCAATGGCAGCATGATGTAATAATTTACTGTGCGTCAAATTTCGTAATGCTATTGGGACTGGGTTGTCATCTGTCAATGGGTTCACAAATTATCTGCTGTATGAGTATATACACTTCGATAACTAAGTGCGATCGTACTGTGAGTCTATGATCAATCCTGATGGAGAAATTTTGTTATTATATCTGTATATCAGTAGCTTAGAGCATAGAGGTATTCTAGATTTGTGAAGCTTGGAAGTTGCTTGCTAAAGATCATTAACTTTTATTCTGAAATCATTGATGGTCTCTCTGTTCTGGCGTAATTTCTTTTAGTTGAAAGATTCTTCATTTGCTTCATTTCAGCTTTCCTAGACTATCATGACATACCCTACAAAGTTGTGGAAGTTAATCCATTGAGTAAGAAGGAAATCAAGTGGTCTGAGTACAAGAAGGTCCCAATACTGATGGTAGATGGTGAACAGCTGGTTGATTCATCAGGTTACATTCATTTCATACTGGTTTATTCCAGTCTGCTTCCTTTACATTGTTGCGGTTTCAACTTTTAAGGTAAAATAACTTTTTATTGCGTTAAACTCCAGAGTTAACATTTTGTTACATCTGTCGTTGGTAGAAATAATCAATATATTACAGCAAAGGATCTGCCCTGATGATAAAGTCACTAATGAAGAGGAAGAAAAATGGCGCAGGTATTTCTCCATTACTTGCATCTGTTTATGTGGCATTAGTATTTGTAATATTTTTTTTGGTCTTGGTTCTAGCTTTTCAAATCATTAATGTTGTAGTACTCCTATTTCTAGAAACAAAGATTGTTTAAAGTTACTTCTACTTTCCTCTTGAAATTTTTAATCATTTATGTGGCATTAGTATGTGTAATATGTTCTAGTTTTGTAGTATCTCTTTACTTTTGTTTCATTGTTTTACAATGTAAATCAATTGGTGAACAAAAAGCTTGCCCATCAGTATTTTCTGTTTATGCTTTGATAGTTACATGATAGACTTCTTTCCCTGGATCTGGTCATTGTAATGTTCCAAGACCAGGCAGGATCAGCATAGCCATCACCATTACAATTTTTTCTGCGATCTGATAGTTTATAGTTACCTGTTTCCCAAGGATCTGGTGATAATGTTTCAAGGCCAGGCAGAATCAGTATGGCCATCAACTATCTTCTTTGCTTTGTTTCATTGTTTTTTACAACTAGAATTAATTGATGAAACTAAGAGCATATATGAGTTTTTCTATGTAATATCTGATGATTACATTATAGACTTTCTTCTCTGGATCTAGTCATAGTAGTGTTCCAAGGCTAGAGACAATCAGTAAGTCCATTATTAGCTTGTATTAGGGGTAGGTATGCATTGTCTGGTAGGATTCACAAACTGAAAGATGAAAAGCACAAAAGCCGACTACCGCTAAATTGGCTGCATTTAGGCTTACCCTTGATGGAGTGAGCTGAATTCCTCTAGAAGTAGTATGGCGAACCCTGGTTGCACGACTGACCAGCATTTTACTCTCTTAACATTCTTACAAACTGGAGTTTATCTACGGTAACATAATTTGTCTTCAATTATTGGTTTAGGTGGGTTGATGAGCACCTTGTGCATGTCTTGTCGCCAAATATATATCGGACAACTTCTGAGGCCTTGGAATCTTTTGATTATATTTCAAAACATGGTAATCCCTTGGAACTTTTGACATTGGTGTCTTTGTGCTGCTATATTTTCTTTCTTCACACATACATATATACATACATACATATACATACATACATATATATGTATATGTGTGTGTGTGTGTCTATATATATAGATATATATGTATACATACATGTATATGATTCTCATGTATCCAAAGTAATCTTTAAAAGATATTGGCTCTAGTTTTGAATGTTTGACCAGGTGCTTATTCAAAATAAGAAGTATTTGAGACCAGAGGGAGTGGAATTATTAACACTAAACCCCTTTTTATAAGTTAGTGTAACATCCTGGTCCTGTAGTAGAGGCACTTGTGGCCCTATGGAGAGTTTAGATAGGTTGGGACCAACACGTTCGAGCCATAGCACCTTTGGGAACCTTTTTACATGAATCAAGAACAGAAGCTTACATGGGGTACTATGTAATGTGCCTGCTCCTCAGAAGAGCCAGGCTAATGTGGATTTTGAAAGCTAGGGTCCTACTGTTGACATCAGAGCATAAACCTTGTGCTACATGAGTATTTGTGTCTGGGCTCATGGGGTGGATAGGACATGGCCGTGCACTATCTACTGCCATCGAAGGCTTTTAACAAGTTGATATTTGGTTGTAGTAGGATTGAATTTTATCGACACAGGAATAAACAACAAAATGTGCTGCCAAGTTCATCAGCCTCTAAAATGGGGTGAATGTTTTCCCCAGCTTTGTACTAGAGGCCTGTGCGACCTATGGTGTATTTTTGGTGAGATTAGGCTCACATAGAGATTTTAGATGTATTAAGGATAACATATAAACCTACACATTCCAACCTATAAACCTTCAGGTTAACCTTTTACATAAGCTAGAATGGAAGTCTATTTGAGTGCGGTGGCCTGCTCCTTGCAAATTAGGGTGTTACAGTGAGGTTAGATATAGGATCTCTCTAGAACATACTTGGCATGAATATTTTGATTTTGTGAACCCAGGTCATTCTCTACATTCATAGTTCATTACATTTTCTAAATGTTGGAGATAACACGATTTGGTGAATACTCACTGTTCAGCATGATTGTCAATGGATTGCCCATAAATGAAAAGCCTTATGCATAATGTGTATGAACAGGGATTTTACCTGTGAGAAATAGGGAAATTCAATTGTAGAGGTACCATTGTAACATAGCGCTGAACTGCTGATAGCGGAGGTTAGTTGAGAGAACATGAGGTGCATGGAAAGAACAGTGTAGGGAAGATTAGTTTATGCTCACTGTTCATCAAAATCCCCTCCTGTAACGGGTTACTTGTTTACTATATTCATCTCTGATTATATTCAAACTAGAAAACTAAAAAATAAAAGTTCAAGATGCCATGCTATCCGGGAACACTAGATTTCTTCATCTCTAAGCAAAAAAGTAAAATTGGGTGCAGAGTGGTGCTCTGTTCACTAACTTTTTAATCATTTGAGCAGAAATGACAGATGATTTTGTTAGTGCAACATTTGACGATGTGCACCCGAACTCTGTAATGCAGGCAACTTCAGTTTTACAGAGCGGTTTGCTGTGAAGTATGCTGGGGCTGCAGCAATGTACATGGTGTCCAAGAAACTAAAGAAGAAGTACAATATAACTGATGCGCGTGCTTCATTATACGATGCTGCCAACACATGGATGGAAGCCCTTAATGGAAGGGATTTTCTAGGTATGATATTTTTCCATAAAGGAAGGGAAAAGGGATAAAAACAGCCTGGAAGGGTGAAAATCCACATGCATCAACTCCTTCTCACTGATATTAACTTTCCGTTATTGCTTGCATTTATCCAGGTGGCTCCAAGCCAAACTTGGCAGATCTTGCAGTGTTTGGTGTTTTGAGACCTATCCGATACTTGAGAGCTGGAAAAGATATGGTTGAGCATACAAAAATTGGTGAATGGTACCAACGTATGGAAGATGCAATTGGAGAACCATCGAGAATCCAGGAGTAGAACGAAATTAGTAGATTTCTTTTTGCCTCTTCAAGTCTGACCATTTCAAACGGAAGGAAGGATATGCTTTAGACATTGAAATTATTGAAGTTTTGCAGAATGTAATAATGTGATGTCATATATTTAGTACACAGAATAGAACATGAAAAAGAAGGAACTCGAACTTCCTGTTTTGGTTTTAAATCATAGTACGGCTGTTTTGTCCCCCTTTTCCAAGTTGTGACGTCATTATTCGTTCCTGATTTAGGAGTATATGAGAAATTTTTGGGGGTGTCAGTCGTGAAGTACTTAGGGTATGTTCGGATGCCTGCCTTCTCAACTCAACTCAATCTTTTTTCACGCGCACGCTTTTTAAACTGTTAAACGGTGTATTTTTTGCAAAAAGTTTTTATACGAAAGTTGCTTTAAAAAATCATATTAATTCATTTTTCAAAAAATAATTAGCAAATACTTAATTAATCATGTGTTAATGAGTCGTTTCGTTTTGTATGCTAGATGGGTTAGTTTTCAACCCAAACATCCGAACACACCCTTAGTGATCGTGTTGATGGATAAACTGCAAGATTTGCATTCTCCTTCGATATTTTGTGATGTACTAATACAGCTTGATTGTGATTTGATTTTTTTGGATGGAGGGTGTGTAATACAGCTTGATTGTTTATCGTGCTCAAGTACAGTTTGGAAGCATCTTTTATGGGGAGATTTTGATAGGTGAAATATTCTCATGTACTGTTTGTGGAAGTATCTTTTATGTGGGGATGAGAGGTGAGGTTGCGCTTAATCGGTTTCTCTTTTTTCCGATTACACACGGAAGTGGCACAATAACACATTATCGTACACAAACACGTGCAAATCTCTCCCATTGTTAAATTACTGTGTTGTTTGTTAGATTTCATGCGCTCGAAAAATTGTAGGTTTTCAATCACAATATGAAAGAAGCTAATGGGCCTTTCCGAAAAGAAAAGGAGAGAGATTGACAAGAAGCCTACAGGCGCCAAGTCAAACAAATCATATAGGTGCCAAGTCAAACAATTCAAGCAAAACCGCTATCAATACCGTTGGAAATAAGCCCACTCTATGTCCCTTATTTTTACATAAGTTTAAGTCACATCTCTAAAATACATTACTAGAAATCTTGAATCCCATCTTACAAAACTAGGATAAATAAGGTACTAAGATGGTACGGATGGTTGTTTTGCCTAATGTGATATCCTAATCAGCAAAAAATAAATTAAAAACATGTTGGGACGACATGTCAAGGGCTTTTTTCTTCCTCCAATCTTTCTCTCCTCTATTCACATCTCTCTCCACCTCTCCTCTCTCTTCTCAATCTCTCTCCGTGGTGATGGCCGACACCGGTGAGAGAAGGGGCGGCTGAGGCGGCAGGAGAGACGAGATAAGGCGTTGGTGGCGGTCGGACCAAGCAGAGGACGCTCTCATGGCGTAAATAGCTCGGGCTCGTCCTAGCCGTCGAGCTCCACCTCGCATAGGGAGGCCATGCCGCTCACTGGGAGGCCTCGCTCGGGCTCCCCCGACCATTGCTACAGCCTCAAGCTCGCCCACATCGTCCACACCTCGTCTCCTTCGGCTCACTTGGGCTCCCCTCATCGCTGCCATAGCCTCGAGCTTGCCACCATCCTTCACCTCCTTATCCCCACCGCCTCACTCGGGCTCTCTCCATCGTCATCGTGGCCTCGAGCTCACCACTGTAGTCCACCACCTCATCCCCTCCGCCTCGCTCCCTCCCATCCCGCAGCCTCAAGCTCGCCATCTTCATCCACCACCTCATCCCCTCCACTGCACCACCTCATCCCCTTAGCCATCATGAAATCTTTAGCATTGGTCCGCCATGTCGTTGCGTCGCACCTAGCGGATGGTACAGCCTCTCTAGCGATGTGGAGCTCGGCAGCCAAGGCGAGCCCGAGCTGCTTGAGCCACGAGAGCGTCCTCTGGTTGGCCCGGTCGTTGCCATCGCCTTGTTGCCTTTCTCCGGCCAACCCTCCTCCCCTAGCGGCTGCCGTTGCTAAGTGAGATTGGGAAGAGAGGGGGGATTGGAGGAAGAAGAAAACCCTTGACATGTGGGCCCCACAATTTTTTTTATTTTTATTTTGCTGACTAGAATGCCACGTCAGCCAAAACAACCATTCATAGCGCCTTAGGATCTTATTTAACCCAGTTTTGTAAGATGAAGGTTTAAAATTTCTGGTATTATGGTTTAGGGATGTGATTTAAACTTGATGTAAAAATAAGGGATGTAGAGTATACTTATTCCATATTATCGATTTATATTGGCTTTAGAAGTTGAGGGATGCTTGGTGTTTGAATCTCCTGAAAATAAAGATAAAGATGAAGATTAAGTGTTTCACGTAAAACGAGGTGATCTTAACATGTGATTAATTGAGTCTTAATTATTATAAACTTGAAAAATAGATTTATCTGATATTTTAGAACAACTTTCATATAAAAAATTTTCGCACGAAACACACCGTTTAACAGTTTAAAAAACATACCACGAATATCCAAAATTTTATTCTCTGTTTGTAGAGGTTTTGAACGGGGCCTAGTCGGTTTTACGGTCGAGGGATGTGAATAAAACTCGAGCTGTAAGAGGGACATAAAGTAGACTTTATCCAGCTGTGCCTAAAACACGCTGTGTCAATCCGACTCCGCGCAAACCCCTTCGCGGGCCGAAGGCCGGCGCATGAGGGGCCCTTACGCACTACCCTACTCTCGTCAGCCTCTCGACTCCTGGAAGCTGGAGCTGGAGGTGTTCTCGTGTGAGTCCCCCTACGCCGCCGCCGCCGCCGCCGCAATGAACTCCGGAGACGCCGAGGCAGCAGCAGCTTCCAAGAAGGCCCGGTGCAAGAAGGAGAAGAAAAAGAAGCGAAAGGACGATTGCGGAGCCGGAGAGGCTTCAGCGGCTGACGAAGAAATCGTCCACGACAAGAAGAGGAAGAAGCAGCTGCAGCAGAAGAAGAACGGAGATAACGTGGCGGTTCCGAATCGGAAGACGACGGTGAGCATCGCCGTCGCCGGATCCATCATCGACAACGCCCAGTCCCTCGAGCTCGCCACCCTCGTCAGTATCCATCCTTTCTCCCCTTTCCTTGCTAGTTCTTGCGGCTCTAGCTCCTACTGTTTCAGCTGGCAGGACAAATCGCCCGCGCGGCGACCGTCTTCCGCATCGACGAGGTTGTGGTCTTCGACAGCAATCCCTCAGTGGAGAACAGCGGCGATGGCGTAGAGAGTGGTGCGCGCTTCCTTGTTCGCATCCTACAGTATCTGGAGACTCCACAGTACCTGCGCCGACGCCTTTTCCCGATGCACAACAACTTGAAGTTTGTGGTGAGACTGCTGAAGAACATGGTTGATTCATCGGCATGTTGGGTTTCCTGGAGGTGCTGATTGATCCGTGTCGCTTCTTGTATGCAGGGGTTGCTGCCCCCACTCGATGCACCACACCATTTGCGCAAGCATGAGTGGTCTGAATTTCGTGAAGGTGATCTCTCTCTTCTTGCAGTGCTATTGGTATCCGCGTTGAATTGCTGTGATCTTATATGGTTGGCGAAATCGGCATTTGTTGTGTGGGGAACTAAAATCATGTCACGGCCATGGGTACTCTAGTTTTCTGGCTATTTGCTACAGAGAATGCAATCTGTAGCACAGAAATAAGGAAAATAAGGCCAGTACCAAAAAATGGCACAAAAAATTTCCACTTTCGACTGGTAGCACAGGCCACTCGTTTTTCTTCTATCCATAGCACTTCCGTCGCAACTGCAGTGCAAGACAAGTGTTTCGCTGTGAATAGGGACAGAAAGTGACAAATTTACCCTTAGTCCTCTCTGTATTCACACGTGATTGGTTGGGCTGAACCATTCCTGTTCTTCATCGGTTCATCCTCGTTTGGCTAGGAGAGCAGGCAAGCGTGCGGTGGCTGGCGGCTTGCGCCACACGATGGCACGTGGGATCAAGGTCGTTGATGATGGTGGCGGCTAGCTACTCCTTCCCATCCCCAAACCCCATGATGAACTAGTTTGTTGTTTCCTGTTCAATCATTGATTTGCAAAAATTAAATTCCAAAGGACACCATTGATTTGCATTGCCGAGCAATGAATTCTTCACATCTTTGTCTCATCTTCTTACTCAATTCCTGCTGCGCGTGGTGACCACTTGCCCCTTCCTCTCTGAATTTCTTCTAGAGGGAGAGAAACAGAGAACTGCTACGCGTCGTCGACGAGCTGCGCCTCTCTGTCGTTCTCCATCTCCATCAGCCGCACCTACGTGAAGTACCTCATCGGCGATGCGAACACCTTCTCCATCGGCCGCAGCCCCTCCTCCTCCGCTGCCGGCCACCCCGCCACGGCCGCCACCATGGACAAGTTCAAATAGCCGAGGAGTTCAAGTTCATGTTTGGTTAGAATAAAGGGAAAATTCATCTTTTGACGCCTCTAATCATGCCTAACCAATCAACTTGGACAGAAAATGTGACGGAAGTGCTACAAATCGAAGAAAAACTAGTGGCGTGTGCCTCGGGTCGAAGGGGGAAAATTTTTGTGCTATTTTTGCTACTGGCATTTTTTCTGTGCTATAGATCGATTTTTCTCTTTGCTATAATACACTCCTACTATTATTTTAGTATATCCGATTGAAATGGGAGAGAAATTAAAGTAAATATCACATGGCCAATGTAATTTAATTTTTTTACCTAACTAAAAAAATATGAAGTTTTTCTTCCTAGATTTATAGGTGCTATGTGACTTACCTCTCTGTCTCCTGTTAATTTAGGAGAAGTTGTAGGGATCTGCTACTGTTTTCCGGTCAAAAAGAAAACTAGGAGTTGTAAATTTCATATTTAACTAGTTAGGGGCATCTTTCAATGAAACTATATGTATATGAGCATATCAATTGAACTATGCATAAGCACATTCAGTGTTTGGTGTTTCGAATGATTCACCATGTTTAATAATTCTGTCATGCGTGGCCATGTCTGCGCTTTTTATAAATATTATATAGTATGCCCATGAATTGTGCAGTTGTTCTATCTGTTCTTCGTAGCTTTCAGAAATTCATTACATGCCCAGTATGCAATTCATTTGCTTTGGACTTTATCAATTCTCGTAGTTCATGCTAAAAAGAAAAATAAACTTTGTATGCCCTTTGATCCTGCTGTGTTACTGAACGGTTGAGCTGTTGGTTATGTTAATGTAGAATTACTTTGAGGGAGGACTGCCTATCCCATGGTGTGCTCAACTTTGTTAGGCTGCAATTTAGAATGGCACCCTCTTGTGCTTCTCAGCTGAAAAAGGAAAATAATAGCATAATTGGATTTGTTTCGACTGTTTTTTCAATCCTATTTTAATGCTGGTATTGGAAAAGTTTTTGTTACCACATTTTTCACATGTGTGATTCAACAGAATGCTTACTGTAGAATGAATTTAGACAGGTGTAACATTGGATGGGGATCGTTCAATGGGGACATTTGTTGATGTCGGATTGAGTAAGGTATCCAAATTTTTTTTTACATACTATTTTTTAGCTCAAGTGGCTTGTGTAATTAAATATCGGTTCAGTTGTAACCTGACGGCTTAGACTATAAAACATCTGTTCAGTTGTAAACAAAGGGGTTGTAATATGGTTATTGTCCAAACAAACTAAGCCAGTGCATGAATCAAATAATTAATTCACTACATCCCCTGTAAACTTAGCCTAATTGAATGAAAAAAAGTTAAGCTAGTGGGTGGTGTCATACCAAACATATAACAAACAAGTTCATAGTTTGTTATTCCAACAAAATACTTCATTTTTTTTCTGTAATATAGGTTTGCTTGGTGAATTTTCTGTACTCCCAGTAAGGCTGCTTTTAATGTACATTCAGCTGGGCCAAACAAGGGGCATACTGCTTTTTTTTTTTTTCAAGGAATAGCATAGCATAGCTGTAAGCTGTCACAATGTCGGCTAGATAGCACCAAAGAGGCATGCCATGGCCATTAGCCATAACTGCAGATGGGGTAAGGGTAAGAGAAAGTGGTGAAACATGGAAATCAGCATGGGAGAGCTTCAATGTTGATAGCTGCCTGGGCAGAGTGCTTTGGCAAGTCTGGCAACTTTATATTGATAGTTGCATGTCTGCCTCTGAGCAAATCTTATAGTTATTCTCAACATGATAAACTTGATTCTCAGATTCTGTAATGTATATTGTATCATGTACACCTATGTGGATCATGTATTAGATAATTTGCGTTCTCATCCAATAAACTTACTATAATTTTCTTTCATCACAGAATGTTCTGGTTGAGCAAATGCTAGAACCAGGGAAGAGAGTAACTGTTGCCATGGGTACCAATCGTGACATTACAACAGGTAAATGATTTATTCACTTGACCCAGGCTTCAGATGTGGTTCTATTGTTTTTTCTTCGTCTAGAAGTTTTTAGTATCTGAATTGCTTGGTATTTGTTCTTTAATCCATATACCCTGAAGTATTCTTCCTAACCATTTGCAACGATTGTTTGAATATTGTTATTATCAGGATATTTTTTCTAACAACTTAGAATATCTGAAATTCTTAGATATCCTTTGTGTAATCTATATAATCCTGTCTACTTAATAAAAATCTGCAACAACTATCAGGATTTTTTCCCCATATGATATGAATAATATAGTGCCCATGTGTTGCTACAGATTTCAAGTGAACCATTCTGCTTGTTCTGCAGAGCAAAATAGATGGATTTTTTAATTATGTAACATAAAAACAGAGTGATTATTTTCAGTTCACATGTGTGCTCTTTGGATTCATCACTTCATAATGCGTCGCTTCATTTTATCATACCTGTTCACTAGGCATACTTATATCCCCATTCAGTTATTCTAGTTCTTTTCTTCTACAACTTGAATTTTGTCTATGTTATTTTGATCAGTGACATATTGTCATTTACTTTTCATCTAGCTTGCAAAAGGAAAATTGTTTCCCCTTCCTCTCCCAGGGATGAAATGGAATTGTATTGGGGCTATAAGGTCCGATATGCTTCAAATTTGGGTGGAGTTTTCAGTGATTCACCATACAAGGTACAATTTTCTTCAGATCAATCACATGTAGTACAGGGTAGTACTTAATTACTAATTATTTTCATATTTTTAGGAAGGATATGATTATATCATTGGTACTTCAGAGCATGGAAAGATCATTAGTTCATCTGAGCTGATCTTACCTTCCTTTAGGTATATTGTTTTCACTTCCCTTGGACTACCTTCAGAAATCAACTCAGTTTTTTGTCATAGTTCTTTGGTCTGCTGAATGCAAAATTTTGTTTCTAGATGCTATGACATTATGATTTATGATGACTATTTATTTATTTTTTGCCAGTGTCTTAGGATTTTTAAGCTATACATTGGGAATACGAAAACTATATATTTCGTCAAATACTCGCTATATGCTTGCATTTCTATGAATAAAAAATGAACATATACAAATTGAATGTGATTTTTTTTTTGCATTAAACATGCCCATTTCTTTTTTGTTATATGGAGTATTTTGCAGACCCTTACTGTAAAATAGGCCATACAACAATATATGTGATCCAGTCAGATAGTTCTTGAACCCAGACCAGCTATTGACTTGGTGATGTTACTGGTTAACTTGTTTTGATGGTTCCAGTGATTTGATTGTTGGACAGCTGGTTCATCATTTTATATAGTTTACATAATTTGCCTCTAGCCTGAATTTACCAGAGTCGAGTTATTAGGGTAGCTGCTTTTTTTTTACCAACATTAGGGTAGCTGCTTTTGGGGCCTTAGCATGAAAAAGAAAATAGAGATATAGTTAATTAGGTCTTACTCTATTTAAAAAAAAAGCAAGTAATCAACAAGAGTAAACACCACAACACAAATTTAAGCTCCAAAATTCAGATTTCAGACTTCAGTGTGCAATGCAATAGCAGCTGCTATTTTGCTTATGAGGCTGCTATCCAGCTGCTATTGCAGCTGCTTTGTTCCTATGTGCTATTTTGTAGCACTACCTAGCCTCGTTAGTGGTAGTAACCCACTACCACCATTGTTGTAACTATCACTTCTATTTAGAACCTTGGTTATAACCACATTGTATTGCTCTTAAGGGGATATTTTAAACTGGTTTTGGTTGTTGAGGGGTGGAAGATGTCCGTTTTTATTATTCAGGGTTGATTTCTAGACTAAGATGATAGTGTATGAGAGGCAAAATAGAATCCACTCTATTCTTCATAAACTGAAAAATACACAGCACCACCATTGTGGGTGTCTGGCTATCTTGTCATTTATGGGCGCTTCATTGTACAGGCACCTTTTAATTGCATTTGGTGGATTGGCTGGTCTAGAAGAATGCATTGAAGAAGATAGAAATTTGAAGGTATCATTGCATATGATAGTTTCTGATACATATTTTGTTAGTACTAATTAAAAATTGGTACCTATGTTATTTCTGACACTAGACAAACCAGGCTGAAATTATCAAAATGCACCAGTCAACTCAGTTGGACCAGTATTGTCTTTGAATATTTGGTATTCTTTGTTAAGTACTAATGAAAAGCTGAATAAATGAATAAAACTGAATGGTCGCAGACCAACAATACTGGCTGTTTGGATTCAGAAGCGAAGTTAAGAGATGTGGCAGAGTCCAAGTTCTCTAACTACAACACGAACTTGAGAACTGATGAAACAAGGGGTGAAAGGAACTAATGTTTTGTAACTTCAGATTGGAGTACAACAAAAATATGAAAAGAAGCCAGGGAGATCAGCTCTGCCTCTGCATAGTAGTGGTTTAGTTGCTAGTATTTTCCTGTGTGCCTTTATGAGAATGAGAATATAGGCTGCTGGGCTTCATACCAACTAGGAAAGCCAAGCCGAATTGCACCTATCCACCATAGACCAACTGCCCAACCTACATCATCTAGTCCATTCTCACTTGCAATGTCTTGTGTTTTTTAACTCTCGATACTGGGTCAGCTGAGATTAGTCCTGTAAACTTCCTAGTTTATGATACACATAACTTGATTACTGTGTTAGTGTGGCTAACTGCTCGTTCTTTCTTTAGTAAATGATGGTTGTTTTACTGTTAGTATTGTTACTGAAGACATTTCTTTCTGCAGGGTAAAGGTGTAGATGATGTATTTAATACCTATTTGAATACATGTCCCAGTCAAGGGAGCAGAACAATAAGAACGGAGGTACTTGACACTTGAAAGCTTGGAAAGTTCATTATTTTTCAGGGATTTGTTCCTATTTTGACAGAAGCGAACGTTTTCAGGAAGCACTTCTCATCTCTCTCCAATACTTCCAAGACCCCATTAGGCGAGCTGGATAGCAAATGTGGGAACACTTGCAACCTAACAATTAGATGCAAAACGAAAGGTGTCTGCTAGTGTGGTTCAATGCCCTCGGTGGAATTTGCTCATGGCTAACTTTAACCTTATACCTATGTGGCATTTATGTTCCAGTGAAAAGACACTTCATTTTCAGTGATCTCAACACATATTTTGGAACACTTGTGTTTATTTCACTGAAAGAGAGCTTTAGGCGGTCGTTTACCCATTTCAACTATTGAAATCTTTGGGCTGGGCAAACCTTGGGCAGCTAGATAGTTTCATGCCTATGAGCAGCTATGGACAGTTGTTAAACGCTTATTGGATAGCCATGTTTTACTGAAGATTGTTTTCTGACCAACCAATTGCATCTATCCCAAAACATGATATACATCTAAATTAAATCTTGAACAGTAAGTGATGGTCGTTTTTATTTTTCCGCAGATCATTCCTGGATTGTACCACCGGTAAGTTCGTGTTTCATTTCAAGCGCTGTCAACCTTTTGGCCTCACTTAAGATCGTTGTACTACATATGATTATGAATTAAGAGGACTATAGTTACCATGAAGGCATGAATGTCTTTTTACGAACTGTGCCAATTAGGAGTTTAGCTCTAGATTATTCATACCAACATACAGATGTGACAAATTCTATGATTTATCAATGATGAATTGACGAGCGCTCGTTTATACGAATTCCATTATAAAGTGTTTTGGTTTCCTTTTTTTTTCTATTACTGTTAGATAATCTCTGTGTTAGTTTTTTTTTATTTTTTTCATAATAGCTCGTTTCTGCTATTTTTTTATCTTTTGCAATATATAGTGCTATTTTAATGTTAGTTGCGATCGATGCAATTAAATCTATTGTTATTTTACTGTCAGTGAAATCTAAATGTCGGCTTGCTTAATGTAAAACTTTATAATGAACTGATGACTGGAAAAAGAAAAGGAAGAAAAACACTTGTACAATAGCATATTACAGAACTTGTGTTCACTAATGTCTAATCATGGTAGAAGATAAAGAAAAGGAAGAAAAACACTTGTACAATAGCATATTACAGAACTTGTGTTCACTAATGTCTAATCATGGTAGAAGAATATGAGTGAAATAGATTGCGATGGATCGATGGACACGTAGTTCGCGTAAGTAAACAAATGATACATGGTATTAAGTCGAACTAACAATTGTGCGGGATTTTAGTTGGTGGGGAGAGAGGGAGAGATAAAATCATAAGCTCAATTAGAAAGTATTAACAGTAGAAATAAGGCCCATTTGCAAAGGTTTTACGTAGGGTCGTCTGGCCAAACATCGCAAATGTACCAAATTGCCAAACCTTGTACAAATGGAACATGTAACTCAGCATGCAAGCATGAATATGGTATAACAAGGATGGCAATAAGAATCCATGTTATTATGCAATTTTTCATACTTCTCATTGACTTTTTAACTATTTTTAGTTTAAAACATATGCAATAGAGTCTTCAATCAAAAGTAGTAATAACAATCCGTCATCATCATCATATTTTGTTGGTCATGCTCCGATTTTCTTAGTTTTGAAAAAAAAAAAACAATCCCTTAAAAATGCAACACGTCATTCAAAGGGACGTGGGAGGCCGGGGGAGGGTTGTGAATTGTCCGATATCTAGTTGAACAGTTTGATTTTCGATTGAAAACCTAGTAGATCTAGATCCAACACCAGGCAAGAGTATATGCATAAACAATGACTAGCTAAGGGCGGCACAAGTAGCAAAACAACAAAAATGTAAAGAGAGTAAGATCACCGTGATTCTACGTGACTGTTGGTATTTCTTACGTTCACAGATATATCCACAAGCGCACGGATATCGCTGTAACACTTCACTCATTAGTATTTCCAATGCTATCGTATTTATATTTTCGTAGGAAAGACGGCGGTGTAAAGACATAGTTTATACATCATTAATCAATCTATAATTAACTCACCATAGCCTAAACAGGAATTAGGATAAATATGATCAAAGGGTAGTGTGACACACACAGGAGATTCATCTCTAATTAATTAGTATAGTGAAAAATGACATAAGAGAACTACGATACAACTAGACTTCTATATTAATCATGTTTTCTATATACTTAACATATACATGCTTACAAGGTTAGGACTTAGTTCTAGGCACTCAGGTATTACTGAGAGACCACTCCCTGCTGATCTACCAGCATGGTTATGACATTTACGCACTCTTACGTCATACCCAAACGTGGAGGAATACAAAGGACGAGCATGGCTGTCACCACCTGTCGCCTATCTCATTTTTCGTGGGGCACACCCGTATCTAACGATATTTATCTAACCTAAGCACCATGCTTGTGCTAGTAAATAATATCACTAACTCTCCCAAGACTTCCATCCTCCGGATGGACAAGTTAGAGCTAAAGCAAGCCATCAAGGTCGTTGGACCGTTACCGTACCATAGATCGACCAGTCTAATCAAATGAAACATATAAATGAAGTACATCCTATTCATAATGCACATAATTACTAAATCAGTATATGAATTATGAACACAAGAATATAAAAAAGATAATTCTATTAATTCAACTATAGTCTTACAAGAAGAATAAAATACTAAAGACATACTGGAATCTCCGAAAAGATTATAGGACCGAAAATACTTTAAACCTATTTCCACTAATACTATAGAAAATACAATGTAGAGTAGACAGAATAGCTCCTTGAGGTGTGTGTTGCAAGTGAAGAGAGTAAGCTCTATATATAGCTCTCAATGACGGTTGTAGATCAGTAACCTCCCATAAACTCCATTGGGAACCAATGAGGAGCTTTCATGTGGAAGGGAGGAGCCGAGGACGTCAAGCCTGGTTAGGCCGAACCAGGGCAACCGTCATTCCCCACCGACTTTGGTGAGAGGATGACAGGTGAGCCCCTTAGTCAGTTGAGGTTGGTTTGGCCCCACTTTAAGTCGGTTTTGTCCGACTTGTGGGCCCCTCAATCTGTGTGCTCGCACATGATTCGTTGGAGGTGTGTTTTTTCATGCCGGCTTCATTTCTCCTTCACTTTGATGTTTATTCTCTGTATGCATGTTAATTCTTCAAGTATAGTGAAACTACATTATTTATTATTGATGTACGCGTAAGAAATGCTAGTTTTCCCTTTATTTATTATGATAGTTGGCGGTCAAAATTGGTACTTAACGACCGTCAACAGTGACGATGTTTCTTGATGTTCAAATCTTTGAGTGTATTCTTCTGCTAAGGAGCTCACAAATAGTTGGATCTTTTTCAACCCTAGTCTTGTGAGGTTGGATAAATATACTCCTTTGCTAGTGGTATTGTTTTCTTGTGTGGCGGCTTCACAAGCTTCTCTCGATCTACCACAAGTAGATCAGTAGCAAAGATCAATGCAAACAATTTTTGAATGAAATGAATTTAGTAACCCTAGAAAAGGATTGGTAGGGAGGGGGTTAAATAGGTCCTCCAAAATATGGCCGTTGAGGCTAAACTTTCAGCCATGTCGGATAGTCCGACTCTAAGTTTGGATAGTCTATTATTTTAATGAGCCCTTGAGGTAAAAACAAAAGAGAGATAGAGACTCAAGATTGGGCGAATTTCGGATTCTCCGAAGTATCAAATAGTCCAACACAAACTGGACAGTCCAATATTTCTTAAGAGCAAGTTTTCGTCCTCAAACGGAGATCAAAGTTCGGAGAAATGTTGGACTCTCTGGATCATCAAACAGTACAACACACTACAATAGAACCCTTCATTCGTAACGGGTGACAACATATATCTGTGTCAAAAAAGCCTCGCCAGTGATTATTGGCCACCGATGAGAAAATCTTATCAGTAACGAGTGAACATCCGACACCGATGACTCATCTTTATCGGGTGGTAAGTTACCACCTGTCATGGATGACTCATCTGTGATGGTTCATAATTATAAACCTTCACAGATGAGAATTTATGATTTTGAATTTTAAATGCACAAAAGAAATCCGAAAAATATTTTTAATATTACTAGGACATTCCAACCATGGTCACATATCACTAGCCCGAAATTCATGATTTTTTGAGTGATATTTACATGTATGTCAAAGTTGGATTCGAACCTAACCTCTCAACACATGCAAACTAAATCTTACCATCTCACCTATAGACCATATGTTGATAAGTCTTCAAATGTTGTTCTTTTGACTATTCTCGTCCAAATATGAAAGACAAATTTGAAACTCTAGATGATTTCAAATGAGAACGCTTTTAACTATAAATTTGTAGATCTCATCGAGTTCCACAATTTTAGTATAGGACATGTCTCCAACCAAGGTCGTTTGAAAAATTCAAAAAAAATTTAAAAATAGATCACATCACTTATAAAACATATTCAGGGATGTAAACAACCTCAAATAAAAATATTGTCAATTAAAAAGTTGTAGATCTCATCGAACCCTTTGACTTTGATATAGGGCATGTCTCCATCCGAGATCATTTAAAAAATTCAAAATTACGTTTTTCAAAATAGATCTTATTATTTATAATCCATATTCGGGCATACAAACTATCTCAAATTCAAATATTACCAATTTTAAAGTTATAGATCTCGTCGAGATCTACAATTTTATAATGCATATTCGGACATATAGGGAATGTCTCTATCTGAGGTTATTTGAAAAATTCAAAAATTTGATTTTTTCCTAATCCGTGACGGGTCGTAACCACCACCTTTCACAGATAAAATATCCGTGAAAGGTGATAGTTATGACCCGTCATGGATGAGTGCTCTCATCTTTGACGGATCATCTTATTACACCTGTCACGGATGACATGTTATCCGTGACGGGGCATAGTTGCGACCCGTTATAGGTCATCTACAAAGATGACCTCATATCTTAAACGGGATATTTTTTGACCCGTTAAAGATGAGTCATCCCAAACAAGTCATATTAGTCTGACACGAATGACTCGTCATGATGTCCAGATTCTGTACTAGTGACAATTGGGGACTCCGATTCAAATTTAGCTCAAGCACTTCAAAGACAAGATGTTTTGAGTCAAAGACAGAGAATGAAGTGCAGCAGAATTTCGGAAACTACGAGGCATCATACACTTCAAACTTTGGGTCGGATATTCTGATGTTTTTAACAGAGAACGAGATTGGTGAAATATTAGTGCGAAGTATCGGATAATCTGATATCACATCAGAAACTTTGACCAGAAACCAGCAAGAACACTTGACTGCGGCTAGCTGCAGCCGCTGTAGCTGTTGCGTTTTATGTACATGGTGGCACTGTAATTATAACAACAGCCGTTGTTACACCAATCTGAACCGAACATGCCTATAAGCATTTATAGGACACTGGATTCAATGCACGAGACTCAGTATTTTTATCCAATCAAGTACTTAGGAGGAAAATCCAAGCAATTCAAAATCTAGCCAAAACGAGGTGACTGAAAGAGAATTTAAACAATAAATACATATTTAGGAACATAATAGACGTGCTCTATTATTTCATTTTCTTAGAAATATAGTTTAAACACAGCACAGACACGTACAACTTAGCTCCATATAAGGTACTGCGCTGTCGACGTCTCCACTAAAAAAATAATTGATTGTAAATAAAAGCACCTAATAAATAGAATAAACAGGTTTCATCACAAGCCAAATCAGTTAAGCTACTGTCACTTCATAGCTCTATTGTGTCATTGTGTGTGGGGCGATTAGTGAGAAATATAAGTGTTGACGGATTATACCCGTAGATGGTATTTGTAGAGTATGAAGATCGTTGGATCCCTCTTCTTCTTTTTTCCGTCTATGTATAAGGCTCTTTCGAAGCGGAATGTATTCTGCTAATGTGCACCACGGCACACAGTTTAGATGAAATCCACGAGATTGAGGTAAAAGAGACGGGAGATAGAGATTTTTATACAGGTTCGGACCCCTTAACTAACAGGTAATAGCCCTATTCCTGTTGGTCGGAGTTGGTGTTGCGTTTATATATCAGTATCACACGAGTACATTATATGGGATGATCTAATCTAATCGATATTGGCTTGGCCGCATAGAGCTCTCACACGTAGTCAATGCCTAGCGTAATCTTTTTCCTCGAATATGAACTCCGTGAGATTGGAGGTAGCTCTAGATCCCTCATGTCAGCCTTTGTAGCTCTACATTGAGTTTGTCTAGCCTTGTATTATGACTTGGCGTGTGTTGGAAGGTCTCCTCTCCTTCTAGGGGGTCTTGTATTTATACCCTTGGATGTCCTTTTGTTCAAGTAGAACTAGGGAGACAAGTATGGATATGATCCGAGTAGTTCTTGTAGTATCTGAGTAGGACTCCACTTCTTCTTCCTCATCCGGAACACCGTCTATTCCAGAAAGATAAATTCTTTCTTTATCCATTGTATTTCCTAACCAAAAGATACCTTCTTGTATAATATTAAGTTGTTGATGCGAAAACACGGCGGCCTGGGAGTTCTGCTTAGCTCTAGTGTAGGTTCAAATCTTGCGTTCGGGTTTAGGGCGTGCCAGTTGGATTGATACTGCAACCAACAAGATATACAATAAAACCAGTTAAATCTATGATAGCCGATCGGTCGCTTGAGCCGATGACGTATCGTATAAAACTAGCCAATTCGATTTGACCGAATCTGACCGATGAAATTAAGCAAGCCTAAAGTATATTTCATCGGTTGTAGATGTAATCAAACATGTAATCTATAAATAATGAATATATCTGATCAAGTCATAGCCGATGACACCATACTTAGGTTAAAAATAGATACCGTATCGGCTAATACTTAAATACAGCCTTATACAAGAATATCAATCTAAGTAAATATACCAAGGGCAAGCTTGTTATATTTAAATAGTGTGATAACTTTGTATAAGGGACATATATAACATGAAAAGCATGATTAAGAGAATTTAAACAAAGCTAAACAGTTATATCAGGTAAGATCGGCTGAAACCTCGATGCTACCCTTATTTGCAATCAAGAAGCAGGGTAGTTTCTATAATTCTAAACATGACTAGGGCTGATGCAGCAAAGTGTGAAAAGAAGCATAGAGCCTAAACAATCAAGCTTTTGACTGATTTTCAGAATGGTGGATACCTTAGCTTGTCTAAGCCAATGGGACGATTTAGCCGATACCGATAAAACCTTAGGTAAGGCTTGGCCAATACAGGTAAATCGAGCCATCGATATAGATTAGCTAAGATATATGATAACTAGCAGTTGGACAAGATGGATTAGAACATCTAAAATGATGCACTAATCTGCTGATACAAGCTGCTATTGACAAGCCATACCTCTTATTGGAGATCGAAACTGATGTAGCCTAACTCGAAACAAGAACTCATCGAAAGTAAAAGGAAAATTGTGCCGATGTGCCAAGAGTGTATTGAACTATTCTTCTTTTCTTACAAGACCCTAGCATATATTTATACCCGAACATACAAACCTTGTCCATATCGGACACTACTCAAAACTTACCTAAACAAACAAGTCCTAGGTGGACTCTTACCACGAAATTGTAAAAGGAAATAACTAACTCTTATTCCTAATTAATAGAAACAATTGCCTCTTTTGAACTCCATTCCTATTTGGCAATATCTTCAAGCTTTTCTCTGAACCTGACACAAACTCAGGTTACCCGTATCGGCTGACCGAGTTCGATTCCATATTGGCCGATACGGCTCCCAGTCGATGCTGCTCCATTTTTGGAAACATCTTTATCCCTTCAAATCCGTCTTGGATCTAACTCCATCTTTGATATATCTTACCAAATTTTGTTGTTAACATAGGTATATAATATTTTTGTATACCATGAACCCATGCATAGGAGGTATGCCTTATCCTTGACACTAACAGTACTCCTCTAGCTCAGTGCAAATGAGCCCAAAGATTCATCATTGTTAGAATCACTTACCCGTTCTCGGAATACCGAGTAGTCATGAAATTTCCGACAAGTCAATCTTTCCTGGCCATGATAGAGAATGTGACCATTGTTTGAATTTGGATTGAGGTCAAAAAATATGCTGATCAAATAACCTTTGTCGAACTTTTCCAACCATTCTCGGACAACCGAGTAGGTGTAGAGTACCTAACAAAGTCCTCTTTCTCCTAGACCGAGAACTAGACTTGAATTTGAATTCACTAATCTGACATCCATCTAGTCTAAAATAAATTTTGACTATTGTTTGCCCTGGGACCAGTATATATTTGTTAGTTGAGTACAAGAATAGTCGATTTGAGCTTTATTAAGTCAAGACAAGATGTCGACTGCTATATAGCCTCCAACTAGTCTATATTACTCACGACGGTCAATTGCTCTGATATCGGATTTTTCTGAAATTAATTCTCAGAACAAATTGTTAGGTAGAAAGCTCCAAGCGAATGCTCAGGAGTAATATGCTATGAAGTGAAAATATTGAAAATAAATTATATCTATATGTGACAATAAATGAATACTCTCACCAGAGCTGCCCTCAACTGAACAGAGTTATGTACCCTTCCTAGCCCCTAGCTATTTTTATGAAAATTTTTCCATAAATGTAGCTTGAATCTCATAACAAAATAAGGTGAAAAAGCGAATTCCTAGCCCCCAGCCATGAGGTTGGAAAAATCAATTCCTGATTACATGGCTAGTTTGTATGTTATAGTGGGTACTCTGATATGACCAGTATGACGTGGTCATTTGACCCTTAGCAGCCCGACTAGTCCAATAGTATCAAGCGTTCTCGGCCAAGGTTTAGGGAACCCGATGACTAGTCGGATTTAATGTAATAGGACGATAAGAAACGACTTCAACTAGTAGCGATATGAGAAAAGAGGATCAATGGATAAATATTGCACATTTGATTTGTATAAAACATACATAGATTAATGCATGGGGATAGTAGGATTGCTACACACATCAGTCGAGCGAGTACCAAGTATATAATTGTATCCAAACTACTCGTAGAGGTCATGAGAGAATCGCTACCACGCTGGTCGAGGACTATGTGAGTAGTCATACTCAACCACTCGCAAAGGTGGTAGGAGGATCGCTACAACGCTGGTCGAGGACCAGGTGTGTACTCATACTCAACCACTCGCAAAGATGACGAGCTGTGTAGTCATACTCAACCACTTGCAGAGGTGGTGGGAGGATCGTTATAATGCTGGTCGAGAACCAAGTGTGTAGTCGTACCTAACCACTCGTAGAGATGGTGGAAGGATCGCTACAACGCTGCTCAAAGACTAGGTGTGTAGTCGTACTCGACCACTCATAAAAGATTTGTAGAGTTGGTGAGATCGCTACCATGTTGGTTGAGAACCAGATGTAAAAGATGTGTAGTTGTACTCGACCACTCATAAAAGATTTGTAGAGTTGGTGACATCTTTACCACGTTGGTTGTGAACATGATGTGTAGTCGTACTCGACAATTCGTAGAGGTGATGGGAGAATCGCTACAACGCTGGTCAAGGACCATGTGTGTAGTCGTACAAGACCACTCGTAGAAGATCGCTACCACGCTGGTTGAGAACCAGATGTCCTAGGTGGACTCTTACAACGAAATTGTAAAAGGAAATAACTAACTCTTATTCCTAATTAATAAATACAATTGCCTCTTTTGGACTCAATTCCTATTTGGCAATATCTACAAGCTCTTCTCTGAACCTGACACAAACTCAGGTTACCCATATCGGCTGACTGAGTTCGATTCAGGTTACCTGTATCGGCTGACTGAGTCCAATTTCATATCGGCTGATACGGCTCCCAGCCGATGCGCTGCTTCGTTTTTGGAAACATCTTTATCCCTTCAAATCGGCCTCGAATCTAACTCCATCTTTGGTATATCTTTACCAAATTTTGCTGTTAACATATGCCCCGAATTCTGAAGTATATACCGATATGCTGCGGAATTATCTCTTGGATCCACAAAATCCTATGGTTTCCATATCTTGACCGTTAAAAGCCACGAGCTATAAATACCAACAGTTTTGGCTCAAATCTTCACGCCGTTAACTTTTCTTTACCGCTTACCGATGCCCAAACCGCGCAAGCTTTCTCTCTCATCTCCGGTGACCTTGTTGATGACGCAAGCTCCCCGGCGCCAACCTCGCTGACCCCTTGGCACTCCTCCTTCTTCAGGCTCAATGGCAACCATCATCGACGTCCCTCTGGTCAGTTCCTCTTGATTTTATGTTTCATCGTCTTCTTTGCTTACGCCGCCTTAGTTTAGGTTGAATTTTTGCTCTAGATCCTTTTTTCCAATGAGTTTTCTGATTTCTTCTATCTTTCTTCAATTGAAACACCAAATTGCGATTCCTGTCCTCAAAGAACCAACCCATTATTTCCTTGGGCCGATGGAAGATGTAGACCCCTGCTACTTCATTAATGCCGAAACCAACAGGATCCCCTTCGGATAGACCAAGCCTAACTTAGCCGATTAGCAAACAATCTTTCGATCCTGGCTGATGAGGACATCAACGTGATCGATACATCTACGCCTACACAATGACAACAGATTTCCGGTCCAATTACTCGTGCTCGTGCACACCAAATAAACTACCAGGTGAGTTCATTCTTATCTTCTTATCCATCTTATTTAGACCATGAAAATATTTGCACTCTTATTTTGGTTAGGAATGATGGACAGGACCCAAAAGGAAACGTATTCACGCGGGCTGAATTCGGACTGCAGAACAACACCGACTTGTGACGACCGCCACGACTTCATACGAACTCCATTTTGGACGTGCAAGTACTTCATGGAAGGCTTATCAGGTCTACTTTCAAATGGATCAAGCCTCATGTCCATATCTATTCTGGAGAGGCCAAAATTATTTTTTTACTACAGAGACCTTTTTCTTTCCAAGGTGCTACGTCACCTTATTTGGGCCCAATGGGCTATATATTAAGTTGAGTCTGTTAGGGACGTGTTTTAGGGTAAGAGGACGACCCCAACTCGTAATCCCACCTATATTTTTACCTTAGCCATGATAGATCAACTCGGGTTTTGTTTAGATTAAAGTTTAGCTTCGCTACTTTGCCGTGTAATTCCATGATCGGTTAGATCGCCAGTTTGCTCGTTACGGAACCCTACCTGTGATACTTTTGTTGATTCAATCCTACATCTTTAATCTGCAAATTGAGTTGCTTGTTCATCTAGTTCTTACTAGTTCTCGATTGCTTGCATGAACAAATACCCTCGTGGTTGGGCTGACCATGCATCCGTCGAGATTCATGATTGCCTCTGGAGTTGGTGTAACGATTGCTAAGGCGCAACGTCCCTGGACAGGTCGCTCCATCGAATTGACTTATCCTCTCATCGAAAGATCGGGACACCCTCGCGCACATCAGGTGGTATCAGAGCTTTTAGGTTGCTCGGTGAGAGATTTATTGTTTCATAATTTTCTTATACCTACAGTCCAGAAAAACCCAAAAAAATATATATATTAGTATATTAGTTTTTCCGTAATCCTATAAACCCTTGAGCCTTTCTGCTAGTACTGCTTAGTTAGGGCTTGTTGAGTTTTATGTCATATTGTTGTGTCGAGTTGCTGGTCTTAGCGTTATGTCGTTTAGAGTTTCGAGTTCTTGCCACGCACATCGCCATCACCATTTTTGCCACCATCACCACTTTTGTTTGTGTTAGATCTGTTCCTTTTCTTGAATCTGATTGCCTTTATGAGTCTGCCACCACCAGAAAAGAAATAGAACCCTGATTCGAGTGACCTTCCTTAAAACAGTCATATCTTTTACATACGGATTCGAAATCAGGCTTATAATATATCCACGGATGTCTACAGAAAAAATTACATCTGATTCAGACAACAATGTCAATTTTGGCAAATTTAGAATCACCAAATTCCGCTTGCAAAATTCTGTTTTCGAGGCAACAAGCTTCGGGACATATTTTTTGTCCGTTCGACCTAAAAATTTCTGTGGTTGGTTTCTGTGTGCTCGTCAGCGTGAAAAAAAAAGAAAGCACAAAAAAAACAAAGCGCAAAATAAAAAAAGAAAATGAAAAAAAGCCGATTTATGAGCTTTTGATATATCCTGTCTTCTTTGTTTGTCACCTCCTGTCATCGTTCCTGGTTTGCGTCTTGTGGCGTCCTTTGTGGTTAGGTTCACGTCTCTACTACGTCTAGCCTAGGACCAGCACGGTACCAACCTTGAACGATTATTCAACTTGCTTTTGACTAACGTGGTTTCTAGTTTTTCTTTGTCTCATTACCAGCCCACCCATAGCTCCACCGGTTCGACTAAACACAGGGATTAAGCGACCAAGGCATCGATACACCTTTCTCCAGAGGTTTGTCCAATCCGACGGTTGCCGTCACCTCCTATTTAGGATGGTGAGAATTGGCAAGAGCTTGTCGAACAGGTTGAGAGTGAGTGACTTGATAGGACCACATCCAAGTAGTTTTGTAGATTTTTCCCCTTCTTTCCTGTCATATAGTATTTGTTTTTGTCTGTTTCTTTTCTTTCTAACCATGTCAGGTGAAGACCATTCCAATCAGGGTGTTCCCCACTCACCGCGAACAAGAGGAATCATTCAACATTTTGATAGATTAGTGAGGGACCGCACCCAAGGGCTCGAGGAGGATGTTTGTGTCACCAACGAATAGCTTGGTCATGTGGAGCGCACACAAATTGATACCAACACCAAGCTTACAACCTTGGAAGCTTCTGTGGCCACCGTGAACACCACTCTTGATGATATTGTGAGGCATCTTGATGAGATCGCCCGAGCATCCCACCATGGCAATGAGATGGATGACCATGACTAGATTGGTGATTCTGAGGATTATCCGGACCAGCGATGGCTTCGCTTCAACCACCGTGGTATGGCTCATTGTCGGCCACATTTGGTAAGATTAAGTTCACTGTGCCTTCTTTTGATGGTAAGTATGACCCTGATGCTTACCTTTCATGAGAGTTAGCGATGGATCAAAAGTTTGCTTGCCATGATGTTCCTGAGGATAAGAGGGTTAGGGCTGCCACTAGTGAGTTTACTGATTTTGCTTTTGTTTGGTGGAGTGAATACCGTCGTACTCATATGAATGCTTTGCCACCTATTTGGGATGACTTATCTTGCAGGTAGAACTTCCTGGACAGCTCGAAATGGCGCTGCTGCCCCACCAAGTCAATCATCGGTGTCAGGAGGTAAAACTCCTCTAGCAGGGAACCGTGGGGTCCCCCTTTTTCGTTCAGACCAGGGGCACGGGTGAGATCTCGAGAGACGAAGAGAAGTAAACTTAGAGGGGGTTAGGCCCTTCGGGGATGAGGAAGACACATCGGATTTATATAGGTTCAGGCCGTCATGGAGGCGTAATACCCTACTCCTGTGTGTGTGGTTGATATGTGATTGGTATGTGGGAGAATACAAACGCTTGTTCTCTCCTTTTTTTTTTGGCGCTCTCCGGCCCTCCTCTCCCTTAGCCAGGACCTCCTTTTATATCTCAAGGGGTTACTACTTAGGCCTCAGACTTAGATTCAAGGGAAAGAGAAAATGAAAAGTGCTATAAATACGAAGACGTGGGCACCGTCCTTTTCAATGTGCCAGGACGGGCACGTCCCACCATAGTACGCCTTCAGCCGTCACTCCGAATGACCGGACAAATACCCGGTCATTCTTCCTTTTAAAGGCCGAAGACTTCTGGCCTCCTGGGCCCTCCAAGGGGCGGCGCAGCGTCGAAGCGACCGAAGGAGAAAGGGGCCGATCAAGCCCTAAGGACGGGCAAAAGGCCTGCATTAAATGTGACGAGACGGGGCATGCGCAGGGCATGCCCTACACCGGTAGGTGTGTGCGCACGGCGCACGTCGTCACATCCGCCATCACATCTCTCATGTCAGCCTACGTAGCCCTCTGGCATGCTCACCCACCGCATTGAATGCGGTAGGTGGGCGCCGGCGACAGCCGCCCAGCCGACGCACGTGGGGCTGATCGTGGGAAGGGGGCTCGGGGCAGCCCAACCCCCCACGCGGGATGAGGGCTCGGGCAGCCCGACCTCCTGCGTAGGAGGCAGTTGCCGCTCCTCGCATGGCCCGACCCCCTTCGGGGCGTGCCACGCGTACTCGGGGCGGCCTCCTCCTTTTACTCGTGATACCCCCGGGCCCATATCACCGACAATTGGCCTCAACACTGACACCGACACATTCCAACAACAACAAACAGCGGCCGACACCTTCTTCAGCTCCCTCTCGCGCTAAAGAGGTTGCAGACAAGCTTGCCAAGATTGTTTCTTCTGTTGCTTCCACAGGACGAACACGAGATGTTCAATGCCATCAATGCAAGGGCTTTGGGCATTTGCGAAAGGACTGCCCTAGCAAACACATTCTGATCATCAGGGACAATGGTGAGTATTCTTCTGCTAGTGAATTGGATGAGGATACACTCGCTTTGCTTGCAGTTAACGACACAGGTAGCGAAGATGAGTATCACATTGGGCTTGACGTTGCAGACCAATATGAGAGCCTTATTAAGCAGCGTGTTCTGAGTGCACAAATGGGCAAAGCGGAGCAGAATCAGCAGCATACTCTTTTTCAGACAAAGTGTGTCATCAACAATCATTCCTGTCGCACCATCATCGATTAGGGAAGTTGTAGAAACTTGGTGAGTAGCGAGATGGTCACCAAGCTAGCTTTATGCACGAAACCACATCCCCATCCATATACTTTCAGTGGTTCAACAATAGCGGCCGAATTAAGGTAACACAATTGGTGAGATTAATTTTGCAATTGGTTCTTACTGTGATTTTGTTGATTGTGATGTCGTACCTATGCATGCTTGCTCTTTGCTTTTGGGTATACCTTGGCAATATGATAAAGACACGTTACATCATGGTAGAACAAATCAATACTCTTTTATACATAATGAAAAAAAAATTGTGTTGCATCCTATGACTGCTGAAGCTGTTTTTGAGGGTGATGTTGCTAGAGCTAAGAAAGAGAAAAATCAGGAGCATGCTAAAAGGAATCTCAGCAATTGGTTCCACTAATGGTTGCTCTACTATAACATGAAAAGTGGACATGTGTAGCTCAGCTTGAGAATACTCACCTTCATTTATCTCAGCACCATTTATTTTACCTTGCAAACTTTCTTCAGACATTACAGGTGCTTCATGCTTCTTCTCTTTCTTCTCAAGTACATCATTCTCCTCCTTTTGTTGAATGTTCTGAACTCCCTGCAAAACATTAGTAACAAGAGACACAAAAGATTGCTCCTCCAATGTTTGCACATCAACATTGTACAAGGATATAGGATATTCAGAAACAGGAGCTAAATCACATTGTTCATTCTTTCTCACATTTGATATGATTTGACTCTCAATGTTACGAGCAAGCATGAAAAGATGTCCAATATGATTATATGTCATATTAGCAAGCATAACCTGAATTTCAGAATTAAGCCCCTTGAAAAATCTACGCATTGTGTTCTCATTGCATTCTTTTAGACCACTATAGATGATACAAACTTTAAATTCATAGATGTACTCTCTAACAATTCTATCACCTTGTTTCAGATGTTCTAGTTTCTCATTATGGTTTTGCACTCATCCCAAGTTTTAGGTTTATTGCTAACATGACTCCACCAAAAGAATGCAGAAGAGGTAAACTTATTACTAGCAGCCTTAATCTTTTGAGCATCAGAAAAATCATATTTATCAAATTCGTTGTCTATTGCTAGCTCCCAATCAACATAAGCAACAGAATCATACATACCATTGTAGAATAGTAACTTAGATTCAATTCGTGCAAAATTAAAGTTAGGTACCTTATATGAATCACATGGAGAAGTCGTCATATCTCGTCGAAGGTGAAGAAGTCGATGTTGAGCATCTTGTATCCTCTTGCGTAATCCTGCCATGGTTTGTAGCAAACAAGAAACACACAAGAATATGCACGCTCCTATCAACTACTAGGTAATGGAGGCTCAAATATCACACACACTCAAGCTTTTAACCAAGCCCTTAAAAATCTTACCAAAGCAAGCGGAATGGTGACCACACCGACTCAACCTAGACCCAATGGAGGTTGGATGTATCGATGCCTTGGCAAACACTTGCTGTACGGCTGCAATCAAATCTTTGGAGCTCTAGGTAGGCTTAAATATGTGGCAAAGGAATAGTAAATGCTCAAATCAAAGAATGCTAAATTGAATATTTGTTCAAAGTGAAGTACCATGCTGGTCCTAGGCTAGAACGTACTAGAGACGCAAGCCTAGACATAAACGATACCACAAGATAGCACTAGAATCAACTCAAGCATAACTCTGATATATGAAAACAATCTCAAAGATAACAACTGATTTTCTTCTTTTCTTCCTTCTTTTTTTCTCTCTTTTTTCTCTTTCTCTTTTTTCTTTTCTTTCTTTTTCTTTTTTTTTTGGCAAAAACGACTCAAGGACCTGAATGCAAGACTACAGGGACTCAAATATAAATGTGAAAATTACAGGGACTCAAATGTAAAAGTCTAAACCCTAAAATTCAATCTATACAAAAATGTAATGCTCTCCTCATATGGATTCCAGTTTTACAAACAGAACTCGAATCCGACACCGAATTTTTTTTCTTGCAAACAAAAACCAATCTAATCTAATCTAATCTCCTCCTTCCATCTTTCTCATGACAATAGCATGGACACCGGACAGGGCACAACCACACTACAGAAACCCTAGACACAACTCCAAAACCAACCAACAGAAAATGCCCAAAACGAGAAAAACGAAACCCTAGCAATGACACGATTCTGTTTTCAAAGATCTCTACGGCAACGAAGACACGGCGACGATATAAGTACTAAACGTGACCAGAACTCGAAACTCTAAATGGACTAGACGCTAAGACCAGCAACACGACATGACGATGCAACGCAAAACTCAACAATGCAAAAACTGAAAAGAACACTGCAATGACACAAAGATGGCTTGGTAATAGATACAATTTGTTTTGGATGTCTATTTTTTGGTTATAGGTAGATAAACACTCACCGAGCAACGAAAGCTCCGATACCACTTGATAAACCCTGAGCAGCTCTGATACCCCTTGATAAACCCTGAACTACACTCGATACACTCAGGGATCTGATTGTCCCGATCTTTCGGTGAGTTGATGATAACTACGATTTGGGAGAAACGTTGACGACCCGACCACAACCGTACAACATGTTGTTGTGTTGCGCCTTAGCGATCGATACACCTCTCCATGGAAGGATGACCAAGGGGGTTCCTAGGTCGTGCTCCACCAGGTTGGGGTGCACCCCACATGGGCCCCACCTGGGCTGGTGTCCCAGATGAAGTTACAAGTCCATAGGCCCATTATAGGTGACGCAACACCTTGTTTCTATAATTGCGTTGAACTGAGATGGAATTTGAAGATGAGGCTAGCTCTGTTGAAAAGAGGATTCTGAGAGCTTTCCATCAAGTACTCACGGGCTGAAAACGGAGCTCGTATGCAGATTTGGCGGCCGTTCGAAGTCAGTAACGTAGCAGATGGCCGAATCGGATTCCAACACTTGGAGGACTTGATCCTGATGTCTTCTTGTTGATCCATGATGTGAGCAACGGTTGTATCCATAGTAGCCATGGTCACATCATTAGCCGATATGAAAAAGGACGAATCCATGCTATCATCGGCCTCTTACTTTTGTTTTGACACCCTCAATGTCTTCATGTTTAGCCAAGGGCCGGTGACAGCCACCCTGCTTGATACCAAAATGCTCACTGGCTTGACATTATCTCATTGGCCAACCCCCTCAGCTTGAAAATTAAATGTGAGCATAAGCTGCTAACCAAGAATATAGGTGGCTGGTCAGGATATATAGCCAAACACATCAGTACAGGCCTTGTTTCAGACAAAGAATATATAGCCTTCTTGAACATTTGGCTGGAGAGATTTGTTTTATGTGGATCAACTTGTGGCCCAACGGCTAACATGCAACATTTAGCCCAAGCCATAGTAAAAAAGAGATCTTCCCCCTTAGAAAATATCTGCTTGGAGCCACATATCAAATGCTAAGCCAGGCATCAGCCAAACTCTTGACAAGCAACACCGTCGGCTATGGAGGTCCCTGGTGGTTCTTGCAACTCTAGCTTAATCTATACACCATCAATGTTGCTGAAAGAGTTCCCCTGCACTCAGCAAGTTTCCCCTTAGACCACTCTGATGATGAAGAAGCCAGCACCCGCCGATGTATGTCTTTTGGTGAAGCAGCATCGGTCTACCTGGGACCAGGGCCATTGGCAGAAGTTTTTCAAGTATGGTTTGACCACTTCTACAATGGATTTGCTAAGAATGCCAGAATTTGGTTCCGTTATGACAACTTCATCGATTACGAGCTTCCAGCCGATCTGAGGCTAAATGATTTGAATGATGGAACAGACCCCAGCTCTAGGGACAACTTCGTTTCAGCCATCTCACCATGCATCCTTCCAACAGGAATATCCCACGGCCGAAACGTCCAAGTCTCATATGAGTTCTATCACCCTATATCAGCTGCAACATAATTGGGTTTAGGCCAACTCCCCATCGGCCTGTATTTCTCAAGAAAAATCCAAACCAGGGGGATTGTTACATCGGTTCTCTTGAGTGATAGAGTATTGAACCTTGAAGGTCATGTGTAGGCTCTTTGAATCATGTCAACATCCATCTCCTGCACAGCCAACTGTTTGATCGATGGTGGAGCGAATGGGCACTTCTATTTGACCACAATTATTCCTTCAATCAGCTCCCAGGTAAATCATCTTCCTTTTTACCTTAAACAATCTCAAATTCTGCTTTTAAACTTATCTAACACATTTTTCCTTGCAGGCTGCCAGCACCTTTGCTCCCTCTAGAAGTGTAAGTGGTCAGTCGATCGTATATGCACCGGCCTTGATGCCTTCAGGCGATATTGCCCCATCAATCATCGGCTTCGCTGCCCCCATAGTGGCTTCCTTGCTCCAAGGCCAAATAAGAGAGCCGATCTCCAAGGTTGCCAAAAAACGCAAGCAACCGGTCATCAAGAAGCTTTCAAAGAAACCAAAGCCTTCAACTCCCAAGAAATCAGCCGATGATACCCCTCCCGCTGATTCTGATGTTGAACAATATCTGTGGAGATTATGGGTACCGGATACCCTCACGGCTGGCATATCCGACTTACCATAGGGGATAGGCTATGACTCATGGTTATGTAAACCGGCTTATGACTTGGGTATTACGTTACCAGTGTGATAAGGTAACGGCCTATAGTCCAAAGTTGGTAAGATTGAGGAGTCCGACATAGAGTATGATAGGGTCTCCGACTTATAAACCCACCCTCCGGGACTATATAAGGAGGGTAGGGCGTCCCTTGAGGGGCATAAGAAAAATACACACGAGTACACAATCTCACGAGAGCACATATTGAAAGAGATCAAGAGATCAATAAATCACTCAGCGGATCGAATCCCCGAAACAGGATGTGGGCACCCGGAAATTATACTGTCCAATGTATTTTGTGAACACCACATAATTTTGGATGAGTGGGATCCATACACGCAAAAATAGCCACTCATACCTCAATGTGCCCATGATCACAAAATTTACAACATTCGGTATAAAATCCATAATGCCGAATAATGAGCAAAACAGATATTGCTGGGACTCCGTATGCCAGTCAACTTCAGCCTGAGATGTGCCCGTCAAACCACACGAAGGCGGCGACCAGATGTGTTACACATCTCAGGAGACTTGACTCAAATTGCGAGAGCTCTACAACATCTCAATTGATCAAAATTCATACTCGTGCTTAGCTAGTCCCCAGGAAAAGCGACTAGCCTTGCACTTTCATCGCAAGCAATTGATAAACATCACAACTGCGTAAAGGTAGATAAAAGGACAGCAATATACATATGTCATAATGGGATTCCACAACCCATTCTACAACACAAACTATAGCAGCGGAAGTTTCATAAATTCACATAAACAAAAGTAAAACCCGTGGTTTGCCAACTACCCCACAAGGCAACCAACCGGGGCAAGAGTAAAGCTGAAAAGACTATTCACCACCCTCACCGCCCTCGGTAGGGTAGTAAGAACAATCAAGTTCTCCAACGTCCTCTTCTGAAATTGCAGACATCGGGTTAAGTACAAAATGTACTCGCAAGACTTACTCATTAACATATATATAACAAAGGAGTATGCAAGCTTCTACCTTAGAAGATGGCATAATGGTTTAAGTTTTGCCTAAACGCCAATTTAGTTGAGAAAAATTATCAAGGTGAAAACATAGATTTTCTCAAGTAGCATAATCTGAAATTTAATCATCAATAAGCACATCCCGTGCCCTTATCACCATCCATGGACTTCCATCGTCCAACTATGGCTTCTCAACAGATCCATTCCATATCCAAAACCAATCCAACCTATTTAACCCGGTTTGATGCTAACATAGACTGACTAACACATCAAGCGATCGTCCTGTAACCGTGGACACGGCTATTCGAATAGTTTTACTCTGATCAGAGGGGTACATCTTTACCCACACGAAATAAACAAGAGTCAAATGCTTTCACACGCACACAGGTGTGACTCACAAGTGACACAAGTTCATAACATGTCCTTTCTTAGTCCCACCCCAATCACCTAAACTCCGCCTAGGCCCCCGACGACTTAGCCACGTGCGTGTGTGATGTGGCTAAGGCGGGCTCACCATCGTGGGAGACACCCCCTGCCAAAACACGGCACACCTGGGTTCTCCAAAGGAACAGCATCCTCACGATTGACCAGCGTAGCGTAGATGATTACAGTGCAACGTAGTACTAAGTCAAGCCGTCCCATACCGGCGTGTGGTAGTACGTAAGGTGTTTGAATAGATGTCAACATGTTCGGTCCTTAACAACCCAGACGAGGCTACTTGCATCAGGGAAAACCACAATCCCTTCATCGCCCTATCACTTGTCCAAGTTAAGCATATTTTCCATATGAATCCTTTAGTGAAAGTAGTCAAATTTTATGTCCATAAAACGCAAATAGTGAATAATTTTAATCGATAGCTCCATCCATCGATTTCTAACACTACTAGGTGTAAGCATGGCTAAGCATCGGTAAAACCATAAAACATTCCCAAGTATTGCTGCCCAGAGGTTACAAGGATAAATGATAACAATGGAACAAGGAAGGATATGCAGCAATTAGGTATAACCAATTCTACCCAATACCGATAAGTTTATAATAAATTAACACATGCATATATATAATTTCGCAACCAAATCAATTTAGCAAAATAGGGATTCTATATGCTCAGATGCTTGCCTGTCTGCTGCGAGAAATCACACTCCAATTTAGATCCTTGTTCCACGTACTCCGGAACGTCTGAATCTACTGAGAAGAAGCAATAATGCAAATAAGATTCAAATAAACATGCATTTGCAACATGCTCTATAAATCATGGTCGAATTACAATAGGTAGAGAGTATAATATAATTACTTTAGAAGCAAGAAATATATCGTTTACATTTATGGTTTAATTCTTAAACTTTGAAAAAGGCATTTCTGTAATTAAATATGAACTACCCTAACTCATAACATATTCTATCATTTTATATTTATATTTTATAAATTCTATCATTTTTAATTCATAGAGAATAATTTACTGGTTATAACAAAACTTGGTTCACTGCATTTGGAGTTAAAATGATTTAGTTATGAATTTTACAAATTCAACAAAAAGAGAAAAAGGATATTTGTTTAAATTGGTTTTAGGAGGTAGTTTTGTCAAATTCCTTTTATTCAAATCAAAAGGTATATAATTCAAAGATAAACAGGAGTGGATTCATAAATTTGGGATTAACTAGTGATTTTCTAGAAATTAATTAAGTCCTAGTTGGAAAATAAATGTCTTTATGTTATTCACAATTATAATCACATTTTCTGTACAGAATTTGGGAAAACTTTATTTTATAAACATAAAGAGCACAAATTATAGAATACATAGAAATTTGGTTCACTCAAAAATGAGTTACAATGAATTACTTATGGATTTTGGAAGTTTGCCTATTTTTCAGTGTTTTTTTTCGAATTCCTATGGACTGCACTTTTGCAAAACAAACCCTGGGATTTTCCAAAACATGCAACACAGTCCAGCTTCTTCTCCAACGCAGCAGACCTAGAAACTGCCATGGCTGAGCTCGATCTCAAGCTCGCCGGCGGCAAACGGCTGCTCGAATGGGGATGTGGTCAAAAGAGAAAATGTAGAGCATGTCCTTGCGATTCCATTCCTCTATTCTACCTAACCGATGGTGGCCGGAGATAGCCGGGAACTCGTCGGCAGTGAGTCCGGGCGGTGGCTGTTCGTGGGCTGCACAAGCATGTGACATTGCGTTCACGATCCGACCAAAGGGAGGCATGCAAGAGCACCCTGAGGCTCACAGGAAGCTTACCAAGAGGTCGGCCAATGGTGGACGAGCTCCAGTGAGGTTGGGCAGCACGGGTGGCGGTCGAGTAGACCGGCGGCGACGGCGACACAGCGATGGCTTGAACTACAGCATGTGTGCGGAAATCATTACATGCAACATGTAGAACGTCACCCAAGGTTGCTAACACTGCAAGCAATCGTCAAATGGCTCACCGGTTGAACGGGAATCGACGACGGAGGCGCTAGGGCGGACTTGAAGAAGACGGTGGTCGATCTCCCTCCTCGCTGCACCAATCCGTGGGATTCTTGAGGCGTTTCGAAGAGGATGATGAGGCGAAGTTGGTGGCGCAGCAGCTCAGCCGGATTCACCCCGAGGCGACAGGAACGGCGACGCGATCCCGCGGCTGCATGTTGACGACGGTCTGGCCGCGCTCCAAAGCACCCGTGGCGAGGTCGGCGTTCCCGGAGATCCGCTGCAAGAAACAGCGTGAAATCAGAGAAGAGGCCATGGCGTGCTGGGGTGAGTCGGGAACGCAAGAAAGATGGCAACGACGATGACCAGACGGGCGGCGGTGAAGGCGTCTTTCCGGCGGCCGGCAAGAAGATGAGGGAGAATGGTGGCGAAGCAAGCTTTCTCCCTCGGCTGGTTCAGCACAGGAGCGAAATGAGAGAGGAGGCGAAGCTCTGGAGAGATTATGAGTGAGCTCGGCGGCTGCCACGACGACGGACACGCGTCGAACACCCGGCGTTGGTCTCCTTCCTTCTCTGTCTCTCTCTCTGTCATAGGGCGGTGGAGAAGTATATCTACCGAGTTGGAGCTAGCTCATCTCACTGTCTCATGGGTCTAGGGCGTGGTGTTCAGAGGTAACAAGAGAGGAATGGTATAGAATATGGTGGACACAGTGTTAGACAACTAATAGGGTTTTCTCTCTTTATTTTCCTTTCTCCCTTCTTTAAAATTCCAAAACTTAATTTCTGTGCAAAATAAAATAATAAGGATTTTTATGGTGGTATATAAAAATACCTAGGTTCCATTTTCTTTGGTTTCACACGAAAATAATTTATATTTTAATCTCAGTAAAATAAGGAAAATCATTTCAGCCGAAATTTGTTTGAATTTTTAAAAGGTCCAAACCTACAGAATAAATTCTGGAAAAATTGTATTAATTCTTGATAAATAGTGTAGTATTTGAATAAATTATAAACCCTATACATTATTATGTGATGAAATATACTTATAGGATATAAATCCGTTTTGCCGATTAGGGTTTTGTTTTTATTTTTTCCCAAAAATTTAATTTGATGCTCAAACTAATATAAAACAATTAAATGTGCAACATACAAATAAAAGTAAGCAACCCTTAATTACCTTGCACAAAAAAATAGGGTTGTGACACAGGAGTAGGGTATTACCTCTCGAAGAGAGGGCCTGAACTTGTTTAAATTCCTTTTGTTTACTAACCCATCGTGTTTGGCGCTTGACTGCTACCCCCAGATTCTTATTGCCGAAACCAAGTTTTGACAGTTGGCGCGCCAGGTAGGGGCTTTTCGCGTCAAGTTCTTTTCTTTATCTCGCCGACAAGCGCAATGGGATCTTCATCAGGCTTCGACGACTTCGTCTTCGCCCCTGGGCAGGCGTTTCGCTTCGGCAGCCTCGACTTCATCACCAACAAATTCGGTAAGCTCTCTCTCCTCGACTCGGATTCGAACCAGTCGGGAGGGAAAAATCTCTTGACGCTGCTCGGGTTACCGGACGACGCTAAGATCTATCATAACCTTCTGTCTTCTGAGTTGGATCCGATCCACTCGGGAGAATCTTCTGCATCGAGAACAATCGGCCGACTCTCACGAGAGATGTCATGGTCGAACACCCGCTCACGATCGGAACCGACGCAGCTACAACTCCAACTATCAAAGCAGCCCGCGAAGACCCCCGCCGAGTGATCTGCGGGAGGTACTCGACCGACGCTACCGGGAGCGCGATAGGCGCTCTCATGAAGACCGAAGGAGATCACCCGACAACTACGACGATGGAGTGCCCGCGTTCAGTCGGGACCCGCGTCGAGTGGATTGGTCGAGTGGTTTCAAGCCCACTGGGATTGACAAGTATGACGGTAAGACCGACCCCAAGTCATGGCTGACCGTGTACACCCTCGCCATCCACGCAGCAGGAGGAGACAGCAAGGCCATGGCCAATTACTTGCCCGTTGCTCTCGCCGACTCAGCCAAGAACTGGCTCACGAGTTTACCAAGAGGCTCGATCGACTCGTGGAGTGAGCTTCGGGACCACTTCATCGCCAACTTCCAGGGTACTTTCGAAAGGTCCGGGACCCACTTCGATCTTTACAACGTCATCCAGAAGCCAGATGAATCGCTGAAGGACTACATCCGGCGCTTTTCGGAAAAGCAAAACAAGATCCCCAACATCACCGACGACGTCATTATAGCCGCGTTCTAGAAAGGCGTCCACGACGAGTTGCTGATCGACAAATTTGGGCGTAAGCCACCGAAGATGGTCAAGCAGATGTTTGAGACAGCTAACTCCTACGCCAAATCCGATGATGAAATGAAGGCCTCACGTCAAGATAGGTAGGACAAAAAGGACGACAAGCCATCCGGAAGCAGCTGGAGTCCTAAGAAGGACAACGGCAACAACAACAACAACGGCCAAAAAGATCGCAAGCGTAAGCCCGACGATCTGGTCGCCATGACATCGAACTACCAACAACAGCGTCCCCGAGTCGCCACCTACGACAAGATTATGAACGCTCAGTGCACGCATCACTCCAATCACAAGCACATGGCCAAGAATTGTTTCATCTACAAGCAATTCGCTGAGCAATACGCAGCTCAACTACGGTAGAAGCCGGCTGATGAAGCTGGCCCATCAGGAACCAAGAGGAACGATCTAGCTGGTGGCTCAGAGCCCTTTCAAGACCCCGTAGAAGAGCTAAACCATATCTTCGGGGGACCGCTGGCATATGAGTCCAAGAGGAAGCAGAAGTTGACCGACAGAGAAGTCAACGCCGCACAACCCAAAGTCCCACACTACCTACGATGGTCGGAGGTGGCAATCACGTTCACCCGCTCGGATCACCCTGACCGAGTGGTTCACCCGGGGCGGTATCCCCTGGTACTAGACCTGGTGGTTCGCAATATCAAGCTCAAGCGCGTCCTTATCGACGGCGGCAGCGCCCTCAACATCCTATTTGCCAAAACGCTGGACGAGATGCAGATCCCAAGATCAGAATTGAAGCCGAGTTCAGCCCCGTTTCATGGAGTCATCCCGGTGCTGTCATCTACGCCACTCGGGCATATCACCCTTCCAGTCACCTTCGGAGTTTGGGAGAACTTCCGGACGGAGAACATTACCTTTGAGGTTGCCGACTTCGAAGCGGCTTACCACGCAATCATCGGAAGACCTGCGCTCACTAAGTTCATGGCGGTACCACACTATACTTATCTCATCATGAAGATGCCCGGACCCCACGGAGTTATCATCCTGTGCAGCGACTTCAAGCAAGCCTTCACCTGCGACAAGGAAAGCTGCGACATGGCCCAAACTCGTGAGAGATTACGCGGCCAACAAGAAGTCCGACTGGCTGCATCGACATCTGGAGAAGGCGAGATCCCTGCGAAGAAGATAGCCAAGTCAGGAGAAGGCGACGCCAAGACGAAGAAAATCCCCCTTGACCCCTCTGATCCTTCTAAAGCTGCTGTAATAGGCGCGGAACTAGATCCCAAATAGGAAAGCGTGCTCATCACCTTCCTCCAAAATAATAAAGATAATTTTGCTTGGAAACCATCTAACATGCCGGGTATTCCTAGGGAGGTGATCGAGCACTCTTTAAACGTCAAAGATCAAAAAGATGCCAACAAGGAGGAACTCACCAAGCTCTTGGCTGCTGGGATTATCAAAGAGGTCTACCATCCCGACTGGCTGGCCAACCCGGTCCTGGTTCGGAAAAAGACAGGACAATGGCGCATGTGCGTGGACTACACCGACCTCAACAAATCCTGCCCTAAGGATCCTTTCGGATTGCCCCGTATTGACCAAGTCGTTGATTCAATAGTCGGCTGCGAGCTTCTGAGCTTTTTGGATTGTTACTCGGGTTACCACTAGATCAGCTTAAAGGAGTCCGACTGCCTGAAGACGTCATTCATCACCCCGTTTGGAGCCTATTGCTACATCACAATGCCCTTCGGCCTGAAGAACGCCGGAGCCACCTATCAGCGCATGATCCAGAGGTGCCTTCAGACTTAGATCGGGAGGAACGTGGAAGCCTACGTCGACGATATCATCATCAAGACCAAGCAGAAGGAGGACCTGATCGCCGACTTAGAAGAAACCTTCGCAAATATTCGGGCCTTCAGAATGAAGTTGAACCCGAAGAAATGCACTTTCGCTGTGCCGTCAGGCAAGCTGCTTGGCTTCCGAGGATAGAGTGATTTCGTCTGCGCAAGAGCAAAGCTTGCACTCATAACGGCCACGTCTGTGATATTCTCCATGTATTTTGCCGGTGCCGTCCTGAGCTTGTCGAAGACTTTCACAGCATCCAATGAGCTCATTCCGAGTCCATGTCTATATAGTGCTGACAAGATCGGCGCAGCAGCATTGGCGATGTCATCCCGTACGCTTTCAGCCCTTCGAACTCTCTCGGCGAAGACATTAAATTGTGCTTGGGACTTCACCTTATTAGCTACGAGATTGATATGACTCAGATTACATCAACTGTCAAGACCGAGTAAATTGAGAAGCATGAGCTTCACGGGTTACCTTCGATTTCTTCCAGGACTTTCTCCTTGTCAGACTCCAGCTTGGCTTTATCGGTTTCTGCCTTCTCCAGCTGGGCTTTGAGAGAATTGATTTCGGATAGATTGGCTACAACATGAAGACTTGCGAACGTCAGGATCAGAAGAATACACAAAGGCAGAGCAAGGACAGGATGGTTTAACTTACCTCCAATTGAACCACAGAGTTCCAAGTTGGCGTCTCGGAGCTTCGCAATCTCTTCCTGCAAGACGGCTTCTCGAGCTGCAGCCTCTTCTCTAGTGGCCTTGAGGTCCTGGTGGATGTTCTCCAGAGAGTTCACATGGGGAACCAGCTTCTCGAGGGTGTCTGACTTGGCCATTGACCGGCAATATATTCTCTGCACGTGAGTTCAAAGTTAGTCAACTATATAAGATCGTGGGGATCATTCAATCTTGATAGGAGGGATCGAGTCGGCTGAAGTCTTCAGTTGGGCAATCTCTTCCTCTTCGGCTGATTGATCTAGAGAAGATGAATGAAGATAAAAGTAAGAAGCATATTGAAGACAAGAGTCTGGAGACTGCATTGAAGCCTACCTGTTCTAGGAGCCGGGTCCTCAATTGGTGCTTCCTGACTGCGTGAGCCCTGTGGATCCTCGTCTGGCTGGATTCCAGTCGGGGCATTTTGGTTGGCAGTCGAGGGTTCTTCTCCGGCCGACTAGTTTCCAGCTAGGATGTCTTGGCTGGCAGTCGGGGGCTCTACTTCAGGAGCATCCATACTTAGGGGTTCCACCTCAGGAGCATCCTCACTCGGGAGAGAATCTTGAGACCTTTGTTTTGCAGGACATGTTTCTTCTGATGCTGCAGGTGGATTTGTGGTTTCAGTTTGCCCGGTGGGATCTATGTCCTGAGGTTTTCTGCAAGAAAGAAGATGAAGACGATTGAGACGGAAACGAAAAGATTTTCAACAAAAAAGCTGACTTTGGTTATAAGAGATACCTGTTAGATCTCCTGATCTTAGGGGCAGATCTGGGGGACGGCTTCGGAGGGTCTACGTTGGCTTGTGGTATCTGGGTTTCTTCGTCATTCGAGTCATCAACAACCAGCCTCCTTTTGCTCGCCTGCTTGCTAATATCTTCATCATCAGCAGCCCTTTTGCTCTGAGGTTCGACCTTGATTTTGGGGCCATCGGTTGGTTTCTTGGTAAAACGCCGAGTCGGCATATCATCATGATATACATTGTACGGCCGAGAGATGATGAGAGCGTTTGCCTGTGAGTAGAATTCTTGAGATAAATTGAAGGACATACGTAAGACTAAAAGAAATTTAAGAGGCTGAATCAGCTTACTGGAGGAGGAGGTCAGAACAGGTTGAAGGGAGTAACTGGCATCTTGTGGCTGCGGTCTATTGTGATCCCAGAGGAGAAAATCTTGTACATATGAGTGCACAAGACCTGGTAACTTAGAGAATTGCGATCTTCCCGATTGGGGTCATTTTCACCTTCGTACTCGAACGCTGGCTTGGATCTCACTTTGATAGGGGCCAGTCGGTTTTTGATGAAGTGCCGAGTAATTTGCTCTCCTTGGAGGCCTTTCTTCTTCATTTCAAGAATGTTAGCCAAGAGGTTATTAGCTTCTACCCAGTCTGGATTGGTGGGAGACCAACGAAGTCGGGCAAGCTGGGAGCTGGGTTCGAGATATAGAACCAATTAGCGTGCCAGCCCTTATTGGAGGATTTCAAGGGGAGGGAGAAGTAGTTTCTGCGGATAGTCCCGCGGAGTTGAAAGCCAGCCCCACCGACGACGCAAGGGTCCTCTTTGGTCGGGTGTGGCTTGACATAGAACATGCGGCGGAAAAGATTGAAATGGGGAAGGATGCCTAAGAAGATTGAAAGCTTGAAATGGGACAGATTGAAAGCTTCGCACACATGAATGAAGATTGCAATATGAAGGATAGAGTTGGGATTCAAGTGGTAGATTTGAAGGCCGCAGTATTCGAGAATACCACGAAAGAAATCGGAAGTGGGAAGGCCAAATCCGTAGTAAAAGAAGAAGGTGAATACCACGATCTCACCAGTGTTTGGGGTGGGGAACTCCTCGCCGGATGCCAGGCGCCAGCCAATGATTTCTTTAGGAGGAAGAACTCCGTTGTTCACCATCTCCTGTAGGATTTCTCTCTCTTCCGCCATGGATGCGAGTTGAGAGGAGAAGGATCTAGCATAGGGAATGGGGATTTTTTGAGGAGATGCTGGAGGCTGGATGCGTATGGTGGATTGCGATGGAACTTGAGTTCCTGGATGGATGGATTTGAGCGTGCGCGAGTTATCGGATTCTTCAGCGCGGTTGATGAACAGGAGCGCAAAAAGGGGAAAAATTTCGGAAAGATGAAGCGGCGGGCAAGACGCCGGTGCTTTAAGAAAGATTTTTAGGGTTTTGCGGGGCTTTCTCGTGTTTGGGCTGAGCCCTTGAGAAGCTTACGACCCATATTACAGGTGTGGCTTGACATGTGTCTTTGAAGACTTATGCAGATTTGCCCTGGCAATATGCGCGTGTCTTATTGCCTAATACCTTCAAAATCCTTTCATACAGCAGTTACACAACTTGTTGAAGGTTGGTACGATGCAACTTGGAAGGTGACAAACAGTAAAGTTTTTTATAACTGTCGTGGTAACTTTTTTATAGGTTGCAGGAGCTGTTTGGTTTTCATGATTATGTCAATGCTTTTCTGCCACCTTGGTGTGTTTTTATTATGGCTGGAGCTATTTAATATTTTGGTCATATTTTTCATATGATTGATGAATTATTAACTCAGATTTTCTACCCATGAGGGTTGGCTGAGTAAGTTTGATCTGAGATGACTCGGGCAAAACGACTTGGATAAGCATGAGCTTGCCGAGTACTTGGATTCATTATACACTATGCCTTGATTATAAGGTTATGTGTTACATGATTTTTTATGATCGCTTTGGCTTAGGCTAGGCATTTATTTAACTCAGGAGAGTATGATTATTATAGTTCTTGACTATATGCTTAGTTTGTTTAACTAAACACATAGTCGGGGGCTACACCTAATTAGGTGCATTAGTCGATGCACCTAAATATCTATTTTTGAAGTTTTTGAGACGTTTTCAGCCCTTCACAGCCTTTTTTGGATGATAAAGCACTCGGGAGACTCAGGCAGAGGTGATGAAGGCACTCGGCGATAGAAGCACTCGGCTAAGGAGTCACTCGGCTGTGTGTTATTCTGGTTTGAGGCAAGATTATCTCGTCGACTGTGAAGGTCTCAGGGGCTACTGTGGAGATTATGTGTACCGGATACCCTCACGGCTGGCTTATCCAACTTACCATAGGGGATAGGCTATGACTCATGGTTATGTAAACCGGCTTATGACTTGGGTATTACGTTACCAGTGTGATAAGGTAACGGCCTATAGTCCAAAGTTGGTAAGATTGAGGAGTGCGACATAGAGTATGATAGGGTCTCCGACTTGTAAACCCACCCTCCAGGACTATATAAGGAGGGTAGGGCGTCCCTTGAGGGGCATAAGAAAAATACACACGAGTACACAATCTCACGAGAGCACATATTGAAAGAGATCAAGAGATCAATAATTCACTCGGCGGATCGAATCCCCGAAACAGGAGTAGGGTATTACCTCTCGAAGAGAGGGCCTGAACCTGTCTAAATTCTTTTTGTTTACTAATCCATCGTGTTTGGCGCTTGACTGCTACCCCCAGATTCTTATTGCCCAAACCAAGTTTCGACAATATCTGAAGGAGGCAGCCATCAATGAAGAAATTGATGAAGTTACTATGGAGATGAGTCATGTCGATGAGCATACTTCAGCCGATCCAAGGCCAGCCATACAGCTACTCCTGAGAAATCACCTGTCAAAATTGATGTCGAAACCTCACCTCAACCATGTCAATGCAAAACAATCCGCAACGTCAAGGTCAAGGTAAGAAATAAATTGTTTCAAATTTGATTTTCTTCAACATTCTGCTAACACTTGCTTCTGCTATAGCCCAAGACTGTCAGCTTTAGCCAAGGACAAATATTTCCCGATGCCTCCATTATTTCCAAGTCCTCAAGCTTGTCCAGCTGCTTCGGTAACTTTCCAAAACTCTCTAAGCCTTCAGTACCAGCCGATACAACAATATCTAATACTTACTCCTTTTTCAGCCAAGAGCCCCATCGGCTTCTTCACATCGGCTGACCCCAAGTGATCGTGCACCTTCTGCCACCGGCAGCCATCAGTGGGAAGAGCAAACCACCACTGTTGCTGCGTCGATAGCCCAGGCAAACTCATCAAGATATCCTTTATCGACTCAATTCCGGTTATTTCTTGACATTAACTTTGATCTGCAGAACTCAGCCGATATGTTCTCATTTGACATAAGACAGGTTTTGGACGAGGACGATGAAGAAACCACCAGCACGGCCAAATCCCTAATCTCTGAAAGCTTGAGAGCCGAATTGCTGGATATCGCTGATCGGCTCAATGCCTCCTTGGATGCCCTAGTTGCAAACAGTGGGTTGATCAGAAGCAGGTTTCAAGAGATTCAAGACCAACTACCTGATGAAGTAATCGACGTCATATCCCCAGCAACCTTTCTTGAATCACATCAGATCAAGGTCCAGAGAGCGAGGCAAAGACTTGCAGATTGGCTTGAGCTTAAAGCTTTGGAATCAACCTTTCAAAGAAGCCGACAGCAGGTGAACAAGAACAAGGCTAAGCTTGATGAGCTAACAACTGGCCTAGAAGCAACCTAAAAACATATCGCCGAGCTGGAACAACAAGCAGCTAATCTCTTGGCCAAGCTAGAACAAACCCGCAAGGAAATCGCCCAAGAGAAACAGAAATTAGCCAATCTCCCTAAGGCCATCAAGAACCAAAGGGCAAAGCTGAAAGCACCGGCAAAACACTTGGCAGCCCAAAACAAAGCTTTAAAGCTGATCCCAGGAATAGACGCCGATGACATTAGAGCTATTGAAGAACTTGATTAAATTCTTGGGTTGATGTAATGGTGTTAGGCATTCAATACAATTTCACTTGAAACACTTGAAATATGTTTGTGTAATATAACCATCGGCTTCTAAGCCGATTTTATTTCTGCTTTTATACTTGTGTGCTTTGTAAGATTTTGTTCTAAGGGTGATAATACATATCGGCCATCTTAAGGCGATGTCATCATACATCGGCTAAACAACCGATTATGAGTTGATCCAAACTCATCAGCTACAAAGATAGACCCCTGATCTGTTGTTATTGTCTATGAAATCCCAAACCGGTAGAATATATGTTCCTTGACAAACTCAATGGCATCTTTGGAGTCAACTTTCTTCAAAGAAATTGGTTCAACCCACTTTGTAAAATAATCTATTGCCACCAAAATATATTTATGCCCCTTACTTGATGGTAGATTAATTTGGCCGATCATATCAATTTCCCAACCTCTGAACAGCCATGGCTTGATAATTAGATTTATAACTAATGCTGGTGCTCTCTGAATTGCTCAAAACTTTTGACAATCTTGACACCCCTTATAATATTTAATGCAATCCTCTAGCATTGTTGGCCAAAAATACCCAACTCTTCGAAGTAACCATCTCATTTTAGTGACCGATTGATGTGTATCACAAATTTCTTCATGCATTGCACACATAACAACTTTGGCTTCTTCCAGATATAAACATTTAAGTAAAACCCCATCAATTGTCCGATAGTATAAGTCATCATTAAGCAAAACATATTTCAAAGCTTTATATTTTAACTTCCTTGACACCGATCGAGAATGATTCTTCAAATATAACTAATAATGTTATACCTTCAGTCATCGGCATCAACATCTGCAATCTCAATCTCTATATCTTTCAACATCACCTTATAACTCGATGCATCTTGAGCTAAGTCATTGGCTTCAATATTTTGCTCTCTGGGAATATGCTTCATAGTAATAACCTAGAAATTTTTCATCAACTCTTGATATTTTTCATTATAAACTCTCAAGATCTCATTCATTCATTCATACTCTCCCAATAATTGATTGGTCACCAATAATGAATCACCAATAATTTCAATCGCATCGGCTTCTACTTTTTTCAAAAGCTGTAAACCCTTAAGCATTGCTTCATATTCTGCTAGATTATTTGTGTAATAAGGCTTGATTGTAAAAGCAAATTCAAAGTCGATGCCACAGCCATGTGTGCAATCAGATCCATCAAAGAATAATGTCCAAGGCATCATCTCAACATATCCAACTAAATCTCCTCGGTGTTGAACGATAAAATCGGCTATCACCTGTCCCTTTACTTCCTTAGCCGATTCATACCAATATCAAACTCTCTTAATGCAAAAATCCACTTCCTAATCCTTCCTTTCAACATTGGAGCCGATAGCATATATTTGACTACATCAGCTTTGCAAACTATTGTGCACTCATTCGAAAGTAGATAATGCCTTAACTTTGTACATGAAAAATATAAACACAAGCATAACTTCTCTACAAGGGTGTACCTTGTTTCTGCATCCAAAAGTCTTATGCTAAGATAAAATATTGCTCTTTCTTTTCCTTCAACCTCTTGAACTAGAACAGAGCCGATAGACTTCTCATCGGCTGATAAGTAAAGCTTGAATGAAATCCCCTTCTGAGGTGGCATCAATACTGGAGGTGAACTCAGATACTCCTTGATATTATCCAATGTTTTTTGTTGCTTTCCCCCCGCACAAACTCTTGATCGGCTTTCAACCTTAACAACAGAGTAAAAGGCTCAATTCTCCCTGAAAAGTTAGAAATAAATCTCCTTACAAAATTAACCTTGTTGATCAAAAATTGTAACTTGGTTTTATTTTGTGGAGGTTCAATATCCTTAATAGCATTTATACTCCTTTGTATTATTTCAGTCCCCCTTTCATGAACCAAAAAACCAAGGAACTGCCCAGCCGATACACCAAAAGCACATTTGTTAGGATTCATCTTCAAACTATACTTCCTTATTCTTTTCAATACTTTTCGTAAATCGGCTATATGTTCATCAACTTCTTTAGACTTCACAACTACATTGTCAATATAAATTTCAACCAATATGCCGATGAGACCATGAAATATATAATTCATTGCTCTTTGATATGTAGCACCAGCACTTATCCATCCAAAAGTCATAATAACCCGCTCATACAAGCCGATTGCACCAGGACACCTAAATGCAGTCTTATGAATGTCTTCCTCAGCCATAAAAATTTGATTATATCTTGCATTCCTATCTATAAAGCTTATAATCTTATGTCCAAATGCTGCATTAACTAACAAATCAACAATCAGCATTAGGTATTCATCTTTGGGTGTAGCTTTGTTCAAATCTCTGAAATCAATACAAACCCTAAGCTTCCCATTTTCCTTGATCATTGGTACTATGTTTGAAACCCACTCGGCATATAGGCAAGGCCTTATAAAATTGGCATCATAAAGTTTTGTAATCTCTGCCTTGATAGCATCATACATCTCTAGCTTGAATCGTCTCTGAGGTTGTTTATATGGCCGATAACCTGGTTTGATAGGGAGCCGATGTTCTACAATAGATAGTCTAAGTCCTGGCATCTCATGATACTCCCAAGCAAAACAATTTTTATATTCCTTTAACAATTCAACTAATTCCTTTTTGAACTCAATTGACAATTTAGCACTTACAAATGTTGGCCTTGGCCTATCACCATCTCCAATATCTACTTCTTCTAATTTATCGGCCAGCATAAATCCTTAGCCCAATTTACCTTCTAAATCATCTGTAGTATCTTTTACATAAGCACTGGGGCTATCTCCTATGTCTTCACAGCAAAAGTTGGGGTTCTCCTTCACCGATTGGATGTATATCACAATTGGACACTTTTAAATAATCTCCTTCCCATACTTTTCCTGACGATTAATCAACTCCTTCCATTTTTCAAATAGATAAATCGGCAATAGTAACATTTACTGACCTGTTGGCTTGCACGATTTCTGCCTGGTCTCCTTGCCATTGAATCAAACTTTGCTACATTGTTGATGGAATGCAACAGTTAGCATGTATCCAATCCCTCCCCAATAGCAAACTATATGATCTTTTTCCATCAATGACAAAAAAATATGATTGGAATTGTCTTGCTGCCTACTGTCAACTCAACATTCAAGACTCCCTTTGTTTTAGATGAATTGCCTTCAAAATCTTTTAAAACCATGTTGGTCTTGATCAAATCTTCTGGAGTTTTATCAAGCTTCCTGAATGTGGTGTATAGCATTAGATTGACAGCTGCTCCTCCATCAACTAACATCTTGGACATCGGCTTCCCATTGACAAATCCCTTGATATATAATGGTCTTAGATGCCGATGCTCATTATCCTCAGGTTTTTCAAAAACAACTTGTTCTGATGAAAATATTAACTTTGCCAATGATTCCTCAACTTCCTCATTGACTGAATGTATATCATATTCTGTTGGTAGTATAAACACCATATTGATTGAAGATGAAGCTACAGCTTTACCTTTTGCAGATGCTGCACTTTTAGTCTTATCGGCTTTGATTTCATCGGCTAACACAACTTTGGATTTAACACGTCACTCCTTCCTCGTACGTTTCAGCCAATGATCAATTTCTTCTTTAACTTCTTGCATCTGCTCCCTATTTCTCAACCGTTAAACTCTCCTTTTCTGATTCTTTGTAAAAATTCCGGTTGGACACCCTTGAGGATTTTGAACTTGCTCCTCTTGCTCTTCATCTTCATCTTTGAAGTAATCGTGGTGAATCGGCCCCAAACGTTGATACACTGATAATCTTTTTTGTATCAGCCGATTCTCAGACTTTGATCTACTTGATTGATGAGAACTACCATAGTATATTACATCTTCATCACTGGAACCTGGACAATCTTCAGCCGATGACAATCTCATCCCTTCATTCTAGCAAAATCTAAAAAAATCACATCTCTAATGAGGATCAACATAAACCCTATCATCTTGAGAATATGTTTGAACTTGTATGTCTTGTCTCCTTTGGTATTCGTTGATCAACTTGGTAGAATTTAATTTATTTTGTTGATAAGTCCGATATCCCTCTTATCGACTTCATTTGTGTGGACCATGTTGACAGGAAAAGGGTGGCCATCATCAAACTAGATTCTTTCTTGCTCTATAGCCGATTGAATTTGTTGCCTAAACACCTTGCACTCATTGGTATGATGAGATCCTATATTATGCCACTTATAGTACTTCCTTTTCCTTAACTCTTCACCCGATGGAATCACATGTTCTACTAGAAGTTGGATCTGTTTCTCTTGTAGCAATAAATCAAATATCCTATCGGCTTTGTTGATATCAAAATCATATTTTTCTTCTTTCCCAGTATCTTTGACCCATTGGCAAACAACTATCTTTTTATTCCTTGACCACTCTGCCAAACCAATTTCTAGGTCTTCATTTTCTGATTCTGACACATAGCTGTAAACATTGTTGATATTGTTAGCCTTCCTGGAAAACCTTTTTGTTTCTTGAAATCTTTGTTCATGAGCCGGTACTTTCTGAACCAGATGAGCTAAACTTTCAAAGTCCTGTGCAAAAAATCTTTCTCTTATCAGCCCAAGTAACCCTTGGAAAGCTAAATCAGCAAGTTGTGAATCGGTTAAATTAAGGCTATAGCACCTGTTTCTCATATCTCTGAACCTCTAAATGTAATCTGGAACCGATTCATTAAACTTCTGTCTTATGGATGTCAAGTCCGAGAGCTTCATCTCTTGAACCCCATTGAAGAAATATCTATGAAATTGCTTTTCTAGATCCTGACAGAATTGTAGGGCAAGGAAGAAAACCAGGTAAATGCCGATCCAGATAATGACAATGGAAAAAGTCTAACTCTCAATACTTCAACAGCCGATGCCTCCTCACATTGTGCTAGGAATCGGCTGACATGTTCATATGTCAAAATATCGTCTTGATCTAAAAACTTTGAGAAATCTGGAATCTTATATCGCCTTGGTAAAGGAACCTTATCAAAGTATTCTAGGTACTTATCATGGATACCGATACATGATTTCGCTATCCTTGGGTTTCAATCCAAATTGTTTTCTCACTACTTCTGCAATCATACCAACCATTGTTGCTGTTGTCCATTACCTCCAAATTGTGGCATTTGCTCATAGTTGTTGAATTGAGGCTAATACTGATATTGTGGAATAGGTTCTAGCCAATACTGATGTGGTGATATCGGTTGATGTTGTGAACTTGAATTTTGACCCAAGTATGTCTGGTGAGGTTGATACATGGAAATTTTGTGGCACCTCATGCACATCTTGTGGTCTAATTGGTGGTTGTGACAAAATCGGCTGCTGAATAGGTTGTTGAGTTACTTGTTCTCCCATTGGCTGTAAATTTCGAAACATTCCAACCGATGTTGGTTGTGTACTCCTTGTCATCTATGAAGCCTGATTTTGTGATACTTGCTGTGACATTTGCCCCCCATGTATTGGTTGTTGTTGCATCCCTGAAGAACTTGAAATTTTAGTCTTGATGGTTCTGTAAGGGGGAATACATTGTTTGGGAGGTAAATTGGTCCCTTGGCCTTTCCTTCAGCTATAGTACCATCCATCACCTTTTTGACCACATTTGTCAGTGTATTGACTAACACATTCGACTGATTGATCAAAACTTGATGCATCACATAATCAATTCTATCTTGCAATGAAACCTTGTAATCAACAACTAGCTCTTCTGCTTTTGCTTTGACCTCCTCTTGTGTACTGGCTTCTGCTTCAGGCTTCGGGAAGATTACTTTTCCTTTCTGAATCACTTTTCCTTGCCGAGTAACACTGAAGGAATCCAAGTACATATTGTGAAAAGCTTGTGTCAGTTGATCCATCTCAATCTTTTGCTCTTTAGACAACTGCTCAACAGTAACCGGGATGATGTTGTCTTCTGTGATCTCAGGCATGATGAAGATTCTTCAAACTCGTGTCCCACCAGGCGTGCCAAAAGCGTGTTGATGCGAAAATACGGCGGCCTGGGAGTTCTGCTTAGCTCCAGTGTAGGTCCTAAACCGTAAACCCTAACCCTCCAAATCTTGCGTTTGGGTTCAGGGCGTGCCAGTTGGTTTGATCCTGCTACCAACAAGATATACAACAAAACCAGTTAAATCTACAATAGTCGATCGGCCTCTTGAGCCGATGATATATCGTATAAACCTAGCCGATGCGATCTGACCGAATCGGCCATAAGGTGTAAAATGAATAAAATTAAGCAAGTCTAAAGTATGTTCCATTGGCTGTAGATGTAATCAAACATGTAATCTATAAATAAAGAAGATATCTGATCAAGTCATAGCCGATGACACCATACTTAGGTTAAAAATAGATACCGTATCGGCTATCAGATACAGCCTTATACAAGAATATCAATCAAAGTAAATATACCAAGGGCAAACATGTTATATTTAAATAGTGTGATATCCTTGTATAAGGGGCAAATATAATATGAAAAGCATGATTAAGGGAATTTAACCAAAGCTAAACAGTTATATCAGGTAAGATCGGCTGAAACCCCGATGCTACCCTTATTTGCAATTAAGAAGCAGGTTAGTTTCAATGATTCTAAACATGACTAGGGCTGATGTAGCACAAAGCGTGAAAAGAAGCATAGAGCCTAAACAATCAAGCTTTTGACTGATTTTCAGGGTGGTGGATACCAATGGGATGATTTAGCCGATACCGACAAAACCTTAGATAAGGCTTGGCCAATACAGGTAAATCGAGCCATTTATTTAGATTAGCTAAGATATATGATAACTAGCAGTTGCACAAGATATATTAGAGCATCTAAAATGATGCGCTAATCCGGCGATACAAACCGCTATTGACAACCAATACCTTTTATTGGAGATCGAAATCGATGCAGCCCAACTCGAAACAAGAACTCGTTGAAAGTAAAAGGAAAATTGTGGCGATGCATCGAAAGTGTATTGAACTGTTCCTCTTTTCTTAAAAGACCATGGCATATATTTATACTCGAACATACAAACCTTGTACATATCGGACACTACTCAAAACTTGCCTAAACAAACAAGTCCTAAGTGAACTCTTACCATGAAATTATAAAAGAAAATAACTAACTCTTATTCCTAATTAATAGATACAACTGCCTATTTTGGACTCAATTCCTATTTGGCAATATCTTCAAGCTCTTCTCTGAACCTGACACAAACTTAGGTGACCCGTATCGGCTGACCGAGTCCGATTCCATATCGGCCGATATGGCTCCCAGCCGATGCGCTGCTCTGTTTTTGGAAACATTTTTGTCCCTTCAAATCCGCCTCGGATCTAACTCCATCTTTGGTATATCTTTACCAAATTTTGCTGTTAACATAGGTATATAATATTTTCGTATACCATGAACCCATGCATAGGAGGTATGCCTTATCCTTGACACAAACAGTAGTCCTTGACCTCAATGCAAATGATTGGACTAGCGTTCTCGACCATGTAGACCGAAGATTCATCATTGTCAGAATCACTTACCCGTTCTCAGAATACCGAGTAGTCATGAAATTTTCGACAAGTCAATCTTTTCTGGCCATGATAGAGAATGTGACCATTGTTTGAATTTGGATTGAGATCAAAATATATGCTACCATTGTGTAGCGTTCTTGATCAAATATCCTGTACATAACCCTTGTCGAACTTATCCAACCATTCTCGGACAGCCAAGTAGGTGTAGAGTACGAAATAAAGTACTTCTCTTTCTCTTAGACCGAGAACTAGGCTTGAATTTGGATTCACTAATTTGACATCCATATAGTCTAAAATAAATTTTGTCTATTGTGTGCCCTGGGTCAGTTGAGTAAAAGAATTGTCGGTTTGAGCTTTATTAAGTCAAGACAAGATGTCAACTACTATAAAGCCTCCAACTAGTATATGTTACTCACTACGGTCAATTGCTCTGATGTCGGATTTTCCTGAAATTAATTCTCAGAACAAATTGTTAGATAAAAAGCCCCCGAGCGAATTCTCAGGAGTAATATGATATGAAGTGAAAATATTGAAAATAAATTATATCTATATGTGACAATAAACGAGTACTCTTGCCAGAAGTGCCCTCAACTGAACAGACATATGTACCCATCTTAGCTGCTAGTTGTTTTTATGAAAATTTTTCCATAAAAGTAGCTTGAATCTCATAACAAACTAAGGTGAAAAAGCGAATTTCTAGCCCTCAGCCATGAGGTTGGGAAAACCAATTCATGATTACAGGGCTAGTTAATATGTTATTGTGGGTACTCTGACATGACCAGCATGGCGTGGTCATTCGACCCTTAGTAGCCCGACTAGTCCAATAGTATCAAGCGTCCTCGGCCAAGGTTTAGGGAAACCTTTAGCGATATGAGAAAAGAGGATCAATGGATAAATATTGCACATTTGATTTGTATAAAACATTCGTAGATTAATGCATGGGAATAGTAGAATTGCTACACACATCGATCGAGTGAGTACCAAGTGTATAATTGTATCCAAACTACTCGTAGAGGTCATGAGAGAATCGCTACCACGCTGGTCGAGGACTAGGTGAGTAGTCATACTCAACCACTCGCAAAGGTGGTGGGAGGATAGCTATTATGCTGGTCGAGGACTAGGTGTGTAGTCATACTCAACCACTCACAAAGATGGTGAGAGAATCGCTACAACGCTGGTCGTGGACCAGCTGTGTAGTCATACTCGACCACTCACAAAGATGGTATAATGCTGGTCGAGAACCAAGTGTGTAGGCGCACCTAACCACTCGTAGAGATGGTGGAAGGATCGCTAAAACACTGTTCGAAGACTAGGTGTGTAGTCGTACTCGACCACTCATAAAAGATTTGTAGAGTTGGTGAGATCGCTACTATGTTGGTTGAGAACCAAATGTAAAAGATGTATAGTCGTACTCGACCACTCGTAAAAGATTGTAGAGTTGGTGAGATCACTACCACGTTGGTTGTGAACCAGATGTGTAGTCATACTCGACAATTCGCAGAGGTGATGGGAGAATCGTTACAACGGTGGTCGAGGACCATGTGTGTAGTTGTACAAGACCACTCGTAGAAGATCGCTACCACGCTAGTTGAGAACCATATGTGTCGTCGTACTCGACAATTCGTAGCGGTGATGGGAGAATCACTACAATGTTGGTCGACGACCATGTGTGTAGTCATACTTGACCACTTGTAGAAGATTGTAGAGTTAGTGAGATCGCTACCACGCTGGTTGAGAACTAGATGTGTAGTTGTACTCGACCACTCTTAGAAGATTTGTACAGTTCGTGATATCTCTACCACGCTGATTGAGAACTACATGTGTAGTCATACTCAACCACTCGTGAAAGATTTGTAGAGTTGGTGAGATCGCTACCACGCTGGTTGAGAACCAGATGTGTAGTCGTAGTCGATCACTCGTACAAGATTTGTAGAGTTGGTGAGATCGCTACCACGTTGGTTGAGAATCAGATGTGTAGTCGACTCGACCACGCATAAATGATTTTTAGAGTTGGTGAGATCGCTATCACGTTGGTTGAGAATCATATGTGTTGTTGTACTCGATCACTCGCAAAGGTGATGGGAGAATCGCTACAACGCTTGCCGAGTACTAAGTGTGTAGTCATACTCAACCATTCGCAGAGGTGGTGGGAGAATCGCTACAACGTTGGTCGAGGACCAGGTGTGTAGTCGTACTTCGACCACCCATAAAGATGGTGAGAGGATCGATGCAACACTGGTCGAAAACATGGTATGTAGTCGTACTCGACCACTCATAGAGGTGGTGGGAGGATCGCTACAATGCTGATCGAGGATTAGGTGTATAGTCGTACCTCGATCACTTTTTAGGGGCGCTTGAGCTAGTTATTACATGTGCATCTCATGTGGCCAGCATGACTTCACAAACTTAACTTATAAGCATATTGGACGTCCGTTCGCAATAATGCTGGATGATCAAGCCGACAACGTTCGCGAGAAGATCGTACGTAGCAACCTTTTCATAAATAGACCGGGTCATGACCTGTACTAGATGTGAGATAGGCCATCGGTCTTTGTTGGTAGGTTTGGTCCGACAACTTCTCATTTGTTCGAGAACGTTCTCGACAATGGGGTGTACTCAACCTCTGCCTACTAGAATGCTCAATCATTCCTAAAAATATTTTCTAGAAGCCAAGATATATAGCAGAGGATACCGAGTATGTAGTCGAAAAATTGTATAAATCTTTTAGTATTGTCAGGATATAATGAGCAGATTCAGATTAAATATTGGGTATTATATTTACCGTAAACAAGCATGATTTATACAGAAAAAACAAAACAAACCTCCAATATCATACTGGAGTCGGCCTAACATAAAAAACGCTCGCATAATAGATATTGTATAAAATACAAGTTTTAGATGAACATAATAGATTTGATATGAAAATATGCATGGTAGATTATTGCGTATTTGTGTAGATATATGTTGAATATATCTGTGAAATGAGTAGATTAATTTAAAATTTAATTCAACTAATTACCTTGCTTTACTTGTACAAGTCGAACATAGTATATTTAGTATATTTGAAGTTTCCTGTAACGCTTCCGAGTCCTTGTACCGAGGGGATAGTATACTACTCGTACTTTTTTCCCCTGTAAAAGGTAGATGTGTCTGCATGCAGCGTTGATCTGGCCAGCTTCCAACCGTGACATGTACTGTTGCATCACTGCTAGCTTTTGCGTTGGAATCTTGGTAATTAAATCACCGCTCGGCCGGGAGGTCGACTTGAGGCGGCCAGGAGCCCGGGACCGAAACGGTATTTTCATGATACAGCTAGATACATCGTACCCTGCTCGGCCTCACGTGCTTGATCGGAATTTTATCATGCTTTGATGCTTCAGCACTTTGATGGGTAGCCAATAATGACTAGAAGTCGTGAGGACGCGAAGACAATCATGAAGACCTCACTGGCAGCAATATCCGGTAATGGCAAAGTTGTTGATGATCAGTTTTGGATTCTGCCGACAATGCTGACAAGATCGGCAGCGGATCTCGGATGGGAGTAGTCGGCTCGGGCCAAGATCTCGTGTCTGATAATATTGAATTGATGTCTTTCATGGTGATGGTGGCGTCTTGAAGCTTGATTGTGTAAAATCAACGTGTTTGATTCTTTTGTCGTGATGAACAATTGCCATTTGAGGTTATTGGTTTTGATATATGGAGATTCTTGGCGAACTGATTTGTGAGTTGATTGAATTTTTAGACGGTGAACAAGGACTGTTGTTTTGTTGGGTCCGGTCAGACCGGGCAGGTAAAGCCAGTCAGACCGGCGGTATGTGTGTGGTCAGACCGGCCAACCCGCGGTCTGACCGACTGACTCTGTGTTGGTTTCGGTTTCGGGTTGTTTCATTGGATATTCGTGGTTAATTCGTGTTTATGGCTTCTAGATGGATACTATGCGTATGTAATATTGTTGTGTGTTAACAATGAGTCAATTTGGTGATAGCTTGTGCTCAGATATGGTTTCTTTGTTTGATTCATGTGTAGGTAATCTTTACGTCTCGGGAGAGTATTGCCGGTGATGGATCGGGAGTCAACTTGGAGATAAAGTGATGTCCGGATGGTTAGATATCATGCGGGATACTTAGGCTAAAGATTAATGCACGTGATTGGTGAAGATTCCATATGGCATACTGTTAACGGCAAAATTTGGTAACCGATTTGGAAAGGAAAGGGAAAGCCGAAGCAGAGAGGAAGGATTGAGTTGGAGTCGGACCAGGTTTCGTATCGGACCCGATAGCCGTATCGGACTGGGAAAGGTGTTGCTGTGAAGAGCGTATTGGTCGATGCGGATTTGGTGTTAATGTGGGCCGATACGGGTTGTGAGTTGGTAGCGTCAACGTGGCCTTGGTTTGGGCTCGAGATAAGCTTTAAGGAAATTGCCAAATAGAGATAAAGCTCGGTTTTAGGCAATTGTATCTTGTAAATTAAGTAGTTTAGATCTGATCTGTGGCTAAAGTCTACCGTAAAGGCTTGTTTGTTAGTTGTAGATAAGATCGTGCCCTATAAGGGTTCTGTTGTAACCTCGGGTATAAATATCCCGATAGTTTGTACATAGAAGCTCTCTCAATCAATCATACAATCAAACTAATTTACTTTCGGCGCATCGCCAACCCTCGCAAGAGGTTGACTCCTGACGAGTTCTTGCTTCCCAAGAGCAAGGTAAGAACTCGTACCCGACGATTTACATCGTCGGGGCTAGCGTGTCGCTTTAGGCATGTTAAGCCCTGATGATGTGATCGTCGTTTATCGTGTGTTAGCTAATCTTGATGTGGTTTTCTGATTCTGTCTTGTCAGCGGTTAACTCAATTTAGGGTTTATTGCCGACGATGGTTGAATCAGTTTGCTTGTTTAGATTATCTAAGGCATTTACCATCCCCAAAAGCAATCGACGGCTTGATTTTCTTTGCGTTAAGTCTCGATTCACACTTTGAGTTGCTATCGACCTTAGTCCTGTTTCGAGATCTAACACAAAGCCTGCTTTCGATTGTAATTAAGGATAGTTCCGGGGTTTCAGCCGGTCTTATCCAATGCATGTGATTATGTATGTTCTTGCATGTGTTTGTCACTTATACATGTGGATCGATGAATATAAACATATCGGTCGCAGAGTGTTCTTAAAGACTTCTTTGTGGCTGGTGTATTTATATTAGCCGATTGGCTTGTATAAGTTTACACTGAAGTAATAGCTAGTGTAGTTATCCTCGTGGAACCCTCATCGGCCGATTCCATTAATTTGTTATACGCATGTTAACATGGGCCTATGAGATTGGATCTCTTCAATTTACTTATTATATTGAGTAAGCCGATACAGCTTTGCCTTATCGGCTGGTCTATAACAATGTGACATCGGCCTATCGACCGATCGAACATTGTTTTTTGACATGGTTTACTTGTTTCTTGTTGATTGCAGATCAAATCAACTGGCACGCTCTACACACGACTAGGCAAGCCGATTTGGACCTGCGCTGGAGTTAAGCAGATCTCCCAGGCCGCCGTGAAAACGTAGAGCCCGTCTTTTGTTGCGAGGCGGGTCTAAATTCTGCGCCAACACGCTTTTGGCACGCCCGGTGGGACTAAACAACGCAAACTCAGCAACAACAACAAGATCTCCTCAAGATGTCGAAGCAGGTCGAGATTTCCGAGCAGAACGTCGTACCTGTGATCGCCGATCAGCTCAACACAGAGCAGAAGGCCGAGATGGAGAAGCTGGTCGAGCAGTTCCAGAATATGTACCTACAAACATATTCTAGGACTCGGCAAGGCACCTTGATCCAGAAATCCAAGGTGGTTATGCCGAGTCCTGGGGATGGAGCTGGCACGTCGGTGGCGGCACATGACCACGCCGTCAAGACTGAAGACACTGCAGCGCCGACGTTGCAAGACAGGATTGACTCCGCGGTTCATTCTGCGCTTGTCAACCAGTCGGGGATTCTGGTGAACACATTGACCAATACGGTCAAATCGATCCTAGATGGGTCGATTCACCAGTATAAGCCTCAGGGGCCGATTTTCTTAGCAGAAAATAAGTTCCCTACCTATCGGACCCTGAGGAATGACCTGAGCATGGTTCAGCCGACAGCGCCGATGCCACCCCCATCGGCGCAGCCAACAACGACACTGCCATTGGTCCTCACCAGGCAGACAGGGGGGAGCCCTCAGCACATCACGGAGGAGCAATATGCACAATGGACCAAGGGGAAGCAACCAGTGATCGAGCCGATGCAGCAAGTTCCTATCAACCAGCCATCGGCCGGACAGCCACAAGCCCCGGTTTTCAACAACCCTCCACCACAGGCGGTTTACAATACGTCACAGGGCTACCAGCAGCACACCGTAGGGCAATATGGCGCGCAAAACGTAGATCACTACTACCAGCCATACTCCCCCAGGCAGTATCAAGCCGAGTGCTTGCAGCAATCGTATCAGCAAGACCTCCCACATCGGCCCGCAGGATACTGGGCCGATATGATAGCCGAAGTGATGCGAGATCAGTTCGGCTTGAAGCCCAAGGAGAACTCTACAGTGTATTGGCACCCGTACCCCGAGGAATTTGACAGAGTGCCATTGCCAGGCCGATACAAGATCCCGAACTTCTTCAAGTTTTCGAGGCAAGACAACGTCTCGACTTACGAGCATGTAAGCCGATCCCTAGCACAGTGCGGGGAGGCATCGGCTATCGAGGCGTTGAGAGTGAGATTTTTCCCTCTGTCCTTGTCAGGGTCTGCGTTTACGTGGTTTTCATCTTTACCCTGCAATTCCATCAGAGGATGGATAGATCTGGAGAAACAGTTTCATAGGTATTTCTATAACGGCGTACAGGAGATGAAACTGTCCGATCTGACTGCCATTAGACAACGAGTCGACGAATCGGTCCCAGAGTATATTCAACAATTCAGGGACATAAGGAACAGATGCTACAGCCATAGCTTGACCGATTCAGAGCTCGCCGATTTGGCGTTCCAAGGATTGTTAGGGCCGATACGCGAGAGGTTCTCCTCGCAGGAATTTGAAAGCCTAGCTCAGCTAGCACAACAGGTATCGGCCCACGAACAACAATTCCAGGAGGCTAAGAAATTTGCAAAAAAGATCAATACAGTCTATCAGTATGCCTCCGACGACGACGACGATGAAGATGTTGATGTCGACCTGGCCGAATGGGCCCGGATGAGGAAACCTACTACTTGCCAGTGGGTGAAGAAGGGCGACAAAGAAGACAAGTTTGACTTCGACATCAACAAGGCCGATAAGATATTTGATCTATTGTTGCAAGAAAAGCAAATTCAACTGCTAGTAGGTCACGTATTGCCATCGGCCGAAGAAATCAAGAAGAGAAGATATTGCAAGTGGCATAACTCTTACTCTCACCATACCAACGAATGCAAGATCTTCAGACAACAGATTCAATCGGCTATTGAACAGGGCAGAATTAAGATCGATGACTCCAAGAAGCCGATGAAAATAGAAGGACACCCGTTCCCAGTCAACATGGTGCGAGCAGACAGGGCCGACGGCGGTGGCCATCGGACCGGCAAGCGACCTTATCAGACCTCTGAGGGCCTGATCAGAAAATACCAGCGGAGGCAGGAGGAACAAGCTCAAGACTACGCCGATCAAGAGAACTCTTACGACCCACATTGGGAGAGCGAGTTTTTCTGGTTCTGCTGGAATGAGGGGATGAGGTTGCCGTCCATTCAGGAGTGCCCTGCGTGCAATGGGGCAGAAAATTATTATCAGGGCAGCTCAAGCAGGCAAGCGCATGGGCCGGCCAAGCTAAGAAAGTCAGTACATGAAAGGCTAGGGCCGATGCGCCAAGAACAACACATTGAAGACGAGGAGCAGGTCCAGAACCCCCAATGGTGCCCAAGCGATGTATTCACCAAGACACAGAAACGGCGGGTTCAGAGGCTAAGGAGGAAAGAACAAATCCAAGAGCAACAGGTGGCAATAGCCCATCGGCCGGCTAAGACCAAGAAAGAGTGGAGGATAGAATCCACGGTGGTCACGGCCGATGAGGGCACCTCCGATACAGCCCGGGCCTCTGCGGCTTCAAAAGGTAAACGAGTGACATTGGCGCCTGTTAACATGGTTTTTATACTGCCAGCAGAGTACAGCGTGCAGGCGGCCGATGAAGCAGTGGCCGACGACGAACAATCTTCGGCTAGGCTACAGTTGTCACCAGATCAAGCCATATTTGACAAGCCAGTTGACGACAGCTACAGGCACTTGCGGCCGTTATACATCAAGGGATTCATCAACGGGCGGCCGATGACGAAGATGCTGGTCCATGGCGGCGCGGCGGTCAATTTGATGCCATACACAACCTTCAGGAAGCTTCGAAAGGTACCTGAAGATCTAATCAAGACAAACATGGTGTTAAAGGACTTTGGTGGCAACGCGTTCGAGGCGAAGGGGGTCCTAAACGTGGAACTCACCGTGGGCAGCAAGACAATACCCACCACCTTCTTCGTCTTCGACGGAAAGGGTTCCTACAGCTTGTTGTTGGGATGGGATTGGATCCACGCAAACTGTTGCGTCCCTTCAACAATGCACCAATGCATCATGCAATGGCAAGGGGACCAGGTCGAGATCGTGTAGGCCGATCAGTCGGTACACGTGGCCAATGCCGATCTCGCAGTATGGGAGATGGAGGGAATCGACTGCTTGTCCGGGCGAGTCTGGGACGCCGATTTCCTCAAGGTAACTGACTGTGACATCGAGACGATCGAAGATCAAGACAAGCACTTACTTTAACAAAGAGGCATCGTCCACCATTCAAGATGAACAAGCTAGTCCCTACACAGATGACGCGGTGGACGAGCTAGATGGCAAGTTGGGACAGGGTTTTACATCGGCCGATGAACTTGAAGTGGTTGATATAGGAATAGGTGATAGGCCTAGGCCGACGTATGTAAGTGCTAACCTGCCAAAGGAATACAAGAGTAATCTTATAAATCTATTGAAAGAATTCGTGGATTGTTTTGCATGGGAATATCATGAGATGCCAGGATTAAGCCGATCGATTGTAGAACATCGGCTACCAATCAAACCAGGCTATCGGCCGTTTAAACAAGCTACTAGGAGATTTAAGGCCGATATGCACGAAGCTATCAAGGCAGAGATTACACGACTTTATGATGCCAACTCCATCAGACCTTGCCGATACGCAGAATGGGTCTCCAATATAGTTCCAGTAATGAAGAAAAATGGCAAGCTTAGGGTATGTATTGACTTCAGAGACTTGAACAAAGCAACACCGAAAGACGAGTACCCTATGCCTCTGGCCGATTTGCTTGTCGATGCCGCGTCTGGGCACAAGGTTATCAGCTTCATGGATGGGAACGCAGGCTACAACCAAATTTTCATGACCGAAGAAGATGTTCACAAGACAGCCTTCCGATGCCCGGGGGCAATCGGCCTATATGAATGGGTTGTCATGATATTCGGTTTGAAGAATGCTGGAGCTACGTATCAGAGGGCTATGAATTATATTTTTCATGATCTTATCGGCTCTTTGATTGAAGTTTATATTGATGATGTCGTCGTGAAGTCAAGAGAATATGATATGCACCTGGCCGATTTACGCAAGGTACTCGAAAGAGCGAGGAAGTATGGTTTAAAAATGAACCCTAACAAGTGTGCCTTTGGCGTATCGACCGGTCAGTTCCTGGGTTTCTTGGTCCACGAAAGAGGAATTGAGATTACACAGAAGAACATCGATGCTATAAAGAAAATCAAACCTCCGACGAACAAGACTAAGTTACAATCTCTGCTCGGCAAGATCAATTTTGTTCAGCGCTTTATATCGAACCTGTCAGGAAGAATAGAGCCGTTCACTCTGTTATTGAAGATAAAAGAGGATGAAGAGTTCATATGGGGTGATAAGCAGCAGAAGGCGTTGGACGACATCAAGGAGTATTTGAGCTCCCCACCAGTTTTAATTCCTCCACAGAAGGGAGTTCCGTTCAGGCTGTACCTATCAGCCGATGAGAAGTCTATCGGCTCAGTCTTAGTTCAGGACATTGACAGCAAAGTGCGAGTCATTTTCTATCTCAGCAGGAGGTTGCTGGATGCCGAGACAAGGTACACGCCGGTAGAAAAACTTTGTTTGTGCTTATATTTCTCATGTACTAAGTTGAGGCATTATTTACTTTCCAATGAGTGCATTGTGGTAAGTAAGGCCGATGTGATGAAATACATGCTATCGGCCCCCGTATTAAAAGGAAGAATTGGGAAGTGGATTTTTGCCTTGACAGAGTTCGACCTATGGTATGAATCGGCTAAAGCGATCAAGGGACAAGCCCTAGCCGATTTTATTGTTCAGCACAGAGATGACTCAATTGCATATTCGGATATTGTGCCATGGACCTTGTATTTCGATGGGTCTGTGTGCAGACATGGATGCGGTATCAGCCTGGTCATCATATCCCCTCGGGGGGCAAGCTTCGAGTTTGCTTTTACTATCAAGCCTTATTATACGAATAATCAAGCCGAGTATGAAGCTGTTCTCAAAGGCTTACAGTTATTACAAGAAGTCAAGGCCGATTCCATAGAAATCATTGGTGACTCACAGTTGGTCATTAATCAACTTTCTGGAGATTATGAGTGCAAGAATGATATTCTCAGAGTTTACAATGAGGAATGCATAACGTTGCTACAAGATTTCAAGATTGTGACGATGAGGCATATACCCACGAAGCAAAACTTCGAGGCCAATGACTTAGCTCAGGGGGCATCGGGATACAGGCCGATGACTAAAGATGTTCAGATTCAGATTGCCACCGTGGATGCCGATGATTGGAGGTTCGACATCATTGAGTATTTGAGAAATCCCTCTCAATCGGCGTCACGCAAACTGAAGTATAAAGCCTTACGTTATGTCTTATTGGGCGATGACCTGTATTATCGGACGATTGATGGTGTCTTGCTCGAATGCTTAAGTATTGAAGAAGCCAAAGTTGTCATGAGCGAGGTCCATGAAGGGATTTGTGGAACACATCAATCGGCCCATAAAATGAGATGGCTACTAAAACGCGTTGGATATTTTTGACCAACCATGCTAGAGGATTGTTTCAAGTACTATAAGGGATGTCAAGATTGTCAGAAATTCGGAGCAATTCAACGAGCACCGGCATCGGCTATGCATCCAATCATAAAGCCGTGGCCGTTTCGTGGATGGGGCATAGATATGATCGGCCAGATAAACCCGCCATCAAGCAAGGGACACAAGTATATACTGGTGGCTACAGACTACTTCACGAAATGGGTTGAGGCCGTTCCCCTTAAGAAGGTTGATTCCATGGACGCAATTCAGTTTGTCAAAGAGCATATAATATATCGGTTCAGACTTCCACAAACATTGACTACAGATCAAGGATCAATCTTCGTGTCCGATGAGTTTGTGCAGTTTGCTAAGAGCATGGGTATTAAGTTATTGAATTCTTCTCCATATTATGCGCAAGCTAATGGGCAGGCAGAAGCTTCTAACAAGACTCTAATCAAGTTGATCAAGAGAAAAATCGACGAACAGCCGAAATGGTGGCATACCACGCTAGCCGATGCCCTTTGGGCGTATCGGATGGCTTGTCATGGTTCAATTCAGGTGTCGCCTTATCAGCTGGTTTATGGGCACGAAGCTGTGCTGTCATGGGAAACCAACATCAGCTCAAGAAGAATTGCCCTGCAAGACGACTTGACAGCCGATGAATATCATAACCTTATGGTCGACGAGCTGGACGATTTGGCACATGTTCGACTGCGGGCATTGGAGAAAATAAAGCGTGACAAAGATCGAGTTGCTCGTCATTATAATAAGAAAGTTGTTGCCAAGTCGTTTGAGGAAGGGGATCTTGTTTGGAAATTAATAATGCCGATCGGTTCTCACGATAACAAATTCGACAAGTGGTCACCTAATTGGGAAGGTCCTTTTCAGATTCATCGCTGTGCTCCACATAATGCTTATTTGCTCAAGGGATTAGACGGACAGGTTTATGGTCGAGCCCTCAACGGCAAGTATTTAAAGAGATACTATCCGAGCCTATGGATTGACTCATGATCGGCCTTCCAGCCGATTCATGATTACAGCCGATGTGTGATGCATCGTCTTTAGATGGCCGATACACACTATCGCCCTTAGTTCAAATTTTACAACATGAGCCCTCCTCTTCTAAAATTTGGGGGGCATATATATACAAGCAAGGAATTTTTCACAAGCGAGAAATTTTTCACGGAATTTTTCAAGGAATATCTGTTTGCAGGATGGATTTCAAGTTGGGATTTTCAGATTAAGCTCGAACTCGGCTTTCTGGCTGATGAGATTAAGGGATATTGGTTTGCAAGAAGGATTTCACAGATAATTTTCAAGCTGGACTTTTCAGATCAAATTCGGCTGCTTGGCCGATAAAATTGGTATTTATACAGTAAAAAGACATAATAGGTTACATCACCCTATGAAATCTGCAATAGCTGCAATGGCTCTACGGTGAATCTGTTCAATGTCTTCTATAGCTTGGGCGTCATCGGCCGTCGACCCTGGGATTGGCTTCAACGATTTGCTCAGGGTGGCAAGGTACTTGGCCGAGGCCTTTAGCTTTGCCGTCTGGTCTTCTATAGCCTTGGGTGATGCAGCTATCCTAGCTTCAACTTCTTGGATTTCTTGACGAGTGGATTCCAGCTTCGATTCTAGCTCTGCCTCGAGGCGACGGAGTTCTTCAAGCCTATTTTTCAAGACGATCGGCTCCATCGCTAGTTCGTCCAATCTGGTCTTGTCAGCATTAACTTGAGCCTTGCTAGCAGACAGAGCTGATTCCAGTTGCTCACGCTCACGTCGCTCTGCGAGTCTTTCTTTTGCCTTGTTGAGCTTGAATCGGTATTGCTCCAAGAAGATGGCCGGTGTTAGAGTTTCCATCAGGTCTTCGGGCAGTTGGTCTTGAATCTCTTGTACCCCGACCCTGATGGGGGTGCAATCCTCCACCAAGTACTCCAACGAGGACTCCAGCCGATTGGCGACGTCGGTCAGCCGGTTCTTCAAGTCATCAGAGATTGGTGCCCTGGCTGTGCTGGGTAGTTCCTTGTCCTCGTCGTCAAGAAACTGGCCGATGTTAAAGGAGAACATATCGGCTAGGTTCTGCAGATATCAACATGAGTCAAGGTCAACTTTGTTAAACAGGAACCGGCAGAGAGGGGATCGGAGTAATCCTAATTACCTGTGTTGGAGCATTGGTGGTACTTGCATCGGCCTCCCTTTGCTGTGTCGACGCAGTAGGCGAGGAGGTTGGCCGATGTGGTGAAGATGATGGGGCCCTAGACTGAAAAAGCAGGAGCTTGGTAAATAGGGTTATGTAAATAGCAATACAATGCAAAAATCAACTCTTACCGAGACAGTCGGAGAGGGTGGTGGAGAAGGAGAAGGAGTCCTCAATCGTGCCTTGGCTCGTTCGCGCCGTTGCAAAGTTGCTTTCTTAGTTCTTGGTAAAAGGGCCGATCGGGTTCTCTCCTTCAGTATAGATGACGCTATAGCCTGGAAAGGATATGAAATTAAAGTACAGCAGTACAAGGGCATTATGTAAACACAAAGAAGGGTTTGTGTTGACCTTGCGGACTGCATGCCTGGTCCGTTTTGGTTGAGGGGCGTCGCCTTGGTCATCGGCCGGTGGGATCTCAGCAGCTTCAGCCGATGGCTCCTGGGTGGTTTCGGCCGACGGGTTTTCTTCTTCATGTGCATCGGCCGCTGCTGCGTCAACCTCCTCCTCCATCACTTGTTCGTCGAGGAAGTCTTCAAGGGAGGGGTCTAGCTCTTCGACATCGGCCCAATCATCGGTTCTAGCCTTCTTGCTGGTTTTCTGTGATTTACTTTTGGCTGGCGCTTTCCTTTTAGGGTTTTCTTTGGGCATCAGACCTTGGAGAAGCGACGCCAGCTTTGGGGCAGTTTGGCCGATGATCGATTCCATGATGGTTGATCCCGATGGGGTTAAAGCCTGATGATAGAAGATTTCTTGCCCGCCGTTGCTCACAGACGAAATCGGACCGTCGGGGACTTGAGGACTGATGTTTTTGATGAGGTCCGTCACATAGAATTTGGCCGATTGGTGGAAAATATGAGTGGCCCACTCTTGCCACCATGCCTGGAAGTTGATGTGGACAAAAGCGCTTAGATGCAGCCGGTCGCAATCGCCGAGATTTGGGAGCTTTAGCATCAGGTCCTGTGTGAAGACATGGAGCAGCCGATAGACAGCTCCCAGGAGGTATCGGCCCAAAGGGATTTGTTTCTTGTCGACCAAAGCCTGAGCCAAGTGTTGACAGTTCGTAGTAGGGCCGCAAGTCGATCCGCAGAAGACAAATCTCTCCAACCACAGTGTCAGGAAGGCTACATGTTCTCGTTCTGAGACCGATCCCTGTTCCATGTGTTCAGAGATGTATCCGGACCAGCCTCCAATTTTCTTGGTCTTTAACTTGTGACTGCTATGTATCAGGAGGTTGAAGGGGTTGATCTCGGAGTCAATATCCAATCCTGTCAGTATCTTGATATCGATCAGCGTTGGGGTCATCGGACTTTGTTTGAACATAAAGGCGTTCAAGGTACTGGACCAGAAGTAGCTAGCAGCTGACATAAGTGGCTCGTTCTTCTTGGTATCGGCCAGGGACAGAGCGATGCATTGGCCGATTCCAATCTCGTCCCAATGGACTTGTTTGGCAGCAGCAATCCTCTTGTGCCAAGTTCTGTAGCCGTTGAGTTTTGAGGGCCAAGACCTGAAGGTATGTTTCCATGAAGACACATTGGGCTTGGTTTGCCTAAAGGGGATTCTGTCCGTTTCGGTGTTAATTAACCAAGTTGGGTCGCAGTCGCCCATGGGGCCTAGCAAAAAGCGCTGGGATTTATCGTTGGTCGGAATCAGGATTTGGTTTTTGAAGACCTATGTCACCAGAACAGCGATGAAATAATAAGACCCGGGGGGCAAGAATAAAACCCTAACTTGGGGAAATCGGCGGAAAAAGTGATAATGCGGATTTAGAAGGGATTGACTCACCACAGGGATCTCGGAGGCGTAGAACGGGGCGGAGGCCATTGTTGTCGCTGAAGGGGTCGATGTGAAGGGGTTTGATTCGACGGAACGCCAAGGGGTCGCCGGAGTAGAAGAGCACGAAGAGTTTGATGAATCGGCAGCGGAGTAACGCAAATCTGGATCTGCGCGGTTTTCAGGCAAGCCCTAGCAAGGAAGTTGATGGGTTTCTTGGAGTTAATTCCGCCACATTATATAATGATGCGGAATTGGGGGGCATGTGTTAACGGCAAAATTTGGTAACCGATTTGGAAAGGAAAGGGAGAGCCGAAGCAGAGAGAAAGGATTGAGTTGGAGTCGGACCAGGTTTCGTATCGGACCCGGTAGCCGTATCGGACTGGGAAAGGTGTTGCTGTGAAGAGCGTATCGGCCGATGCGGATTTGGTGTTAATGTGGGCCGATACGGGTTGTGAGTTGGTAGCATCAACGTGGGCCTGGTTTGGGCTCAAGATAAGCTTTAAGGAAATTGCCAAATAGGGATAAAGCTCAGTTTTAGGCAATTGTATCTTGTAAATTAAGTAGTTTAGATCTGATCTGTGGCTAAAGTCTGCCGTAAAGGCTTGTTTGTTAGTTGTAGATAAGATCGTGCCCTACAAGGGTTCTGTTGTAACCTCGGGTATAAATATCCTGATAGTTTGGACATAGAAGCTCTCTCAATCAATCATACAATCAAACTAATCTACTTTCGGCGCATCGCCAACCCTCGCAAGAGGTTGACTCCTGACGAGTTCTTGCTTCCCAAGAGCAAGGTAAGAACTCGTACTCGACAATTTACATTGTCGGGGCTAGCGTGTCGCTTTAGGCACGTTAAGCCCTGATGATGTGATCGTCGTTTATCATGTGTTAGCTAATCTTGATGTGGTTTTCTGATTCTGTCTTGTCAGCGGTTAACTCGTTTTAGGGTTTATTGCCGACGATGGTTGAATCAGTTTGCTCGTTTAGATTATCTAAGGCATTAACCATCCCCAAAAGCAATCGACGGCTTGATTTTCTTTGCGTTAAGTCTCGATTCACACTTTGAGTTGCTATCGACCATAGTCCTGTTTCGAGATCTAACACGAAGCCTGCATTCGATTGTAATTAAGGATAGCGCCGGGGTTTCAGCCGATCTTATCTAATGCATGTGATTATTTATGTTCTTGCATGTGTTAGTCACTTATACATGTGGATCGATGAATATAAACATATCAGTCACAGAGTGTTCTTAAAGACTTCTTTGTGGTTGGTGTATTTATATTAGCCGATTGGCTTGTATAAGTTTACACTGGAGTAATAGCTAGTATAGTTATCCTCGTGGAACCCTCATCGGCCGATTCCATTAATTTGTTATACGCATGTTAACATGGGCCGATGAGATTGGATCTTTTCAATTTACATATTATATTGAGTAAGCCGATACAGCTTTGCCCTATCGGCTGGGCTATAACAATGTGACATCGACCTATCGGCCGATCGACCATTGTTTTCTGACATAGTTTACTTGTTTCTTGTTGATTGCAGATCAAATCAACTGGCACGCTCTGCGCACAACTAGGCAAGCCGAATTGGACCTGCACTGGAGTTAAGCAAATCTCCAGGCCGCCGTGGAAACGTAGAGCCCGTCTTTTGTTGCGAGGCGGGTCTAAATTCTGTGCCAACACATACGATGGAGATATTGTGTGCGTGCGGGATGCAGAGTCGAATTTGGAAGGAGTCCAAATTTGGTACAATTGGAATATGTAAAGTTGGTTTCTTGTATGGGAAGGCTTTCTAGGTGGATTAAGACTTCTTGTATGAGTTTGGTTCGTGGCTTTAGGCTGCCTACCTCATGTATAAATAGAGAGGGAGGGTGTGGTCTCCCTGTATCGCTTTGGAGAGCATTGAGTTGTGAGTTTAGTTAGGGTTTCGAGTTTAGTCGAGATTTTTATTAGGAGTGCTGCTGTTGCACTTTGTAAAAGCAGAGAGAAGTAATAAAATAGTGATCTATTTGAATAGATCTTCAATTTCTGTTTGCCTAGGTTCTGCGGTCTAACCGACGAGACATCGGTGGTCAGACTAGCGGCATCACAGCGGTCAGACCGGCAGGGACATGGCGGTCAGACCAGTGATGGAGGCAGAGGCGACTTTGGGGCAGTTAGACTGTCACGCCCAGAAATTCGCTAACCTGAATTCCAAGCAGAATGTGTATTGAAATCCCTGTCCAGGACCAGCCAGGGTACACAAACGACAAACCTGCCATACAGATCCACGTCTTACAAACATTATAAAAATCTCTTACATAAACGCAGCGGAAAAAGAAAACAAGCTATACTAATAAAATAGACACTCGCAACGTAGCAACTCCAATCCACAGGCATCCTCGACGGTAGCCACAAGCCTACTCTTCTGAAAAGTCTTCCTCTGATACATACTCCAACTCTGATGTGGGGAAAAAAATAGAGCAAGACTGAGTACTACCCACTGTACTCAACAAGTCATACCAGAAAGGAAAATAATGATGCAAGTAATAACAAAGGAGGCTGAAAGGGATAATTTGCATAAAATACGCATTTAAAAACAATAGTTGAAGACAGTAGTAAAACGGTTGAGTAAATTAATCATAATTGAACCATCACTGTCCAACGCTACACCACGTTGCGACAGGCCCAAATCATCCACCTGAACTAAAACAGTTCCATTAGATCAAATTATTAGGAGTGTAACTAATCACGGTGAATCTGGTTGATCGGCCATAACAGCGGGCACGACTATTCGAATAGTTTTACTCTGATCAGAGGTGTACAACTGTACCCACAAGACACAGTTCCACAACACGTTATCGTGCGCCGACATACCACCACGGTACACCGGAAAAGGAGCTATGACAGGACTCTTCGCACAACCCTTCCTAACCAAGCGCACCACCTCAGGTTTCGCCCTTACCTTTACACCAAGGTAGGCAGCCCCCTCTCATGCCTTGGTGAATCCGGCAGCCAATCAGCGAGTACACCCCAACCGACCCAACTCCATCACGCCCACCCTCGCCTGTGTACGTCGGCTAGGAAAATGCCATACTACAAATCAAGCCATTACCTACGCTGGCTTGTGGAAAGTACGATAATTCTTCCAGGGTTTCCCGTGAACCGGTCCTTAATTGTCATGAGCACGACCATCAAAACCATGTGCCCACAACCCACCATTAGCATATTTTAATTAAATATTATTACCATGGTGGCTTCTAAACCAAAGTGTCACCATAGGGACTACATTAATTAATTGTTTAAGGTGATCCCCTTTAGTGAGCTAAGTTAGCTAAGCATGGCTAAGCACTCCTAAGTCAGCGAATAAACAATTAATTACCCAAGCTATCAAAGGTACACGATAACCAATATAATTGGCTGAGTACAATAGGTACGAACCCACATAAAATGACATTATGAAATAATGCAGCATTTACAGAAAAATAAGGTATTTGTAAATTTAGGCACAATATGATCAATGTGAAGCACGACTTGCCTTGCTCCTGCGTTGGGTCGACCTCGGCAACGACCTCGAAATAAACCGGAGAGTCGGATTTACCGGAATCTAAACGACAAACAAAGCACATACAAGCAAACAGGCTATAAGTCTACTGAAACAAAGAACAAAACTATTTATAATGGATTCTAGATTTTTTTTTGAATTTTCTACAGCTTGAACGGACTTAAACGGAGTCCGGATGCATTAGTTATGAATTTTTGAAGTTATCTGTGTTTTTACTATAACAGAAAAAAACCATAATTGAATTATTGCGCAATAAACCCTAGGGCTGACGTGATGCTGACGGCGGAGGATTAGGGCTGACGTCAGCGGGCGGCGGCGGCTCCGACAGGTGGGCCCCACCTGTCGGCGGCACGGGGATCCCGGTCCACGGTGGACTGAGTCCACCGGCCAGCGGCGGCGGCGCACCACGTGGCGCCGACGAGGCAGCCACGCGGCGGGCGGCACGGCGACGCGGCGGCCACGCGGCAGCCAGGCCGCAGCCATGGCGCGGCGGCCGGCACGGGCGGCGCGCGGAGCCGGGGAGCGGGCGGTGGCGGATGCGGCAGCGGGTGCACGCGGGCGGCGGCCGAACGGCGCGGGCGGCAGCCGAAGGAGGAGGGTGGAGGAAAAGGCGATGGCGCTCACCGGCGACGACGAAGACGACGGCGGTGGCGACGGATCTAGGGTTTGGGAGGGCAGCGGCGCAAGGGGAAAATGGAAGAGGAGTCGCGGGCGGAGAAAAATAAATAGGGAGGCTGAGCGGCGCGGGCGGAAACCCCGCCGGAAATCGCGGCGGCGCGAGCGTGGCGGCCGGCCGAGTCGGAGACGACTCGGGCGCGGGCCCCACCCGTCAGTGGCCGAGCTGGCGGGGGAGGCGGCGCGGACTTCCGGCGCTCGGGCCGCATCCTCGGGCCGTCCCGGGAAGGGGATGCGGCGGGGGCGCGGCGCGGCTGCTTGGGGCTGGCTGGGCTGGTCCGGGAGAGAAGGGGAATTGGGGCGACGGCCCAAAAAGGAAAACAAAGAAAAAGAGAGGGAAAAAGATTTTTCCCAGGGATTTATTAAAATTATTTCTAGGGCTCTGAAAATTCCACTAAAAATCCTGTTAGTGTATTTTAACATGGGGAACTCAAAAAAAATCCCACCATGCCAATTCCACTTGATTAAATATATTTTTAAATTTGAATTTGCTCTAGGTTAAAAAGGAAAAATTTGTTTTACGCGATTTAATTTACGAATTTTACCTGGAACGCAAACTTCAGGGTGTGACAAACCTACCCCCCTTAAACGGAATCTCGACCCCGAGATTCCGTGAAGAGGTGCGGATGGGTGGCCTTCAACTCGTATTCTCTTTCTCAAGTGGCTTCTTCCTCGGAATGGTGACTCCACTGAACTCTGCAGAACCTGGTAACCTTGTTTCTGGTCCTCCTCTCGCTGGTTTCGAGGATGCGGGTAGGTCTTTCCATGTAAGTCAAGTCCTCTTAAATCTCGATCTGATCCGGGTTTGCTTGCTCCTCGGGTACCCTTAAACATTTCTTTAATTGAGACACGTGGAAAACATCATGAATGCCGAGCATGTTGGAAGGTAGTTCAAGCCTGTAAGCAACTTCTCCACGGCGCTCCAGAATTTTGTATGGCCCCACAAAGCGTGGTGCTAGTTTTTCCTTGGGTTGAAAACGGTGCACACCTCGAAGTGGTGTGACCCGAAGGTACACATGGTCCCCGACTTCAAAGATGAGCTCTCTTCGGCGGTTGTCTACATAGCTCTTCTGCCGAGACTGTGCGATCCTCAATCTTTCCCGAACTGTTCTAACTTTTCCTTCTGCATCATTTAGGACTTCAGTTCCGAACAACTGTCGTTCTCCGGTCTGGTCCCAAAAGAGCGGAGTGCGGCACTTCCGGCCATACAATGCTTCGAACGGTGCCATCTGCAAACTAGCTTGGTAACTATTGTTGTGGGAGAACTCGGCATACGGCAGGTTTCTGTCCCAAGCCCCACCAAAATCAAGTGCGCAAGCTCTCAACATGTCTTCCAAGATTTGGTTGACTCGTTCATCCGTCTAAGGGTGGTAAGCGGTACTGAAGTTCAGACGAGTTCCCAACTCTTCTTGTAGTTTCTGCCAAAATCTCGAAGTAAACTGGCTCCCTCGGTCAGACACAATCTTTTTAGGCACCCCATGCAAACTCACGATCCTTGCCAAATAGAGTTCTGCCTATTTCTTTCCCAAGTAAGTGGTATGAACTGGGATAAAGTGAGCAACCTTGGTGAGTCGATCCACAATCACCCAAATAGAGTCGTGCCCCGTTGATGTTCTTAGTAAACCAGTGATAAAGTCCATCCTGATCTCTTCCCATTTCCATTCCGGAATCTGCAGAGGCTGTAGTAACCCCACTGGTCTCTGATGCTCTGCCTTCACTCGCTGACATACGTCACAGAGCGTGACGAATTCGACGATTTCCTTTCTCATGCTAACCCACCAGAACTTCTCTTTGAGGTCTTGGTACATCTTGGTACTACCAGGATGAATTGAGTATTGGGTCTGATGAGCTTCTGTGAGTATTAGATCCTTCAGTTCCTTGTTCTCTGGAACACATATTCTTTCTCCCATCCAGATCGTCCCGTGTTCATCCTCGGCAAAGTCGCGTGCTTTGCTGACTCTCATATTCCTGTTGAGTTCGGCTATCTCAGGGTCATTGACCTGGGCTGCTCGAACTTGCTCCATGAGCGTGGGCTGCGCCTCCAAAGTAGCCACAAACCCGTGTTCCACAATACTCAGGTTTAGGTGTTCAAACTCCCGTTGCAATCTGCCACATATTTCCTCGGGAAAAGTAGCGTTGCAATAGCTTTTCTTGCTCAAAGCATCGGCCACCACATTGGCCTTGCCGGGGTGATAATGTATTCCCAAGTCATAATCCTTGATTAACTCCAACCATCGGCGCTGTCGGAGGTTCAGATCAGGCTGAGTGAAAATATACTTCAAACTCTTATGGTCGGTATAGACCTCACAACGATTACCAATGAGGTAGTGTCGCCAGATCTTCAAAGCGTGAACCACTGCTGCTAACTCCAAATCATGAGTGGGGTAGTTGTTCTCATGCGGGCGCAGTTGACGTTAAGCGTATGCGACCACTCTGCCTTCCTGCATCAACACACATCCCAACCCTTGGCGGGACGCATCACAAAACACTTGGAAATCTTTCGTCTGATCCGGCAAAATTAATACTGGTGCGGGCACCAATATCTTCTTAAGCTCCTCAAAACTTCGGTTGCATTCTGTTGACCACTTGAATTTCTCATCCTTTTTCAGCAACTGTGTCATTGGCTTGGCAATCTTGGAGAAGTTCTCAATGAACCAACGGTAGTAACCCGCGAGTCCCAGAAAACTCCTGATCTGTGAAACCGTGCGTGGAGGCTTCCACTTGGTAACCGACTCCACATTTGATGGGTCTACCGCCACTCCTTGAGCAGTGATAATGCGGCCTAAGAACTATACTTCTTTGAGCCAAAAGTCACACTTGCTAAACTTGGCATACAATTGGTGTTCCTTCAACTTCTCGAGTACCAGGCGGAGGTGTTGTTCGTGCTCTTCCTTGGACTTGGAGTAAACGAGTATATCGTCGATGAAGACCACGACGAACTTATCCAGAAATTCCATGAACACCTTGTTCATCAAGTTCATGAAAAAGGCCGGTGCATTGGTAAGTCCAAAAGACATGACCGTGCACTCAAACAACCCATACCGAGTGATGAATGCCATCTTCGGAATATCCTCCTCTTTGATCCTCAACTGGTGATATCCTGATCGCAGGTCTATCTGGGAGAACCATGTTGCTCCTTTTAGCTGATCAAACAAATCATCGATCCGAGGTAGCGGATATTTGTTCTTGATGGTCACATCGTTGAGGGCGCGATAGTCGACGCACATCCTCTTGGTCTTATCTTTCTTCTCCACGAAGATCACCGGAGCACCACAAGGTGACGTACTCGGGCGAATATATCCTTTCGGCAACTGCTCATCAACTTGCTTCTTGACTTCCGCTAGTTCGTTGGCTCCCATCCTGTAGGGTCTCTTGTGTATCGGGGCAGTTCCCGGTACTAAGTCAATCCGAAATTCAATTTCTCTTTTTGGTGGCATTGTGGTTAAGTCATCTGGGAAGACTTCAGGATACTCTCTGATGATAGGAATATCCTCCAACTTCTTAAGATCTCTCCCTTCTTCTGCGGTCTGTTCCATCCCATCGACTTGGTTTAAGCACACTCTCTGCTTCTGGGATGTCGGCGACTGGAACGTCACCACTTCTCCTTTCTCATTGACCAGAGTGATAGCACGACTAGCACAATCGATAACTCCCTTGTGCCTTGTTAACCAATCCATCCCAAGAATGACATCTAGGTCCTTGGATTCAAGAAGGATAAGATTGGCTAGAAATCTAGAACCCTGGATTTCTATTAGCATGGAGGGGCAGTAGTGAGCTATGGTCATATCATTCCCAGGAGTATGAACCCACATAGGCGTTCTAAGTTCCACTACTGACAACCCATGTGTTCCCGCAAAACGCTTTGACAAAAAGGAATGCGTAGCACCAGAATCAAAAAGTGTGATGGCTGGAATTGAATTGACAAGAAACGTACCTAGTACCACTTCTGGTGCAGCCTGTGCCTCCTCTGCCGACGCATGGTTGACGCGGGCATGAACAAAATTGGGTCCTATGCGCCTTGGTTTCGGGCACTTGTCGGCGAAGTGTCCGGGCTCGTTGCAGTTGAAGCAGACCAACGATTTTCCGCCGGACTCCTTCTTGGCTTGAGTCGATGAAGCTGGCTGAGCTGAGGCCATTGGTGGGCGCGGAACCGGGTTGCGGTTGAACTGTCCCCCATTGTTGCTGCGGCTGCCAACATTATTGTAGTTGAAGTTGCCGGGCTGGTAAGGTCGATGCTGGCGAACAACCATGGTGGATGGTCCACCCTGCTGTCAGGCAACGAACCGGGGCTTCTGTTGATTCCCTTGATGCGCCCTGAATTGGACTGCCTTCCTCTTTCGATCCATCTTGTTACGTTGATCCTCTTGCCGGATCGCCTTGTCAACTAGCTTCTCGAAATCAGCATAATCTCCTAAGATTAGCTGGTTGGCCAACTCATCATCCAGGCCGGAAAGAAACTTTTCTTGCCTTTCCGCATCAGTGCACACGTCCTCCGAGGTGTAACGTGCGAGACGGTTGAACTCATGGAGGTACTCCGTCACTGTTCGGTTACCTTGGTGGAGTGCTCTAAATTCCCTCTTCTTCTGGGCCACTATGCCGTCAGGAATTTGGGCTTTTCTGAAATTGCGGCAGAATTCTGCCCAAGTGACTTCTGTCCCGGGTGGACGGGTAACCAAATAATTATCCCACCAAGCTGAAGCGGGACCCTGCAATTGATGGGTGGCGAAAGTGACCTTCTCTTGATCATTGCACTGGAGTAGATTAAGCTACTTCTCAATGGCATGGAGCCAATCATTCGCCTTCATGGGATTAGTGGTGCTTGAGAAGACTGGCGGCCGGACACGAAGAAACTCTGGCAACTTGGATTGGGGTGGTGGTTGGTTCTGTTGGGCCTGCTGCTGCTGTTGAGCCTATTGTTGCATCAGTTGCAACATCTGCTGTTGCATTTGTTGATGCTGCTGCTGCATTTGGTGCATCATAGCCGCCATCATCTGAGTCTGGCTAGCCAATACCTGAGCAAGAGTGGGATTCTCAGGTGGTGGGGGAGGAACGTTGCTATTTGCCCCATTGGCTTGTGATCCTGCCGATGGATCCGCATGACCACTGGTGTTGCCACTCGTCATTGTGTTGACCATCTAGAGGAGAAGAACCAGCAGAAAGAGATGGAGAAGAAAAAAAACAGACTACTCAAAAACTAAGCTTTAATATATATTAATTTAACTGTAATTGTTCTGATCTAATTTAAAACACGTCAAACAGCAAGCAAAATCCTTAATAAGATAGCTATACCATAGGCACATGGTATCGACCATCGGCTAAACCCCAAGCAACAAACCTAGCACACAGAATCTAACAAGAAATAAAACTATGAAAAACGGAAAAACTAAGGATAACGAGCCTAATGCTCGGAACGGCTTCCGGAATCCGTCATGGCAGTGTCTCCACTAGTTGGCTCTGTGCTAGAACCACTGCCGTTGCTACCACTGGTGTGGCGTGCAACCAACCTCTGCTACCACTGGCTGGACCCTGGTACGCAGATGCCGGGACGAAGGTGATGGCGAACCCTGGTGACGGCAGCGGAACCGGCGCTGGAGCGGGTGGTGAATTCCTCGGTGCAAGCTGGATACGCACGAGAGCTGTGGTCCTTTTCCTGGGCATGGTGCGAATCCGAAGTCCACCTGGCGCTGGGCGTCTCTGCAACCTAGCATTATCAGCCTTGAGCCGTGCGACTTCATCCTCCAAGCAAGCAATCTTGATCAACTTCTGGTCATTAAGAGCCTTGGATGCCTTGTGAAGATCGGCGTGCATCTTGTCCAGGCCCTTCATCACGGTGCTCATGTGACCGAAGGTAGTGTCGTTCTCCTCTGCTGCGGACTGGTAGGTGCTGCTGTTAGAAGAACTGCCGCGGCGAGGGTGGTAGCGATACGCTGAGCTGTGGAGAGCGTGGTTGTGCAGTTCTCGCATCCTGGCCATCATCAGGTAAGCTGCCTCCTGATAGGTGTGCTCGTCAGATCCTCCTGAAGCGGTGACCACCATATTGGGGAGACTGGTGCCCACGAAGCCATGTACCTCCAAACGGACTCTGAACGGGAACTCGCCACTGAGAGGCTCGATCGTGGTGTACTCCGGCGCTTCAATGTACCGTACAACCAAAGTCATACGGGCAAGCTCTGCCACAAAGCCTTCCATATTCTGACCATGGTGCGTCGAGGGATGGCCTGCCATCTACAGAGGGCAAGGGACGGGAATCAATGCATGCTCAAAACCAACTTTAAAAACAATTTTAAAGAACTCGGGTTACAAAAGGAAATTTTTGGTGCAAGGAACATTTTAAAAAAATCAAATAAACTCTATTGTCCCAATTTTTTTTAAAAAAAAAACTGCAGACAAACTAAACGGCCCTACTTTTTCCCAAAAATCCCAAAAGACAAAGATCCCGAATTTTCCCAAAACAATTTCAAGTTAAGGGCAAATGCACATGAAAAAAAAAGTTTTAGAGGGCTCTTAGGGTTTCCAGTTGGCTTGTGCTACGGTCAAGGTCGGCTCTGATACCAACTTGTCACGCCCAGAAATTCGCTAACCCGAATTCCAAGCAAAATGTGTATTGAAATCCTTGTCCAGGACCAGCCAGGGTATAGAAATGACAAAGTTGCCATACAGATCCACGTCTTACAAACATTATAAAATCTCTTACATAAACGCAGCGGAAAAAGGAAACAAGCTATACTAATAAAATAGACACTCGCAACGTAGCAACTCCAATCCACAGGCATCCTCGATGGTAGCCACAAGCCTACTCTTCTGAAAAGTCTTGCTTTGATACATACTCCAACTCTGATGTGGGGGAAAAATAGAGCAAGACTGAGTACTACCCACTGTACTCAATAAGTCATACCGGAAAGGAAAATAATGATGCAAGTAATAACAAAGGAGGGTGAAAGGGATAATTTGCATAAAATACGCATTTAAAAACAATAGTTGAAGACAGTAGTAAAACGGTTGAGTAAATTAATCATAATTGAACCATCACTGTCCAACGCTACACCACGTTGCGACAGGCCCAAATCATCCACCTGAACTAAACCAGTTCCATTAGATCAAATTATTAGGAGTGTAACTAATCACGGTGAATCTGGTTGATCGCCCATAACCGCGGGCATGGCTATTCGAATAGTTTTACTCTGATCAGAGGTGTACAACTGTACCCACAAGACACAGTCCCACAACACATTACCGTGCGCCGACATACCACCACGGTACACCGAAAAAGGAGCTGTGACAGGACCCTTCGCACAACCCTTCCTAACCAAGTGCACCACCTCAGGTTTCGCCCCTACCTTTACACCAAGGTAGGCAGCCGCCTCTCGTGCCAAGGTAAATCCGGCAGCCGATCAACGGGTACACCCCCGCCGACCCAACTCCATCACGCCCACCCTCGCTTGTGTACGTCGGCTAGGAAAAAGCCATACTACAAATCCAGACATTACCCACGCTGGCTTGTGGAAAGTACGATAATTCTTCCAGGGTTTCCCGCGAACTGGTCCTTAATTGTCATGAGCACGACTATCAAAACCATGTGCTCACAACCCACCATTAGCATATTTTAATTAAATATTAATACCATGGTGGCTCCTAAACCAAAGTGTCATCACAGGGACTACATTAATTAATTGTTTAAGGTGATCCCCTTTAGTGAGCTATGTTAGCTAAGCATGGCTAAGCACTCCTAATCAGCGAATAAACAATTAATTACCCAAGCTATCAAAGGTACAGGATAACCAATATAATTGGCTGAGTACAATAGGTAAGAACCCACATAAAATGGCATTATGAAATAATGCAGCATTTACAGAAAAATAAGGTATTTGTAAATTTAGGCACAATATGATCAATGTGAAGCATGACTTGCCTTGCTCCTGCACTGGGTCGACCTCGGCAATGACCTCGAAATAAACCGGAGAGTCGGAATTACCGGAATCTAAATGACGAACAAAGCACACAAGCAAACAGGCTATAAGTCTACTGAAACAGAGAACAAACTATTTATAATGGATTATAGACATTTTTATGAATTTTCTGCAACTTGAACGGACTTAAACGGAGTTCGGATGCATTAGTTATGAATTTTTAAAGTTATCTGTGCTTTTACTATAACAGAAAAAACCTTAATTGAATTATTGTGCAATAAACCCTAGGGCTGACGTCATGCTGATGGCGGAGGGCTAGGGCTGATGTCAGCGGGCGGTGGCGGCTCCGACAGGTGGGCCCCACCTGTCGGCAGCATGGGGATCCCGGTCCACGGTGGACCGAGTCCGCCGGCCAGCGGCAGCGGCGCACCACGTGGCGCACGCGTGACGCCGACGCGGCAGCCACGCGGTGGGCGGCATGACGACGCGGCGGCCACGCGGCGCGCGCGGCGCCGGCGCGGGACCGACGCGGCGGCCACACGGCAGCCAGGCCCCGGCCATGGCGCGGCGGCTGGCACGGGCGGCGCGCGAAGCCGGGGCGCGGGCGGTGGCGGATGCGGCGGCGGAGTGGTGGTCGAACGGCGCGGGCAGCGGCGGAGCGGCGGCCGAAGGAGGAGGGAGGAGGAAAAGGCAGCGGCGCTCACCAGCGACGACGAAGACGACGGTGGCAGCGACGGATCTAGGGTTTGGGGGGACGGCGGTGCAAGGGGAAAACGGAAGAGGAGTCGCGGGCGGAGAAAAATAAATTGGAGAGCCGAGCGGCGCGGGCGCGGCGGCCGGCCGAGTCGGAGACGACTCGGGCAAGGGCCCCACCCGTCAGCGGCCCAGCGGGCGGGGGAGGCTGCGCGGACTTCCAGCGCTCGGGCCGCAGCCTTGGCCTGGCCCGGGAAGGGGAATCGGCGGGGCGCGGCGCAGCGGCTTGGGTCCGGCTGGGCCGGTCCGGGAGAGAAGGGGAATTGGGCCGACGGCCCAAAAAGGAAAACAAAGAATAAGAAAAGGAAAAAGATTTTTCCCTGGGATTTATTTATTGCGCTTGAGGATTTTAATTGATTAAAATTATTTTTAGGGCTCTGAAAATTCCACTAAAAATCCTGTTAGTGTATTTTAACATGGGAAACTCAAGAAAAATCCCACCATGCCAATTCCACTTGATTAAATATATTTTTAAATTGGAATTTGCTCTAGGTTAAAAAGGAAAAATTTGTTTTACGCGATTTAATTTACGATTTTTACCTAGGTTCTGCGGTCTAACCGACGAGACATCGGTGGTCAGACTAGCGGCATCACAGTGATCAGACCGGCGGGGACATGGCGGTCAGACCGGTGACGTAGGCAGAGGCGACTTTGGGGCAATTAGACCGAAAGATCAATACCGGTCAGACCGATGGCAAAGGCGCGGTCAAATCGACGGATCTATTTTGGTCAGATTAGTCTATATCAATTTGAGGGTAACTTTTAATTCCGCTAAAAGTTTTGGTTTTTGGGTACTACAACCATTCATACCCCCTCTGGTTGGCTTAGTTCTTACTTTTTGATACTACAGATTGATCTTGATAGTTTGATTTGTTGACGGCGATGTACTCTCGTCAGGTCATATATCCTAGGGCCAAAGTTGTTGAAGTATCCCTCGTCAAAAAATCCACAATGACAATGTCTTGACAAAAATTGAGATAACGAGGGTCTTGCTTCATATGAGAAGGCACTCCGGTCAGGTCGTATCTACTAAAACCGAAGTTGTTGAGGAGTTTGTCGTTGAAAAATCCACCTCTTAAGGCTATCTCATCAAAACTTTGAAACACAAAGTCTCCCTACCTGGCGCATCACTGTCGACGGGCTATACCCACAAACGGTATTTGTAGAGTATGAGATTGTTATAAGAGATAGGGATTTTTATACAGGTTACGTAAGATGAGGTAAAAAAGACGAGAGATAGGGACTTTTATACAGGTTCGGGTGTGAGGACACCCCGGGTTAAATATTATGTAAGTTATCTGAAGTGATAGCGTGAATTGTTTAGTTGGATGGGGTCTAGTAATAATCGAGTAAAACAGTAACCATCCAACCCCATTGCTTCCCTATTAAGTCAAATAGCATACATAGTATAAAACCTAAAGCGTCGAGTAGAGAGCATACGGGATATTGCTGGGACTTTAGCATGTCAGTCAACTTCAGCTTGAGACCTGCCCATCAAACCACACGAAGATGGCGACCTACGACATCTCAGGAGACTTGACAAAAATCGCTAAAGCTCTACGATATCCCAAATGCTCAATACTCATACCGATGTAGAACTAGATCCCAGGAAAAGCTATAGTTCCACACTTTCATCTAAGCGATGAAAATCAGAATAATAAGGAGTAAACACAAATGAACTTTACTCTACATTTTAATTTAAATAGATGGGCCAAACGGCCAGATAATTACTGATCCGCGGAAGCTTGGCTACCCAAAACCACAAGCAGCCGACTAGGAGATACCCTTTTTGGATCCGGTCCTAGAAGAAACAACGTTTTCCCGAATCACTCAGATTAGACTAAGCATGCAACCTGCAAAATGGATATTCCAATAATACAAGAGTCAGTACATTAAACGAGTTAATGTACCGGCAAGCATAAGGTAATCCTAACATAATACATGCATGGCTTATAATCGAGAAGAGCTATGTATGTAGCTCATTTCAGCGTAAAGCAAATTTTAGTGCACAATTCTTTTCAAAAGAGTTGATGATTCAATTAACAAAACATTAACATAGATAGATCATAACATTTACTATATCAACATCATAAACATATTCTTGTTACCCATACCGGCAACAAGTCATAATCTCATCATAATAATATACTTGATTGCCCACCCGGCATCAAGTCTCACATTCATCATCAACAAATCACGATTATCGTAATCTTAGCCCAAGATACCATTTCCAATTCCATAGTTCACAAATCATCATTTGAAAACATAAATCAAAAGTAAAGTCCATACTCATGACACCTCACCAAGTCGCTCATGACCGTGAGCACGGCTAATCGATTAGTTTTAGTCTCTGCAGAGTTTGTACAGCTTTACCCACATGATATGAGCACTCTAGTTTGTTTTGTGTTTGCAAAGCACTACCACACTCTTCATGGTGAATGTGGTCTAGAGGTCACAACGTAGCCTTTATGTTACTTAACGCCTAACCTTGCATCAGTGACGGCAAGTGTGAATCCATCTAGGGAATGACCCAGAACCGTTAGGAGGCGGGCCCATGCCTTAACCTAACGCCGTGGCAGCGAACACATCCGTTCCCCCACAAGGCACTTAACCATTGAATTGGACAGACTTAGACGCCTATACTATGAGGCGGACCATCCGTCCCCTCACAGAACACATACAGCTAGTAATATTCGCTAGCATCATAATCAACGCACACACATGAGTAGTTCCTATGAATCATCGCTCAGACTAATTCATTCTACTCCGGCCTACCAATATGCAAGGTTAGACTTTAAGCAACTTAATTAGCTAAGGCCACCCCATAATAGCACATGTGGACGTATGATATACTTAAGTTGGTGACACGAAGTTCAGTCCTTAATTAACTCAAGCGAACACTCCCCCTATCGGCTTGCAACTACCACCATATGCACACCACTTGCCGGCCAAGTCTAAAATCATTTTACTCACACTTTAGTTCGCAAACACTTAACATTTACATTATAAAACCAGCATTAACCAAATATTCAAAATCCCATTCATAAATCCATAAGATTGTTCATTTGTATAGCTCTAGGCATGGCTAAGCACATGGCATATATATAAATACATATAAACACTTCATTGAGCATATATAAAGTAATCGAACCCATCTTATGGTTACAAATGAAAGGGGTAACAACATAACAAGGTAGATTATGCAGCAATAAGGTCATAGCTACCATTTAATAAGTTTCAAATATCGTTTTTAGTCAAATACATATGCAGTTTCGCAAACAAAGCATTTCATCTCCCAAATCATGAATTTCAATGTGATCAAAGGAGAGGGGAGGTATAAACTTGTCTTGATCTGGAACAATGTGATTACCACCTAAATCACTCTTTCACCGTTGACGCGAATTATCTATACAAATGACATGATATTGTTGGCGTAGAATTTCGACCCGCCCAACAAGAAAGCGGGTTCCACGTTTCCACGGTGGCCTGGGAGGCCTGCTTAACTCCAGTGCAGGTCCAATGGCTTGCCTAGGTGCGTGTAGGACATGCCAGTTGATTTGATCTGCAATCAACAAGAATAAACAAGTAAACCATGTGAGAAACAATGACCGATCGGCCGATAGGCCGATACTGCATCGTGGAGGCCTAGCCGATAGGGCAAAGCTATATCGGCTTACTTGAGGTAATAATATGATGTAACTGATAAAACAGATCTAATCCCATCGGCCCATGTTAATGTGTTTATAATAAATTACTGGAATCGGCCGATGAGGGTTGCATAAAGATAAATACACTAACTAATACCCTAGTGCGAACTTATACAAGCCAATCGACCAATATAAATACACCAATCACAGAGAGATCCTGAGAATACTCTATTACCGATATATTTATATTCACCAATCCGCCTGCATAAGTGGCGAATACATGTAAGAACATAGCTGATCACATGCATTAGGTAAGACCGGCTGAAACCCCGGTGCTATCCTTAATTACGATCGGAAAATAGGCTTTGGGTTAAATCTCGAAACACGACTAAGGTTGATAGCAACTCAGAGTGTAGATCGAGAATTAACACAAAGAAAATCAAGTCGTCGATCGCTTTTAGGGATGGTAGATGCCTTAGATAATCTAGACGAGCAAACTAATTCGATCGTCGTCGGCAATAAACCCTAAAACGAGTTAGCCACTGGCGAGATAGAATTAGAAAACCGCATCAAGATTAGCTAACACACGATAAACGACGATCACATCGCCAGGGCTTAACGTGCCTAAAGCGACACGCTAACCCCGACGATGTAGATCGTCGGGTACGAGTTCTTACCTTTGCTCTGGGGAAGCAAGAACTCGTTAGGAGTTAACCTCTTGCGAGGGTTGGCGATGCGCCGAAGGTAGATGAAACTTAATTGATTGTGTGATTGATTGAGAGAGTTTCTATGTACAAACTAACGGGATATTTATACCCGAGATTACAACACGGTCCGTGTAGGACATGATCTTATCTCTAATTAACAAACAAGTCTTTGCGGCAGACTCTTGCCAAAAATTAGATCTAAACCTACTTGATTTAGAAGATACAATTGCCTAAAACCGAGCCTTATCTCTATTTGGCAACCACCTTGAAGTTTATCTCGAGCCCAGAACAAGGCCACACTGACACTGTCAATTTCCAGCCTCTATCGGCCGATGACCATATTGAATCCGTATCGGCCGATACGCTCTTCCTGGTAGCGCCTCTCCTAGTCCGATACGCCTACCGAGTCCGATACGAGACCTGGTCTGACTCCAATCCAGCCCTTCTCTCCGCGTCGGTTTCCTCTCCCTTCTCCGGGCCGATTACGAAAATCTGCTGTTAACACATGCCCCCCAATTCCGCTTCATTATGTAATGTGGCGGAATTAGCTTCGAAGAACCCATCGACTTCTTTGCTAGGGTTCGTCTGAAAACCGCGCAAATCCAGGCTCATAACTTCTCGCCGCCGATTTCCTTGCGCAATTCCTCGTCCAGCCCTTTGCACCTCGCAAATCCGGCGACTCCCCGGTGTCTCCCCGGTACCGACCCCTCCAACAGCGACCTCCTCGACAACAACAATGGCTTACGCACCGTTCTACGCTTCCGAGATCCCCGTGGTGAGTCAATCCTTTCTGAATCCACATTTTCATTTTTTCGCCGATTTCTTGAAACTAGGGTTTCTGCTTTTGCCCCCCGGGTCATTACCTTATATCACTGTTCATATGCCGTAGGTCTTCAAAGATCAAATCTTAATCCCCACCAACGACAAATCCCACCGGTTCCTTCTAGGCCCCGTGGGCAACTACGACTCAACATGGTTGATAAACGCAGAGACCAACAGAGTTCCTTTCAAACAAGCCAAGCCCAATGTTTCTTCTTGGATGCACACCTTTAGATCCTGGCCGTCAAAGCTCAATGGTTACAGAACCTGGCACAAAAGGATTGCTGCGACCAAGCAGGTTCACTGGGATGAAATAGGAATCGGCCAATACATCACTCTGTCCCTGGCTGACACCAAGAAAAATGAACCACTTATGTCAGCGGCCACCTATTTCTGGTCTAGCACCTTGAACGCTTTCTTGTTCCAGCAAGGTCCGATGACCCCAACGCTGATTGACGTCAAGCTGCTAACCGGACTAGACATCCAATCTGAGATCAACCCCTTCAGTCTCCTAACAAACAACAACCACAAGTTGAAAACCAAGAAGATCGGAGGCTGGTCTGGGTACATTTCTGAGCATATGGAACAAGGATCAGTCTCAAAGAGGGAACATGTGGCCTTCCTGACACTATGGTTGGAAAGATTTGTTTTCTGTGGATCAACCTGCGGCCCCACTACAAATTGCCAACACTTGGCTCAAGCTCTGGTTGATAAGAAACAAATCCCCCTTGGCCGATATCTCCTGGGAGCTGTCTATCGGCTACTTCATATTGCCGCTCAAGATCTGATGCTGAAGCAAACTGTGGCGCATGGAGGACCATGGTGGTTTATCCAACTTTGGTTAACTATCCATACCAACACCATAGTCGATCGGCCTCCACTATCGGACTCCTGCTTCCCATCGAAGTACGCCGATCACGAAGATCCCAGAACCAGAAGGTGCATGTCTTTTGGAGAAGCGGCTTCTGTCTATCCTGGAGCAGATCAATCGGCCGAAGACATGTCCACATGGTTCATCCGATTCTACACCGGCCCCCCATCAATTAAGATGGACATGTTCATCTACACCTCAGACCAGGGTTTTGAACTCCCTGACGATCTCCACTTGGACCTGGTGAATGATGACATGGAGTCACGGGAATCATTTATGATCGGCATCACCCCATGCCTGCTCCCAGTAGGCATATTCCAAGGAAGAAGCACCAACATGTCCTATGAATTCTACAATCCCATGGTGGCCGCTAGACAGTGCGGGCTTGGACAACTCCCCATCAGCTTATACTTCCATAAACTCCTAGAGAGCAGAGGCACGGTGTCATCAGCGCTGATCATGAGTAAAGCACTGGAGATTGAAATCCCAAACCTGGGTGACTGCGACCGATTGCATCTGAGCGCCTTCATCCACATCAACTTCCAAGCATGGTGGCAAGAATGGGCTGCTCATATCTTCCACCAATCGGCCAGATTTTATCTAACGGAGCTTATCCAGGATATCAGCCCTCAAGTCCCTGACGGCCCGATTCCATCCGTGAGCAATAGTGGACAGAAAATTTCTTATGCTCAAGCCGTGACTCCATCAGGATCAACTATTCTGGAGTCAATCATCGGCCTTATTGCCCCAAAGATATCATCACTACTCCAAGAGCCGATGACCAAAGAAAACCCCAAGAGGAAGGCGCCAGCAAAAGGAAAATCTCAAAAAACTAGCAAGAAAGCCAAGACTGATGATCAAGCCGATCTTGATGAACTAGACCCCTCCATGCAAGAATTCCTTGATGAAAAAGTGATGGAGGAAGAGGTCGACGCAGCAGCTGCCGATGCGCCTGAAGAAGAAGATCCATCAGCCGAGACCACTAAGGAACCATCAGCCAAAACCACCGCAATCCCACCGGCCAATGACCAAGCCGATACCACCCAACCAAGGAAAACCAGGCACGCAATCTGCAAGGTAACACATGTCCTTTCTTGAATTTATGTAATCTCCTTCTGTTGGTATGTTACACCTTAATCCCTTGCAGGTTCTTGCGTCGTCTTTGTTGAAGGAACGAACTCAATCGGCCCCTTTTAGCAAGAACTAAAAAGGCAACTTTGCAAAGGCGCGAACGAGCCAAGGACCGATTGAGAACTCCTTCTCCTTCTCCACCACCCTCTCCGATTGCTTCGGTAAGAGTTAATTTTACATCGTCCCTCTAGCAGCATAGTTCTGCTCACCATCTTCTTGCTTTTCTTCAGCCAAGGGCTTCATCACCTGCACCACATCGGCAAACCCCCTCGCCTACTGTTTCAAGACAACAAAAAGAAGCCGATGCAAGCACAACCGATACTCCAACACAGGTAACCAAGATCATTTTGATCCCCTTTGCCGATTCTCGTTTGACTAGGCTAACCTTGCCCTATATTGATATTTGCAGAACTTAGCCGATATGTTCTCTTTTGATATCGGCCAATTTCTTGATGATGAGGACAAGGAGCCACCCATCACAGCCAAGGCGTCGATCTCTGACGAACTGAAGAACCGGCTGTCCGATATTGCCAATCGGCTGGAGTCATCACTAGAGTTTTTGGTGGAGGATTGCACTCCCATCAGAGTCAGGGTACAAGAAATTCAAGATCAACTGCCTGAAGACCTGATGGAGACCCTGACACCGGCCATCTTCTTGGAACAATACCGATTCAAGCTTCACAAGGCGAAAGACAGACTCGCGGAGCGACGGGAACGTGAGAGACTGGAATCGACCCTATCCGTTAGCATGGCTCAAGCCAATTCTGACATAACCAGACTGGATGAGCTAGCTGTGGAGCCGATTGTCTTGAAGAACAGACTTGAAGAACTCCACCACCTTGAAGCAGACCTAGAATCGAAACTGAAGCCGGAATAGCTGCATCACCTAACGCCATAGAAGACCAAACGGCGAAGCTGAAGGCATCGGCCAAGTACCTTGCAACCCTGAGCAAATCCTTAAAGCCGATTCCAGGGTCGGTGGCCGATGACGCCCAACCCATAGAAGATATTGATCAAATCCGCCGTAGGGCCATTGCAGCTATTGCAAACTTTATAGAGTGATGTAATATATTTTGTGTCCTTCTTGTACACAGATATTCTCCTATTGTAATTAATCTCATCGGCCAATCAGCCGAATTAGATCTCAACCTGAAAAAGTCCAAGTCTGAAAAATTTTGAAACCAATTTTGAAACCAATTTTGAAACCCATAAACTTGAATCCTTGAATCAATCTAACAATCTTGAAAAATTGCGCATCGCACTTATATATATGCCTCCCAAATTTTAGAAGATGAGGGCTCATGTTGTAAAATTTGAACTAAGGACGATAGTATATATCGGCCATCTAAGGATGATGCATAGTACATCGGCTGTGATCATAAATCGGCTGGAAGGCCGATCCTGAATCGATCCATACGCTTGGATAATATTTCTTTAAGTATTTGCCGTTAAGAGCTCTGCCGTAAACTTCTCCATCTAATCCTCTGAGCAGATAAGCATTACGGGGAACACATCGATGAATCTGAAAAGGACCTTCCCAATTAGGTGACCACTTGCCGAATCTATTATCTCTAGAACCAATCGGCATTATTAATTTCCAAACAAGATCCCCTTCCTCAAAAGACTTGGCAACAACTTTTTTATTATAATGACGAGCAACTCGATCTTTATCGCGCTTTATTGTCTCCAATGCCCGCAATCGGACATGTGCCAAGTCATCCAGCTCATCGACCATAAGATTATGGTATTCATCGGCTGTCAAGTCGTCTTGCAAGGCAATCCACCTTGAGCCGATGTTGGTCTCCCATGGCAGCACAGCTTCGTGCCCATAAACCAGCTGATAGGGTGGCACTTGAGTTGCACCATGACAAGCCATCCGATACGCCCAAAGGGAATCGGCCAGCGTGATATGCCACCATCTCGGCTGTTCATCAATTTTTCTCTTGATTAACTTGATTAAAGTCTTGTTGGAAGCTTCTGCCTGTCCATTAGCTTGCGCATAATATGGGGAAGAATTCAATAGCTTGACACCCATGCTTTCAGCAAACTCGACAAACTCATCGGATACGAAGATTGATCCTTGGTCTGTAGTCAATGTCTGTGGTAGCCCAAACCGATATATTATATACTCTTTGACAAATTGAATTGCGTCCTTGGATCAACCTTCTTAAGGGGAACGGCCTCAACCCACTTTGTGAAGTAATCTGTAGCCACTAGTATATATTTGTGTCCCTTGCTTGATGGCGGGTTTATCTGGCCGATCATATCTATTCCCCATCCATGAAATGGCCACGGCTTTATGATTGGATGCATAGCCAATGCCGGTGCTCTCTGAATTGCTCCAAATTTCTGACAATCTTGACATCCTTTATAATACATGAAACAATCCTCTAGCATTGTCAGCCAAAAATATCCAACGCGCTTTAAAAGCCATCTCATTTTATGGGCCGATTGATGTGTTCCACAAATCCCTTCATGGACCTCGCTCATAACAACTTTGGCTTCTTCGAGACTCAAGCATTTGAGCAAGACACCATCAATCTTCCGATAATATAGATCATCGTCCAGTAAGACATACTGTAAAACTTTATACTTCATTCTTCGTGACGCCGATTGAGAAGGGTTTCTCAAATACTCGATGATATCAAATCTCCAGTCATCGGCATCCACGGTAGCAATTTGAATCTGAACATCTTTAGCCATCGGCCTGTATCCTGATGCCCCCTGAGCTAAATTATTGGCCTCGAAGTTCTGCTTCCTGGGTATATGCCTCATCGTCACAATCTTGGAAGCTTGTAACAACTCCTTGCACTCCTCATTGTAAACTCTGAGAATATCATTCTTGCATTCATACTCCCTAGAAAGTTGATTAATGACCAACTGTGAATCACCAATGATCTCTACGGAATCGGCCTCAACCTCTTGTAATAACTGCAAACATTTGAGAACAGCCTCATACTCTGCTTGATTATTAGTATAATAAGGCTTGATAGTAAAGGCAAACTCGAAGCTTGCCCCCCGAGGGGATATGATGACTAGGCCGATACCGCATCCATGTCTGCAAACAGACCCATCAAAATACAATATCCATGGCACAATATCTGAATATGTAATTGAATCATCTCTATGCTGAACAATAAAATCGGCCAGGGCTTGTCCCTTGATCCCTTTGACCGATTCATACCGTAAGTCGAACTCTGTTAAGGCAAAAATCCACTTCCCAATTCTTCCTTTCAACACGGGAGCCGATAACATGTATTTCATCACATCGGCCTTGCTTACCACAATGCACTCATTGGAAAGTAAATAATGCCTCAATTTAGTACATGAAAAATATAAGCACAAACATAGTTTCTCCACTGGCGTGTACCTTGTTTCAGCATCTAGCAACCTCCTGCTGAGATAGAAAATAACCCGTTCTTTGCCGTCAATATCCTGCACCAGAATTGTGCCGATAGACTTCTCATCGGCCGATAGGTACAGCCTGAACGGAACTCCCTTCTGTGGAGGAATTAGAACTGGTGGGGAGCTCAAATATTCTTTGATGTCGTCCAGCGCCTTTTGCTGCTTGTCACCCCATGTAAACTCTTGATCGTCTTTTATCTTCAATAACGGAGTGAACGACTCTATTCTTCCTGAGAGGTTAGATATAAAGCGCCGGACAAAGTTGATCTTGCCGAGCAGAGATTGTAACTTGGTCTTGTTCGTCGGAGGCTTGATCTTCTTTATAGCGTCGATATTCTTCTGTGTAATCTCAATTCCTCTTTCGTGGACCAAGAAACCCAAAAACTGACCGGCCGATACGCCAAAGGCACATTTGTTAGGGTTCATTTTGAGACCATACTTCCTTGCTCTTTCAAGTACCTTGCGTAAATCGGCCAAGTGCATATCATACTCTCTTGACTTTACGACGACATCATCGATGTAAACTTCAATCAAAGAGCCAATAAGATCATGAAAAATATAATTCATGGCCCTCTGATAAGTAGCTCTAGCGTTTTTCAAGCCGAAGGTCATAACAACCCACTCGTACAGGCCGATTGCCCCCGGACACCGGAAAGCTGTCTTGTGGATATCTTCCTCAGCCATGAAAATCTGGTTGTAGCCTACGTTCCCATCCATGAAGCTGATAATCTTGTGTCCAGACGCAGCATCAACTAGCAAATCGGCCAGCGGCATAGGGTACTCGTCCTTTGGTGTTGCTTTGTTTAGATCTCTGAAATCGATACACACTCTGAGCTTGCCGTTTTTCTTCATCACTGGAACTATGTTGGAGACCCACTCCGCGTATCGGCATGGTCTGATAAAGTTGGCATCGTAAAGTTTTGTGATCTCTGCCTTGATAGCTTCGTGCATATCGGCCTTAAATCTCCTAGGAGCTTGTTTAAATGGCCGATAGACTGGTTTGATAGGTAACCGATGTTCTACGATCGATCGGCTTAATCCTGGCATCTCATGGTATTTCCATGCAAAACAATCCATGAATTCTTTCAAAAGATTTATCAAATTATTCTTATATTCCCTTGGCAGGTTAGCACTTACATACGTCGGCCTAGGCCTATCACCTATCCCTATATCAACCTCTTCAAGTTCATCGGCTGACGTAAAGCCTTGTCCCAACTTCCCGTCTAGCTCATCCACCGCGTCGTCTGTGTAGGGACTAGCTTGCTCATCTTGGACAATGGATGGCACATCTTTGTTAAAGCAACTGCTTGTCTTGATCTTCAATCGTCTCGATATCGCAATCAGTTACTTTGAGGAAATCGGCGTCCCAGACTCGCCTGAATAAGCAGTCGATTCCCTCCATCTCCCAAACTGCGAGATCGGTATTGGCCATGTGTACTGACCGATTGGCCTGCAAGATCTCGACCTGGTCCCCTTGCCATTGTATAAGGCATTGGTGCATCGTTGAAGGGACGCAACAGTTTGCGTGGATCCAATCCTGTCCCAACAACAAGCTGTAGGAACCCTTTCCATCGAAGACGAAGAAGGTGGTGGGTATCGTCTTGTTGCCCACGGTGAGTTCCACGTTTAGTACCCCCTTCGCCTCAGACGCGTTGCCACCAAAGTCTTTCAGCACCATGTTGGTCTTGATGAGGTCTTCAGATACTTTTCCAAGCTTCCTGAAGGTTGTGTACGGCATTAAGTTTACCACCGCGCCGCCATCGACCAGCATCTTCGTCATCGGCTGCCCATTAACGAATCCTTTGATGTACAATGGCCGGAGGTGCCTGTAGCTGGCGTCGATTGGCTTGTCGAACATGGCTTGATGAGGTGACAACTGTAGTTTAGCCGAGGACTGCTCATCGTTGGCTACCACTTCATCGGCCGTCTGCACGCTGTACTCCGCTGGCAATATGAAAACCATATTAACAAAAGCCGATGCTACGCCTTTACCTTTTGCGGACGCAGGTGCTTGAGCTGATTTGGAGGTGCCCTCATCGGCCTTGACCACCGCAGATTTTATTCTCCACTCCTTCTTGGTCTTGGCTGGCCGATGGGCTATTGTCGCCTGTTGCTCTTGGATCGCTCCTTCCTCCTTAGCCTCTGAACACGCCGTTTTTGTGTCTTGCTAAACACGTCGCTTGGGCACCACTGGGGGTTCTGGACTTGCTCATCGCCCTCGGTCTGATGATCATGGTGCATCGACCCTAGCCTCTCGTGTACAGACTTTCTCTGCTTACTTGGCCGATGCACTTGCTTGCTCAAGCTGCCCTGATAGGAATCTTCTACATCATTACACGCAGGGCACTCTTGGATGGATGGCAACCTCATTCCTTCATTCTAGCAGAAACGGAAAAATTCGCACTCCCAATGAGGGTCATAGGAGTTGTCTTGATTGGCGTAATCCTATGCTTGTTCCTCCCGCCTTCACTGGTATTTTCTAATCAGGCCCTCGGAGGTCTGATGAGGTCGCTTGCCGGTCCGATGGCCATCGCCGTCGGCCCTGTCCGCCCGCACCATGTTGACTGGGAATGGGTGTCCTTCTATCTTCATCGGCCGCTTGGCATCATCGATCTTAATCCTGCCTTGCTCGATGGCCGATTGGATCTGTTGTTGGAAGATTTTGCACTCGTTGGTATGATGGGAATACGTGTTGTGCCATTTTCAATACCTTCTCTTCTTGATTTCTTCGGCCGATGGCAGTACATGACCCACTGGTAGCTGGATCTGCTTCTCTCACAGGAGTAGGTCAAATATTTTGTCGGCCTTGTTGATGTCGAAGTCGTATTTATCCTCTTTTTCGCCCTTCTTGGCCCACTGGCACGTTGTCGGCTTCTTCATCCGGGCCCACTCGGCTAGGTCGACATCGGCGTCTTCTTCATCATCTTTGTCGGAGGCGTACTGATAGACTGTATTGATTTTCTTCGCGAACTTCTTTGCCTCCTGGAATCGTTGCTCGTGGGCCGATACTCGTTGGGGTAGTTGTGCTAGGCTGTCGAATTCTTGAGAGGAGAACCTCTCTCGTATCGGCCCCAGTAATCCTTGAAACGCCAAATCGGCCAGCTGTGAATCGGTCAAGCTGAGGCTGTAACACCTATTCCTTATGTCCCTAAATCTTTGAATGTACCCTGGGACCAATTCATCAACCCATTGCCTGATGGCGGTAAGATCAGACAGTTTCATCTCTTGCACGCCGTTATAAAAGTATCTGTGAAACTGCTTTTCTAGATCTATCCATCCTCTGATGGATTGCAGGGTAACGAGGAAAACCATGTAAATGCTAACCCTGATAAAGACAGGGGGAAAAATCTCACCCTCAATGCCTCTGTGGCCGATGCCTCCCCACACTGTGCTAGGAATCGGCTCACGTGCTCGTCCGTAGAGACGTTGTCCTGCCCTGAAAACTTGGAGAAGTCCGGGATTTTGTATCGGCTTGGCAGTGGCACTCTGTCAAACTCCTCGGGATATGGATGCCGATACACTGTAGAACTTTCCTTGGGCTTCAAGCCAAACTGATCTCGCATCACCTCGGCTATCATGTCGGCCCAGTATCCTGCGGGCTGATGCGCGAGGTCCTAGCTGTAAGACTGCTGCAGGCCCTCTGCCCGATACTGCCTGGGGGAGTACGGTTGGTAGTGGTGATTCAAGTTCTGTGCGTCGTACTACCCTGTGGTGTACTGCTGGTAGCCTTGCGGCACGTTGTATGCAGCTGGTTGGGGTGGGTTGCCAGTCATGGGGATTTGAGGTTGTCTGGCCAATGGCAGGTTGACAGGAGCTTGCTGCATCGGCTCGATCACTGATTGTTTCCCCTTTGTCCATTGTGCATACTGTTCCTCCGTGATGTGCTGAGGGCTTCCTCCCATTTGCCTGGTGAGGACCAGCGGCAAGGTTGATGTCGGTTGCGCCGATGGAGGTGGCATCGGCGCCGTCGGCTGTGGAGCCGTGCTTAGGTCGGTCCTCAAAGTCCGATAAGCAGGCAACTTATTTTCTGGCAAGAAAATCAGCCCTTGAGGCTTGTACTAGTGGATTGAACCATCTAGGATGGACTTGACCGTATTGGTCAACGTGTTCACCAGGATCCCCGACTGGTTGACTAGCGCAGAATGAACTGCAAAGTCGATTTGATCTTGCAACGTCGGTGTAGCGTTTTCTTCGGTCTTGACGACGTGGTCGTGTGCCGCCGCCGACGTGCTAGCTCCATCTCCAGGGCTCGGCATTACCATCTTAGATTTCTGGATGAGGGTGCCTTGCCGAGTCCTAGAGTATGTCTGCAGGGACATATTTTGGAACTGCTCGACTAGTTTGTCCATCTCAGCCTTCTGCTCTTCATTGAGCTGGTCGACGGTCATGGAGACGACATTCTCCTCGGAGATCTCAGCCTGCTTTGACATCTTGCAGTGGTCTTCTTGTTGTTGCGAAGCTTGCGTTCTTGTGGTCCCACCAGACGTGCCAAAAGCGTGTTGGCGTAGAATTTCGACCCGCCCAACAAAAAAGCGGGTTCCATGTTTCCACGGCGGCTTGGGAGGTCTGCTTAACTCCAGTGCAGGTCCAATGGCTTGCCTAGGTGCGTGTAGGGCGTGCCAGTTGATTTGATCTGCAATCAACAAGAATAAACAAGTAAACCATGTGAGAAACGATGACCGATCGGCCGATAGGCCAATACTGCATCGTGGAGGCCTAGCCGATAGGGCAAAGCTATATCAGCTTACTTGAGGTAATAATATGATGTAACTGATAAAACAGATCTAATCCCATCGGCCCATGTTAATGTGTTTATAATAAATTACTGGAATCGGCCGATGAGGGTTGCATAAAGATAAATACACTAGCTAATACCCTAGTGCGAACTTATACAAGCCAATCAACCAATATAAATACACCAATCACAGAGAGATCCTGAGAATACTCTGTTACCGATATATTTATATTCACCAATCCGCCTGCATAAGTGGCGAATACATGTTAGAACATAGCTGATCACATGCATTAGGTAAGACCGGCTGAAACCCCGGTGCTATCCTTAATTACAATCGGAAAACAGGCTTTGGGTTAAACCTCGAAACACGACTAAGGTTGATAGCAACTCAGAGTGTAGATCGAGAATTAACACAAAGAAAATCAAGTCGTCGATCGCTTTTAGGGATGGTAGATGCCTTAGAAAATCTAGACGAGCAAACTAATTCGATCGTCGTCGGCAATAAACCCTAAAACGAGTTAGCCGCTGGAGAGATAGAATTAGAAAACCACATCAAGATTAGCTAACGCACGATAAACGACGATCACATCGCCAGGGCTTAACGTGCCTAAAGCGACACGCTAGCCCCGACGACGTAGATCGTCGGGTACGAGTTCTTACCTCTGCTCTGGGGAAGCAAGAACTCGTCGGGAGTTAACCTCTTGCGAGGGTTGGCGATGCGCCGAAGGTAGATTAAACTTGATTGATTGTGTGATTGATTGAGAGAGTTTCTATGTACAAACTACCGAGATATTTATACCCGAGATTACAACACGGTCCGTGTAGGACACGATCTTATCTCTAATTAACAAACAAGTCTTTGCGGCAGACTCTTGCCAAAAATTAGATCTAAACCTACTTGATTTAGAAGATACAATTGCCTAAAACCGAGCCTTATCTCTATTTGGCAACCACCTTGAAGTTTATCTCGAGCCCAGACCAAGGCCACGCTGGCACTGTCAATTTCCAGCCTCTATCGGCCGATGACCATATTGAATCCGTATCGGCCGATACACTCTTCCTGGTAGCGCCTCTCCCAGTCCGATACGCCTACCGAGTCCGATACGAGACCTGGTCTGACTCCAATCCAGCCCTTCTCTCCGCGTCGGTTTCCTCTCCCTTCTCCGGGCCGATTACGAAAATCTGCTGTTAACAGATATGTACATAAATACCAAATCATGCAAAAAATACAAAATGCTCTAAAATGCATGATTTGTGTCCAGTGGATAGGTTCTGACCTAACATGAATTTAGATAAAAGAATTCTTATTTTATCTCTTTTCATTTGTGATTTATGGATTTCCCAAGTTTGTATTGACATATTGGATTATTTACTAATGTATTGTTGTGAAACATTTTTAATATATGATTTTTGTCACGTCCTGATAAATTCACCCCAAGTTAAAAATCGTTCGTTAAAAGGAATAATAGAATTAATTAAAATTCAAAAAGAAAATCGCAAACACTAAAATACGAGCAAGAAAAATTCGAAAGTGGCTTGGAGTATTTTTCCTAAATTCTCCATGCCCTAAATTGGTCCCTCAATTTTTACGTGAATTTTCAGAGCACAAGAAATAATTTTAATGCAACAATAACCAATTTCAGATTTAATTAAATGGAAAACCTAAAAATAATTCTCTCCCTCTCTTTGGGCCACTTTCGACCCAAAGTCCTCCTCCTCTCCCTCGGCCTGCCGCCAAAGTCTCCTTTTCGTCCTCCCTCTCCCCCTCCCTCTTGGGCCTTTTTTTTACCCTTCTCAGCCCATCTCGTCTCCCCGCCCCTTGGCCCAGCCGCCCCCCACCGGCCTGCCCTCCTCCTCACGCGGCCCAGCCAGCCCAGGAGGCAAGACGTCGTCGTCTTCCTCCTCCAGCCAAGCCGACGCTTGTTCCTCTCCCTCTCGACTGAACAGTAGCACTGCCGCCCCTTTGATCTCCTTCCTCGGTTGTTTTCCCTCCAAAGTAATTGCAAAAATCGGTTCCTCTCCTCTTCTTCTTCAATTTCCCCAAGTTTCCCACTCTTGATTCGGCTTAAATTCGTGGGGATTTAATCCCTGTCCTTTGGCTGCCATCGATGGCTGGCCGACGAGCTCCCCAGCCGTCCCCTCCTTTCCCCGGCCGTCCCCTCATCTCTCTGGCCGTCCCCTCCTCTCCTCCGGCCTATAAATGGCGCGGCATCCTCCCTTCCTCTCCTTTTGCCTCTCCACGTGCGGCCTCCTCTTTCCACCGCGCCGCCAACTCAGGCTGCCCTTCCCCATTGGCCGGAGCAGCACTGACCGTGCCGTCGCCTTCCCCGACATCGCAGCTGCTCCCATCTCTCCCGGCCTCGCCTTCGTCTTGTCTGAGGTCAGTCGGAGCACCATGGATGCCGGCAACCCATGGTGTCGCAGCCGCTGCACTGCCTCCAACCGCCGTCATCCTCCTCATACTCCGGCAGCCCTTACCGCCTTTGCCGGTGTGCTGCCCGACGTCGCGGCGTCGTTCTTTTCCCCGGCCACCGCTCGGTCTTGCCATGCGTCACAAACATTCCGTCGTCGTTCGTTGCCACCTTTGGCCAACCAATCCTCCTCGCTGGCACGTTGACCCGCTGCGTCGCCACCGTCGTCGGTACCGCAGCGGCGTGCTTCATGTTGGCCTCACCGTCGTTCGGCCGCTGCCGGCTGTCTTCGTCGTCCGCTAGTCGTTCCCGGTCATGCTACCTGTTGGCCCTCCCTTCGTCAAGCCGAAGCCGTCCTCGTCATCAAGGTCGTCCCCATCGTCGTCGTCAAGTCCGCAGCGCCAAGGTCGTCCTCGGCTCATCGCTCGTCGTCTTCGTCCTCGGCACTTCGTCGTCAGGCTCGTCCTCGCCTTCGTGCAAGGTTGCTGCCGAAGCCGTCTCCTCGTTGTCTACCCATTCATCTTCGTCACCCTCGTTCGGTCGCTACCGCTGTTCCCGCGTCGCGTTGTGCTCGTGGTGAGAACCCTCCCTCGCTGCCCCTTCCTCGAAGTCCCGTGTTGTGATCCTCGTGCCTGTCGTGCCGTTGTCAGTCCCGGTCTCGTCCACCGATGTCGGTAGTCGTTCATTCGGTCTTCGCGTGCACTTGTGGTGGTCCTTTTCGTCTGCCCATTTAGCCGCCTCGTGATTGCCACGTGTGCAGCCCGCGTGGCAATCGTGTGAGTCCCCGCTTGTCGGCCACTTGTTTCGGTTGACACGCATAGTCTCACTCCATCCTTCCCGTGGATCGTCTCTGTGAACCTGATCCACTGTGAACTAGCCGTCTAACCTATGGGTCCCGGCTGCCAGTCGCTCGATCCTTTCCCCTCCTCGAGCGATATTGCATTACACATAATTTAATGGTATAATAATAATTAAACAACTCGGAAATATCTACTTTAATTGCACCTAAATTTCGGATGGTCGTTTCTCGGCCATACGAGCTCCAAATTGACCCGTTCAAACTGTTTAGTTTTTGTTATAACTTTAAGAACCCGTGTTTGTTGTTTTCATGTATTGTTCTTGTTTCTTTCTTAGAGCTGTAGCTTTGTTTTGTTTGTTCGTGTAATGGCTCTCGTTTCGGTGGTTCCCGTGGTGCAGTTCGAGTTCACCACTGAAACTTCAAAAGCCTCCCTTTTTCCCTGAGCAAGGCAAGTCACGCTCTCCTTGAGCATATTGAATCCCAGTTTGCAAATAGTCTTTTAATTCAAATTATTGCATTCGCTTTACTAAATTTACCACGTTATAACTGTTTTATTTAGCCTTTCCTACATTCCTTGTTATAGCCTTATTATTTGTTATTGTGTAATTACCTTTGACAACCCTAGGTAACCAAAAACCAGCTAGTGAGAACTCTATATGTGGTGCTTACTAGATATTTTAGGATTATGCTTAGCCCTGCTTAAATAGAAACATTTAGTTGTTTTATAATATCTAGACTTTGGGAATGTCACTATAATCTTATTTATTGATGGATTAGAGGCTTGTTGGCGTGGACATGTTAGAAACCCCTTTCAAAATTCCCAAATTTGTTGCTGGGCTCGAGGTGCATGGTTTTGTTAGTCGCACCTCAGCCGACATAAGGACCGGTCTTCAGGGCACGATTGCAAAGCATATTCCGTACTACCACATGTCTAACGGGTAAGGCTTAACGTATCGGTTAGTGCGGTCATGAACAAGAAAGACACGGATAGGGATGGATGAAGCCCTTGGTGGGGTCGACGTCTTTGGCAGTACGCCCGGGGGCATAGACTGTCCGCTCGACCCAGGGCACCTGGCGGGGGAACTCTATGTCGGTATTCCTTGTTTAGGGCAGTACTAAACGGTGGGGTATGTCACGGTTTCTGCCCGTATGCCGTGGTGGCAGGTGGCACGTGGTGACACGTGAGGAAAACGTGTCTTGTGGGTAAAGGTGTACACCTCTGGCCAGAGTATAAACTATTCGAATAGCCGCGCCCTCGGTTATGGGCAAGCGGAGCAATGACCCAAAGTTAGAGGTTTTATTATGATGAACTGGAATAATTGGATTGATTATCTGTGGGCCTGGTTTAAGGCAAGATCGCGTTGGTGCACGACTTGATAATAATTTGACTAGGGATAAGCTGTGGTTTGATTAAAATGCCTTTAAATGATTAAATGTTTTGAAATGCTTATTTACCGCAAAATAACCCTTATAAATGAATCCTTGTACTCCCTTGCATTAAGTGCATTTTTCAGTGTGGCTTGCTGAGTACGGTGGTTGTACTCATCCTTGCTCAATCTTTCCCAGTCTTAGGTGGAGTTCTGGCTTGTTTGCCACACCCCAAAGTTTGCCTTCCAGTTAAAATTCATAAATTAAAACAAATTTCCTTTTTAACCTAGAGCAAAGTTCTAATTTAAAAATATATTTAATCAAGTGGAAATGGCATGGTAGGATTTTTCTTGAGTTTTCCATGTTAAAATACACTAACAGGATTTTTAGTGGAATTTTCAGAGCCCAAGAAATAATTTTAAACAATTAAAAACCTCAAGCGTAATAAATAAATCCCTGGGAAAACTCTTTTTCCTTTCTCTTTTTCTTTTTCCCTTTCTGGGCTGTCGGCCCACTCCTCCTCCTCCCCTTCCGGGCCGGCCCAGCCGCCCGAGCCGCCGCGCCGTGCCCACGCCGTTTCCCCTTCCGGGCCGGCACAAGGCCGCCCGGAAGTCTGCACCGCCTCCTCGTGCCGCGCGCCAGCCGACAGGTGGGGCCGCCGCGGCCGAATCGTCTCCGACTCGGCCGGCCGCCACGCCCGCGCCACCGTGATTTTCGGCGGGGCTTCCGCCCGCGCCGCTCGCCCCCCTATTTATTTTTTCTGAGGCACCCTCTCCCTCGTTTCCCGAGCGCTGCCACCTCTCCCCAAAACCCTAGCACCACCGCCCCTAACCCGAGATCGGGAGCCGCCGTCGCCTCCTTCGTCACCGCCGGTGAGTACCGCCGCCGCCCCTCCTTTCCCCTCTACTGGCCACCGCCACCGTCTCCGGCCGCAGCCGCGCCGCCGTCGCACGCGCGTACCCGCCGCCGCCTCCGGCCGCAGCCGCGCCGCCGTCCCCGCGCTGCCCGCGCGCGCGCCACCGTGTGTAGCCACGCCGGGCAGCCTCATGGCCGCGCCACGTTGGTGCCACGTCGGCGCTGCGTACGCGCGTGGCCGCCGCGCCGCCCGTGCCGCCCGTCTTGTGGCTGCCGCGCCACGCGTGCGTCACGTGGTGCGCCGCTGCCGCCGGCCGGTGGAATCAGTCAACCGTGGACCGGGACCACCGTGCCACCGACAGGTGGGGCCCACCTATCGGAGCCGCCGCCCGCCCGCTGACGGCAGCCCTAGCCCTCTGCCGCCGCCTGCTGACGTCAGCCCTAGGGTTTTATTGCGCAATAAATCAATTAATGATTTTTCTGTTATAGTAAAAACACACATACCTTCAAAATTTCATAACTAATTCATCCGGACTCCGTTTGAGTCCGTTCAAGTTGCAGAAAATTCGTAAAAATGTCTAGAATCCATTAAAAAAAGTTTTGTTCTCTGTTTCAGTAGACTTATACCTTGTTTGCTTGTGTGCTTTGTTTGTCGTTTAGATTCCGATAATTCCAACTCTCCGGTTTACTTCGAGGTCGTTGCCAAAGTCGACCCAGCGCAAGAGCAACGCAAGTCATTCTTTACATTGATCATATTGCTCCTAAATTACAAATACGTTATTTTTCTATAAAAGCTGCATTATTTCATAATGTCATTTTATGTGGGTTCTTACCTAATGTACTCAGCCAATTACATTGGTTACCTTGTACCTTTGATAGCTTGGGTAATTAATTGTTCATTTGCTGATTTAGGAGTGCTTAGCCATGCTTAGCTAACTTAGCTCACTAAAGGGGATCATCTTAAATAATTAATTAATGTAGTCCCTATGGTGACACTTTGGTTTAGGAGCCACCATGGTAATAATATTTAATTAAAATATGCTAATGGTGGGTTGTGAGCACATGGTTTTGATGGTCGTGCTCATGACAATTAAGGACTGGTTCGCGGGAAACCCTGGAAGAAGTATCGTACTTTCCACAAGCCAACGTGGGTAATGGCTGGATTTGTAGTATAACTTTTTCCTAGCCGATGTACACAGGCGAGGATGGGCGTGATGGGGTTGGGTTGGCGGGGGTGTACCCGTTGATCGGCTGTCGGATTCACCTAGGCGCGAGAGGGGGCTGCCTACCTTGGTGTAAAGGTAGGGGCGAAACCTGAGGTGGTACGCTTGGTTAGGAAGGGTTGTGCAAAGGGTCCTGTCACAGCTCCTTTTCCGGTGTACCATGGTGGTGTGTCGGCGCACGGTAACGTGTTGTGGGACTGTGTCTTGTGGGTACAGTTGTACACCTCTGATCAAAGTAAAACTATTCGAATAGCCGTGCCCGCGGTTATGGGCGATCAACCAGTTTCACCGTGATTAGTTATACTTTTAATAATTTGACTTAATGGAACTGGTGTAGTTCAGATGGTGGTTTGGGCCTGTCGCAACGTGGTGTAGCGTTGGACAGTGATGGTTCAATTATGATTAATTAACTCAACTGTTTTACTGTTTTCAACTATTATTTTTAAATGCGTATCTTATGCAAATAACCCCTGCTCTCCTTTGTTATTACTTGCATCATTATTTTTCTTTCCGGTATGACTTGTTGAGTACAGTGGGTAGTACTAAATCTTGCTTTATTTTTCCCCCACACCAGAGTTGAAGTATGTATCAGAGGAAGACTTTTCAGAAGAGTAGGCTTGTGGCTACCATTGAGGATGCCTGTGGTTTGGAGTTGCTACGTTACGAGTGTTTAGTTTATTAGAATAGTTTGTTTTCTTTTTCCGCTGCATTTATGTAAGAGATTTTTATGGTGTTTTGTAAGACGTTGATCTGTATGGCAACTTTGTCGTTTGTGTACCCTGGCTGGTCCTGGACAGGGATTTCAATACACATTCTGCTTGGAATTCGGGTTAGCGAATTTCTGGGTGTGACAATACCCCAGTTGAGCGCCTGTGAAGATGGAGCCGTAGGCTCGCTAGTTCGCTGCTGTTTTTTCTTTTGTTGTCAGGCCTTATGTGCCTTTGTAATAATGTAAATATTATCGTGATAATTAATAAAGATGTGTCTTTTGTATCAAGTTTGTGTGGTGTACCCCGGCTTTTCCTGGGACGGGGATTAATACACTAGCATTAGAGAAAGGTATTTTCCGGGTGTGACAATTTTCATCAAGTTAACCTTACTGGGATGAAGAGAATTATTTTCTAAGATTAATACAATTGATTTCATAATTTTTAGAGCTAGTATGAATTTCTTATGAATTTTAGAAATTAACTTGCATATGTGGTGGTCATTTTACTATATATATTATTAGTACTGTTTCTGTTACAGAAAGTATGAAATTTTATATTATTAAATTAAATTTCATACTTTTGTGATTCTACAGAAATTTGGTTCATTCCATTTGGAGTATAGATGAATTTTTTACAAATTTTACAAGTTCTATGTTAACTATTTTTATTTAAAATTTTAGAAATAAATATCATACTGTAAGTATAGGATTTTATTTTACAACATTATAGTTCACAAGTTTACAGAACTACTAAAATTGAATTCAGCTGAAAATGAGCTATATTTGATTTTATATGAATTTCACAAGTTTGAGATAATTTTCAGTTGAAAAGATAAAGATTTATCCATTTCCTTTATATTTCCAAAATATAAATCTTTGGGTCCACAGGTCAGCCTCTGGTATTATGCAGAAAAGTCCCTAGGTTTCTCAGGAATCAATCCCGCAGTCCATAACACGTGCTAATATAGTTTCCATTAAGAGTCCCCGAGGTATTTAGATATTGCTAATCAGTCCTTGGTCCCATCTGTCATACTAAAGAGTTTTACGGATTAAACCTTACAAGTTTTAAACTTTTACTAAGCCGATTCCTTAGCGCTTAATTAAATGGGCCCCGCATGTCAGCGGCTCGGTGGCTAAGGAAGCAGAGGCAGCAGCGCTCGGCGAGCTTCTCGCCGGCGGCAACGGCGAACGGCGGCCGATCTCGGCAGGTGACTAAAAGAGAAAATATAGAGGGGTTCTCGGCAAAGCTATCGGTAGTCATCTTACTAGCTGCAGTGGTGGGAATCGGTGGCGACGACGGTGCAGGCGGCGGTGGCTCTCGGCATGAAAGAGCATGTCGAGCTATGGCTCGATCCTGTGTGAACCAATGCATGCTTGTGCGTCTATAGGGCTCCTGGAGTCTTACCGAAGGGTTGGAAAGAGTTGGCGAGGTTCGGATAGTGATAGTGACAGAGAAGATGGCTTGGCAGCGGCACAGACCTTCGGCTTCATGGTGACAGCTCACTTCAGGCGATGAATACCTAAAGGAGAATGTTCGTGAGGTTTTTAAGGTTCCTGGGATGACTCATGCGCAAGGAATCGCAGCGGGGCTCACCGGAGAAGAAGGACTTTGAAGATGGGGCTCAGCGGCCGAAGTTGAGGAGGAAACGGCCGATCTCCTTATCCACGGCTTCACAGTTCGATTCCTACAGTCAACGTGCTCCTGGGAGCGAGATGAAATCGACGGCGTGACAGTTTGGCTTGGCTTGGTCGAGGACGGCCGAACGACGATGATGCGGTAGCGGTGGTGCACTGGAGTGTGGGCACGGTGGTGTTCCGGCAGGGTAGCTGCACAACACGAGATGAGGTCAGAGGGGATGGACTCGGCATCTCGTGTAGATAGTAGAGCGTCAAAAGAGAGGTGATGACCACGGCTCGAAGGAGGTGGCGACGGTCGTCGTCTCCACGGCCGGCGGCGAAGGAATGGGCGACGGAGAGGCTGGGCTCCCTTTCTCCTCAGTTGGATCAGTGCAGGGATGGAGAGAAGGACCGTGCGACGCGGCTAGGAGAGGATATGGGCGAGCTCGGCGGCTGCCACGTCCCGGCCACGCATCGAGCACACCGGCGCTGTTCTCTCTCGCTCTCTGTCCCTCTGCTGGCAGCTCGAGCGGTGGAGCAAGATACACAGGGGTGGAGCCAGTCAATGAGACCGACAGGTGGATCCAGGGTTGATGCAACCACAGGCAGAGTGAGAGAAATGGGTAGGTTTCTTGGTGAACTACTGTACAGACAATTTACAAAGGTTTTTCATATATTTTTCTTCCTCCCAATTTATACTCCCACAATTTAATTTGTGTGCATGATAAATTAATGTGGATTTTTCTGGAGGTATATAAAAATACCTAGATTCCATTTTCTTTGGTCCCACACAAAAATTATCTATATTTTAATCTCAGGAAAATAGAGAAATTCAGTTCAGCCGAAATTTATTTGAATTTTTAGAAGGTCAAAACCTATAAAATAAAATCTGGAAAATTTATATTAATTCATGATAAATAGATTAGTATTTGAAAAAATTATATCCTCTATACATTTTCATGTGATAAAATACACATATGAAATATGTATCGATTTTGCCAATTAGGGTTTAGAAATAACCTATAGTTTGACTTTTTGACCTAATTATTTGGGGTATCAAATGTACATATTAAATTATACCAAAATTCCAGTGAGATTTATTCATTGAATAGTATCTACATGAATTTCCCCATGAATTCATATTGCACCAATTATTTTTAAATATTCAATGAGTTCACCTTCCTTTAAATGTTCTTATTATAAATATATATTTAAATGATTGTAAAATTATATTTTGATTTGTAGTTAACCAGAAATGTTGTGTTTAGACTTTACTTTCATTTTACCATGCTCAAACTCACAAGATCCTTATACTCTAGTGTGTATATATTTGAGTTGAACTAATGGCACTTAAGGTGGCAATTAGCATAATGCTATTTTATTATATAAAATAACAGGGATGCATACTTGTGTTCCTGAAAATGTTTTACATATCCAATTAAGTTGAGAAGGAAGAAATTTTAGATAATTTGCAACTCTATACATAACCACTAGCTAGTTTAAACCTTACCTAGGTTGTATATTTGGAAAAATTTTAGTCATCAACTCGAAAACACATTTTTAATATTTAGCTGAAGTCAAAATTTGAAATTCGAATTTTTGGTATGTTACATCGGGTCCCTTAACTGATAGGTAATAGCATTACTCCTGTTGGCCGAAACCAATGTTGCCTTTATATATCAGTATCACACGAGTACAATATATGGGATGATCTAATCTAGTTGACGTCGGCTTGGCGGCATAGAGCTCTCACACGTAGTCGATGCTTAGTGTAATCTTCTTTCTCGAATATGAACTCGACAAGATTGAAGATAGCTAAAGATTTCTCACGTCGGCCTTTGTGGCTATAGATTGGGTTTATCTAGGCTTGTATTTTGACTTAGAGTCTGTTGGCGGGTCCCCTCTCCTCTTAGGGGGTCTTCTATTTATACTCTCGGATGTCCCCTTGTTTAAGTAAAACTTGGAACATAAGTATGAATACGATTCGAGTAGTATTTATAGTGTCTAAGTAGTACTCAACTTCTATTTCCTTATCCGAAACATCGTCTATTCCGAGAAGATAATTTTTTTCTTTATCCGTCGTATTTCCTTAACCAAAAGATATCTTCTCATATACTATTAGATATATGATATTTTCGTATACCATGAATCAATGCATAGGAGGTATGCCTTATCTTTGACACTGACTGTAAGCCGGGAAAGTCTGTGGTTAAGGAGGTGGAGGCTTTGAGTGATGTGGATAAGGCAACTTGGATGAGTGTGGACAAAGGTGGGATGAATGGCCGAGAGCTTTATCATCTTCTTTTGTCTCCTTTTTCCTCTCAAAATTTCGTCTAACCCGTATCAAAACCAGTCTCAATTATTTCAAATTTCAGAGGAAGGTTTAAATGAGTAAAATGTAACTAGGCCAACACTAGTATAGATCCTATCATCTGTGACGGGCTCAATTATGCCTGGACTACTTAGGCCGTCAGAAGGAAGTCATCTCAATCGGGCCTAAATTTGCACCGTTGTAGATGTACTCGTACAGTCATACTCTAGGCCCAAGTACATATAGCCCGTCACCGATGACACTCATCTATGATGGGCACAGCTTTAGGCCCGATTGAGATGACCTAGCATATCTCAATCGGGCCCGTCTACAGAGCCCGTCAGAGATAAGGGTCATCGATGATGGGCTCCAAAGATGGCCCGATTGAGATGGCTTTAAAGCCCGTCACCGATGACTCATATCTGTGTCGGGCTTTTATTGATGCCCGTTAGAGATAACTGTGCGCCCGTTAGAGATGTCGGTTCATTGGCCCGATTGAGATATATTTTGCACACTATAAAGAGACCACCCGACTGTTGTCTGAAGTTATCCCACTATTCACTATTTTGGTGGGAGGTTGAAGGGGGCGAATTTTTTGTTATTTTTTTCCAAAGAAAAACAGAAAAATCTTAGAAGTAAGTAAAAAGGTAGAAATAATTTTTTTTAATTTAGTAGTATGTTAACTAATATTTTATTAAAGTTTGCAGCGATGGATCGAAGTTGAATGAATGCGACAACTTTGAAACGTCATTGCAAGGAGTATACAGATGGCGTTTTAAGTTTTATGAACGTTGCGGAGGAGGATAGGAGAAGAAGAAATAGCAAATACATGTGTTGTCCATGTAGAGATTGCAAGAATGATATTATATTTAGCGGAGAGGAGGTACACTCTCACTTGATACTACGGGGATTCATGAAGGGCTACACATGTTGGGTGAAGCATGGAGAGCAAGAATCGGATAGTGGTGTAGCTGCAGACAGAAGTGATGCAGACAATCATGAAGATAAAGATGAGCATGACATGTTTATACCATCTTCATTGGGCGGTGAAATGGTTGACGTGGATCCTGATATGCTGCAAGAGATGTTATGTGACGTTGACGAGCAAGCTCACAACAAGAGAGATTCCATGAAGTTCAACAGGTTGGTCAGTGACTCCGAGACACCTCTATACGCCGGATGCAAGGCAAAGCACACCAAACTGTCAGCTACCTTGGACCTAATGAAGCTGAAGGCAAGTAGTGGATGGACAGACAAGAGTTTTACGGAACTTTTGGGAATATTGAAGGCCATGCTTCCTGAAGAGAACACATTGCCCGAGATGACATATGAAGCAAAGCAGGTTCTGTGTCCCTTGGGGTTAGAGATCCGTAGAATTCACGCTTGTCCAAACGACTGCATATTGTACCACAAGCAATATGCGGACCTAGATGCTTGTCCTGTATGCAAGGCTTCTCGATACAAGCGAAAGAAAAGTGCAGGGGAGGGAAAGAAGTCAAAGCGGGGTGGTCCGGCGAAGGTTGTGTGGTATCTACCTATCATTGATCGCTTCAAGAGAATATTTGCCAACCCCAAGGAAGCAAAGTTAGTGCGTTGGCATGCCGAAGATAGAAGGAACAACGGTTTGCTAAGGCACCCTGTGGATTCGATTCAATGGAGGAATATCGATCGAATGCACAAAGACATTGCTGCCGATCCTAGAAACATGAGGATATGTCTGTGTACAGATGGCATGAATCCTTTCAGAGATATGAGCAGTTCTCACAGCACTTGGCCTGTTCTTATTGCGAACTATAACCTCCCATCATGGTTGTGCTTCAAAAGGAAATATATTATGTTGTGCTTGTTAATCCAAGGTCCGAAACAACCAAGCAATGATATCGATGTGTTCTTGGAGCCTGTTATCGATGATCTTGACATTCTTTGGAAAGAAGGTGTGGAAACTTGGGATGCATATGGTCAGGATAACTTCAAGCTACGAGTTCTATTGTTCTGCACCATTAACGACTATCCTGCACTAGGTAATCTTTCTGGACAAACCGTGAAAGGAAAGAAGGCTTGCTCTGACTGTATGGAACATACACGCAGTAGGTGGCTGAAGAAATCAAGAAAGATGGTTTACATGGGTCATAGGAGACGGCTCCCGCTACACTACGCCTTTAGAAGAAAGAAGAAAATTTTCAACGGTCGAAGAGAACTTGGAACTGCTCCCAAGGATTTGTCTGGAGATGAAGTCCACGACATGGTCAAAGACATAACTAATGAGTTTGGGAAGAAAAGAAAACATGACAAGGCAAATGATAAGGGTATGTGGAAGAAAAAAATCCATATTTTGGCGGCTACCATACTAGAAAGACCTTGAGGTCCGGCATTACATTGATCTAATGCACGTAGAGAAGAACTGCTGTGATAGTTTGCTCGGGCTACTACTTAATATGCCAGAAAAGACAAAGGACGGGTTGAATGCTCGCCTAGATCTACAGGAATTGAGCATTCGCAGTGAGCTTCCGCCTGTTACGGATGAAGAGACAAGAAGAGTGTACCTCCCACCAGCTTGCCACACATTGTCAAAGGATGAGAAGATCGCAATGCTATCATGCCTGGCTGATATTAAGGTTCCTTCGGGCTATTCAGCAAGGATCGGTAAGTATGTTAAATTGGAGGATCTAAAACTGGTTGGAATGAAGTCTTACAATTGCCACGTGCTAATCACACAGATCTTGCCAGTTGCTATCAGAGGCATTCTACCACCCAAAGTCCGTCACACGATCCAACGGCTCTGTGCTTTGTTCAATGCAATCGGTCAGAAGATTATAGATCCCGAAGATCTAGATAAGATGCAGGCTGATATTGTCAATACCCTGTGTCACTTGGAGATGTATTTTCCACTGTCTTTCTTCGATATCATGGTTCATCTCCCCGTTCATCTAATGAAGCAAACAAAACTATGTGGTCTAGCTGTTCTAAGGGAGATGTACCTGTTTGAGAGGTATATGAGAGTTCTTATGTCGTACATTCGAAATAGAGCAAAACCGGAGGGAAGCATCAATGAAGGGTACACGACGGAGGAGGCTATTGAGTTCTGCATCGATTACATGGACGAGACTGATCTGTAACATACCAAAAATTTGAATTTTGAATTTTGACCTCAGTTAAATAATTAAAACATGTGTTCGAGTCAATGACCAAAATTTTTCGAATATACAACCTAAGTAAGGTTAAACTAGCCAGTGGTTATGTGTAGGGTTGCAAACGATTTAAATCCTCTTCCTTCTCAAATTAATTGGCTATGTAAAACATTCTCATATTTTCATAGACACAAGATATGGTGTGTGATTTGAGTTTTTAAATGTTTTCGGATCTTGGATGCATTGCATACTAGGTCTCATGAACACGAGTGTACATGCATGTTAATTCATACCTAGTTAATAAACGCACTACACTAGTGGTCACCTTAAGTGCACCCATGCTCAAGTATCTTGTGAGTTTGAACATGGTGGAATGAAAGTAAAGCCTTACCCCATCATCTCTGGTCAATTACAAATCAATATATAATTTTATAATCATTTAAAATGTATATTTCTAATAGGAGCATTTAAAGGAAGGTGAACACATTGAATATTTAAAAATAATTGGTGCAATATAAAATCATGGGGAAATTCATGTAGATACTATTCAATGAATATATCTCACTGGAATTTTGGTACAATTTAATAAGTACATTTGATACCTCAAATAAATTGGGTCAAAACAGTCAAACTATAAATTATTTTTAAATCCTAATCGGCAAAATGGATACACCTCTCATATGTGTATTTTATCACATAACAATGTATAGAGGATATAATTTATTAAAATACTAATCTATTTATCACGAATTAATATAATTTTTCCAGATTTTATTTCATAGTTTTTGACCTTCTAAAAATTAAAATCAATTTCAGCTGAACTGAAATTATCTATTTTACTGAGATTAAAATATAGATTATTTTTGTGTGAAACCAAATAAAATAGAATCTAGGTATTTTTATCTACCTCCAGAAAAATCCACATTAATTTATCATACACAGAAATTTAGTTATGGAAGTATAAAGAAGGAAGAAAGAAAAGAAATAGGAAAACTTTTGTAAATCTACTCTAACAGTGGTTTACCAGAAACTCTACCCACTTCCTTCACTCTGCCTGTGTTTGCATCAACCCTGGGCTGACATGGCAGTGACATGAGGTAGCTCCATCTCTGTGCATCTTGCCCACCGCTTAAGCCAACACAGAGAGAGATCGAGGGCGAGAGAGCGGCGCCAGCGTGCTCGACGCGTGGCCGAGACGTGTCCGCCGCCGAGCTCGCCCGTTTTATCTCCCATCCATGTTGCACGATCCTTCTCTCTGTCCCAGTGCCGATCCAACCGAGGGAGGAAGCCCTCAGCCTCCTCCGTCGCCATTTCCTTGCCGCCGGCCGTGGAGACGACGACCGTCGCCACCGCTATTGTGCCACGATCAACCCTCCTTTACTGGTGCTTTGTAGTCTCCCACTAATGCTGATTCCATTCCCCTAATCCCATCTCTTGTCCTGCAGCCGTCTCATCGGAACACCGCCATGCCCCTGTAAGCTCCAGAGCGCCGCCGCTTCCGCATCATCGTCGTCCGGCTAGCTCCGACCAGATCAGGCCAAACCGTCGCGCCACCGTCTTCATCTCGACCCTAGGGAGCCGCCGACCGAAGGAATTGAACCACGAGGCCGTGAACTCGGAGATCGGCCGTTTCTTCCCCAAATCCGGCCGCCGGGCTCCATCTCTGAATCCCCCTACTCCGGTGAGTTGCTATTCGATTCTTCGCGCGTGTAGCACCCTAGGGACGTCCCTAACCACCCGTCCATCTTCTTCTAGCTACTCATCGACCAGAGCGGGCTATCGCCGTGAAACCGCAATTCACTGCCGCCGCCGGAGCTCCTTCTCCATCGCCGTCGCGGACTGAGCTTCACTAACCATCGCGCGCGTTTCGGTGAGTCTCCAGGAACCCTACGGAACCACATGCATGCATTGGCTCACACTAAACCGAGTCGTAGCTCGACATGCATATGCATGCCGAGAGCTGCCACCACCTGCGCCGTCGTCGCCACCCATCCCGGCCACCGCAGCTAGTGAAAAGACTACCGATAGCTTCGCCGTGACCTCCTCTACGTTTTATCTTTTAGTTGCTGTGAGCCCCCGGTTTTGTATACCGGGAACCCCATGTGTATTACAATACCATTCCCTGGATCAGTAGATGGTACACACATGGCACAGTTGTATATCTCAAGCTGACATCATCTTACAGGTCTTACAATATATTAATAATACAAGGGTAGCCCAAATGGAACTCGAATAGACCAAGCATGGTGGACAGCAACACAAAATACCAAAACAACTAAATGAAGTAGCGGAAGCGAAGCAGCGGCGGTCCATCTTATCCCACACGCATCGACTGGTGAACCTAGGTCCCTATTCCACCGTCCTCGGTAACTCCTTGCCAGCATAGCACATGTACAGGTCGACACCAACACCTTTCTAAAAGATGTAAATAAGCAAGAGTGAGTACCAGCCGTACTCAGCAAGCCACCACTACAGAATGCATATAATGTTCATAGGGGTTCAAGGATGGCTTGGTTTATTTGCATAAAGCTAGTTTTCACAAATTATTTCACAAACCTATGCCATAACAGTTTTAACTGAAAACCACGTTAAGTTGAAGTTGTCATTAACCTGCGAGGGTTCATCCACCTTCCCCAAGCCTCGCTTGGTCTGGTTTACCCTCGCATCTAATTTCCACAGTTTTAACCACTACGACCTTTTTGCACATCAGGCAAGCTCACGCCTTCCATACCCAACATATTTTAAGCAATATTACAAATTGACGAGGCTAGTCAAGAGTAATACAAGTCTCGGCGCTCATTAACCGCGAGCACGGCTATTCGAATAGTTTAATTTACTCACACTGCAGTGGATGTACGCTTTTAATCCCACACTCCGTGACGCACCCAACACATGAGACTTGTCACGGCCCGGTTTTTCAGTTACCCTCGCATGGCGGCACCCGCTCCAAGGATTATGAATCCCCATTGCACCCCCGGCAACACATTCCTACCTCGAGCCGGTTGTGAGGGGAGTCCTGGCGCTCCCGAGATTGAAGGTTACATTATACATATATAAAGCTTGACGTCATTAAACCACACACTTCCATATTTCCATACCGATATTCAGAACCTACCATGTCTGGGGTGCCACCCCACGAGAATGACCTAGTCCACCGGGTCTAACCCCACTCAAGAAGTGTGGTCGTACTCGGTTCGTTTCTTGCTTAGCTTCTTGACTCGGTCCTTAACTGACCAGGGTCGGCGGCTTACCGTTCCCAGAACCACCCATATTCTATCCGTGCCTCCCCAGTCGAAATCACTTTGTTTAATTAAGTTTTTGGGTTTTCACAAAGGTTTTCATGCTTGTGGGTGGCGCTTATGTCTCCACCCGATCTCTATCAATCACTCCCATCGAGTGATCAGTATAACCACATCCACATATCACACATATAGAGTGTATAACGTCTATGTAAGCAGGGCTAAGCAGTGAGTAAATAATCACGCGTAAAGTAATATACTCAGGTAACAAAGGTGTGTAAATACATAAGGATAAACAATATCAAAGGTAAGGCTTAAGCAAATGTAGGTACGCATTTTATAATTAGCATGCAATTTTATTTGTAATCAACACATTTATAAAAATAGGATCAACATGTTTGAGGAAGGGGGCGTAGTGACTTGCCTTGCTCAATTGGGGGTTCGTTCTCGATTAGCTCAGTTTCCTCCTCGCAAATGTACCCTGTCCGGTTGAATACTAACGTCACAAACTACTCGCTGACACAAAAAGAGCCAAAAATTCTAGAACAATCAAAAATAACCAAACTAGTGCCATTGCGTAGATCTTGATTTTAGAAAGATTTTGATGAAAGTTTCGTTCAAATCCGACTTAAAACGAGGGAGATATGGAATTCGAAAGATTGAAAAAGTTTTAAAACAAAGAAAAGGGAAAGGTCTGATGGGTGGAACCGTCCTTAACTCCTCACGTGCAGGTTTTGTTTTTAAAAGAGTGTGCGCATGGTGAGGTGAAGGGCTTGGGCGAGCTACAAGCATAATTGCATATGCATACACACGGCTAGCTAGCTGCAAGCATGTGAGCTGCTTGCATGCATGCACACGTACAGCCAGCTAGCTGTGTGGCGCATGCATGGCCGGCGGCACAGCGGCGGTCGCTGCGGAGGGCAACCGCGTAGGGAACGGGTATGGTGTTGTGCCTCACAACGTCACCGTGCCGCGGCAACAACGGTAGTAAGGAAACAAAAGCAAGAGGAAGAGCAGGAGAGGAGCTCACCTTGCGGCAGCCGGATAGCGGCACACCGAGCGGTGGTCCTCACACTAAACTACGGTCGTCGATGTACAGCCTGGGGACAGTCGGCCCGCGGATCGTCCTCGCACACCACGTGTTCGATCGGTGGCAACAAACGAACACACAGCGTTAAGGAATAAATGTTAGCGGGTTAGTGCAGGTTAGGGGTTAGGGGTTGGCGAGTTAGAGGTCAGCGGGTTAGTGAGTTAGAGGTCAGCGGGTTAGTGAGTTAGAAGTCAGCGGGTTAGTGAGTCAATGGGTCAAATGTTAGATGTTAGAGGTTAGCCGTCCAATAAGTTAGTCGTTCTCGGGGTTCAGATGACGGCGCGGCGCACGGCGACGTCGTTGCCGGAAGTAGTACCGGGGAGGAGCTTTAGATTTTATCTTTTTACTACTTAACCCAACAGGAATGAATGGCTTGGGGAGGCAAGATGGACTTCAATAGAGGGGGTTGGGTGAGTAGAAGGATATATGTTAGACTTTGGTGAGGAGGATGGCTTGTTGGTGGACTTCGGCCCGAGGAACAAGAAGGATGTAACATGGACTTGTGGATAGGTTGTAAGGCTGTTTGGCCCAATGAGGTAGGGGGAGGCGTTGTAGACTTCTTGGCGTACTTTATGGGCTTCGGCCCGACAAAGAAGAGGGACGCTATTTAGACTTTTTGGAAGTCCGCAGTCAATGGGTGGCCCATGGAGAGAGATAATAACATGTGGGGCCCACTGGTGGAGGCGGCGCGTGACGCAGAGCAGCAGTGCACGGCAAGAAGGCGGCCGATCGAACAACAACGGCGTTCGGCCCGTCGGTGTGATGGCGACAATGAGCGAAATAGGGCGGCTTTTATAGCCGTCCCAGCCGGCGGACAGCGACAAGCTGGCTCGGCCGAGCGGGGCCGACGGTCCTGTTGGGCGGTCGTCGTCGACAGGGAGTCATAGCAGAGTGAGGATGGGGCTGTTGCAGGACGGCGTGGACACGGCGTACGCGTTCGGTGTGGACTTCTCTCTCACTGTGTTGCCAGTGTTTTGGGGGAAGGCCTCGGTGGACTAGAAGCTTGGTGCAGGGGGAGCCGTGGGGCTCGGCGCTTGCAGGCATTCCGTCGAACACCTGGCGTGCGAGCTGGCTGAGGAAGAGGGACAGGAAACAGACTTGTTTTGCTGGGCAGGCCTTGGGCCAGGGGAAGGGAAGAGTACTAGGCTAGCCTAGAGGAAGATGGGCTGGCCTAATAGGGAGAGGGAGGGAGAAAAGAGTTGGGCCGAACAGGAAGGAGTCCAAAGGAATAGGATGTTTTGTAATTTTATAGGAATTTGGATTATGGAATTTGAATGAGATTAAATTCCATAATTGTAAAGGGACTGTATAAATGGACATTTAATTTTGAGTTTGAATTACAATTGGACTGTTAAGTGAGCTCTTGAATTTAATCTGGCATTTAGATGGGCAAGGAGTAGACTTAGAGATTTCCCCGAATTTAATCGGATGGATGGACCGCGTTACCGAATCAACATTCGATATACGAATTCATCGGTAGTCCTAGGATTCCGAGGAAGGGACTAAATTAGGGAATTTTGAATAAAATGATTTATGAGAAAAAAGGATTCGAACAGAGAAAATTTTGATTAAACAGAGTTGGGTTTAATATTCAATTGTGGTAGTCGAGGATGTCAAGGAGGGACGTGACATTTCGATAATTGACAATAGCTCTCGAGACTTTGATTAGAGAACCGTAATTATCAGAATAGATGGATGGTCGAGAAGACAAAGGAGGGATATTACCCCGAGAGGTGTTCAATTCAGGAAGAGGATCGATTTACGAAATTCGAACACTAAGGAATTCAATGCATGGCAAGAATTTAGGTTCTCAAGGATGGATTTAATCGAGATCTTTGGCACAGATTCTAGACACACACAAATAAACAATTAACAAGCCAAGAATTTAGGTTCTCAAGGATGGATTTAATCGAGATCTTTGGCACAGATTCTAGACACACACAAATAAACAATTAACAAGCAAACTAAAATTATGCTTAGGACTAGACTTTGTCTGAGGAGGTCATATCTTTGAAAATAGCCTATTAGGAATTTATATTTCGCAATTAAGGTTTCTAGTAAATACTTTACCAATAGACATTATTTTGCAAATAATTTACAAAAGCTTATCACTCTATATAAAGGTTCATACAAAATAATCAAAGCTATTTCTTTAGTGGAACAGTATTTGTTTTAATAAATTATCCCTTAATGGGTTTTATCCAAAATGGTGATACATATAGATATATAGCTTTATTTATAAAGTAAATATGCCCGAGGGTTTTTGTTTTTCGAAAATAATTGGCATATGCAAATCATAGTTCCTTGAATAAATAATTATTTGAAATAAAATACCGACATATCCTCAGACGTTCGTCTATTAGCCCACGTATAAACGAAAAACGACAGATCGAATTAAATTAATTCAGGCATGAATTTATTTTGAAAAAGATATTTGGTTATTCCGAATTTTTAATTCCGTATTCCAAAGTCGAAATTTTCAGGGTGTTACAGTTGCCCGCCGAGATCGGCCGCCGTTCGCCGTTGCCGCCGGCGAGAAGTTCGCCGCACACCGCTGTCCTACCTCCTCAGCCATCGAGCCGTTGATGAGTGGACCCCATATAATTAGCGCTAAGGACTCGGCTTAGTAAAGGTTTAAAACTGGTGAGGTTTATTTTGTAAAACTCCTTCATATGACAGATGGGACCAGGACCTAATTAAAAATAGAGAAAATCTTAGGAACTCTTAATGGAAATTGCTTTAGCATGTGTTAAGGGGCTCGGGTTGATTCCTGGAAACCCTAGGGACTTTTCTGCAAATTGACAGAGACTGACCCGTGGACCCAATGAGTTATATTTTGAAAATAAAATAGAAAAAGGTTATATCAATATCTTTTCAATTGAAAATTTACTCAAAACTTGTGAAATTCATATAAAATCAAATATAGCTCATTTTGTGGTGAAACCAACTCCAGTAGGTTCATAAAATTGTGAACTTTAATATGGTAGAATAAAATCCTATGCTCACAGTATGATATTTATTTCTAAAATTTCAAATAAGAAACATTTGGCATAGAACTTGTATAGTTTGTAGAAAATTCATTTGTACTCCAATTGGAGTGAACCAAATTTCTGTAGAATCACAAAAGTATGAACTTTAATTTAAAAATATAATATTTTCTACTTTCTATAACAAAAATAGTACTAATAATTTATAATGTAAAATGACCACCACAATTGCAAGTTAAGTTCCAAAATTTATAGGAAATTCATACTAGCTTTAAAAATTATGAAACCAATTGTATTAATCTTAGAAAACAATCCCCTTCATTCCAGTAAGGTCAATTTAATCAAAATCATATGTTAAAAATGATTCACAACTATACCTTAGTAAATAATTCTATATGTCAATACAATTTTAGAAAATTCATAACTCTTAAGTAAAAAGAGATAAAATAGGAATTCTTTCACCTAAATCTATCTTAAGTCAGAACCTATCCACTGTGCACAAATTATGCATTTTAGAGCATTTTGTATTTTTCGCATAATTTGGTATTTATATGCATATCGTGTCCTTTGTATAGATAATTCGCATCGACGGTGAAAGAGTGATTTAGGTGATATTCACTTTGTTCAAGATCAAGGCAAGTTATTCCTCCCCTCTCCTTTGATCACATTGAAACCCATGATTTGGGAGATGAAAAGTGTTGTTTGCGAAACTGCATATGTATTTGATTAAAAACGATATTTGAAACTTAATAAATGATAGCTATGACCTTATTGCTGCATAATCTACCTTGATATGTTGTTATTCTCTCATTTGTAACCATAGGATGGATTTGATTACTTCATAAATGCTCGCCGAAGAGTATATATGCTTTTATGTATACAATTTGCTTAGCCATGCTTAGATTTAAGCAAAATACTCACTCTTATGGATTTATGAATGGGATTTTGATTATTTGATTAATGCTGGATTGGAAATGAAAGTGTTAAGTATTTGTGAACTAAAGTGTGAGTAAAATGATTTTAGACTTGGGCGACAAGTGGTGTGCATATGGTGGTAGTTGTACACCAATAGGGGGAGTGTTCGCCTGAGTTGAATAAGGACTGAACTTTGTGTCACCAACTTGAGTATATCGTACATCCACATGTGCTATTAATGGATAGCCCTAGCTAATTAAGTTGCTTAAAGTCTAACCTTGCATATTGGTAGGCTGGAGTAGAATGAATTAGTCTGAGCGATGATTCATAGGAACTACCTATTTACCCTGCTGATTATGGGGGTAGTTTAGGCGTCTAAGTCTGTCCAATTCAATGGTATAGTGCCTCGTGGGGGAACGGATGTGTTCGCTACCACGGTGTTAGGTTTAAGGCGTGGGCCCGCCACCTAACTATTCTGGGTCATGGTTATGATCTCTAGACCACATTCACCATGAAGAGTGTGGTAGTGTCTTGCAAACACAGAACAAACTAGAGTGTTCATATCATGTGGGTAAAGCTGTACAAGCTTTGCAGAGTTCACTAAAACTAATCGATTAGCCGTGCTCACGGTCATGAGCGACTTGGTGAAGTGTGATGAGTATAGACTTTGATTTTGTTTTATGTTTTCAAATGATGCTTGATGAACTATAGATTTGAAATGGTAACTTGGGTTGAGTTATGATGATTTTGTTATGTTGATGACGACTGTGAAACTTGATGCCGGGTAGGCAAATAAGTGTATTATTATTATGATGAGATTATGACTTGTTGCCGGTATGGGTAACAAGAGTATGTTTATGATGTTGATATATTCAATGTTATGATCTATCTATGTTAAAGTTTTATTAGTTGAATTATCAACTCCTTTGAAAAGAATTGTGCACTAAAACTTGCTTTGCGCTAAAATGAGCTACATATATAGCCCTTCTTTGATTATATGCCTTGCATGTAGTATGTTAGGATTGTCTTGTGCTTGCCGGTACATTAACTCGTTTAATGTACTGACTCTTGTTATACTGGAATATCCATTTTGCAGGTTGTATGCTTAGCCTAATCTGAGTGATTCGGGAAATCGTTGTTTCTTCTAGGACCAGATCCAAAAGGGATTTCTTCCTAGTCGGCTGCTTGTGGTTTCGGGTAGCCAAGCTTCCGTGGATCAGTTATTATCTGGCCGTTTGGCCTATCTATTTTAAATAAAGATGTAGAGTAAAGTTTATTTGTGTTTACTCCCATTTATTCTGATTTTCATCGCTTAGATGAAAGTGTGGAACTAGAGCTTTTCCTGGGATCTAGTTCTACACCGATATGAGTTTTGAGCATTTGGGATGTCATAGAGCTTTAGCGAATTTCGTCAAGTCTCCTGAGATGTGTAACACATCTGGTCGCCATCTTCGTGTGGTTTGACGGGCATGTCTCAGGCTAAAGTTGACTGGCATGCTAAAGTCCTAGCAATATCCCCTATGCTCTTTACTCTGCGCTTCAGGTTTTATACTATATATGCCATTTGACTTGATAGGGAAGCAATGAGGTTGGATGGTTACTGTTTTACTCGATTATTATTAGACCCCATCCAACCAAATATTTCGCACTGTCATTTCAAATAACTTACATAATATTTAAACTGGGGGTGCTCGACATGATCCTATTGGAGTTCCTGCGTCTCGCCACGAAGGAAGGTTGGCAGGCCTTGGCACAACAGGCAGAAAAAGAATTGTACCCGATCAGGCATCGTATGCGCAGGCTCATTTCGCTGTGCTACAACATATGGCCAAAGTAACTCCATACTTTGAGGAGCATCTAGCGAAGATTTGACAGGAGAACATGGGTCGATCAGATATGTGGATCAACAGAGAACGTAGTACTCGCTTCAACGAATGGTTCAAGAATCGTATCGCACGGTCGACCGATGGCCCAAGTGAGATAATACGAAGGTTGGCAAGGGGCCTAAGCTGAGATGTTGACACATGGCAAGGGTACGATATCAATGGATACACATTCTACACCGTCAAACAAGATGACAAAAGCACAGTGCAAAACAGTGGAGTCCGTATAGATGCATATCAAGATCAAGCTGGATCGACCACATACTATGGCCGCATAGAGCAGATCTGGGAGATGAACTACATGAGCTTCAAAGTCCCATTGTTTCGTTGCAGCTGGGTGAATATCCGCACTAGTGTTAAAGTCGACCGGGAAGGATTCACTTTAGTGGACCTGGCCAAGGTTGGATACGCGGACGAACCATTCGTCCTAGCGAAGCAGGTCGAGCAGATTTTCTATATACAAGACCCCGCAAACAACAAGCTGCACGTCGGTAGGGATGGCAAACGAAGAATTGTTGGGGTTGACAACGTTGTCGATGAGGAAGAATATAACCAGAATCTCCATGTGAGACCTCATATCGACCTTGATGATGATCCCGAAGACGAAGTGGCATACGCTCGTTCTGACCATTCGGAACGCACATCCTTGTAAATAGAGTCTTCGTAGTACTGTAATGTGCAAATTGATATAAGTAATGAAGTATTTTGTACCGGTGCCTTATGGTCTGCATATTTTAATTTCATATGGTTTTTAAAATTTAATAGCAAATTTACACTGTTTAAATAAGGCATAGGTTAATTATAATAATTTTTTAAAATTTAATAGCAATTTTAAACTAATTTAATAAGGCATATTTTAATTTAATAGAAATTTTACACCATTTAAAAATGTAATAGCAATTTTAAATCGGGTATAAGTTAATTATAAATGATTTTATAACTTAAATATAATTATTAAATACAATTAATAAGGAATAATTTAATTCTATAGTGGGATGAGCTTATCTCTATCGCGCATATAAATAATGCCCATCAGAGATGAGGTTATCTCTATCAGGCGTAGTAGTTCTGCCCGTCACGGATGTGTGTCATCCGTATCGGGCTTCTTACTGATGCCCATCACGGATGTGTGTCATCCGTATCAGGCTTGTTACTGATGCCCGTCACGGATGTGTGTCATCCGTATCGGGCTTGTTATTTGTGCCCGTCACGGTTGATTGTCATCCGTATCGGGCGTAGTAGTTCTGCCCGATAGTGATAAGCATGGACCAGGGTTATACCCTAGTCCAGATCAGATCTACCGCCGTCTCCTCCCTCTCACTCTCAATCTCTGTCCCGACTGCCGCCTCCTCCTCCTGGACGCTGCCGCCTCCTGGACGCCACCGCCTCCTCCCTCTCACTCTCAATCTCTGTCCTGACTGCCGCCTCCTCCTCCTGGACGCTGCCGCCTCCTTGTTGAGATTATGGGTACTGGATACCCTCACGGCTAGCTTATCCGACTTACCATAGGGGATAGGTTATGCTCCATGATTATGTAAACCGGCTATGACTTGGGTATTACGTTACCATTGAGATAAGGTAACGGCCCATGGTCTATAGTTGGTAAGGTTGAGGAGTCCGACTTAGAATAGAATAGGTCTCCGACTTGTAAACCCGCCCTCCGGGACTATATAAGGAGGGTAGGGCGTCCCTTGAGGGGCATACGAAAAACACACGGACAGACAGAAAACTTGCGAGAGCCCCTATTGAAAGAGATCAAGAAATCAATAAACACTCGGCGGATCGAATCCCTGAAACAGGAGTAGGGTATTACCTCTCGTTAGAGAGGGCCTGAACCTGTCTAAACCTTTGTCCCGACTAACCCATTGTGTTTGGCACTTAACTGCTACCCCCACATTGATATTGCCGAAACCAAGTTTCGACAGTTGGCGCGCCAGGTAGGGGCTCCGCGTCAAGTTCTTCTTCAACAACTCGCCGACAAGCGCAATGGGATCTCCATCAAGCTTCGCCGACTTCGTCTTCGCCCCTGGGCAGGCGCTTTGCTTCGGCGGACTCAACTTCATCACCGACAAGTTCGGTAAGCTCTCTCTTCTCGACTCGGATTTGAACCAGTTGGGGAGGGAAAATTCCTTGGCGCTGCTCGGGTTACCGGACGACGCTAAAATCTGTCATGATCTCTTATCTTCTGAGTTGGATCCAATCCACTCGAAAGAATCTGCTTCATCGCCTTCATGCTGTTCCCCGGCCTCACGAGAGGTCGCGGCCATACTCGAACGACTCGGGTCGTACTCATCCACGGACATTGACGAACATCTGAGCTCCACCGACTTCGACGACCTCTACGACATCTCCACGAATGAAATCAACAGCTACGACGCAGACAAAGACTACTACGATCCGGACCTTCTCAACGTTCTCATGGCCGAAGTAGCCGAGACCGACTCGGCCATGGCCCGGAGGATCGCAGAGGAAGAACGGGCCAAGCTTGAGCAAGAACGCAAGCGAGTGGAGGAGGAACTAGCTAAGCTTGAGCAAGAGCGCAAGCATGCGGAGGAGGAGAATAAGCGCAAGAAGGAGGACGAGCTCAGGAAGAAGCAAGAAGCCGACAAAAAGAAACGAGACCTGAGGGTGACTGGGCGCTTGGCCCGCGAGGCCATATTGCAGACACGAGTCGACAACGCCAACATCTTCCAAACGCCACAACAGAACGCCGTCGCTGCCCTCACCCTCATCGACACCGTCATCGAAGCGGCGCCGGCTGCGGTGACGCCGCTCCTGGACAAGATGAAGACCATCATCGCGGCTACGGCCAACGGCCATCCTTCCAGCTCCGCACGAAGGCCGACCGAGTCCGTTGCTGAAACACCCGACAGAAGCCGACTGCCGCCGCTGCGGTCCAAGGATTACAAGAGACCCGAGCAAAGCAAGACACCAGTCAGATCTAAAGACCCTCGCTGCGAGGAAGTATGGAGGCCACGATTTCATACGGCTGACTCTCACGAGAGAGAACACAGCCGACAACCCGTCCACAACCGGAATCGTCGCTACAACAACTCCAACTACCAAAGCAGCCCGCGAAGGCCCCCGCCGAGTGATCTGCGGGAGGTACTCGATCAACGCTACCTGGAACGTGAACGGCGCTCGTCTGAAGACAGAAGGAAATCACCCGACGACTACGACGATGGAGTGCCCGCTTTCACTAGGAACCTGCGTCGAGTGGACCGGCCGAGTGGTTTTAAACCTACCGGGATTGATAAGTATGACGGCAAGACCGACCCCGAGTCCTGGCTAACTGTGTACACCCTCGCCATCTGCGCAGCAGGAGGAGACAGCAAGGCTATGGCCAATTACCTGCCCGTCGCTCTCGCCGACTCAGCCAGGAACTGGCTCACGAGTTTGCCAAGAATCTCGATCGACTCGTGGAGTGAGCTTCGGGACCACTTCATCGCTAACTTCCAGGGCACTTTCGAAATATCTGGGACCCACTTTGACCTTTACAACGTCATCCAGAAGCCGGATGAATCGCTGAAGGACTACATTCGACGCTTTTCGGAGAAACGGAACAAGATTCCCAACATCACCGATGACGTCATCATCGCTGCATTTCAGAAAGGTGTCCGTGACGAGTTGCTTATCGGCAAGTTTGGGCGCAAGCCACCGAAGACAGTCAAGCAAATGTTCGAGACGGCAAACTCTTACGCTAAATCTGATGACGCAATCAAGGCCTCGCGACAAGACCGGCACGACAAGAGGGACGACAAGCCATTCGGAAGCAGCTGGCGTCCTAAGAAGGACAACGGCAACAACAACAGCGGCCAAAAGGATCGCAAGCGCAAGCCCGAGGATTTGGTCGCCACGACATCGAACTACCAGCAACAGCGTCCCCGAGTTGCCGCCTACGACAAAATCATGAACGCCCAGTGCACGCACCATCCAAACCACAAGCATGCGGCAAAGGATTGCTTCATCTACAAACAGTTCGCTGAGCAATACGCGGCACAACTACGACAAAAGCCGGATGATGAAGCCGGCCCATCGGGCACCAAGAGGAACGACCCAGCTAGCAGCACAGAGCCCTTCCAAGACCCCGTGGGCGAGCTAAACCACATCTTCGGGGGACCGCAGGCGTACGAGTCTAAGAGGAAGCAAAAGCTGACTGATCGCGAAGTCAACGCCGCGCAACCTGAAGTCCCGCATTATCTACGATGGTCGGAGGTGGCTATCATGTTTAACCGCTCGGATCACCCTGACCGAGTGGTTCACCCGGGGCGGTATCCCCTGGTACTAGACCCGGTGGTTCGCAACATCAAACTCAAGCGTGTCCTCATCGATGGCGGCAGCGCTCTCAACATCCTATTTGCCAAGACGCTGGACGAGATGCAGATTCCAAGATCCGAGTTGAAGCCGAGTTCAGCTCCCTTTCATGGAGTCATCCCGAGGCTGTCATCCACGCCACTCGGACGCATTACTCTTCCAGTCACCTTCGGGGTTCGGAAGAATTTCCAGACGGAGAACGTCACTTTTGAGGTTGCCGACTTCGAAGCAGTCTACCACGCGATCATCGGAAAACCTGCGCTCGCTAAGTTCATGGCGGTACCACATTATACCTACCTCATCATGAAGATGCCCGGGCCCAATGGAGTCATCACCCTGCGCAGCGACGTCAAACAAGCCTTCACTTGCGACAAAGAAAGCTGCGACATGGCCCAGTCTCACGAGAGATTACGCGGCCAATTAGAGATCCGACTGGCTGCATCAACATCTGGAGAAGGAGAAGTCCCCGCCAAGAAGATAGCCAAGTCAGGAGAACGCGACGCCAAGACCAAGAAAATCCCCCTTGATCCATCTGATCCCTCTAAAACTGTTGTAATAAGCGCAGAGCTAGATCCTAAATAGGAAAGCGCGCTCGTCACCTTCCTTTAGAATAATAAAGATATTTTTGCTTGGAAACCGTCTGACATGCCGGGTATTCCTAGGGAGGTGATCGAGCACTCTTTAAACGTCAAAGATGACGCTAAACTTATAAAACAACGATTGCGCCATTTCGCTCAAGACTGAAAAGATGCCATCAAGGAGGAACTCGCCAAGCTCTTGGCTGCCGGGTTCATCAAAGAGGTTTACCATCCCGACTGGCTAGCCAATCCAGTTCTTGTTCGGAAGAAGACAGGGCAATGGCGCATGTGCACTACACCGATCTCAACAAAGCTTGCCCCAAAGATCCTTTTGGACTACCCCGAATAGACCAAGTCGTTGACTCAATAGCCGGCTGCGAGCTTTTGAGCTTTTTGGATTGTTACTCGGGTTATCACCAGATCAGCTTGAAGGAATCCGACTGCCTAAAGACATCATTCATCACTCCGTTTGGAGCCTATTGCTACATCACGATGCCCTTTGGCCTGAAGAACGCCGGGGCCACTTATCAGCACATGATCCAGAGGTGCCTCCAGACCCAGATCGGGAGAAACGTGGAAGCCTACGTCGACAATGTCGTCATCAAGACCAAGCAGAAGGAAGACCTGATCGCCGACTTAGAAGAAACCTTTGCGAACATTCAGGCCTTCAGAATGAAGTTGAACCCGGAGAAGTGTACCTTCGGTGTGCCATCAAGAAAGCTACTCGGTTTCATGATATCACATCGTGGCGTTGAGGCAAATCCAGAGAAGATCAACGCTATCCGGGGCATGAAGCCCCCGAGTACCCAGAAGGATGTCCAGAAGCTCACCGGTTGTATGGCGGCATTGAGCCGTTTTGTCTCCAGACTCGACGAACGAGGTATGCCTTTTTTCAGGTTACTGAAGAAGACCGATGATTTCCAATGGACCACCGAGGCCCAGAAAGCTTTCGAAGACTTCAAGGAGTTCCTCATGACACCACTCGTGTTGGCATCACCGCACCCTCAAGAACCCCTGTTGCTCTACGTCTCCGCAACTCACCAGGTGGTCAGCACGGTATTGGTCGTCGAGCGTGAGGAAGAAGGCCGCACCCAAAAGGTTCAACGGCCAACCTACTTCGTCAGCGAGGTACTGGCAGGAGCCAAAACCCGCTATCCACAGGTACAAAAATTGTTATATGGAGTTTTAATCACTGCTAGGAAGCTAGCCCATAATTTTCAGGGTCACACGGTCACCGTCGTCACGTCTTTTCCACTCGGCGATGTCATCCATAACTGTGAGGTTACTGGGCGCATCGCAAAGTGGGCACTGGAGTTGATGCCGCTGGACATAGCTTTCAAGGCGAGGACGTCCATAAAATCTCAAGTCCTGGCAGATTTCGTAGCCGAGTGGACCGAACAACAAGAAGATGTACCTAGAGAAGATTTGCAGTATTGGACCATGCACTTCGACGGATCCAAAAGAGTCACCGGCTTGGGAGCGGGAGTCGTGCTGATCTCCCCGATTGGGGAGAGGCTACGGTATGTCCTTCACATCCACTTTCTCGCCTCACACAATGTCGCCGAGTACGAAGCCCTCCTTCACGGCCTACGACTTGCTGTTTCACTCGGGATACGACGGATGATTGTGCGAGGAGATTCCCAGTTGGTGGTTAACCAGGTGATGAAGGACTGGTCTTGCTTGAATGAGACAATGGAGGTCTACCGACAGGAAGTTCGCAAGCTTGAAGACAAGTTTGACGGATTGGAGTTATCTCATGTCTTGAGACATAATAACGAAGCGGCAGATCAGTTGGCGCAGTTTGGGTCCAAGCGCGAAGCAGCCCCGACTGACGTTTTCGTGGAACACCTCTACGAGCCGACTGTTGCCAAAGCACTAACCCCCGATGAAGGAGGTATAAATCAGGTTGCCATGATTGACGCCGACTGGAGGACGCCGTTCATCAAGTTTTTAACTCAACAGGAGCTGCCAGGTGATCGGGATGATGCGGAGCGAGTCCGACGTCGCAGTCAAGGCTATGTCATGATTGAGTCAGAGCTATACAAGAGAAGCCCCTCTGGAGTTTTGATGAGATGCGTCACGCCGGAGGAAGGACGACAATTATTGCAAGATATTCACTCGGGCATCTGCGGCAGTCATGCCGCGGTGCGCACTCTGCTGGGCAAGGCTTACAGACAAGGATTCTTCTGGCTCACGGCGGTCACCGATGCAGACAAGGAAGTTCGCACGTGTGAAGGTTGTCAATTCTTCGCTCGGCAGAGCCACGTTCCAGCTCAAGATCTTCAAACAATTACCTTATCATGGCCTTTCGCCGTGTGGGGCTTGGACATGGTGGGTCCGTTCAAGAAGGCGCCAGGTGGATTCACGCATCTGTTCATCACGGTTGATAAGTTTTCCAAGTGGATCGAGGCTAAGCCGGTTGCTATGATAACTGCGGACAAGGCGCGAGACTTTATTCTAAACATCGTGCATCGGTTTGGTGTCCCGAACAGAATTATAACTGACAATGGGACTCAATTCACTGGAGGCGTTTTTAAGGAGTTCTGTGAAGACTTCGGTATTAAGATTTGCTATGCTTCGGTGGCGCACCCTAAGAGCAACGGACAGGTTGAACGAGCTAATGGTATGGTTCTTCAAGGTATCAAAGCCCGAGTGTTTGACAGACTACGACCGTACGCTGGAAGATGGGTTCAAGAGTTGCCTTCGGTATTATGGTCATTGCGGACCACACCCAGTCGGGCTACCGGCCAATCTCCTTTCTTCTTGGTTTACGGAGCAGAAACAATGTTGCCGAGTGAGATGGAGTACGAGTCTCTTCATGTTCGTAACTTCGACGACGAGCGTTACGACCAAGACAGAGTTGATGGTCTCACCCGACTGGAAGAAGCTCGCGAAGCCGCATTGATTCAGTCAGCACGGTATCTTCAAGGACTTCGGCGCTACCACAACCGCAATGTTCGGTCACGAGCCTTCATTGTTGGAGACATGGTTCTGCGCAAGATTCAAACTACAAAAGATCGCCACAAGCTATCTCCACTATGGGAAGGGCCCTACATAATCGCTGAGGTGACTCGGCCAGGAGCATATCGTCTAAAGCGTGAAGATGGGACCATGGTGGAGAACTCCTGGAACATTGAGCATCTTCGTCGATATTATACTTAGGCATTTTTTGTCTCTATGTTCTTCTCGACTGCCAACTTCAAGCAGGATGACCTCTTGGGTTGTCAGTCGGGGGCTATACGTATATAAAGCATTATTTTCTTTGATAACTTGTTCATATTTAGTTTATCATTGTTTAGTGTTTTGGTTCGAGTCTAATAGATAAGGACTGAGAATTTTTTAATGGCTTAATCAAGCTTAGGCTTGGTGACAGTCGGACGAAAATTCTTAAGAAATTATATATGAAGACTCGGATCAGGGCATTAACATAAATAAGTTATATATTTACAAGTCAACATTACAGCGAGTCATATACATCAAGGCAAGTCAGCTACTCCTAGAAGTTTGCGGCTACATCACCAGCTACCTTTTTTGCCGACTCCTGTGCTTCACTTATAAGCTCCAGGGCTCGCTCATCTGAGGTGCCAGCCGCAAAGCCATCTCCTACAGAGTCCACGTCTATCCAGGGATAGAGTGATTTCGTCTGCGCAAGAGCGAAGCTTGCACCCATGATGGCCGCGTCAGAGATATTCTCCATATATTTAGCCGGGGCTGTCCTGAGTTTATCGAAGACCTCTACGGCATCCAACGAGCTCGTCCCGAGTCCTTGTTTGTACAGTGCCGACTGGATTGGTGTAGCAGCATTGGCGATATCATCCCACACGCTTTCAGCCCTTCGGACTCTCTCGGTGAAGACATTGAATTGTGCTTGGGACTTCACCTTATTAGCTACAAGATTAAAGAGGCGCGGGTTACATTGGCAGTCGACGATCAAGACCAAGAAAACTCAGGGACGTGAATTTCGCGAGTTACCTTCAATCTCTTCCAGAGCTTTCTCCTTCTCGGACTCCAGCTTAGCTTTGTCAGTTTCTGCTTTCTCTAGCTGGGCCTTGAGAGAGTTGACCTCGAATAAATTGGCTACAGCAATTGCATCATGACAGGATCAGACACATACATGACGTTGAAATAAGGACAAGGTGGTTAGGCTTACCCCCGATTGAGCTACGGAGTTCCAAGTTTTCATCTCGAAGCTTCGCGATCTCAGCCCGCAAGACGACCTCTCGAGCTGCAGCTTCTTCTCTGGCGGCTTTGAGATCTTGATGAACGTTTTCCAGAGAGTTTACATGGGGAACCACATTTCGAGGGTGTCTGATTTGGCCATTGAGCGACAATATATTCTCTACATAAGGGGATGAAGATAGTCAACCACATCAGATAACGATGACAAGACATGGAAGAATTATATTTACATTCATTAGCCGGGTCGCTTCGTTGAGGCTGGCCACGAGCATGTCGCGTTCTTCATTTTCCTTTTGCTTATTTAACACGATGCCTTGCTTTATGCCTTGGGCATCGTGCGACTCGATCTTGATAGGAGGGACCGAGTCAGTTGAAGACTTCAGTCGGGAGATTTCCTCCTCTTCGGCTGATTGATTTAGAGGAGCTAAATGAGGATAAGAGCAAAGAGCATGATGAAGACAAGAGTCTGGCGATTATTGAGAGATTTACCTGTTTTAGGAGCCGGATCCTCGGTTGGTGCTTCTTGACCACGTGAGCCCTGTGGGTTTTCGTCCGGCTGGTTTCCAGTCAGGGCATCCAGATTGGCAGTCGGGGGCTGTTCTTCAGCCGACTGGTTTCCAGCTGGGATGTCCTGGCTGGCAGTCAGGGGCTCTACTGCAGGAGCATCTTTGCTTGAGGATTCTGCCTCAGGAGCATCTTCACTCGGGACAAGGTCTTGAGTTTTTGGTTCTGCAGGCCTAGGCTTTTCTGATGCTGCAGATGGATTGATGGCTTCAGCCCGCCCGGTGGGATCAATATCTTGAGGTTTCCTGCAAGAAAGAAGATAAAGACAATTGAGTTGGAAGTGAAAAAGATTTTTAGCAAGAAGCTGATTCTGGTTATGTGAGATACCTATTGGACCTCCTGATTTTAGGAGTGGACCTGGCTGTTGGTTTCGGAGGACTTATGTTAGATTGTGGAATCTGGACTTCTTCGTCATCCGAGTCATCAACGACCAGTCTTCGTTTACTCGCCCGCCTGCTGATATCTTCGTCGGCGGCAGCCCTCTTCTCTTGAGGCTCAACCTTGATTTTGGGGCCGCCGGTTGGTTTTTTGGCAGCAGGCCGAGTTGGCATATCGTCATGATACACCTTGTATGGCTTGGAAATAATAAGAGCATTTGCCTGCAAGTAGAGTTTTTGAGATATATTGAAGGATGTGTGCAAGATTGAAAGAGTTTTGAAGAGCCGAGTCGAGTTACCAGAGGAGGAGGTCGGAACAAGTTGAACGGAGGAACCGACATCTTGTGGCTGCGATCTACTGTGATTCCAGAGGAGAAGATCTTGTACATGCGAGTGCACAAGGCCTGGTAACTCAAAGCATCGCGGTCCTCCCGATTGGGGTCGCTTTCACCCTCATACTCGAACGCTGGCTTGGATCTTTCCTTGATGGGAGCCAGTCGGTTCTTGATAAAGTGCCGGGTAATTTGTTCTCCTTGGAGGCCTTTCTTCTTCATTTCAAGAATATTAGCCAGGAGGTTATTCGCTTCTACCCAATCTTGGTTCTCCGGCATTATGCTCCAGTTGGCTCTTTGGATCGGTGGAAGGCCGACGAAGTCGGGCAAACTGGGATGGGGGTTCGAGATATAGAACCAGTTTGCGTGCCAGCCCTTGTTGGAGGATTTCAAGGGGAGAGAGAAGTAGTCTCTGCGGAGAGTCCCGCGGAGTTGAAAGCCAGCACCGCCGACGACGCAGGGGTCATCCTTGTTTGGGTGTGGCTTGACATAGAACATGCGGCGAAAAAGATTTAAATGGGGGAGAATGCCTAAAAATGCTTCGCACACATGGATAAATATTGCAATGTGGAGGACAGAATTGGGGTTCAAATGATAGATTTGAAGGCCGTAGTATTCGGGAATACCACTGAAGAAATCGGAAGTGGGAAGACCAAATCCGCAATAGAAGAAAGAGGTGAAGACCACAATCTCACCGGTGTTTGGAGTGGGGAACTCCTCGCCGGCCGTCGGACGCCAGCCGATGATTTCTATGGGCGAAAGAACTCTGTTCTTCACCATTTCCCGCAAGGTCGACTCTTTCACATCCGAGGTAGCCCATTGGTCGAAAGGGATTTCTCTCTCTTCCGCCATGGATGCGAGTTGAGTGGAGTTGGATCTAGCGCAGGAAATGGGGATTTTTTGAGGGGATGTTGGCAGCTGGATGCGGATGATGGATTGTGGTGGAACTTGAGTTCTTTGATGGATGATTTTGCGTCAGCACGAGTTCTCAAATTCCTCAGCGCGGCTGATGAACAGGAGCGCGAAAAGGGGAAAAATTTCGGGAAAATGAAGCGGCAGGGACGATGCTGGCGCTTTGAGAAAGATTTTAGGGTTTTTTGCTGGGTTTTCTCGTATTTGGGCCGAGCCCATGAGAAACTTGCGGCCCATCTTATGAGTATGGCTTGACATATGTCCATGAGGACTTAAGCAAATTTGCTCTGGCAATATGCATATGTCTCATTGCCTGATGACTTAAAAATCCTTTCATAACAAGCAGTTACACAACTTGTTGAAGGTTGGTAAGATGCAACTTGGAAGGTGACAAACAGTAAAGTTTTTTATAACTGTCTTGGTAACTTTTTATAGGTTGCAGGAGCTGTTTGGTTTTTACAAAGCATTTGATTTTTTATTTATCAATACTGATTTGCCACCTTGGTGTGCTCTTTTTATCAAGACCAATATTATGGCAAGAGCTATTTAATATTTTGGTCGTATTTTTCAGATGACTGATAACTTTATTAACTCATATTTTCTATTCATGAGAATTGATTGAGCTGTATGTTCCGGGACAACTCGGGCACAACGACTCGGATAAGCATGAGCTTGCTGAGTGCTCAGATTTTTTACCCCTGAGGGTCGGCTGAGTATTTTGTTCTAAGATGACTCGAGTAAATTAACTCGGATAAGCATGAGCTTGCCGAGTGCTTGGATTCATTGTACACTATGCCTTGATTATAAGGTTACGTGTTATATGATCTTTTATGATTGCTTTTGGCTTAGGCTAGGCATTTATTTAACTCAAGAGAGTATGATTACTATAGTTCTTGACTATATGCTTAGTTTGTTTAACTAAACACATAGTCGGGGGCTACACCTAATTAGGTGCATCAGTCGATGCACCTAAATTTTTATGTTTGAAATTTTTGAATTATTTTCAGCCCTTCACAACCTTTCTATTGGATGAAAAAGCACTCGGGAGACTCAGGCAGAGATGATGGAGGCACTCGGTGATAGAAGCACTCGGCTAAGAAGTCACTCGGCCGCGTGTTATTCAAGTTCGAGGCAAAGTTATCTCATCGACTGCGAAGGTCTCGGGGGCTACTATGGAGATTATGGGTACTGGATACCCTCACGGCTAGTTTATCCGACTTACCATAGGGGATAGGTTATGCTCCATGATTATGTAAACCGGCTATGACTTGGGTATTACGTTAGCATTGAAATAAGGTAACGGCCCATGGTCTATAGTTGGTAAGGTTGAGGAGTCCGACTTAGAATAGAATAGGTCTCCGACTTGTAAACCCGCCCTCCGGGACTATATAAGGAGGGTAGGGCATCCCTTGAGGGCATACGAAAAACACACGGACAGACAGAAAACTTGCGAGAGCCCCTATTGAAAGAGATCAAGAAATCAATAAACACTCGGCGGATCGAATCCTCGAAACAGGAGTAGGGTATTACCTCTCATTAGAGAGGGCCTGAACCTGTCTAAACCTTTGTCCCGACTAACCCACTATGTTTGGCACTTGACTGCTACCCCCAGATTGATATTGCCGAAACCAAGTTTCGACACTCCTGAGCGCCGCCTCCTCCTCCTGGACGCCGCCGCCTCCTCCTCCGCCACCTTCGTCGCCGCCGCCTACCCCTAGTGTTTTCAAGGTAAAAGTGATTTCTCCTTTTTTTCCCTATTTTCCTTGTGTGATTGATATGAGAAGATATCAGAGATGAGGTTATCTCTAATAGTGAATTTGTTAATGTGATATACATAGTATATGATTCATGCTTATCCTTCGGAGATTAATTATTAATTAGTACATAGTATATGATTTGTTAATGTGATATACATAGTATACCAACGAGTGGACTAAGTTTGGAGTATTTTGTTTTTAGCTTCATATATAGTGAGATTTAGGTTATGTTCAGGGGATTTTTTTTTGATAGCTGTAGCTATATCTTAAAATTTTTAGACCTCCTAAACAATTTATTTTTTTATCTACATTCTGAAAAGTGTTATAGTTATAGAATATAGAAAATATACTAGAATCGAGAAGTTGGGTTCTCCATATTCTTACGAGGTAGATTGGAGACAGTAACCTCTTCTATGATTGGAGCAGTTTAGTCTTTTTTTCTTTTCTTAAAAAATGGTTTTTAATAAGGAAAAAGAATCACATCCCTAAATTTGTAGTCATTTTTCTTGTCCTGAACTTCTGGGGAAAAAATGAACTGACTGGACAAATTAATGGAGGGAACGTAACACAGTGATCGAGTCACTCGTTTTCTTTCCTTGTTTCTTTTTTCTTTTTTTCTTTTTTGAAACCATACTTGAAATTTAAATTAATCATGCAAGTACGGTTACTAACCCTAATTTGGTGTAATTTACTTAAATTTACAACATGCCGTGTAGAATTTACGGTTTAATTTCCAAATGTTATGTCTGAATATATGTTTTTTGAAGGAAAGTATTGTACTGAATTTAGATGTGTTCATATGTCTGAATATATGTCCTCTTCCTGCCGCTATTAACCTGTTCTACTCTTGTTCATTTTTTGGGGGCCACTACACTTGTTCTTTTTTGCATAAGAACAGACCATCTACACTTGTTCTTTTTTTGGGGGGCACTACACTTGCTCTTTTTTGCGTAAGAACAGACCATCTACACTTGTTCTTTTTTTTTGGGAACTACACTTGCAAATGATTGTAATTGATGCATAATTTCTAAGCAAAACTAAGGCCGTATCTTAACCTTAGCATAAGTTATATACACAACCAAAATAAGTTTTTCTATAAATTTTTTTAACTTTCTTGCCGTACAACAGTTATATAGAAAATGTCGCAGCAAGGCGAACCCATGTCAGTGACTACTAGTAGGACAACATCGAGCCGGGTTCCTAGGACCCAGAATAAGATCCCTAAGGAAGTGTACACCATAACAGAGGTGGACTATCTGGGATTTCCGACGGCTCCTGCGAAAGCTGTCAAAAAGTTCTCAACGATATGCGGAGTCCTCGGGAAGCGGAACTTCACCATTTTGAAGGACCACATCGATCTGGTCCCACAGGAAGAAAAAGATGAGGCCTGGAAGCAGTTCAAGGAAAGCTTCGAATTCCCTCTAGAGGCCGAGGCAAGACTCAAGCGGCAAGCTATCCGCAAGATGGGCAACTTGTGGAAAAATTTCAAGACCACGTTGGTCACCAACTACGTCCTCACCCCTGCCTAGCCAGAACCATTCGGGAAGTATCCGTTCATCTCACGGGTCGTGTGGGAAGAGCTCCATGCCGCAAAATCAACCCCTGAGTCTCGGGCAAAAAGCGAGGCCTATAGGAGGTTGCAGGCAAAAAACCTTCACCCGCACCGGCTTGGCACCGGAGGCTACGCCGGGAAGCAGCACGAATGGGTCAAGGAGGATGAAGCTGCTGCAGAATCTAACACGCCGCCAGTTCTTGGTGATATCCTGACCACCCGAGCAAGGAACTGGGCAAGGGCAAGGGTGAAGAAGAATAGTGATGGAACACTTACGTTCCCAAATCCCGAAGAGCAAGCGGTGTACCAGAAAATCATAAGTACCACACGTAGAGTATGTTTCGTTAGGTTGTATCGTACTCTTGATTAAATTCGTCCTAACTGTATCACAGGTCGAGATGATTGCAGAGAGACAGGCCTCCGAAGAGGATGACATCCTCACGAAAGCGTTGGGAAGCGAAGAACACCGTGGACGGACAAGGGGCATTGGCTCCAATGTTCCATGGAAGCTTGGGTTTCCCCAATACGCGTGGCAGTACAGGAAGCACAGGCTTTTAAAGGCGTAGAAAGATGAACCCTTAAGGAACAACTTCGGGACAAGATTAGAAACGAGCTCCGAGAAGAGTTCGATTCAAAGTTGTTACAAGTGGAGGCTCAAGTGGAGGCACGCCTCAGGGAAAGCGAGCCTGCTGCCGCTCCCATAGTAGAAACGAGCCCCACGCAGAGGCGTAGCAGCTGCGCATCTACTGGGGCGACAGCACAAGAAACACCAGCCCCCACTGTGGTGGACCACATAATGGTAAAACCAACACAAAACGTATATGTTCTCTTAGCACCACAGTACATTATAACATATTATAAAGACACGTATGAATCTATTGCAGGGACCCACATCGTGCACCCTAGTCGTTAGGGTGACAAAAGACATTGCAATTCCTGCCGTAGAGGGTCTTGCGTTCAAGCCCACGCCGGAGACCTGAGTGCATGGGGGGCAGCTGCTAGCCGGCCATGCCAAAGTTCAAGTAGACATGGTGAAGCCCGATTGGGTTGGCTTCACTCTCCCGCTCCCACCAAATGATGAGGTTCTGACCCTTGGAGCTGCACGTGGGACCTTTATCCAATGGTCCAAGCAGAACATTCAGATAAATATAACTCCTAGGCTAGCACCAAGTGCTCATCCGGCGCCACCACCGCGTCCCCCTCCAGCTCTTGTATCTGCCCCTCCTGCCGTTGAAAAAGGAGATTAAGATCTCCAATTGTAGTATGATACAGATTTTGGGGATGACGGACAAGAGGTCAGCAGCAGAGCGCACCTCCCCCCAGTCTCCACAAAAAGAAAGAGGGCGGCATCTTCTCCACCCAAGCTTGGATCACGCAAAAGAGCTGCTGGAAGGGGGAGAGGAAGAGGAAATATGGAAGGGCCGCTTCTGGCTCCAAAGAAGCTAGATCTTGGCAAGGCGCCATCAGCTCCTCCTAAAGAATTCACATTAGGCATGCCATTGGTCGCAGACGACGCCTTATCGAAGATGGGCCCTGCATGCAAGGAGTTGCATGGGTACTACATGGAGAGGTCCAACGCAAGGAGGAAGCATAGAGAGACCTCCATGACGGGCCAGCACGATAGACAGCCGTTCCTCGGCCCTGAAGCCTTTATCGCCGTAGACTTTCAAGATCTATGGGACCCCTACAGGGTGCGAGCAGTCAACACCAACCTCCTTAAGTGCTACTCCTTGTAAGTATTCTTGCGTATGAGATATGGTAATAACTTTTCTTGTATTACGCTTACCCGGATTCTTGTCTTGCTTGTAGGTTAACTTGGAAGCATGTCCATCGTAATGCTTCCCATGTTGCCTTACTCGATCCAGGTGTCGTCAACGAGACAACTATGAACTACGATCGAGCCAGCATGGTAGAATATATCAAGGACTTCTTATGGTCCCGTCAAGACAAGGACTTCATTATGTGTGCCTACTCTGAACAGTAAGCGTGTACCCTACTTAGAATCAAATATGCGACGCGTATAGATTTAGTATTTAACTTGAAATTTATTAATGTCGCAGTCGTCATTGGATTCTCCTGGTCATAGTGACGAAGTGGAGTTTGGTATACTACCTTAACTCCAATATCAAAAAAGAAATATACTATTGGTCGGCGATCGAAGCTGCCTTTAACGATGCCTGGGACCAATACGTGGCAAAAGGCGGGAGGCATAAGGAAGGGCATCCCACACTCGGTCACAAAAAGGACTTTCCAATACGTCAACAAGTTGGTGACCAGTGTGGGTTCCACGTTTGCCATAACATGAGGAGCCTAGCAGACAAGGTGACATTGTTCGACCTTGAGGTGTGTACTTTAGTTGTTTATATACATTAGAGAGGAGATAGCACGATTCATACTAACTTTCCAAGTATGTAGACTAACTTGGCGCCTCACATGCAGGAAAAACTTTCGGCGATTCCGGAAAACAACTTCGATATCATTAGAGAGGAGATAGCACAATTCATACTAGATGATCTCTTATCGCCGAAAGGAATGTTTAGAGTAAAGTTCTAGCCGAAAGAAATGCTTTTGCGACAAACATTTGATTTTTGTAAATATTCTTTGTAATACAATTCTGCACGTTCTTCTGTATATATTTGCATTTCTTAATTACATATAAAGTTGTTCCAATTTTTAACTCAGTTTTATAGGTTTTGATACATGTCGGTGGTTTGGAGCTCAAAAAATGGATGTAAATGACATATATATGTGAATGGGTCTGTGGATGTTAATGTATATATATGAATTGGCTTTTGGGTTTGTTTTGTGAATTGGCTATGAATATCTGATGAAATGCTGGAATATGCACTGAATATGGTTGCTGGGTATATGGTTGCTGGGACTGTCATTTTTTGCTGCGGACATGGCTAGCAAAGGCCTGAGGCTAGCTAAAAAAACAAATTTTATTTTTTTCTGACTTACTCATCCCTGACGGGCATTTTAATAATGCCCGAAAGAGATACTCATCTGTGATGGGCTCCAGAAAAAGCCCAATAGGGATATAGACATCCCTGACGGGCTCCTAATCTAAGCCCAATAGAGATAAGTCATCCGAACCAGGACTATTTTCACTCAACAGGTGGGGTCAAACCTATCGATGACAGGCTCTTTCGAAAAGCCCATTAGGGATGGTAGTCATCGGTGACGGGCTGAGTATTTTGTCCGATTGAGATTAGTCATCCGTGACGGGCTCCTACCCAACCTGGTTTGACTTGTATTGCTTGGTCAATCTTATCTGTGACGGGCTACATTGTTAGGCCCGATTGAGATAACGTCCATCCGTGACGGCCTTGTGCCCGATTGAGATAGTTTCTCACATCACTGATCTTTGGTCAGTGACGGGGGCCCTACCCTATAGTGATGAGGGTTAATTCCCGATAGAGATAGCCGATCCCGCGTTAGTGCAAAGAGATGCTTTGTTTTCACGAGCATAGTGGAACATATGTAGGGCTTAATGCTATGGCAAATAGAGATGCGAAGAGAGTAGTGCCAAAGGCATGCTTTGTTTTCACGAGCATAGTGGAGCATACGTCGGGCTTAATACTATGGCAAATAGAGATGCGAAGAGAGTAGTGTCAAAGGCCTTAGGCATGCTCATAAAATATTGTTAGGGCCGAGGCTTAAACCGAAGCCACATTACTAAACCAACAAATTTAATCTTAAGGTTTCTTTTCGAGACCAGAACGGATGCGTATAGTGGTTAGGACCGAGACTTAAACCAAAGCCACGTTACTTAACCAACAAATTTAATCTTAAGGTTTCTTTCCGAGACTAGAACGGATGTGTATAGTGGTTGCACATCAAACACTTACATTATAAAGTACGTGTAACTAACACACGTTCAAAGGGAGAAGCCCATTAACAATCACTAACTTGACTAAATTTGAAAGCATGTTTAGGTGTGTGTATCCCTAACCTGACTAGGAGGAGAGGAGGTAAGCCAACAGACCAAGTCAGAATACAAGCCTAGACAGACCCAATCTAGAGCCACAAAGATCAACATGAGAGATCTAGAGCTACTTCAAATCTCGCCGAGTTCATATTCGAGGAATAGGACTACATTAGTCGTCGACCATGTGTCAGAGCTCCATGCCACCAAGTCAACGTCGGCTAAATTAAATCATCCCATATATTATACTTGTGTCATACTGATATATAAAGGCAACACCGGTTTCGACCAACAGGAGTAGGGATATTACCTGTCAGTTAATGGGTCTAAACCTGTATAAAAATTCATGTCTCCCGTCTCTTTTACTTCAATCTTGCGTATATCCTGGTTCCAACGATCCCCATACTATATAAATACCGTAGTCGATATATAGCCCATCAACAATGGCGCGCTAGGTAGGGTACTTTGTGCTTCAAAGTTCAATGAGATGGGTTCAAGAAATGGATCTTTCGACGAAACACTCTCCAACGACTTCGAGCCTAGGAGATATGATCTGACCAAAGTGCGTTCTTCTATAGAGCAGGACCCTCGTCATTTCAATTTTGGTCAAGGCATCGTCACTGTGGATTTTTCGACGAGAGATACTTCAATGGCTTTGGCTCTGAGATATATGACCCGATCAGAGTACATCACCGCTAACAGTTCCATCTATCAAGATCAACCAAAGTTCAAAACGCCGCCGCCGTGAGGAACATCAATTTGTTATTGTTGGCCACAAGGCCTTGACCCATGCCGATTACTCTTGAACCCGCGTCCACCGCCAGAAAGTCTGGCGACTACCATCACTACTTACTAGCTAGGTTCACCGTTCTAATTCCAATTCTAATTCTAATTAGATCGGTATTAATTTTTACTACTAATCATGTACTGGTCCATGGCTTCTCCCAGTCTGTATATACATGCACGTATTAACTATTGTCATCAACCGAGTCTGATGGTCCTTAGGTTTGAGTCCTACGCAAGTTCTCGGATGCGATGGACATACGGAACCAAAGACCAAGGAGCCAAGTGTCAACAAGTTGCCTGGATTCCATACATATGCACGTATCACGAGGGATGAACAGTACTATCAGCATTAACCTGCCTGGATACCATACACACGCGTGTATCACGAGGGATGAACAGTATGATCAGCATAATACCATACAGTTGTTGTCCTCTCGTTACATGCACTTAAGCATACCCGATAACTGTTTGACGAGTTAGCATCAAGGTATTTAGTAAGATTGATTTTTAAATTAATCTACTAATTTCATAGATATGTCCGACATATATCTATACAGGTACGTAATATTTTATATTCAATTTATCGTACTTATTTCTATATTCATAATTTATGTCACCTAGAACATGTTTTTCATACAACATCCATTGTACGCGCTTCCTATGTTAGACCGACTACGGTCTAATACTAGGACCTCGCTCTGTTTGTTCTATATAAATCATGCTTATTTACGGTAAATATAGTATCCGATATTTAATCTAAATATGCTCATTATATCCTGACAATACTAGACGATTTATAAAATTTTTCGAGTACATACTCAATATTCTCTACTATATACCTTACCTTCTAAAAAATATTTTTTAGGAATAACCGAGCTCTCTACTAGGCAGAGGTCGAGTACACTCCATTGTCAAGAACTTTCTAAAACAAATGAGGAGTTATCGAACAAAACCTACCAACAGTGATTGACGACCTAACTCACATATAGTACTGGTCACGACCCGGTCTATTTGTGAAAAGGTGGCTACGTACGATCTCCTCATGAATTTTGTTGGCTTGATAACCCGACATGATTGCGAATGAACGTCCTATATGCTTATGGGGTTTGTAAAGTCATGTTGGCCACATGAGATGCACATGTAATAACCAACTCAAGCGCCCCTAAAAGTGGTTGAGGTACGACTACACCTGGTCCTTGGTCAGCAGTTGTAGCAATTCTCCCACCACCTCTGTGAGTGGTCAAGTACGACTATATATCTGGTTCTCAACTAGCGTGGTAGCGATCTCACCAACTATACAAATATTCTACGAGTGGTCGAGTACGACTATACACCTAGCTCTCCACCAACGTGGTAGCGATCTCACCAAGTCTACAAATCTTCTACGAGTGGTCGAGTACGACTATACAGCTGATTCTCAACCAGCGAGGTAAGGATCTCATCAACTCTACCAATCTTCTACGAGTGGTCGAGTGTGACTACACACCTAGTCCTCGACCAACGTTGTAGCAATCCTCCCACCATCTCTGCGAATGGTCGAGTACAATTTTGAACCTGGTTCACGACCAGCGTATGTAGCGATTCTACCACCTTCATGCATTAATCTATGTAAGTTTTTATACAAATCAAATGTGCAATATTTGTCTGTTGATCCTTTTTTCTCGTATCGCTACTAGTTGGAGTTGTTTCTTATTGTCCTATTACGTTAAGTTCGACTAGTCACCGGATCTTAGCACCTTGGCCGGGGACGCCAGGCACTTCAGTCGGATTCTAAGGGTGAAACAACCATGTCAGAACTGGTCATGTCAGAGTACCCGCTATAACATATTAACTAGCCGTGAAATCGGGAATTGGTTTTCTCAACTTCACGGCTGGGGGCTAGAAATTTGCTTCTTCACCTTAGTTTGTTATGATATTCAAGCTGCTTTTGTGGAAAACTTTTCATAAAAATAGCTGGGGGCTAGGAAGGGTACATAACTCTATTCAGCTAAGGACCGCTCTGGCGAGAGTACTCGGTTAGTGTCACACATAGATATAATTTATTTTTAATATTTTCAATTCATATCATAGTACTCCTGAGCGTTCGCTTGGGGGCTTTTTGTCTAACAATTTGTTCTGAGAATTGATTTCAGAAAAATCAGATATAAGAGCAATTGGTCTTCTTGGATACAGAGACTAGTTGGAGGCTTTATAGTAGTCGGCATCTTGTCTTGACTCAATAAAGCTCAAACCGATAATTCTTATACTCAACTAACAGACATATACTGGTCCCAGGTCACACAGAAGTCAAAATTTAATTCAGACTAGATGGATGCCAGATTAGTGGGTTTAAGTTCAAGTCGAATTCTCTGTTCAGGAGAAGAGAAAGATTTTGTCGCATACTCTGCACCTACTCGACTGTCTGAGAATGGTTGGATGAGTTGGACAAGGGTTATGTACGGGACATTTGATCAAAAACGCTATAGCATGGTCACATATTTTCTGACCTCAATCCAAATTCAAACAATGGTCATGTTCTCTATCATGGCTAGGAAAGATGACTTGTCGGCAATTTCATGCCTACTCGGTATTTCGAAAACGGCCAGGTGATTCTGACAATGATGGATCTTCAGGCTACACGGTCGAGAACACTAGTTCGATCATTTGCATTGAGGTCGGGTGCTACTGTTAGTGTTATCAATAAGACATACCTCCTATACATGGGTTTGTGGTATACATAAATACCATATACCTAATAGTATACAAGAAGGTATCTTTTGGTTAAGGAAATATCATGAATAAAGAAAAAAATTATCTTTCCGAAATAGAAGGTGTTCCTACTCGGACACTATAAGGACTACTCGGATCATATCCATACTTGTCTTCCTAGTTCTACTTGAACAAGGGGACATCCGAGGGTATAAATATAAGATCCCCTAGAAGAAGAGGTGGGAGGCCAACAGGCCAAGTCAAAATATAAGCCTAGACAGACACAATCTAGAGCCACAAAGGCCAACATGAGGGATCCAGAGCTACCTCCAATCTCGCCAAGTTCATTTTCGAGGAAGAAGACTACACTAGCCATCGACTACGTGTGAAAGCTCCATGCCGCCAAGCTGACGTTGACTAGATTAGATCATCCCATATATTGTACTTGTGTGATACTGATATATAAAGGTAACATCGGCAACATCGGCTTCAGTCAAGAGGAGTAAGGCTATTACCTGTCAGTTAAGGGGCCCAAACCTGTATAAAAATTCATGTCTCCCATCTCTTTTACCTCAATCTCGCGTATACCCTGGTTCCAACGATCTCCATACTCTACAAATACCGTGGTTAACATATAACCCGTCGACAATACTCCCTCCGGTTGAAACTACTTGTCTGCATTTTAGGTTTGGCCTAAGTCAAATAATTTAATCTTTGATTGCCAATTTCTTTAAATTCATACAGTTTGACATCATAAAATTTAGGAAAAAGTCCATTTTACGCTCCCAAACTCTTGTGTTTGTCTAGAATACAACCTTGAATTTCAAAACCCAGTATAATACATACTGCATTATCAATACCGGACTGTTTACCCTTCTCAAGTTGTTTTTTTGGTGGTTTTTCTACATGTAGATGTCACGTAGGATGAAACCCGTACAATAAGTCCATGTCAGCTGAACAAGAAATAGAACCCACCTATCATTGCCACTAACTCTTATTTTTGCTCCTCTCTCTCCTACTTCCTCTTCCCCATACTGTGCAGCTATCCACCACCACTAAGTCGAAGCCAATGGAGGGTAAAACCTTCTCCGAGCTCTCCAAGAAGATGGAGCAGGTATAGCCGACGGTCCCCACGTACAAACATGCCGCCGACTACGCTCACCACCACTTGCGCTCCCGGTGACCACGCGCCGCCCGCGTTGCTGCACGAGGGAGTTCAGCTTCAAGTACCTCTCCTCCAACCCATGGCCCATCCCCTCATCCCTGCACCTCTCCACCATCATGTCGCGAACCACATCACCGAGGGCCTACCATCTCCGCGCCGCTACCCCTTCTACCAACGAGAACCATTCGCCACCGCATCTCCCTCGTCCTTCGTGCCCCGCAGGTGCAACGTCCAGAAGATATTTGACGAGGGTACCAGTGGCAACCCATGTCACACCCAAAGATTCGCTAACCCGAATTTCGAAGCAGAATGTGCATTAAATCCCCGTCCAGGACCGGCCAGGGTACACAAACGACAAAGTTGACATACGGATCCACGTCTTACCAACACCATAAAAATATCTTACATAAATGCTGCAGAAAGAGATAAACAAGCTATTCTAGATAACTAGACGCTCACAGCGTGGCAACACTATTCCACGAGCATCCTTGACGGCAACCACAAGCCTACTCCTCCGAGTAGCCTCCATCGGACACTTATTCCAACTCTTGTGTGGGGGAAATAGAGCAAGACTGAGTACTACCCACTGTACTCAACAAGTCATACCGAAAAGTGAGAAATGATGCAAGTAAAAGCAAAGGAGGCTGAAGGGGTTTATTTGCATGAAAATGTATTTAAAGACAATAGTTGAATGCGGTAAAACAGTTGAGTTAATTAATCAAAATTGAACCATCGCTGCCCAACGCTACACCACGTTGCGATAGGCCGAAACCACCACCGGAACTACACCAGTTCCATTAAGTCAGGTTATTAGAAGTATAACTAATCACGGTGAATCTGGTTGATCGCCAATAACCGTGGGCACAACTATTCAAATAGTTTTACTCTGATCAGAGGTGTACAATTGTACCCACAAGACATAGCCCCACTACACATTAACGTGTGCCGGCATACCACCACGGTACACCGAAAAGGGACTGTGACAGGACCCTTCGCACAACCCTTCCTAACCAAGCGCACCACACCGCAGGTTTCGCCCCCCACCTTTAAACCAAGGCAGGCAGCCCCTTCTTGTGCCTAGTGAATCCGGCAGCTGATCAATGAGTAAACCCCCGCCGACCCAACTCCATCACGTCCACCCTTGCCTAGATGCGTCGGCTAGGAAAAGCCAAACTACAAGCCCAGTCATTACCCATGCTGGCTTGTGGAAAGTACGGTAATTCTTCCATGGTTTCCCGCAAATCGGTCCTTATTCATCATGAGCACGACCATCAAAATCATGTGATCACAACCCACCATTAATCAGGTTTTACTTGGACCAATTATTTAATCATTCACGATTAACCATCGTGAGCTAACATTAAATATCCTTCATTAAATAATAGTGAAGCATTACTTATCCCAATAGTGCACTAATGTTTCTAAGCAGGGCTAAGCATGTTCTAACCTAGAGACTACTCAAATCATTTCCCAAGCTACCAAAGGAACAAGATAATTGGAACATAAGGCTGAGTACAATAAGTAATTAAGCCCATAAATAACATTATAAAACAATGCTATATTTAGATAAAAAATAAGATATTCGTAATTTAGAAACAATATGTTCAAGTGAATAAGCATGACTTGCCTTGCTCCTGCGCTAGATCGACCTCTACAACAACCTCGATGTAAACCGGAGTGTCGGAATTATCGGAATCTAAACGAAAAAAAAAACACACAAGCAAACAGGCTATAAGTCTACTGAAACAGAGAACAAAACCATTTTTAATGGATTTTAGGCATTTTTATTAATTTTCTACAACTTGAATGGACTCAAACAGAGTCCGGATGAATTAGTTATGAATTTTAGAAGGTTAACTGTGTTTTTACTATAAACAGAAAATTCCTTATTTAATTTATTGTGCAATAATCCCTAGGGCTGACATCATTGGCGCAAGGGCTGACGTCAGCAGAGGAAGGGCCTTAGTCCCCAACTGTCACTGGCACGGGGCCTTAGTCCACGGTGGACCGAGTCCACCGGCGGGCGGGCGGGCGGCGCACCACGTGGCGCCGACGCAGTGAACATGCGGTGACCACGTGGCGGGTGCGGTGGCGCAGCGTGACGCCATGCGGCGGCCACGAAGCAGCCACGCGGCGGCCACGCAGCGGCGCGCGCGGGCGGGCGGCGCGGGCGGGCGACGGTCGAATGGCGGCCGAGCGAGCGGCGCGGCGGCAGGATAGAGTGGAGACAGAGAGAGAGGGAGAGTGCTCACCGGAGCCGAAGGAGACGACGGCGGTGGCGGCGCTAGAGGGCACGGGAGGGGTCGACGCTAGGGGAAAGAGAGAGAGGAGCGCCGGGAGGGACTTTATAGGGGTCCGGGGGCTAGGGTTTGGCCGAAGGCTTCTGGATTCCTCGCCGGAGTTGGGAAGGAGAGGAGAGAGAGCTGGGATTCGGTTGCGAATCCCGGGCTCTACGGTGCGGGGAAGGGGGCGTGGAGTGGTGAGAGGCGCGTGCGGCGCGAGAGGCGCAGGCGGCATGGGCGTCGGCCGGCTAGGGAGAGGGCGACCCGACAGGTAGGCCCCACCTGTCGGTGAACCGGGAGGGAGAGGGAGGCGGGGCGGGCCATGGCCTTGGGCGAGCCCGGAAAGAGGGAGAGGACGGGGTGCGTGGCCTTGGGCCAGCTCGAGAAGGGAGAGAGAAATGGGCCGACGGCCCGAAAAAGGAAAAAGGAAAAAGAAAAAGGAAAAAGGATTTTCCCAGAGATTAAATTATTGCAATAAAGGTTTTTAAGTGATTAAAATTATTTCTAGGGTTCTAAAAATTTCACTAAAAATCCTGTTAATGTATTTTAACATGAGGAATTCAAGAAAAATCCCACCATGCCATGTCCACTTATTTAAATATATTTTTAAATTAGGATTTTGCTCTAGGTTAAATGAAAATTTTGTTTTAAGTGATTTATTTAACGAATTTAAACCTAGAAGGAAAACTCCGGGGTGTGACAAACCTACCCCCCTTAAACAAAATCTCGACCCCGAGATTCGGCGAAGAGGTGCAAATGGGCAGCTTTCAACTCGTCTTCTCTTTCTTAGGTGGCTTCTTCCTCTGAGTGGTGGCTCCATTGAACTCGGCAAAATCTAATGACTTTACTCCTTGTCTTTCTTTCGCTGGTCTCGAGGATGCGGGTTGGCCTTTCCATATAAGTCAAGTCCTTTTGAATTTCAATCTGATCTAGGTTTGCTTGCTCCTCGGGTACCCTTAAGCATTTCTTCAATTGAGACACGTGGAAAACATCATGAATGCCGAGCATTTTGGAGGGGAGTTCAAGCCGGTAGGCAATTTCACCTCTACACTCCATAATTTGTATGGCCCCACAAAGCGTGGTGCTAGCTTTCCCTTGGTTTGGAAACGGTGCACTCCTCAAAGTGGCATGACCCGAAGGTACACATGGTCCCCAACATCAAAGGTAAGCTCTCTTCGGCGGTTATCTGCGTAGCTCTTCTGCCGAGACTGTGTGATCCTTAGTTTTTCCCGAAATGTTCTAACTTTTTCCTCTGCATCGTTTAGGACTTCAGTCCCAAACAGCTGACATTCTCTGGTCTGGTTCCAAAAGAGCGGAGTGCGGCACTTCCGGCCGTACAATGCTTCGAACGGTGCCATCTGCAGGCTAGCCTGGTAGCTGTTGTTGTAGGAGAACTCGGCGTACGACAGGCTTCTGTCCCAAGCCCCACCAAAATCAAGTGCATAAGCTCTCAACATGTCTTCCAAGATCTGGTTGACTCGCTCAGTCTGACCATCAATTTGAGGGTGGTAAGCGGTACTGAAGTTCAGACGAGTTCCCAACTCTTCTTGTAGTTTCTGCCAAAATCTTGAAGTAAATTGGCTCCCTCGGTTGGACACAATCTTCTTAGGTGCCGCCCCATGCAAACTCATGATCCTTGCCAAATAGAGTTCTGCTAATTTCTTTCCCGAGTAGGTGGTGTGTACTGGAATAAAGTGAGCAACCTTGGTGAGTCGATCCATGATCACCCAAATGGAGTTGTGCCCTGTTGATGTTCTTGGTAAACCCGTGATCAAGTCCATCCCAATCTCTTCCCATTTCCATTCCAGAATCTGCAGAGGCTGTAGTAACCCTGCTGGTCTCTGATGCTCCGCCTTCACTCACTGACATACATCGCAGAGCGCGACGAATTCAGCAATTTCCCTTCTCATGCTAACTCACCAGAACTTCTCTTTGAGGTCTTGGTACATCTTGGTACTGCCAGGGTGAATTGAGTATTGGGTCTGATGAGCTTCCGTAAGTATTAGATCCTTTAGTTCCTTGTTCTCCGGAACACATATTCTTTCTCCCAGCTAGATAGTCCCATGTTCGTCCTCAGCGAAGTCCCGTGCTTTGCCGACTCTCATATTCTTCTTGAGTTCAGCTATCTCAGGGTCATTGACCTGGGCTGCTTGAACTTGCTCCACGAGCGTGGACTGGGCCTCAAGAGTAACCACGAATTCGTGTTCTACAATACCTAGGTTTAGGTGTTCGAACTCTCGTTGCAATCTGCCACACATTCCCTCCGTACAAGTAACGTTGCAGTAGCTTTTCCTGCTCAAAGCGTCGGCCACCACATTGGCCTTACCGGGGTGATAATGTATTCCCAAGTCATAATCCTTGATCAACTCCAACCATCGGCATTGTCGGAGGTTCAGATTAGGTTGAGTGAAAATATACTTCAAGCTCTTGTTGTCAGTATAGACTACACAACGGTTACCAATGAGGTAGTGTTGCCTGATTTTCAAAGCGTGAACCACTGCTGCTAATTCCAAGTCATGAGTGGGGTGGTTGTTCTCGTGTGGGCGCAATTGGCGTGAAGCATACGCGACCACCTTGCCTTCTTGCATCAATACACACCCCAACCCTTGGCGGGATGCATTGTAGAATACCTGGAAGTCTTTCGTCTGATCCGGCAGAATTAATACTGGTGCGGACACCAATTTCTTCATAATCTCCTCAAAACTTCTGTTGCATTCTGCTGACCACTTGAATTTTTCATCCTTTTTCAGCAACTGTGTCATTGGCTTGGCAATCTTGGAGAAGTTCTCAATGAATCGACGGTAATAACCAGTGAGTCCCAGAAAACTCCTAATTTGCGAGACCATGCGCGAAGGCGTCCACTTGGTAACCGACTCCATATTTGATGGGTCTACTGCCACTCCTTGAGCGGTGATGATGTGGCCTAGGAATTGTACCTCCTTGAGCCAAAAGTCGCACTTGCTAAACTTGGCATACAGTTGGTGTTCCTTCAACTTCTCGAGCACCAGGCGGAGGTGTTGCTCGTGCTCCTCCTGGGACTTAGAGCAGATGAGTATATCGTCGATGAATACCATGACGAACTTATCCAGAAACTCCATGAACACCTTGTTCATCAGGTTCATAAAAAAGGCCGGTGCAGTGGTAAGTCCAAAAGACATGATAGTGCACTCAAACAACCCATACCGAGTGATGAATGTCGTCTTCGAAATGTCCTTTTCCTTGATCCTCAACTGGTGATAGCCTGATCACAAGTCTATCTTGGAGAACCACGTTGCTCCTTTCAGCTAATCAAACAGATCATCAATCCGGGGTAGCGGATATTTGTTCTTGATGGTCACATCATTGAGGGCGCGATAGTCGACGCACATCCTCTTGGTTTTGTCTTCCTTTTACACGAAGATCACCGGAGCACCCCAAGGTGACGTACCCGGGCGAATGTATCCTTTCTGCAACTGCTCGTCGACTTGCTTCTTGACTTCTACCAGTTCGTTGGCTCCCGTCCTATAGGGCCTCTTGTGTATCGGGGCAGTTCCCGGTACTAAGTCAATCTGAAATTCGATTTCTCTCTTTGGTGGCATTGTGGTTAAGTCATCTGGGAAGACCTTAGGGTACTCTCTGACGATGGGAATATCCCCCAACTTCTTAAGGTCTTTCCCTACTACTGCGGTCTGTTCCACCCCATCGATCTGATTCAAGCACACTCTCTGCTTCTGGGGTGTCGGCGATTGGAATGTCACCACTTCTCCTTTTCCATTAACTAGAGTGATGGTGCAGCTTGCGCAATCAATAACTCCCTTGTGCCTTGTTAACCAATCCATCCCAAGAATGACATCTAGGTCTTTGGATTCAAGAAGGATAAGGTTGGCTAGAAATTTAGAACCCTGGATTTCTATTGCCACGGAGGGACAGTAGTGAGCCGTGGTCATCTCATTCCCAAGAGTGTGAACCCACATAAGTGTTCTAAGTTCCACTACTGATAACCCATGCGTCTCAGCAAAACGCTTAGATAAAAAGGAATGCGTAGCACCAGAATCAAAAAGTGTGATGGCTAGAATTGAGTTGACAGGAAACGTACCAAGTACCACTTCCGGTGCAGTCTGCGCCTCCTCTACTAACGCATGGTTGACGCGGGCATGAACGAAATTGGGTCCCGCGCGCCTTGGCTTCGGACACTTGTCGGCGAAGTGACCGGGCTCGTTTCAGTTGATGCAGACCATTGGCTTTCCGCTAGACTCCTTCTTGGGTTGAGCTGATGGAGCTGGCTGAGCTGGGGCCATTGGTGGGCACAGAGCTGGGTTGCGGTTGGGCTGCCCACTGTTGTTGTTGCGGTTGCCAGTGTTGTTGGTGTTGAAGTTGCCAGGGTGGTAGGGTCGGTGTTGACGAAAAATCATGGTGGAAGGTCCACCCTGCTGTCCGGCGATGAACCGAGGCTTCTGTTGGCTCCCCTGGTGCGCCCTGAGTTGAGCTGCCTTCCTCTTACGGTCCATCTTGCTGCGCAGGTTCTCCTGACGGATTGCCTTGTCAACCAGCTTCTCGAAGTCAGCATAATCTCTCGAGATTAGCTGGTTGGTTAGTTCATCATCCAGACCGGAAAGAAACCTTTCCTGCCTTTCTGCATCGATGCACATGTCCTCCAGGGCGTAACGCGCGAGACGGTTAAACTCATGGAGATACTCCGTCCCCGTCCGATTGCCCTGGTGGAGTGCTCTGAATTCCCTCTTCTTCTGTGCCACGATGCTGTTGGGAATTTGGGCCTTCCTAAAGCTGCGGCAGAACTCCGCCTAGGTAACTTCTGTCCTGGGTGGACGGGTGACCAAATAATTATCCCACCAAGCTGAAGCGGGACCTTGCAGTTGGTGGGTGGTGAAAGTGACCTTCTCTTGATCGTTGCACTGTAGCAAGTTGAGTTTCTTCTCAATGGCATGGAGCCAGTCGTTCGCCTCCATTGGGTTGGTGGTGCTTGAGAAAGTTGGTGGGCGAACGTGAAGGAACTCCGGCAACTTGGATTGGGGTGGAGGGCCAAACTGCTGGTTCTGCTGAGCCTGCTGCCGCTGTTGCGCCTGTTGCTGCATCTGCTACATCAGTTGTTGTTGCATCTGCTGGTGCTGCTGTTGCATCTGTTGCATCATTGCTGTCATCATCTAGGTTTCGCTGGCCAACACCTGAGCGATAGTGGGATTCTCAGGTGGTGGGGGTGGGGGAACGTTGTTGTTTGCTCCGTTGGCTTGTGCTCCTGCCGATGGGTCCTCTTTGCCGCTGGTGTTACCACTTGTCCTTGTGTTGACCATCTGGAGGAGAAGAACCAGCAGAAAGAGATGGAAAAGAAAAAAACAGACTGCTTAAAAACTAAGCTTTATTATATTAGAATTAAACTACAATTGTTCTGATCTTAATTTAAAACACTTTAAAACAACAAGCAGAATCTTTATTAAGATAGCCATACCATAGGCACATGATATCGACCATCGACTAACCCCCAAGCAACAAACCTAACACACGGAAACTAGCAAGAAAACAAACTAAGTAAAACGGTAAAACTAAGGGTAGCGAGCCTAATGCTCGAAACGGCTCCTACGGTCGGTGGAGTCGTAGCCGGGCTCCTGCTCGTCTCGTGGCTCCTCCGAACGGCTCCTGGAATCAGCTATGGCAGTTCACCACTGGTTGGCTCTGAGCTAGAACCACTGTCGTTGCTGCCGCTGGGTGTGGCACGCAACCAACCTCTGCTGCCACTGGCTGGACCCTGGTACACAGACACTGGGGCGAAGGTGATGGCGAACGCTAGTGCTGCCAACGCGACTGGTGAAGGCAGCGGAGCTGGCGCTGAAGCTGGTGCTGGAGCTGGTGGTGGGTTCCTTGGTGCAAGCTGGATGCGCACTGGAGCTGTGGTCCTCTTCATGGGCGTAGTGCGAATCCTGAGGCCACCTGGCGCTGGACGTCCCTGCAACCTAGCATTCTCGGCCTTGAGCCGAGCGACCTCGTCCTCCAAGCGAGCTATCTTGATCAGGTTCTGGTCGTTGAGAGCCTTGGATGCCTTATGGAGATAGGCGTGCTTCTTGTCCAATCCCTTCATCACCGTGCACATCTGTCCAAAGGTGGTATCGTTCTCTCGAGTCGTCGGGCGCAAGGTGTTGACGTCGCTGTTGGCAGAACGACGAGGGTGGTAGCGGTACGCAGAAGTGCAGAAGACGTAGGAGTGTCTGTCGCTGATCCTGGTCATCATCCTATAAGCTGCCTCCTGACAAGCATGCACAACATTGCCTCCAGAAGCCTCAACCACCATGTTGGGAAGACTGGTGCCCACAAAGCCATGGACCTCCAACCGAACTCTGTGCGGGAACTCGCCACTGAGAGGCTCGATCGTAGTATACTCCGGCGCTTCAGGGTAACCCACAACTAAGGTCATGCGGGCAACCTCTGCCACACAACCGTCCATATCCTCACCACGGTGCGTATGGGGAAATCCTGCCATCTACAGAGGACAAGGGGTGGGAGTCAATGCATGCTCAAATCCAAATTAAAGAAAACAATTTAAAAAATTCTGGTAAATAAATGAGTAACAAAAGAAATTTTGTGCATAAAACATTTTATAAGAGTCAAATAAGAGCTAATACCATACTAAAATGATGAGAAAATATTATAATAGCAACATTATTAAAACAGTATTAATAGTAAGAACCAAAGTAAATAGGTTTTACATCCCATATGACTTAGCTAGGGCCTAATGCACTTTCCCGACAAATTTTCAAATCGAATCCCAACGAACTCCGAAATTTACCATCCCAAAAATTTTAAAACTCTAGACAAACTTTAGTTAAAGAAATCCCCACCGAATAAATGACCCGACGTTTTCTCATAAATTCCAAGGAACAAAAATCCTGAATTTTCCCAAAACAATTCCAAGTTAAGGGCAAATGCACATGAAAGAGTTTCAAAGGGCTCTTAGGGTTTCCAGTTGGCTTGTCCTATGGTCAAGGTCGGCTCTGATACCAACTTGTCACGCCCAGAGATTCGCTAACCTGAATTTCCAAGCAGAATGCGCATTAAATCCTCGTCCAGGGCGGCGCGCGCTTCTCGGAGAGGTTGGTGGCGGCGGTTGTGAAGGCGCGTGCGGCGCGGGAGGCGTGGGTGGCGTGGGCGGCGGCCGGCTAGGGAGAGGACGACCCGATAGTTTGGCCCCACCTGTCGGCAGCCCGGGAGGGAGAGGGAGGTGGGGCGGACTTCACGGCGCGGGCCGCAGCCTTGGGCTGGCCCGGGGAGAGGGGAAGGAGGGGGTGCGTGGCCTTGGGCCGGCCCAGGAAGGGAGAGGGAAATGGGCTAATGGCCCGAGAAAGAAAAAAAGAAAAAGAAAAAGGAAAAAGGATTTTCCCAGGGATTAAATTATTGCGGTAAAGGTTTTTAATTGATTAAAATTATTTCTAGGGCTCTGAAAATTCCACTAAAAATCCTGTTAATGTATTTTAACATGGGAAATTCAAGAAAAATCCCACCATGCCATGTCCACTTATTTAAATATATTTTTAAATTAGGATTTTGTTCTAGGTTAAATGAAAAATTTATTTTAAGCGACTTATTTAACGAATTTAAACATAGAAGGAAAACTCCGGGGTGTGACAACCCGCGTGCGTTTGTCTCCGCCACAGCGGTAGGGACACCATGACCCTTGCCTTAGTCGATGAGTGGACCAACGGTCGTGTCCACCACACTGATGCGGTACCCAGGCAGGCCACCTCCTACTTCCGTCTTCTCCGATCTTGGCCCTACCTCTTCATCTCCACGTCTTCTCCAAGCTCAGGCTAGGGGGCTGGCTCTACTGTCCTCTTCAGCAGCGGGAGAGTAGATGACGGAGGGAGGAGGGGTCGCAGTGGTAGGGCAGTGGAAGGACACAACGGCAAATTGGGGGCAGTGGAAGGACGCGAAGCTCTTCCTCCAATGAGTCGATCCACTCACAACCTTGCCTGCATGAACTTGTAGGCTCGATGGATTGAGAGAGAGGGGAAGGAGGTAGCAAAAGAAGAAAGGAGAGAGTGACATGTGGGACCCATAATTTTTATATTTTTAATGCTGAGTAGAGTGCCACATCGGTGCCATGTTGGCCAAGACCAAGCTACAAAGCGTCGGGGGTAAACTACACGGTATTGCAAATTCGGGGTGCAAAATAACCGGTTTTAAAGTTTGGAGGTGTACTTTAGACAAACACAAGAGTTCAGGGTGTAAAATGAACTTATCCGTAAAATTTATATTTTTAAATTCAACATGAGAGATACTTTTATAATAGATAATTCATATTCTATTAAACTATTCAAATTTCTTCAAAGTTAAACAATCCTTCAAAGTTAAACAATCATGGATAGATAGACTTACTACACACAAGTACTTTAGCGGTGGGAATACTTTTATCGTGGTGGTTTAGAAATCCACGCTGAGGGTCCATTTGAATCGCAGGAATAAAAAAAATGAAGGAATAGAAAGAACACAGGATTCTGACAGGAATGCAAGTATAAAATAGAGAATTGCAAAACGCTGAAAAAACAAAGAAATGACCGTTTGTCAGGGCATTGGCACGAGAGTCCTAGGACCAATAGGAATGATATCCCCATCCCTCGCAATAACTATGTAGGTCAGTTGGATAGGATTAAGTAGCTCAGTTGGATAAGTCTTGTTAGGATAGGGATTATGTTAGAGTCAGTCATCTCCATCTATATAAGGAGGGATCTAGCCGCAGACCAGGGTAGACATAAGATTGAGTTCTCTCTTAGTGCTTATCGCCCTTGCCTTCTCGGCGCAACGTGATCTTGCTCCGTCGTGCCGTTTAGGTCTAGGGCCAGTCCTGTTACTTTCTCCAATTTATTCCCCTTCACCCTGTTTCATACCAAATAATCTTAGCACAAGACACTGTTTAATTAGACAGTAGGAAAAAAAACGCAAGAATCGAATGAGAAAGATAGACTCAAAACAAATTTTCTAAGAGGTTAAACTTCTGGCTAAGTTTTCTCCAAAATCTAGGATTGTTAATTCCATAAAAATGATAGGATGGTTCATTGCATAAAAAAAATCAAATGATTGGATTCAATCATTTGTTTCATAGGCTTCTTACGAATTTTTTCTATATGATTAAAATTTCTCAAAGGGGCCTGTTTGGTGAAAACAAAAGGTTCCTAAGGGTGCGTTCGGCAAGCAGAGTTCCAAACGCGCACAGTGATTTTCGTCCGCGCACGTTTTTCAAACTACTACACGGTAAACTTTTTTGCAAAAAGTTTCTATACAAAAGTTGCTTAAAAAATCAAATTAATCCATTTTTGAAAAAAAATTTAGCTAATACTTAATTAATCACGCGCTAATGACCGCTCCGTTTTCCGTGTTTAATGTGCGCGTTTGGAACTCTGCTTGCCGAACAAAGCCTAATTTAATTCCAAAACTTTGAATGTACAAGCCGAAGGATTTTCTTTTATTGGAGAATAAATAAGCCGACGTTGAATGCCCTTCTTTTGAGCGTCATGTTTTTTTAGCTGATTCTTCACACTTCTATCCATTGGTATTATTGGAATCCCTGAATCTTTCATTGTCTGGGCTCTTTATCTCGTCAACAGCCAGCCAAGTGAGTCACAGTTAAACTTAGGTGCTCCAATCCAATGGCATCAATCAATATTCCAAACATATCGCGTTCTTATCGCCTGACCTCCCAACCACCGAAATAATGCCACGGCAGCATCGGGCTACATACAGTCCAGAACGTCGCAATCAGCGCCTCGAAAAAGAAATCTTTCGGCGCTGCCGACCATCAGAGCACACCCAAAACTCGACTGTAGTAGTAGTACCATATACACACGTCTCCCCCACTCACACCAATCAATCATGCTAACGGTCCAACCGATCTGCAACTTTGCAGATAAGTTTGAAGATTCTTCTCACCAAACAAGAACATGATGGAGTATTTTACATCAGAAACCAAAAAGCTCAAGGCAAAACAGAGAGTCCACAATACTAACACAACACCTAGCTAAAGCAAAGAACATTATTACAGCTGGAAAAATTACAACAACTAGTAGTATACTACTGCTGCAAGAGGCAACAAAAACACCCTGCTGGGCTGCTTCGTCGTCGTCCCGGGGACTCACAGGCACACAGCTAGCTACATGACGGAGCAGGCGTTGGGGTTCTCGTCGCTGAAGGCGGCGGTGTAGCGGACCTCGGTGGAGGAGGCGCGGGCGAGCGGCGCGGCGGAGGGGTCGGACACCACGTTGCGCACGTACCCCGCGGGGGCCTTCTTGTCGTAGGCGCCCGGTGCGTAGGGGTGCGCTACCGTGTCGTACGGCACGTATGGCCATGGCTCAACCCGCTTCCCGGTCTTGTACGCCACGCGCCGCATCACCTTCCCGGCGTCCACGTACCCCGTCACCGTCACCTTGTTCTGCTTCGCCGTCACCTCCACCGAGCTCACCCCTGCGCACATGCACAGATTCGTCAATCATATCCACAACAAAGCACAAAAGCTAAAGGAGCCCTTTTTTTGCTTTCCATAGCGTGTTAAAGGAGAAGCAGCAGCAAAAATATGATTAAGCACCTTTCATGTCCTCAAGGGCTTTCTTGATCTTCCTTTCACAGCCTTCGCAGTCTATCCGTACCTTCATCTCCACCGTCTGAAACAACCACCATAAGTTTCCACTCCAAGAACACAACTACTATCATGGTACAAATTCGACTGAAAGACAGATATACAGAGATCGACAGAAGAGGGAGATGCAATTAATGGATTAACATGTTCAGTATTACCTGGAATTGTTTCCTCTTCTTGAGGTGCCGGCGAGTCCTCGGCACGGAGCAGAACTCGGAGACAACGTCGACGATGCCCATGTCCTCAACAATCTCCAACCAAACTCCTCACTAAAGAGACCAAAGAACTGCAGTCTTTGTATGTATTACTACTGTATAGGCCAAGCAGAGTAGCAGAGGCTTCCTGAGCTGAAATGCAAGTGTATTGGATCCTGGTGGGTGGAGGATACGCTTGCCTTCTGATATAGGCCACGCCGCAAACGGTGGCATCCACTGGCGCCTTGACACGTGTGCGGAGAGACTTTTCTGCTGGTGTGAACGGAGCGGAGCACATGAGGGGAAGCCAGTAGGAAGATGATGGTCCGAGAGGCAACGTTGGGTGTTGGGTTGGGGTCCACACGTCGATACAAGTGCCACGTGGGGTACTGCCTGCCCGCAGCATGGCCAGGTGGTGGTGATTGATGTGCGCGAGATCTCTCCACCGCCACCGCTGTTGATGGTGGACAAGGCCTTGGGAGGATGCGATGCACCTGACCTGCAGGCCGACCTGACTGCCACGGGATGGGGTCCATTGGGAGCGGGATCCAACAAAACAAATGAAAAAGGAAAAATAATATTTCCACTTCTCGCCAGTACTGAACTAGTTCCATAATTCTTTTTAATAATAATATGGACTACAAAATATACCTTTTAACTATATTTTTTTAATATATGTAATAAATAAATATTTTAAATTTTTACTATAATATTTTGGACAAACTATATATGTTCTTATAGTATCTTTCAATTAAATATTTTTAAAGTTATTTATAGTTAAAATTATAAAAGTTTGACTTTAAACTTGTATAGTCAAGAATTATGAAATCAGTACTGTTTACGCCGTCATGAAAAAGGAAACACGGCACTGACCAGAGAGGGAACTGCTAAGGCCATGCCTACGGGAGAGTTTTATTTGGTGATTTTTAAGAGTTCCACATCATATAACGTTGTTTGAAATAATAAATGAAACAAATGTCTATAACACACAGTTTTATTTTGTAGTTTCATATGTTATCCATAACATTTAAATATTGAAGGTGTTATGAAACTATTTCGTTACTTTAACATGCTCGTGCTAATGCTACGGAACATTTAGTATATGCAAATCAACAACTAAACGACTAAATGTTTTAAAAATCAATAAAGAGATAGATTTGCTCAGAAAAAATAATAAGGATAGTTACTATAAATTTTAATAATCACGTAGTCGCATGCATAAAATAACATTATAACTTTTGTATCTAAAAACACCTAATTTCTGATGCACTTAAGCGTGACTTAAAAACCAAATCCACGTGGCATAGTAAATTATCAAAATCATATCATGTAACCATTAGTTGGATTTGAACATGTTTCCGGAGATGTTGGCCTATCTTCGGAAGAGTCCTCGAGGAGCACCGAAGTTGTCGGTCCTTTCTCCGATTTTGTACGACGACGGATGCTTCTTTAATAAAGTAAGTGTTCATGATTCTCTTTTGGTATTTAATTAGCTTGCTTAAGTGAGATATATTCTCATCGTTGCGGGTTCGTCGCTTAGTATTTATATTGAATGCTCTAGTGCTAGGACTCTGGATAAAGAAGGAAGTTCCTGTGTGAGGCTAGAGTAGTAATCAAAAACTTAGGCGTGGTGTTTAGGTTAGCGGCTACCTTCATTTGTTCTGTGCTCCACGAAAAGTGAGGTAGGCGGCAAGTGGTGATAGCCTTGTACCTTCTTTGTATCCCTCCACGTTTGGGTACATCATAAAGCTATAGGTCAGACTTAACTTGGTAGACCAGGGAAGAGCTGGTGCCCGAAGCAATCGATAGGGTTTTACCTTTAACTTAAGTCTAATTAATTGAACCATAGGAATCCTCTCTAGCCTAAGTCTACCATAAGTTGTTGTCCCTAGATAGAATCTTGTTTCTAGATATACACACACGTTTCCTGTAATTCAATACCCTTGGAATACTCTAAGGTGAAGTGCTACAGTACTATCCGTGCGCTTGCGGATTTATCTGTGACCATAGCAAATACCAACAAGTATTTCTGTCACCGTTACCGAGGAACGGTTGTTGTATCATCTTCGAACTTGGTTCATCTTTGTATGTTTTCTTTTCTTTTATTCCTTTCTCTTCTTACCTACCATGGAGCATCAGTCTATTCAAAACCTTTTTGCTCCAAAGGGCGAGTTCTATGAGTCATCTTTTTCTTCAAAACTAATTCATTCATCTGGCTATGAATGCCGTTCTAGCTTTATAGCTATGGTTCGGGAACAATCCTTCTCAGGACGCCAAAGAGAAAATCCCTACCATCATCTACGTGAGTTTGAGCAATTGTGCTCATGCCTGACAATCGTGGGCATGACACAAGAAACCTTAAAGTGGAAATTTTTTTCCTTCTCTCTCACAGAGGGAGAAAAGCAATGGTACACCCATACCGTGAGAAAACTGCATGCTGAATGGGAAGAATTAAAAAACAGGTTCTGCCTTGCTTTCTTTCCGTTAACCCGTGTAGTCTTTCTACGTAAGGAGGTTCTCAACTTTCGGCGGTATGAGAAGGAATCCATTGGTACAGCCTGGGCTCGATTCTCCTTGTTAACTCAAGCCAGCCCAGCCTTGTCTCTTTTTGATCACGTGTTGTTGCAACATTTCCACTCAGGTTTAGACAGGGAGTCTGCTTTGTATCTCGATACTTCCGCCGGAGGTTCGTTTGCACACAAAACGACGTCAGAAGGTATGAAACTCTTGGATCATATCCTAGAGGACACCTCTTTCGTTCATTACGAAACCGTCCAGAAAATTGAGCATACACATGAGGAGCCATCAACTCTCGAATCAGAGCTTACACTCCACATCCCAAGAATCGACCATCGAATCCTCACCCAAACCGTGGGAACCGAAGGAAGAAGAAATTCAGCCTTCAAAATTCCATTTCTAGTTTGAGGGTGATCTTTTTGAAGATTATAGAAACACCTCAAACTATTCCTGCCAAAAGAGATCACTGGTCCCGTGTAGTTCTCTTGAACTGCTCAAAGAAAATTTCCTCAAAGAGATGGTGCAGGAATTAACTACTGTCATGAGTGATAAGTGGTTAAGGGAGGTGGAGCTTTCCTCTGAAGCAACTCAGATTAGCTCCCGTCCTTAACTATGGTTCGTGGTTTCCTACACAGAACTTCACCTGAAATGCATTGCCAGATCTCGTTCCTGTTGATACCTGGAGTTGCCAACTTCAAGTACAACGGACACCATCTGTGGAATCCCAGATGAACATTGAGATTCTTTCATGTGAGATGGTATTGCGTTTTGAAGAATCTAAACGTAATACCATCCCTACTTCTCACTGTGTGCAAAGAAATTGTACGGTTAGAAAACGCGAGCCTTCCTCATCCAAAGGCATAAAACCTTCCCATCCCATGGCTTGCCAAACATTAGCAAAATTGACATCCAGACTTGTTTTGCCGAGCAGGTCCGGGTCGTATGTTCGCGTGTGCATGAATACTTGATCCTTGAGGATGTTGTAGGTCGAGGTCGGTGTAAGGGCGAACGTTTGTTTTGTTTTGGTCCTCCTTGTTGATGAGAAAACACGGCGGCCTGGGAGTTTTGCTTAGCTCCAGTGCAAGTCCAAATATTGCTTTTGGGTTCAGAACGTGCTAGTTGGTTTGATCCTGTAACCAACAAGATATACAAGAAAACGATGTTAGTAAACGATAGCCAATCGGCTGGTAGGCCGATGACGTATCGTAGAAACCTAGCCGATGCACAAGCTAAATCGGCTGTAAGGTAAAGGATGCTACATATAAGCTAGATTTAGATTAATTATAATCATAAACAACTTTTCCTTAACAGAAACAATCCTATAGGTCAAACCCAATCGATGCAGTATAAGATTGATGTCTTTTAAAGTCAATTGTCCTATGATTATAAAACCTAAATAACTAGCCAATGAGTAGATATTGTAGATTAAACCCAAAACAATCAGGATCAGCTGTAGAAATAAATAACATATAATCACTTATTCAATTTTTCTCTTAGATATGAGCAATTATAGATCGGACCCAACCGAGACCGTATGAATTGCTTATAACCAAGATCAGATAAATCAGTGATTACATGAACCTATTTCATAGCCAATAAGACATTTTAGGGTATTTTAGATAACGTATCGGCTAAAACTCTAATACAACCTTATACAAGGATATCAATCTTGATCAAATACATTAAACAAGTTTCAATCTCGACGGGTTAGAATTAACCGATGGCAGCGTGAGGTTTGAAACAAGCTTAATATATTTACGGGACCGATACACTTGTATAAGATGATAGATATAACATGTAAAGCAAGTTAAATCATATGAACTTAAATGCGAAATAGTTATACCAGGTAAGATCGACTGAAACTCCGATTCTACCGTTATTGGCAATCAAAAGGCAGGTTAGCTTTTATGATTTTGATCACAACTTAGTAGGTCAAACCCAATTGATACAACACTAAGTATGAAAAGAAGCATAAAGTCTAAACAAAAGCCCTTGATTGATTTTCAAGGTGGTGGATATCTTACCAATCTAAGCCGATGAGACGATTTAGCCGACACCGACAAAACCTTAGGAAAAGCTTGGCCGATGCAAGTAAATCGAGCCATCGAGCTAGATTAACCAAGATATATGATAACCAACAATTGTATAAGATAAATTAGAACAACTAAAACGATGTGCTAATCCACCGATACAAACCGCTGTGACAAGCCATACCTCTTATTAGAGATCAAAGCCGATGCAGCCCAACTCGATACAAGAACTTGTTGAAAAGTAAAAGTAAAAGTGTGACGATGCGCCACGAGTGTATTGAACTGTTGTTAATTTCTTACAAGACCCTAGGCATATATTTATACCCGAACATACAAACCTTGTCCATATCGGACATGACTCAAACTTGCCTAATTACAAAATAAATAAACAAGTCCCTAGGTGGACTCTTACCATCGAATTCCTTAAAGGAAACAACTAACTTTTGTTCCTAATTAATAGATACAATTACCTCTTCTGGATTCAATTCTTGTTTGACAATACCTTTAGCTCTTCTCCCGAGTTCGATATGAACTCGCATTGCCTGTATCGGCTGACTGAGTCTGATTCTGTATCAGCTGATATGCCTTCCAGCCGATGCGCTGCTCTGCTTTTAGAAATAATCTTATCTCCTCAAACCCGCTTCGAACCCATCTTTATCCTTGCGTATCTTTACCAAAATTTGCCGTTAACACTCCTCCATTGTCACATTGCCATGGGATCCAAGTTGCTCTTCACTTGGCACGTACTTAGTGAATGGGCACGCGCTTAAGCTATGTGAATAGCGTCATGAGCTCGAACTTGTCGCCCTTTTCATCGCACTGAAGAATCATTTGACACTTTACTTCATCTTTCACATAGAGCAAAAACACACAGCAACACTCAAGGAACGAGTTATAATTAGTTGAAACAAGTTAGCCGTCTGAGAGTTAGCCGCTCTTGTGGAGCTTGGTTGCCACCACAAAATTGTCCTTGTGAGTGACAACACTCCACAAAAATTGTTCTTGTGGGCGAGACCGCACCACAATTATCGTTCTTGCGGGGTAGTTGTACCACCACAACACATTGTTGCAGCTCAACACGAAAGATTAACTTGATATGCAAGAGAAGGGAAATGCAAATCTTTTTGTTTCAAACTTGAGACAAGAACACAAGAGAAACCTTAAAAGAAAGAGGGAAATCCAAATGCAATTAGCTGCAACTTGGTTTGGGGCAATGAGAGCAAGAGCCATGGGGTGGCTTTTATAGGGAAGGAGCCACCCTTGGTTCGGTGAAACAATGGGTCGGCCAACCCTCCCCTATGCTGCTCACATTTCAGGTCTGAATCAATGACACCTTACCCATGATAAAAGCAATTGAATGGGTGCAACAAAGATGCCATTTTAGACCACTTAAAGTCACTGCATGGTCCCATTTTGTTTTTCAAGAATAAAAGCAAGGGACCACCTCACTAACTTCAAAGTTGCAATCAATTTTGGTCTTCTTTTCAAGAAATTTCTGCTTACCATTGATGTGGAGTCCGATTTCTCTGGCACCCACATCGATGCGCACGTCCGCGGTGCTTAGGAATGGATGCCCAAGAATGAGTGTTGTACCTTGTCGGTGTCCATATCCAGCACCACGAAGTCGACGGGGACGAAGCAACCCTGGATTCTTACTAGAATGTCCTTGGATATCCTCACCGAATAGCGGACCTTTGAGTTAGCCAGCTGCAACAGCATTGCTATTGGCGACAAGGTAGTATAGTTTAGTTGAACAAAGACCACCTTAGGCTTGATGCTGACACTTGCTCCAAGGTCGCATAGGGCGTCGTCGAAGTGTTGTGTCTCAATTGTGCATGCGATAGTGGGACAACCCGGATACTTCTTCTTCTCAGGAAGCCGGTTGAGTATAGAAGCGCTACACTCCTCAGTAAGCTTTAGATCTCTGTGGTGAGCATTAGCCATTTGTTGCTGAGGATGTTCTTAGATAGCGTGCATAAATGGGCACCTACATCGCATCCAGCAGTGAGACATTGATGCAAACCTTTTGGATTACCTCGATAAACCATGCGAATTACTCATCCACGCCCAGCTTCCTATTGCAATAGGGGAATAGCAGGATGCTTGTGTCATAGAACTCTTGCGAAGCCGTGCTCCCATCGTGTGCCTTCTCGGAGTTGTCAGAAGGTGGATCCTCATTCTGGCTCTCCTTCTTCTTGCCTACTTGATTGGGGTACGGTGGATCATGAGTGGTTTTACCCCCTCTTGTAGTCACTACATTGACATTCTCTAGGATGGTTCGGGTTGTCCAAGGATCTTCTTTGACTCAATAGAGGGAACGACAATTGCCTGCTGAGCTAGTTGAGTTTGTAGCATCTTGTTGAAACTCAACTGGTTCTTGATTGTAGAGGAAAGGCCTTCCATCTTGGAATGGATGCTTCCTAAAGTCTTACCGTTGGCCGTCAGCTTCTTGGATAAAGTCTCGTTAATTTTGGCCGGCCGAAGACAAGATCCTTCAAGGAGGGTTGGTTCGGATTGAAGTTACCATTGTTCCCTCATTGGTAGTATGGGCGTGGTTGATTCCACCCTGGACTCGTGGTAGGCGGTACCTATTTTTGTTGTTGTTCATAAAGAACACTTCCTCACGGGTCTCAAGGCAATCATTCCCCAAGTGTCCGATATTGTCTAACGTTTCACACAACATTTGAACTTCTAGTGCTTGGGTATACCGTACATCTCCGCTTTCTCATGACTGCATTTGTCCAAGCGCTTCATGAGGAGGTCCATTTTAACGGTGAGCATGTCCGTTTCATTAACGGTGTGCATGCCCCACTAATGAGGTTGGAGTCGTTCTTTGATTCACCCTTGGTTGGAGACCATCTTCTCTATCAACTCTGTTGCTCGAGTAACAGTCTATCGGAGATCGCTCTCCTACAATGGGGAAGAGAACACCCCCCTCGAGATATTCGGCTAGGGGGTGAGTTGAGATCGAGTTCCTGCTGTGTGAAATATGCAAACATTAATGAACACAAGAAACTATACAGGTTCAGGCCGGTCGGGAGCTTAATACCCTACTCCTGTGTTTTTATGCTATGTGAACACTAGAGGTTTACTGGGTGAGCTAGGAATAGAACTAGGTTTTAACCTTCTCCACTATCGCCCAAAAGTCGTCTACTATGTGTTATGACCCCTCTTTTTATAGTCTAAGGGGAGTTTACAATGTCATAATTATCTCAGTAACTCCTATGCTACATCCTGTCATTGTTCTCTCTGACATCTTTGAATTGGAGAACGAATTACTGCGGACAGTTATCTTTTACCATGCCCTGGGCTCTCAGTCGACAGGACCTGGGGGTGTTGGGGCTTGCTCCTTTTGCCACATATGTGAACCCTGCCCCTGTAGCTTTAAGTAATGTGGCATCACCAACGCCTTCATGCTTTTTCACCTCTTGGTGGCATGTAAATGAGCTGTAATCCCATTCTGTAATCCTCTAGGTGCCGCCCTGCAATCAGCATGATGATGTTGCCCTTGATCAAATTGCCGAGCCCAACATTCTACACAAATTACAAACGACGCACACAGGCTTGTGTCAGAGACATTAAGTCTCTGGCATAGATTTTCACGAAGAGCCTGGAGCAACTGTCATTCTCGAGCTCATCGTTTTGTCGTTGCCCTAGTCCTGTGTCCATCCTAAGAAAAATTATTTTCTCAGGTTTTTACATTCCTAGGCAACTATCTTTCCTTGGGACACCCACGGTACCTGCGCTCTCTGGGCGGACCCGGGGCCCGAGCACGCTCCTATGCCCTTTAACAGGAAGTTTTATTGATTTGAACAAGCTTCTTGAAGATATCTTTGATGAAAGAATTCATGATGGATATGACCTTACAAGTTTCTTTCATTATGAGATTGCATGTGTGGTTACTAACAAGATGTAAAATCTTGTATATTTCTACACCCTTTTTGATATTTCTTCTACAAGAGAGGTGAGACGCCACGGGGCCTGGGTAGGAGCGGGCCACGTTACACCTCAGAGATATATATCTTGTAGGTCTCCATACTCTTCTAAACATAGAAAATGTGTGACTACAAGAGAGTTGAGGTGCCTCGGGGCCCGGGTAGGAGCGGACCACATTGCACCTCATAGATATATATCTTGTAGCTCTCCACACTCTTCTTAACATAGAAAGTGTGTGACTACAAGAGAGGTCTGGCGCCCCGGGGCTCGGGTAAGAGCAGGCCACAGTGCATCTCACAGATATATATCTTGCAGGATTCCACTCTCTTCTTAACACAAAAAGTGTGTGACTACAAGAGAGGTGAGGCACCCTGGAGCCCAGGTAGGAGCGGGCCACACCGCATCTAATAGATATATATCTTGTAGGTTTCCACTCTATTTTTAACACAGAAAGTGTGTGACTACAAGAGAGGTGAGGTGCTATAGGGCCCGGGTAGGAGAGGGCCACGCCGCATCTCATAGATATATATCTTGTAGGTATCCACTCTCTTTTTAACATAGAAAGTATGTGACTACAAGAGAAGTGAGGTGCCACGGGGCCCGGGTAGGAGAGGGCCATGCCGCATCTCATAGATATATATCTTGTAGGTCTCCACTTCTTAACACACAAAGTGTGTGACTACAAGAGAGGTGAGGTGCCATGGGGCTCGGGTAGGTGTTAACAACAAAATTTGGTAAAGATATGCCAATAATGGAGTTAGATCCGAAGCGGATTCGAAGGGATAAGGTAATTTCCAAAAACAAATAGCGGATCGGCTGGGAGCCGTATCGGCCGATATGGAATCGGACTTGGACAGCCGATACGGTTAACCTGAATCAGACTCGGTCAGCCGATACGGGTAACCTGGGTTTGTAGTGGTTTCGGAGAAGAGCTTGAAGGTATTGCCAAATAGGAATTGAGTCCAGAAGAGGCAATTGTATCTATTAATTAGGGATAAGAGTTAGTTATTTCCTTTTGCAATCTCATGGTAAGAGTCCGTCTAGGACTTATTTGTTTAGGCAAATTTTGAGTAGTATCCGACATGGACAAGGTTGGTAAGTTTGGGTATAAATATATGCCCAGGGTCTTGTAAGAAAACAACAACAGTTCAATACACTCTTGGCGCATCGTCATAATTTTTCTTTTACTTTCGACGAGTTCTTTTTTCGAGTTGAACATCGGTTTCGATCTTCAACTGGAGGTATGGCTCACTAATTACCACATAGCTTAGCTAATCTAAATCGATGACTCGACTTACTTGTATCGGCCAGGCCTTACCCAAGGCTTCGTCAATATCGGCTAAATTGTTCCATTGGCCTAGATTAGCTAAGGTATCCTCTACCCTGAAAATCAGTCATAAGTTTGATTGTTTAGGCTCTATGCTTCTTCTCACACTTTGCGCTGCATCAGCCCTTGTCATGTTTAGAACCATAGAAACTAACCTGCTTCTTGATTGCAACTAAGGGTACATCGGGGTTTTAGCCGATCTTACCTGATATAACTGTTCAATACGCTTTTGGCATGCTTTTGTTTAAGTTCTCCTTAATCATGTTTTCATGTTATATCTGCCCCTTATACAAGGATATCACACTATTTAAATATAACAAGCTTGCTCTTGCTATATTTACCTAGATTGATATTCTTGTATAGGGCTGTATCAGAGTATTAGCCGATACGGTATCTATTCTTAACCTAAGCAAGGTGTCATCGGCTAGGACTTGATCAGATATATTCTTTATCTATAGATTACATGTTTGATTATATCTATAGCCGATGAAACACATTTTAGGCTTGCTTAATCTTATTCATCTTACATCTTACAGCCAATTCGGTCAGATCGCATCGGCTAGGTTTATACAATACGTCATTGGCTCATCGGCCAATCGGCTATTGTGCATCTAATTTGTTTTATTGTATATCTTGTTGGTTGCAAGATCAAACCAACTGGCACGCCCTGAACCCAAACGCAAGATTTTGGACCTGCACTGGAGCTAAGAAAAACTCCCAGGCCACCGTGTTTCCACATCAACAGTAGGAGAGGGCCACGTCGCACCTCATAGATGTATATCTTGTAGGTCTCCACACTCTTCTTAACACAGAAAGTGTGTGACTAGAAGAGAGGTGAGGTGCCTCGGGGCCCGGGTAGAAGCGGGCCACATTGCACCTCATATGTATATCTCTTGTAGGTCTCCATACACTTCTTAACACAGAAAGTGTGTGACTACAAGAGAGGTGAAGTGCCCCACGGCCTGGGTAGGGGCAGGCCACATCGCACCTCATAGATATATATCTTGTAGGTCTCCACTCTCTTCTTAACACAGAAAGTGTGTGACTACAAGGTGAGCCATGTCGATTTATAATATGATGACGTGGCAAAAGCTGCTTGGTGATCTGGAGAAAGGGATACCCTAGTTATCATTTCTCCAACACAGTTAATGAAAAGACGGCTCCTTCAACAGCGGCGTCGATGTGACCACGAGCTGCAGGAGTCAACACGTTGTAGAAATTCTGGATGATGAGCTAATCATCCATCACATGGTGAGGGCAGACCAGGATGAACTCCTGGAGCTTTTCCCATGGCTTCGGGATTGACTCATTCGTTGATTACTGAAGCTCAAAATTATCCCTTGAAGTACGTTGGTTTTGCTCATCGGGAAGAATTTTGTGAGGAACACTGTTGAACACTTTTCCCAAGAATCCAGATCATTTTTCTTGGAATGGTATAACTGCTTCACTCTCCCATGTAGAGAGAAAGTGAACAATTGGAGTCGGTTAGCATCCTGAGTGACTCCTCTAATGACGATAGTGTCGTAGAGCTCTAGGAATTGCTGTAGATGAGCTTTTGCGTTCCCATTGGCTTTCTCACAGAATGAGCTAGCCTGCACCATTGTGATAAGATCCATCTTGGTCTCGAAGTTGGCATTCCTAGTGTTGACAGCAAGCCTAGTGGGCATGTTGGTAGCAGAGGAAGTTGAGTACTCAGGAAGGTGATGACACGAAATTTGTCGCACACACGAAGGCCAGGGAGATCTGTTTAGCTCCAGTGCAGGTCCTATCAATCGTGTTCAAGCCTGGGAAGCTGATGTGATGTAGCAAGGTCAGCCGATGTCAATAGGGTTTTGATCAAGTAGCAATAAATCCAATTTAGACTGAAATAATCAGATAAACAATAAGATTTATGTTATCATCGGCTGAAACTAAACTATGCATAATCATCAATAAACCATTATTTATCAAAAGCAATCTTGATAGATCAGACTGAACCGAGACAGTATAAGATTGAAGTTGATAATGATAGATTTAACTAAAGATTATACAAGTTTGAGTATGAGCCGATGTAACTCAGAAATAGTAATGAGATAATATAATGTGAACCAATCGGCAAAAACTGATACAATGTGGTACATGTAGATCAGATGGTAAAAACATACATTGGTTGGAGATCAGATGTAAGTAAAGTAAAATGTATATCGGCTAACTAACCAATATATCTAATAGTTGAAGCCCAAAATAATGATGCCTCATCGGCTAACACTCCGATGAACATTGCATAAAACCTATCGGCTTGTTAGAATTAAACTTATCAACATCAATCTAATAGATCGGACCACCAAAACAGTACAAGATTGAAGACAATTAGATAAACCTATTTAGCCGATAGAAATACACAGACATGATGGATATATAAATATATTTAAAATAGCAGTGTAATTAGAGAAATATCAACTTAGCCAGAATATCATACCTAACCGAGAAAGTTCTAACTAAGCCGATACAACTCTAAACAATAATGCAATTAAAGATAAAATCAATATATCAGATAGGCAACGCTCGCGTGAACCTAGATAGAACATCGGACTTAACCGAGAAAGTTCTACCCACACTGATACAAGTGAAGTTGATGAAACATACTTCCTCGCTGGAGATCAAACTCAACCGATGAAGCCCAACTCAAAACTAAGAAGTCGCCGGAAGAAAAGGGTGACGATGCACCGAATGTAATTATATATCTCTGTGGAGATGATTTACAAAGATCTTGGGTGTACATATATATACCTTTGGGTTGATACTAGTCCTGATTGGACACTAGATATACCTTCCTAAAGATAAAAGAAAAAATACAAGTCCTGATCGCACATTAGATATAACTTCCTAAAGATGAAAGAAAAATTACTAAATCCTATCTAATTAATAGATAGAATTAAATTGCCATGCGCGTTCTTCACGATTCCTTCTTAAACTCGGTCTCTTCTAGATAGACTTCCATCGTTTGGTTGACCTCTTTCCTTAACCGAATACACTAAAGAACCTTACCAAATTTTGGTGTTAACACATTGTTGATGTGAAAACACGGTGGCCTAGGAGTTTTGCTTCACTCCAGTGCAGGTCCAAATTTTAGAAAAAGGGTTCAGGGCATGCCAGTTGGTTTGATCCTGCAACCAACAAGATATACAATCAAACCAGTTAGATGCACGATAGCCTATCGGCCGATAAGCCGATGACGTACCGTGTAATCCTAGCCATTGTGATTTGACCAATTTGGCTATGAGGTGTAAGAAAGATAATATTAAGCAAACCCTAATTATGCTTCATTGACTGTAAACATATAATCTATAGGCAGAAATTAAATCATAGCCGATGAAATCATAATTAGGTTAAAGTAGATATTGTATAAGCTAATACTCCGATACAGCCCTATACAAGAATATCAATCTAGGTAAATATGTCGAGACAAGCTTGATATATTTAACTGAAGTGATATCCTTGTATAAGGGGCAGATATAACATGAAAAACATTATTAAGGTAATTTAAACAAGACTAAACAGGTATATGAGATAAGATTGGCTGAAACTCCGATACTACCCCTATTACAAATAAGAGACAGGCTAGAAATCATGGTTCTAATTAGGACTAGGGCTGATGCGGCACGAAGTGTAAAAAGATGGATGATATCTAGACAATCAAGTTTTGAATATTTTTTAGGGTGGTAGATACCTTACGCTAATCTACACCAATAAGCTGATTTGGCTGATACCGACAAAACCTTAGACGAGGCCTAGCCGATACGGCTAAATCGAGCCATCGATTTAGATTAGCTAAGTTATGTGATAACTTAACAAGTCATACCTCCAGCCGAAGAACTCAAAGCACAAACTCGTCGAAAAAGTAAATAGAAAATTGTGGCGATGCATCGCAAGTATTAATTGAACTATTGTTTTTTTTACATAGACATTGGGCTTATATTTATACCCGTACATACAAACCTTGTCTTTGCCGGACACTATTTACAACTTACCTAAACAAACAAGTCCTAGGTGGACTCTTACCACAATATTACAAAAGGAAACTAACTTTTATTCCTAATTAATAGATACAATTGCCATATTTGGACTTAATTCCTAGCCGGCAATACTTTTAAGCCCTTTTTTGAAACCAATATGAAGCTAGGCTACCCGTATCGGCTCAACCGAATCCGATTCAATTTACTCCATATCGGCCGATACGGCCCCAGCCGATGCATTGTCTGTTTCTTGGAAATCACTTTATCCCTTCAAATCCGCCTCGGATCCAATCTTAATTGTTGACCTATGTTACCAAATTTTACTGTTAACACATGCCCCCTAATTTCGAAGTATAAATCGATATGCTGCGGAATTATCTCTTGGATCTGCAAAAAGCTAGGGTTTTTGTTTTTCGACTGTTAAAGCCACGTGCTATAAATAATAACAGCCCTCGATTTTAACCCCCACGCTGTTAACTTTTTACCACCGCTCAAACCGCCTAAACCGCTCAAGCTTTCTCTCTCTTCTCTGGTGATCTTCTCGACAACACAAGCTCCGGTGACGACCTCCATCAACTTTCAGCGATCGTTTTCTTCAAGCTCTAATAGCAACCATTACCGACGTCCCCCTGGTACGCTCTTTGAACTTTTTAAGCTTTATCGGCTTCTTTTGCTCGTTGCCCCTGTTCTAGGTTGAATTCTGTTCTTAGATCCCTTTCCATTGGATGTTTTTCTTTCATTTTAGCACCTTATTGGATGTTAAGATGCTTACTGGCCTGGACATCATCTCATCGGCTAACCCCTTCTACCTGAAGGTCAAATGTGAGCATAAATTGTCAACCAAGAACATAGGAGGTTGGTCAGGATATATATCTAAGTATATCGGCACAGGTCCAGTAACAAATAGGGAACACATAGCCTTTCTCAATCTCTGGCTAGAAAGGCTCGTTTTTTGTGGATCAACCTATGGCCCAACAGCAAACATGCAACATCTAGCCCAGGGACTGGTAGCAAAGAAATCCATTCCTTTGGGCAAATTCTTACTAGGGGCTAGCCAATCAATAGCCAAGCTTCTCTTAGGAACCCCTGTCAGCTATGGAGGACCCTGGTGGTTTTTCCAGCTCTGGTTGAACCTATATACACTCAATGTTGTTGAAAGGACCACATTATACTCCTCAAGCTTCCCATCGGACCACTTAGATGACGAAGAAGCTAGTACATGCCGATGCATGTCCTTTGGTGAGGCAGCATCAACTATCCTGGATCAGGACCATCGGCTGAAGCTTTTCAAGAATGGTTTGATCAGTTTTATGACGGGTTTCCCAAAGCTGCAAGAGTCTGGTTCCCTTATGTCAGTTTTACATATGAGCTATCAGCCGATTTGAGGCTGAATGACTTGAATGATGCAGTCGATCCTAGCTCAAGGGAATATTTTGTATCGGCTATTTCTCCATACATCCTTCCAACAGGGGTATCTCAAGGCCATAATGTACAAGTATCTTATGAATTCTATCACCCAACATCGGCTGCGAGACAACTTGGATTGGGTCAGCTCCTTGTCAGCTTATACTTTGCAAGGAAAATTCAAAAAAGGGGTGTTATAACATCGGTCTTGTATATGGACAGAGTTCTAAACATTGAAGGCCCCATACTTGGATCCTTGGACCATGTAAACATCCATCTTCTGAGAAGCCAACTCTTTGGCAAATGGTGGAATGAATGGAAGAAACTCTTATTTCACCTATTGACCAGCTTTTACCTGACTACAATGATTCCATCCCTCAGTCCTCAGGTAAAACCACTTCTTTTCCTATTTTCAATCAGCTTCAACCTTTTGTCTCCACAAATTGCCTAACTTTTCCTTTTGCAGGTCCCAGATACTCTTCATCCAACTTAAAGCTTAAGTGGTCAGCCGATTGTATATGCTCCGGCCTTAATGCCATCAGGAGATTTGGCTCCATCGGTCATCGGCTTCGCTGCCCCTACAGTGGCATCTTTACTAGAGGGCCAAGTCACAGAGCCGATACCCAAAGTTGGTGGGAAACACAAGCCACCGGTCATCAAGAAATTGACAAAGAAATCCAAAGTTACATCCCCTAAGAAGCCTGTCGATAGTATCCCTCCACTTGATTCCGATGTAGAAGCATTCTTGGATGAAGCAATCATGGAAGAAGAAGTTGATAAGGCTGCAACTGATATAAGCTAACACTGAAGATCAATTTGCAGTCGACTCTAAACCAGCCAATGTAGCCACCCTTTCAAGATCACCGGCTAAGTCAGACATCCAAGCTTCATCAAAGCCACACCAACGTAAAGCAATTCATAAATGAAGGTACCATACAATTCATCTTCAATCTTAACTTCCCTCAAAATTTTGCTAACACTTGCTTTTTGCAGCCCAAGAGGTTATCGGCTATGGCAAAGGACAAGAATTTTCCAATGCCCCCCTTGTCTCCAAGCCCTCAAGCTTCTCCAGTAGCATCAGTAATATTCAAAACCTTTTTAAACTTGTAAGACCAACCAATACACAAACACTTAACACTTACTATCTTTTTAGCCAAGAGCTCTATCAGCTTCCCCTCATCGGCCAGCTCGAAGCGATCAAGGTCCTTCTGCTGCTGGTAGTCACCATATAGAAGAACAAGAGGCAACAACCGTTGCATTGATGGCTAAGGTAAACTCACCAACACACCTCATCGGCTCAATCTTGTTTATCACTAAACATCAATCCTGTCTCGCAGAATTTAACCGATATATTCTCCTTCGACATTAGGCAATTTTTGGATGAGGATGATGAAGAAACCACTAGCAAGGCTAAATCTCCAATCTCCGAAAGTTTAAGAGCCTAACTATTGGACATAGCTGATCGACTCAATGCTTCCTTGGACGCCTTAGTTATTAACTGTGGGCCGATCAGAAGCAGATTTCAAGAAATCCAAGATCAGTTGCCTGATGAAGTCATTGATGCCATATCTCCAGCGGCCTACCTTGAGTCCCATCAAATCAAGGTTCAAAGGGTGCAACAAAGACTTGCAAACCAGCGTGAACTTAAAGTTTTGGAATCAACCCTTCAAAGTAGCCGACAGCAAGTGAACGAAGACAAGGCTAAGCTTGATGAGCTAATTGTTGGCCCTAAAGCAACCCAAAAACGCATCATCGAGCTTGAGCAACAAAAAGTTGATCTCCTGGCTAAATTAGAACAAACTCGCAAAGATATCACTCAAGAAAAACAGAAACTAGCCGATCTCCCAAGAGCCATCGATGCTCAGCGAGAAAAATTGAAGACATCGGCTAAACACTTAGCAGCTCAGAACAAAGCCTTGAAGCCAATCCCAAGGACAAACGCCGATGATGCTAAAGTTATCGAAGAAGTCAACCAAATCCACCTTCTTGAGCCAATGTTAGTTTCCCAAGGCAAAATAGCTTCATGCCCATATGCAAGCTGATAAGGTGGCACTTGTGTAGCTCCATGACATGCCATCCGATAAGCCCATAGTGAATCAGCCTAAGTAGTATGCCACCTTTTAGGTTGTTATGCAATCTTTCTCCTAATCAACTTGATCAAAGTCTTATTAGAAGCTTTAGCTTGCCCATTAGCTTGTGCATAATAAGGAGAAGAATTCAACAACTTGATGCCCATACTGTCAGCAAACTGAATAAATTCATCGGCCACAAAAATAGATTCCTGATCTATTGTTATCGTTTGTGAAATCTCAAACAGATAAATTATATGTTCCTTAATAAACTCAATACCATCTTTAGAATCAACTTTCTTCAAAGGAATTGCTTCAACCCACTTTGTAAAATAATTTGTTGCCACCAAGATATACTTATGTCCCTTACTTGATGGTGGATTAATCTGGCCGTTCATATCAATCCCAACCTCTGAATGGCCAAGGTTTAATAATTGGATTCATAGGCAATGTTGGTGCTCTCTAAACTACCCCAAACTTCTGACAATCTTAACAACCCTTATAATATTGAAAGCAATCCTTCAGCATTGTTGGCCAAAGATATCCAATCTTTCTAAGTAACCATCTCATTTTATAAGCCGATTAATGTGTACCACAAATTTCTTCATGTACTTCACACATGACAACTTTGGCTTCTTCTAGATTTAAACACTTGAGCAAAACTCCATCAATCGTTCAACAATACAAATCATGATCAAGTAAAACATATTTCAAAGCTTTATATTTTAGTTTTCTTGATGCCGATTGAGAAGGATCCTTTAAGTAGCTAATAATATCATACCTCCAATCATCGGCGTAAACTTTTGCAATCTCAATATCAATATCTTTCAACATCGGCTTAAAACCTAATGCACCTTGAGCTAAGTCATTGGCTTCAATATTCTGTTCTCTAGGAATATGCTTCATAGTAATAACCTTGAAATTACTTGTCAACTCTTGGCACTTCTCATTATAAACCCTCAAAATCTCATTTTTGTACTCATACTCCCCCAATAGCTGATTTATTACCAACAATGAATCCCTAATGATCTCGATAGCATCGGCTTCAACTCTCTTCAGCAACTCCAAACCCTTGAGCACTGCCTCATAGTCAGCTTGATTATTTTTATAATAAGGTTTAATAGTAAATGCAAACTCAAAACTTGCCCCCTAGGAGGTATAATTACTAAGCCAATGTCACAACCATGCGTACAAACAGATCCATCAAAGAATAATGTCCAAGGCATCATCTCAACATAATCAATTGATTCACCTCAGTGTTGAATGATAAAATCGGCAACTGCTTGTCCTTTTACTGCCTTAGCCGATTCATATCTAAGATCAAATTCTATTAAAGTAAAAATTCATTTCCCATCTCTACCTTTTAGTACTAGAGCCGATATCATACATTTGACTACATCGGCCTTGCAAACTATTTTGCACTCATTTGAAAATAGATAATGCCTTAACTTTGTAAATGAAAAATACAAACATAGCACAATTTCTCAATAGAGGTATACCTTGTTTCTACATCCAAAAGCCTTCTGCTAAGATAAAATATTGCTCTTTCTTTTCCTTCAACTTCTTGAACCAGAACTGAGCCGATAGACCTCTCATCGGGTGATAAATAAAACTTAAATGGAATCTTCTTCTGAGGTGAAATCAATACTGGAGGTGAACTTAAATATTCCTTGACATTGTCCAATGCCTTCTGTTGTTTCTCTTCCCAAACAAACTTTTGATCGGTTTTCAATTTCAATAATGGAGTAAAGGACTCAATTCTTCCTGATAAGTTAGAAATAAATCTCCTTACAAAGTTAACCTTGTCGATCAAGGATTGCAACTTAGTTTTATTTTGTGAAGGCTCAATATCTTTGATGGCTTTTATGCTCCTTTGTGTTATCTCAATCCCACTTTCATGAACCAGAAGACCAAGAAACTGTCCAGCCGATATACCAAAAGCATATTTATTAGGATTCATCTTTAAACCATATCTCCTTGTTCTTTCTAGCACTTTTCGTAAATCGGCTATATGTCCATCAACCTACTTAGATTTCACAACCACATCATCAATATAAATTTCAACTAATACACCAATGAGATCATGAAATATATAATTCATAGCTCTTTGATAAGTAGCACCAACACATTTTAAACCAAAAGTCATTACAACCCACTCATACAAGCCAATTACACTAGGACACCTAAAAGCAGTCTTATGAATATCTTTCTTAGCCATAAAGATTTGATTGTATCATGCATTGCCATCCATAAAACTAATACTCTTATGTCTAGATGTTGCATCAACCAATAAATCGATAATCGGCATTGGGTACTCATCCTTGGGTGTAGCCTTGTACAAATCTCTAAAGTCAATACAAACTGTAAGCTTCCCATTTTTCGTAATTACTGGCATTATGTTTGAAACCTACTCAGCATATCGGCAAGGTCTTATAAAATTGGCGTCATAAAGTCTTGTAATCTTAGCTTTAATAGCATCATACATCTCTGGCTTAAATCGTCTCTGAGACTGTTTGTATGACCGATATCCTGGTTTAATAGGGAGCCGATGTTCTACAATAGATCGGCTGAGTCCTGGCATCTCATAATACTCGCATGCAAAACAATCTCTATACTCTTTTAATAACTTAATTAATTCCTTCTTGAATATATTTGACAATTTAGCACCTACAAATGTCAGCCTAGGTCTATCACAATCACCAATATCTATCTCTTCTAACTCATCAGCCGACATAAAACCTTGCCCCAATTTACCTTCAAAATCATCTACAGAATCTTCTACATAAGCATTAGGGTTATTTCTTATGTCTTTAGAGTAAAAGTTGGGGTTTTCCATCATCAATGGGCTGAATACAACAATCGGATAAGAAATTACCCTCCCAAGCTATACCTGACAAACAATCAATTCCTTCCATCTCCCAAAAAGATAAATCGGCAATAGTAACATTAACTGATCTATCGGCTTGCACGATCTCTACCTGATCTCCTTGCCACTAAAACAAGCTTTGGTGCATTATTGAAGGTATGCAACAATTTGCATGTATCCAATCCCTTCCCAACAACAAGTTGTATGATCCCTTTCATCAATGACAAAAAATGTGGTTGGAATTGTTTTGCTGCCAACTGTCAATTCAACATTCAAGACTCTTTTCATTTTAGATGAATTGCCTCCAAAATTCTTTAACACCATGTTGGTCTTGATCAAGTCTTCTGGAGTTTTTCCAAGCTTTCTAAATGTTGTATAAGGCATCAGATTGACAGGTGCTCCTCCATCAACTAGTATTTTGGACATCGGCTTCCCATTGACAAAACCCTTAATGTATAAAGGCCTTAGGTGCCAATGTTCGTCATACTCAGGTTTTTCAAAAATAGCTTGCTCTGGTGCTAGTGTCAACTTTGCCAATGACTCTTCTTCCTCATCGGCCACATGTACACTATATTCCACTAGCAACACAAACACCATATTGATTGAAGATGAAGCTACAACTTTTCCTTTAATAGACGCTAAAACCCTGTCGGCTTTGACCTCATCGGCTAATACAACTTTAGATTTGACACGCCAATCTTTCCTTCGTCGCAGCCGATAGTCATTCTCCTTATCAACTTCCTGCATCTGCTCCTGGTTGCGTAACTGTTGTATCCTCCTTTTCTGATTTTTAGTGAATATTCCAAATAGACACCATTGAGGGTTTTGAACTTGTTTTTCTTGACCTTCATCTTCATCTTTGAAATAATCTTGATGAATCGGCCCTAAGCGTTGGTGTACTGATAATCTCTTCTGCTTTGGCCGTTTCTCAATCTTTGGACTTCTTGTTTGATGAGAACTATCTTGGAATATCGCATCTGCATCACTGCATCCTAGAAAATCTTCAATTGATGGTAGCCTCATTTCTGAATTCCAGCAAAACCTAAAGAACTCACATCTCCAATAGGATCGAAACAAGCTTCATTTTCTTGAGCATATATTTTAATCTGCCTATCTTGTCTCTTCTGGTACTTGCTGATCAACTTGGTAGAATTAAACCTGTTTTTCTGATAAGTCTGATAACTTCTCTTATCGGCTTCATTGGTATGAACCATGTTGATAGGAAAAGGATGACCTTCAATCTTCATCGACTGCTTTCCATCATCAAATTTGATCCTGCCTTGTATGGTGTGATCCAGTGTTATGCCACTTGTAATATTTCCTTTTCCACAATTCTTCAGCCGATGAAATTATATGACCTACCGGAAGTTGAATTTGCTTTTCTTGCAGTAGTAAATCAAATATCCTATCGACTTTATTGATGTCAAAATCATACCTCTCTTCTTTTCCACTGTCTTTGACCCATTAGCAAATGATTGTTTTCTTGTATCTTGTCTTCTGATTCTGACTCATAATTGTATATATTGTTGATATTATTAGCTTTCCTGGAATCTCTGTTCATGAGCCGATACCTTTTGAACCAGATGGGCTAAACTCCTAAAGTCTTATGCAGAAAATATTTCTCTTATTGGCCCATGTAGTCCCTGAAAAGCTAAGTCAGTAAGCTGAGAATCGGTCAAATTAAGGTTGTAACATCTATTTCTCATGTCTCTAAACCTTGGAATATAATCTGGAATCGATTCATCAGTCTTCTGCCTAATTGATGTTAAATCTAATAGCTTCATCTCTTGAACCCCATTGAAAAAGTATCTATGGAATTGCTTCTCTAGATCGACCCATCCTTTGACAGAATTATAAGGTAATGAAGAAAACCAATTGAAGGCCGATCCAAATAATGACAATGGGAATAACCTAACTCTCAAAGCCTCCACAGCCGATGCTTCTCTACACTGTGCTAAGAATCGGCTGATATGTTCATATGTGGAAGCATTATCTTGTCCTGAAAACTTTGAAAAGTCTGAAATCTTGTACCGGCTTGGCAATGGCACTTTGTCAAAGTACTCCGGATATGGATACCGATACATGTTCTCACTATCTTTGGGCTTCAAACCAAATTGCTCCCTAACCACTTCTGCAATCATGCCAACCCATTGTTGTTGTTGCCCACCAAATTGTGAAATTTGTTCATAATTGTTAAACTGAGGCTGATACTGGTATGATGGAATAGGTTCTGTCCAATACTGTTGAGGTGATATCGGCTGAGGCTGGAAACTTGAAGTTTGACCCAAGTAAGGTTGATGAGGTTGATATTGAAAATTTTGTGGCACCTCAGACACATATTGTGGTCCAATTGATGTTTGTAGTAAAACCGGCTGTTGACTAGGAATTTAATTTCTTTGCCCCCCCCCCATCGGCTGTGAATTTTGAAATATTCCAACCGATGTTGGTATAGTTCTTGGAGCCTGATCTTGTTAAAGTTGCTGAGATGTTTGCCTCCCAAGTATAATTGGTTGTTGCATTTTTGAAGAACCTGGGATCTCTGTCTTGATGGTTCTATATGTAGGAAATACATTGTTTGCAAAATATACTGGTCTTTTTGCCTTCTTCTTAGCTATAGTTCCATCCATCACTTTTCTGACCACATTAGTTAATGTGTTCACCAACACATTAGACTGATTGATTAAGGCTTGATGCACTGCATAATCCAACCTATCTTGTAATGAAACTCTTTCATCCACGGCTGGTTCTTCTTCTTTAGCCTTGATCTCTTCTTTTTTAGCTTCATCTTGTCGTGTACTGGGTTCTGCCTCGGGCTTTGGGAAGATAACTTTTTCTTTTTGAATAACTTTGCCTTGCCGAGACACAGTGAAGAAAGCCAGATACATCTTGTGAAAGGCTTGCGTAAGCTATTCCATCCTTGCCTTTTGCTCTTCAGATAATTGCTCAACCGTCACTGGGATGATGTTGTCTTCAGTTATTTCCGGCATGATGGTTGTTTTGAAAGTCGTGTCCCACTAGACGTGCCAAAAGCGTGTTGATGCGAAAACACGGCGGCCTAGGAGATTTGCTTCACTCCAGTGCATGTGCAAATCTTAGAAAAAGGGTTCAGAGCGTGCCAGTTGGTTTGATCTTGCAACCAACAAGATATACAATAAAACCAGTTAGATGCACGATAGCCTATCGGCCAATAAGCCGATGACGTACCGTGTAATCCTAGCCGATGTGGTTTGACCCAATCGGCTGTGAGGTGTAAGAAAGATAATATTAAGCAAACCGTAATTATGCTCCATCGGTTGTAAACATATAATCTATAGGCAGAGATTAGATCATAGCCGATAAAATCATAATTAGGTTAAAGTAGATATTGTATCGGCTAATACTCCGATACAGCTTTCTACAAGAATATCAATCTAAGTAAATATATCGATACAAGCTTGATATATTTAACTAAAGTGATATCCTTATATAAGGGGCAGATATAACATGAAAAGCATGATTAAGGTAATTTAAACAAAACTAAACAGCTATATCAGATAAGATCGGCTGAAATTCCGATACTACCCCTATTACAAACAAGACACATGCTAGAAATCATGGTTCTAATTAGAACTAGGGCTGATGCAACACAAAGTGTAAAAAAATAGATGATATCTAGACAATCAAGTCTTTGAATATATTTTAGGGTGGTAGATACCTTACGCTAATCTACACCAATAAGCTGATTTGACCGATACCGACAAAACCTTGTACGAGGCCTAGCCGATACAGTTAAATCGAGCCATCGATTTAGATTAGCTAAGTTATGTGATAACTTAATAAGCCATACCTCCAGTTGAAGAACTCGAAGCACAAACTCGTCGAAAAAGTAAAGAGAAAATTGTGACGATGTGCCGAAAGTGTTAATTGAACTATTGTTATTTTTTTACATGGACCTTGGGTTTATATTTATACCCATACATACAAACCTTGTCCTTGCCGGACACTATTTACAACTTACCTAAACAAACAAGTCCTAGGTGGACTCTTACCACAATATTATAAAAAAAAACTAACTCTTATTCCTAATTAATAGATACAATTGCTATATCTAGACTCAATTCCTAGCCGGCAATACCTTTAAGCCCTTCTTCGAAACCAATATGAAGCTAGGCTACCCGTATCGGCTCAACCAAACAAGATTCAGTTTACTCATATTGGCTGCCCCGAGTCTGATTCCACATCGGCCGATACGGCCCTAGCCGATGCGCTATCTGTTCTTGGAAATCACTTTATCCCTTCAAATCCGCCTCAGATTCAATCTTGATTGTTGGCCTATCTTACGAAATTTTATTGTTAACACACACGCCCCTCAATTTTGGAGTATGAGAACTCGTGCTTCAAAATAATTTTCTTCCTTGCTTCTATGACTCCAAAATTTCTTCCTCCTATGCCTCTTGTAATCGGCTTTCATGAGTCGATACCTTCTGCGTCAAATGAGCTAAACTTTCAAACTCTTGGAAGAAAAATCTTTCTTTGATAGGGCTTAATAATCCTTCAAATGCCAATTCTGCTAATTGTTTATCACTTAAGCCCAAACTATAGCATTGGTTGCAAACATCACGAAATCTTTAAATATATTCTAGAACTGATTCATCACTCCTTGCCTAACTGATGTCAAATCTGAAAGCTTCATCTCATTGATTCAAGTAAAGAAATACTTATGAAATTGCTTTTCTAGATCAGCCATCTTCTGATTGAATTTGAAGGTAACGATGAAAGCCATATAAAAGCCGATCCAGATAATGACAATGGAAAGAATCTAACTTTCAAAGCTTCTTCAGCCGATGCTTCTTCGTATTGAGCCGATAATAAGGGAACAGTTTGGACTCAAGCCCAAAGAGCAAACTTTTATGTATCAGCAGTCATATCCTAAATGGTTTGATAGGGTTCTACTACCTCACCGATACAAGGTCCCAGATTATCTTAGCAGTTCTATCGACCCACTCATCATTCTTTGCATTGCCCATGTTATATTGATATTCTTCACCATGCCTATACTAATGAGGTTCCTTTGGCAGATATTGACGTGGTTCTTCATACCAATGGTAATATGGTTGCCCCCAAGTTGAATTCTTCGAGCAATTGATTAATCAATTGTCTTCTTGATCAAATTCTGTAATACATTTATCAAAACTCCAGATTGATCGATCAAAGCATGATGGACTACCTCATTCACTGTATCTTGAAAAGTTTGAACCGAAATCTTTGGAGGAGTCTTGCTTCCTTCTCTCTTGATCATCGACTTAGAAAATTGAGACTTCTGTATGGGTCCTTGCTGAGTCATGCTGAAAGATTCAAGACAAACCTTTTGAAAATCAATCACGGATTGTTGTACCTATTGCCTCTGTTCCTCCATCAAATTATCCATCGTGACTAGGATCATGCCATTATCATCGACTTCTTCTTCAGACATTGGCTTGAATACAACTGTCCCACTGGGCATGCCAATTTGTGTTGACGCAAAATTTGTCATACACACGAAGCCCTAGGAGATCTGCTTAGCTCCAGTGCAGGTTCTTTCAATCAGGTTCAAAGCGTACCAGTTAGTTTGATCCTGCAACTAACAAGATAGAAAAATAGATCAATGATCAAGAAGCTGGTCAGCTAATAAGCCGATGTCTTGATCAATCAACTATAAATCCCATGTAGATTCAAATAATCAGATAAACAATAAGATTTATGTTATCATTGGTTGGAACTCAACTATGCATGATCATCAATAAATTGTTCTTTATCAAAAACAATCTTGATAGATCAGATTGAACCGATACAGAATAAGATTAAAGTTGATAAAGATAGATTTAACTACAGACTATACAAGTTTGAGTATGAGTCGATGTAACATAGAAATAGCAATGAGATAATATAATGTGAACCAATCGGCAAAAACTAATACAATATGATAGATGTAGATCCGATGGTTAAAACATACATTAGCTGAAGATCCGATGTAAGTAAAATAAAATTTATATTGGTTAACTAACTGATATATCTAATAGTTGAAGCCCAAAATAATGATAACTCATCGGCTAGCACTCCGATGAATGTTGCATAAAACCTATCGGCTTGCTTGAATTATACTTATCAACGTCAACCTAATAGATCGAATATAACCGAGACAGTACAAGTTTGGAGACAATAAGATAAACCTATTTAGCCCATAGATATATACAAACGTGATGGATATATAAATCTATCTATAACAATAGTGCGATTAGAGAAATATCAACTTAGCCAGAATATCAAACCTAACCGAGAAAGTTCTAACTAAGCTGATACAACTCTAAACAACAATGCAATTAAAGATAGAATCAATATATCATATAGGAAATGCTTATGTTAACCTAGATAGAATATCAGACTTAACTGAGAAAATTCTAGCCACGCAGATACAAGCGAATGTGACGAAACTTACTTCCTCACTGAAGATCGAACTCAACCGATGCAGTCTAACTCAAAACTAAGAACTCGCTGGAATAAAGGGTGGCGATGTGCCGAAAGTAATTGTATTGATCTGTAAAGATGATTTACAAAGACTCTAGGTGTACATATTTATACCCTCGGGTTGATATTAGTCCTAATCAGACACTAGATATAACTACCTAAAGATAAAAGAAAAAAAATATAAGTCCTGATCGGACACTAGATATAACTTCCTAAAGATAAAAAAAAAATTACTAAATCCTACCTAATTAAGAATAGATGAAATTAAATTGTCATGCTACGGTCTTCATGATTTCTTCTTAAACTCGATCTCTTCTAGATAAACTTCCATCGGTTGGTTGACCTCTTTTCTTAACCGAATCCACTAAAGAACCTTACCAAATTTTGATGTTAATAGAAGGGTCTTCTCAGCCATTGTGTTGGAGCTTGATGGTGCAAATTTGACTGGTACGGGTGTCGAGAACTTGATTTGTGAAGGAACGACAGGAGGTCGGACTCTTCACATAAACGTCTTCGGGTTATCGGTGAAATTTGTCGGCAAGTCGAAACCAGTCATACACTATCCTATTTTCACATGAAGAGAAAACAACAAGGGTTATCCTGCTAGGATGCTAGGACTGTGGCTACTAATCATAAATATAATCATGAATATATGTGGTCCATTTTTTTAACCAGTGCCTTCCCCGGCAACAATGTCAGAAATGCTTGTTAGTAAATGTTACAATCATAGATAAATCCATAAGCGCATGGATACTGCTGTAGCATTTCATTCAGGAGTATTCCAAGGGTATTGTTATCTGTTTTTCTGCGGGAAAGGCGGCGGTGTAAAAAATGGGTCCATATATTCATAATCATATTATGAGTAATATATCATAGTCTAGCAGGGGTAAATAATAATGATAACGAGGTAATGTGACACATAGAAGAACCATATCTATAAATAATACACTAGACTTAGGAGCAGGACTAAAGAGAGCTAAGGTTTTATATGTACATCTATACTAATAGTTCTTAGAATATACTTAAACAAAAACATGCTTACAAGGCTAGGAATTAGGTCTAGGCACTCAGGCACTATCGAGAGATCACTCCCTACTAATCTACCAGCGTGGTTATGATATTTTACGATCTCTTATGTCATACCCGAACGTGAAGGACAACAAATGACGAACAGGGCTTTCACCATCTGTCGCCTTCGCTAATCTAAGCCCAAACTCCGCTAATCTAGATAGTAATACAAATGATAGATAGAGAGATTGCTCCTTGAGTGCATGTTATGAAGTGAGAGCTTCTCCCACATTTATAGCTTCCAATGACGGTTAGTGAAGTCAATTCACCCATAACAACCATTAGGAGCTAATCAGGAGCTACCACGTGGACGGTGGTGGAGAGGGGTGGCACCCTTGGTTCGGCTGAACCTTGGTTCGGTCGAACCAAGATAACCGTCTTAGCCCATTGTCCTTCCCCCAAAGGCTGATATATGGGCCCCTCGGACGAACGGTGCATGGTGGATTGGTCTAAATGTTGTTGAACTTTCTCTAAAGGCTGATGTGATATATTAAGGTTTATGAAAACATTTATTTTTCCTTTGCCTAGCCAATTTGAGTATATTTGGATTATTAGAAATTAATAATCAATATAAAATATTTGTTATGGATTTGCTTTCATTATTTTTGTATAAATGAAGTTAGATTTAGTTCTGATTTGTTTGCATAAAGAAACTTTATTTGTAAATTAAAAGAATTGGTGTTGAAACAAAACACTGCACTCTTATTTAGAGACAGAGTAATTATTTTACTTAGTAACAAATTTACTTCACTTGAGAGAAATTTATTTAATAGACACAAGATATATTACTTTAGACATAAATATACATCGATATATTTTCAAAGAATACTTTTATTTGGATTATGAGATGCAAAGATATGTTGTATTTTTATTTATGTAAAATGATGAACTATAGATTTAAATTACGAATCTAATAGAGTGAATTAAAATTTTCAAGAAATAACTTTGAAGCGTTTAAACCAATTTAAATGTCTTATACTAATTTTTCTTTGTATTCTAACTCTACTTCTCAATTTCTTGGATTACCAGGCCATCTAGTAAAGCTCAATAGAACCCACCCCTCTTTGTCTCATCTCTCTCATTTTGTCCCTCTTCCTTGCGCACTCCCCAGCACCGCCTTCCCCCAGACCGCGCCACCAACGCCGCCGTGCTCCCTCGCGCCGGCTGCCGTACTCTAACTCCGGTAGCCCTCCAGCAGCCGCTGCCGCCGCGAATCGGTAACCCTAGCTCCCACGAGCCCGTTCCTACTAACCCTAGCCGTCGGCCCCTCTCCCGTCGATGCCGTCGCCGGCTGCTGCTCCCAACGACGCCGTCGCCAACCGGGAATCCCAGGTTGGGATTTCCCCAGCCCCAGCGCCCTTGAGCCAAGCATGGCTTGCACCAGCTGTGTCTCCGCGAGCTCTTCCTCTCTAATCCCTTCCTCTCCCTACTTCGGTATGGTGATCTGATTGGTGCTCTCTTGTGGTAACATGCTGTGAATTGTGATGCTTGTGAACTAGTCCTAGTGACCAATTTGATTGTGCTATACTCAGAATTATACTCAGAATTGTTCCTACTGGCTCTAGGGTTCTAAATCAATTGATTTGCTATAGTTGGATGATGACTACTCCCTCCGTTTCATATTAGAAGTCGTTTGACTTTTTCTTTAGTCAAATTTTTTTAAGTTTAACCAAGTTTATAGAAAAATATATTAGTATTTTCAACATAAAAAACATATTATCAAAATATATTCAATGTTAGATTTAATGAAACTAATTTGATATTTTAAATATTGCTAATTTTTTTTACAAATTTGGTCTAACTTAACAAAGTTTAACTAGAAAAAAAATCAAACGACTTATAATATGAAACGGAGGGAGTATATGTTATGGATGAATGAATGCTGACATGAATAAACGTATGAATTGCATTACTGAAATTAAAAGCACATTAGTACGATTCTGTCCTTATAATGCTTGCATGTAGAATTAACTGAATTTCTGAAATTAGCGACACACCAGCAGGATCAGATCCATATATATGCTTCTATGGTTGTATATATGAGTAATGGAGATACTGGAATTATTAACGCACTAGCATCAGATCGTTTTGGACATTCTATTGATTCATGAGGATTTCATGAACTGCTACCAAATTCTACTTCAATTGAAGAGATGAAGATATACCTATGCACATGCTACCCATATAAATCTTATAGGTTCAGTATTAATTACTTTTAAGAATTACATGCAGTAGTTGATTGATGATAAAATTTCCTTGCTAATGAGATGATATATACTTTTTTTCAGTGTGAGATACAATTTGTATTGGTTTGCACCGATGGAAACTAAAAGATGCCATGCTTTATCCTAGGATCACTTGCTCTACATGCTATGCTTCAGAAGCATATGGTTCTGCTCATTAATTTTAACTATTCAATTTGAATTCCTTTACTGACCTACTACGACATGATCTGTATATGTTTTACTTGACAGAAACCTGAACAAGTGAGGTGAACTTTTGTTCAGTTCTGAAGGTTATTTTATTAAAGTTATAACTAATTCTAACTATTTATAAATTCAGGTTTCACTATACAGATGCATGTGCAGCTGTTTACCTAAATGCACTTACATAATGATTCTAGAAAATCTAAAATTTTTCTTGCTGCTAACTACAATTAATTATAAACTAGAACAAACCTATTAACTTGTCAGTTACATAAAAATATTTATATGCTACTATTTACACTTACTGCTCTGCAGCTCAAATTATTAATATGGACACTTTTACTGATCAGAGATGCACTTCTTTATCTTCTACTGGATGCAAATACATATACAGAACTCCTAACCATACTAGTATATGCATCGCACAAAAATCATGCCATGATATGATTTCAGTTTCATGTTAGTCAGGATTACCTTGTTAATGACTCTAGTGTGGCTGTGAAGGTTGTGTGATTCTCCCTCTCTGGTTCTACCGCTTCTCCTGCTGGGACTGTAGCTTCACTCCCTTACTGGAACTGGAGCACTTGAATATTTCTCCTCCTTGAGCTGAAGCATCAGCTGCTCCTCCAGAAACTGAAATATTTGGGCAAACACTTCTTGAGCTGGACTGCTGGACCATAAATTGCTCCATCTTCAGGAGGGTCTCTCTGCTCCCTCCAGCTACTTCTGGCTACTCTGATTTATATGGTAAGATTTGTGATAAATTTGATTGGCATCTAGATCTGCTACTTGTTTCTTCTCCTTAAATTGAAATCCCTTGTTCTTCTTGAAACTCATGTACCCCTTCCTTTTCCTTCTAGTCTCTCACTGGTGGTTTTTCTATGGCTGCTACTATTGAGATATGGCGTGACTTTGGTGCTGGACTACTAGCTACTGCTCTGCTATTTCTCCCTTGAGCTGGTTTTCTAGCCGAACAGCTAGCTGCTACTGCTGTTGCGGCAGAGGCAGATGTTGCTACTACTGCTGCTGCTCTTTGTGTTTGTTTCTACGACCAAAATGACTTGGGGTAGGGGCTCCAGCACGCAAAACGAATCATGTATTATTACATGGTTAATTAAGTATTAGTTAATTTTTTTAAAAAAAATTAATATGATTTTTTGAAACAAATTTTATATAGAAAAGTTTTGTAAAAAACACACCGTTTAACAATTTGAAAATCGTGTGCGCGAAAAACAAGGAAGGTGAGTTGAGAAAGTTGGGAGAAGAACATAGTTTTGGTGGTTTTGAAACTAATGAAAATGAATGTTAAGTTGACGTACATGAAACGAGAAAGCCATTAGCACATGATTAATTAAGTTTTAATTATTATAAACTTAACAAATAGATATATTTGATATTTTAAAACAACTTTTATATAGAAAGTTTTTGTACGTTTAGTAGTTTGAAAAACATGCTAACAGAAATCGAAGAAAATCTGTCTTGGTCTGGTTTGGGAGGAATTGATTCACATTGATATGGTTGTCTTCTTGAGATTTAGCTAGTGACTCACCTGTTTGAGTTTTGGTGGCTTCATGCATGCAAGACACCTAACCACAACATGCTCGGTGGGATGATGGATAGAATTCTACTAATTTTCAATTTAAATGGAAATCTAGTAAAGTCTGATATGTTTGGTACTTTTGCACCTGAGTCCATCAAGTCTTGGAAATTTGGAGGTTATCCTAAGTTTAGGGACCGATTAGTAATTGCCCTAAAACTCAGGGATTTTTATGCAAAAATAGATAATTTTGGAATCGACATGACTCACTTTAGAGACTTTGTGCCCTTTTATGGTTGGATGCAAAATTTATAAATTGCAGTAACTCTAAAATAATCTTCTATTACCACTACTTTTGAAATTTGAAAGATGCAAACTTTCTAAATTAAAATTAATTTTTTGTGATCTAAGATTACATAAACATTTTTTAATATATTTAATTTATTCATGCAGGATGTGTGTTTAATTGATGATGTATAGAAATACCATGCATAAGTACCATATATGAGATGCATGTTGTCCAAAATGTACCATTATATATATATATATTATGGTACATATATATATATATATATATATATTTTCTACTTAAAAAATATATAAGACTTCCGTAAAATTTTTTGTACGTCGGCCTAAGCTCGCTCCGTATCCAATCGCTTCGCACGTTTGTTCGTTGAAAGCAGTTGAATCGGACTCACACCGCTTCGGAGACGATCGAGATGCCTAGCTTGTTGTTGACAATTAATTAACATGCATGCACATATCTAAACTAATGCATGCACATATCTAATCTAATAATCTAATCTTGTATTCTTTACTCCGTCTTCTTCATTTTCTACGCGTACGTTTTTCAAACTGTAAAACGGTACATTTTTTAAATACAATATATAGAGAAGCTATATTTTTTTAAAAAATCATATTAATCTATTTTTCAAGTTTTTTAAGCTAATACTCAATTAATTATGCTTTAATCCGTACTTTGTTTTGTGATGGAGGGGAGAGGTTCCTAATCCCTTCTTTCGAATTCAGCCTAACTCTACTTAAGAAAACATTCTGTGATGCTCTCTCGCACGTGCCATACATACATGAGAATGGTATGGAATAAGTATAAGAAACAAGTCAAGGATTCGATTTCGATCGTGAATCAAATGCAATAATCCAAATAAAATCAGATCTGAGGGAACCATGGGATTGCAATCAAACACAATCGAGCAAACTACCAAATCACGAAGCAATACGCGAGATCTTACCTTGGTTTCCTGAGGAAGAAGCACAGTGCAAGTGGGTGCTTGATGCAAGGCTAGAGAGGACGGCGGTGTCAGGTGCACTTGGGGAGGTCGTCGCTATCGTGACCAGATCCGTTGACTACTGTTTCATCTGCCGTTGTGTTCATCGAGCTCGCCGCTACCAGGATCCATTTACTAGCTGCCACCTAGATCCATCAGCCCTCGCCTGCATTTGCAAGCAGGTGAAAAGGGAGAGACGACAGCGGCAGGGGGTGCGACAACGAGTGGAGGTGTGGTAGCGACAGCAAGCTCAGGTCAACCGTGCCACCGCCGATTTGTGTGCGGGTGGAAGGGGAGAGCCGACGGTGACGGGGGTGGCACGACAGCGAAGGAAGGCGAGGTGGCGACATTGAGCTCAGGTAGGCCGTGCTGATGGAAGAGAAGAGCTAGCGGTGTGGAGAAAGAGGAAGAAGGAAATAAGCCAATAGCAGAGGGGTGACTTGACGGCAAGGGCGGGCATGAGGGTGAAAACGAGCTCGGGTCGGCAGCGCCGCCCCTAATCCACCGGCGACGTGGAGGAAGGGTTAGAAGGGGATAATTTGGCGATAGCGAGGCGACTCAATAGTGAGGGAGGATGGGTGTGGCGGCAACGGCGATCTTGGGTCCGAGCTTCCTCACTCACCCTTAATTCACGTAAGGAGGAAGGAAGAAGATTTGAGTGAGAGGTGGAGAGAGGGGGGGATTTATAGAAAAAAAATTAGGTAATGAGGGGCTGACATGTGGGTCTTTTAGGGTTTCATTAGAGGGTGTAAAATACAATTTTTCAATTGATTTGGCTAATCTTATACCTACTTAAAAACAAGCATTTTTTTCTTTAATTGTCACACTTAAATTTTTCGTCTTTCATGTCGTGTCTTTCATGTTATGTTTTCAATTAGATAGTGTCCTCGTATAAAATTTTCACAAGTATTTCACGTAGAATATTAAAGGATTTTCGTTGCAACACACGGATATTTTTTCTAGTGTGTGTATATATATAACTACTACATGACACATTATATGCTAGATAGTTTCGTAGCAGTCCTCACAGCACCTCCCCTATCCTCGTAGATAGGGTAATTTTTTTACTTACGTGGCTCCAACAGCCACTTCATCTTTCCTTTCCTTCTTTTCTTTGCCGCATCCCGTATCCCATCGCCCACCTCTCTTATACTGAGTAATTTATTTACTGCTATTTTTCCCTGCCTATTTATACCTATAGTTTGACCGATCGTCACAACCATCCATTCTCTTCCTATCATCTAAACGAGTGTTTTCCGGACCACGCTCCCCAGCTCCATCACCGTGGCGGCGTCCAATGGGCGGCGACTCCGAGCCTCTGAGGCGGAGGAAGCGGTGGGTTCGTCCCCAGTGTCGCAGCCACTGCATGGTGCTCGTCCTTGCCGATGGGGTGATGGGTGAATCTGGAATGGGTTCCTCGTTGGAACTTGGAAGACGTCCAACTGCGCCTGCTCTGGTGTGATCCAGGGAGGCCACGGACATGCGGCGTTGATGGCGACAGGTTGGTTCAGCAGCGTCTTCTCGTCTGAACCATCGTCCTCAGATTGGTGGTAGTGGTAGCGCTCACGAGGCAAGGAGGCATAGCAGATGCGATCTGCAAATCTTATTGGAGCAGTCTTCTTTGTTGCATTTTGTGTTGTTCTTTGTTCTTCAGAGCAGATCATTACTTACTACTAGTATTTTTTGGCTGGATTTGATCCATTTTACGTATAGTTCAACCCAATTAGTAATTGTAATTCAAGGTCTCGATTCGTTGATGTAAGCAAGGTCTTCTGACGATATTTAGTTTGATTGCCATACTCCAAAGCCTAGCCGCTACGCCATCCACCTTCTAACCACCGGCGCTGCTTGGGAGAGAAAGGACCTATCTTCGTCAGCCCGCTCGTGGTGCTGCAGCGACAAGGTAGCAACCCAGCACGCTGGGACCGGCGCCACCGCCTCCTCGCTCATCACCGCGTTGACAAGATCCGCCTCGGTCATCTTCTTTGCTGGTGGGAGGAGCAAACACTAGTACAGATCCTCTCATCCGTGACGGCATGTCACTTAACTGGATTTTATGGGCCGTCACAACGAATAAATCTCAAACGGGTCTAAAAAGAGACCGATTGAGATATGGTCGCACAGGCATGTTAAATTTGCATAAACTCGAGCCTGTCACGGATGACACCTATCAGTGACGGGTTCTAACTTAGGCCCGATTGAGATAACCTTCAATATCTCAATCGGGTCCTAAAAGAAGCCCGTCACCGATGATCATCATCTATGACGGGCTCTAACTTGAGACTAGATGGAGATAACAATAAGGCTCATCACAGATGACATTCATCGATGACGGGATTTTATTTAGACCCGATAAAGATAACTTATATGTCTGTTTCCGTTGTTAGTTTTTGAGTCGTTACAGATATTTATTGCACACTATAAATACCCCCAACCGCTTAGTGTGACTGTATCCCACTATTCGCTATTTTGATGAGAGGTTGAAGGGAACGTTTTTTATCTTTTTTCCAAGAAAAACAGAAAATTCATAAAAGTAAGTGAGAAATACTAATATTAATTCAGAAAATTCATCAATTCTCATTAATTTTGCAATACTTATCTTATAAGATGTTTCTCTAATTTTTTTTATTTTTGTAGTGATGGATCGAAGTTGGATGTATGTGAAAACTATGAAATGTCATAGTTAGGAGTATAGAAATGGCGTATTAAATTTTATAAACGTCGCGGAGGAGGATAGAAAAAAAAGAAACAACGATTACATGTGTTGTCCATATGCAGATTGCAAGAATGAGAATATGTTTGATAGCCGAGTGAACGTACATGCTCATCTGATACAACGAGGATTCATGGAGGGCTATACATGTTGGGTGAAACATGGAGAACAAGAATCAGGTAGTGGTGCAGCTGCATACAGAAGTGGTGTGCAAAATCAGGAAGATGAAGATGAGCATGACATGTCTATACCTTCTCCATTGGGCGGTGAAATGGTTGATGTTGATCACGATCTGCTGCAAGACATGTTACGTGACGTTGAGGACCCAGCTTACAACGAGAGAGATTCCATGAAGTTCAGCAGGTTAGTCAGTGACTCAGAGATGCCTCCATACGCCGGATGCAAAGCAAAGCACGCCTCTATATGCCTCTATTCTAGGAAGGTTGTCAGGTGTTGGCACAATAGGGAGGAAAAGAATTAGGCCCGATCAAGCTGAACTACGTGAAGTTCAAAGTTCCTTTGTTTCGTTGCCGTTGGATGAATATACGTATTGGTGTTAAAGTCGACAAGGAAGGTTTCACTTTAGTAGATCTATCCAAGGTTGGATACGCCGATGAACCATTCGTACTTGCGAAACAGGTCGAGCAGATTTTCTACATAAAAGATCCTGCAAAACAAGAAGATGCACATCGTGAGGGATAGCAAGCGCCGAATTGTTGGTGTTGACAAAGTCGACGATGAAGAAGAATACAATCAGAATCTTCATGTAAGACTTCACATCGACCTTGACGATGATCCCCAAGAGTCTGTGGCATATGCTCGATCAGATCATATGGAAGGCATAACCTTGTGACCGATGCCGTTGTACTTATTTGTTCTGCTATTTCTTGTAATGAATGAAGTATTTTGTATTAGTAAAAAGCCTTTTGTACGAATGAAGTACTTATACTCCTATGAATTTCTGTCACAACATTAAACACGTCTTTCCGTTCTATGAAAATAGTAAATTATTTAGTGCAGTTTATGAAAATAATAATTTTTACTATGAATTTAGTTAATTTGATGAATTATTGTATTAATTTAGTGAATTATTGTATTTTAGTTAATTATTTTAACTACAGGTCAACAATGATCAACTCAGAAATAGCAAACAAATATAAACATTATTTATTTCACATCGAAAAAATAGAAAAATACTATCAGTGACGGGCCTTAAATAAGGCCCGATAGAGATTGAGTCATCTCAATCGGGCCTAGTATAGAGCCCGTTACAGATGAGTCATCTATGACGGGCCTTAAATAATGTCCGTTACGGATGACTCATCTGTGACGAGCTCTATACTAGGCCCTAGGCCCGATTAAGATGTTTGTTTGACTGTATTAAGACTAGGGGTTCTCTCCCTCAGATCTACATCGAAAATTTTTCTAAGTCCAGCCACTTTGTCCCACCACTCCAAGAACCCTAGCGCCACTGCCCTCTGGGAGCTTACCGCTGCCGTCGGCCGCCGTCCCCGAGCCCTCGTGCCGCCGCCCCCATCTGGGAGCCCGCTGTCGTACTCCCTCGTGCCTTACCGAGCCCAGCACCATTGTCCTCTGTCGCCGCCACCGAGCGCTGTCGTCCCACGCCGTCCCCGAGCCCGGCCACCAAGCGTCGCTGTCCCACGCCGTTCCTGAGCCCGGCGCCGTCCTCTGCTCCACTGCCGTGTCGGCCACCGTCGCCGCAGACCATCTTCCCTGAGCCCGATCGTCGCCTCAACCTCCTCCACTGGTAACCGCCTCCCAATGTTTTTCTATTTTTTAACTTTTTTATGATTCAATGATATTATTTATATGTGAGATGTGTAATTTAGTTTATTTATACGTGAGATGTGCAATTTAGTTTATTTATATGTGAGATGTGCAATTTAGTTTATTTATGTGACTAAGTGATTTTAGGACTTAGGGTTCTTAGCCATTTTAGGACTTAGTGGCGGGTGCGAAGGAACTTTAATAGGAAATATGTACGTAGATAGGAAATTTGTGATGTGATTTAGGAAATTAATTAATTTTGTAATTTTGTTATTTTGTAAGTTATTTAGACGATGTCTCAGCAAGGTGAACCAATGTCGACGACAACTAGTGGGTCCTCAAGGGCCCAGACTCGTAGGATAGGGAACAAAATCCCTAAGGAACGGTACACCATAATAGAGGTGAACCAGGTTGGATTGCCGACACGTCCCCGGAATGTTTTGAGCCGGTTTAGGTCGATCTGCGGGGTTATAGGGAGGGAGAACTTCACAATTCTGGTGGATGACATCAAGCAAGTGCCGGAAGCAGAGAAGAATGCTGCTTGGCTAAAGTTCAAGGAGAGTTTCGAGTATCCTGCAGCCGACGAGGCCAAGCTCAAGCAGACTGCTTTCAAGACTATGGGCAATGCTTGGAAGAACTTTAAGAGCAGGTTGGTCGGTGAGTATGTCTTCAACCCAATGACTCCGGATCCAACTGAGCAATGGCCTTTCATCACGACAGACGTCTGGAGACATTCTATGAGAAGAAGTCGACCCCCGCATCCCAGGTCAAAAGCGATGCTTATCGGGCACTCGAGGCTATGAACTCGCACCCGCATCGGCTTGGCACCACAGGATATGCCGGGAAGGAAGAGCAATGGCAAGAGGAGGATGAAGCGGCAACAGCATCGAACACGTCGCCGATGTTTGGCGATATCCCACACCCACGGGCAAGGAACTGGGTAAGGGCAAGGTATCAAAAGAATGAAGATGGGACAGTTTCATTGCCAAATCCCCAAGATCAACAAGTGTACGATAATATAGTAAGTGTCTTGTCTCAATATATGTTCGCATTGTTTACATCGTACTTTTGATTTAACCCGAACTCAATTGTACTACAGAAAGAGTTGGTTGCCGAGCAATAAGCCTCGCAAGAGGCCTGCTCTCAAAGACGCGAGGACAACATCCTCACTAAAGCGTTGGGCACCAAGGAACACCGTGAACGAACAAGGGGCCTTGGCTCCAACGTTCCATGGAAATTTGGATTTCCAGACTACGCATCACAGTACAAGAAGCGAACTGCCACGAAGGTGCAGAAAGATGTGCGCCTTGCCGCCCAAATCCGGGAGTAGGTCAGAGCCAAGCTGAGCTCTGAATTCGACGAGAAGTTCGAGTCGATGAGGGCCCGTATCAGGCAAAAGATCTGAGAAGAGCAACAGAACCCGGAGGCCGCCGTCGCTGCTACGCAACAAGATTTAGCAAGTCCCACGCAAAGGCGCAGCAGTTGCGCTTCAACTGAGGTGGCAGAAAATCCACCATCGGTCCCTGCCGTCGTCGACCACATAATGGTAAAACTCTCATCCACAATGCATAAAAGTCTTAACGAATCCATATGTTATATAATATTCTAAAAATATGGATGAATCTATCGCAGGAACCAACGAACTGCACCCTGACAGTTAGGGTGATGCCGACCTTCATGGTTCCGACAGCCGAGGGACTTGCGTTCAAGCTGACCCCAGAGACAAAAGTGCATGGGGCGCAACTTAGGGCCAACTATGCGAAAGTGCAAGTTGACTCGGTGAAGCCCGAATTTGATCATTTCCACTAAAGCATCCACCGAATGACGAGGTCCTAACCCTAGGAAATGAATGTGGTACCTTCATACAATGGCTCAAGGACTCATTGAGATAAGGGTGATTCCGAGGCCAACCACTACACCAAGCGGTCGTCCGCCACTAAGACCTACCCCTGCTCCTTCAGCCCCACTAGCTCCCGCTCGTCATGAACAATCTTATGATGTGGAGTTACAGTATGACACAGATTTTGGGGACGAGCATATAGAGGCCGATAGCATGGAGATCCCTAAACCCCCACCCAGGAAAAAGAGTAGGAAGGTCCATTCTTCCCCTCAGAGAATAACTATCGAAAAACCTGCTGCAAGAGGGTGAGGAAAAGAAAAGTTGCAAGGCTCACTTCTGCTCCAATGAAGCTAGATATGAGCAAGGGGCAGGAAGTAAAGAAGAAGACCGTTCCTCCATCGTCCTTCCAACTAGGCATGCCATTGGTTGGAGACGACGTGTTAGGCACGATGGGCACCGCTTGTAAGGAGCTTCACGTATACTACATGGAGAGATCCAACATGAGGAGGAAGAATAGAGAGAACGATATAATAGGCGAACATGACTGAGCGCCATTCCTTGGGCCACCAAATTTTATCGTGATCGACTTCAAGGATCTATTCGACCTCTACAGGCTCTGAGCAGTGGACATAAACCTCCTTAAGTGCTACTCCTTGTAAGTATTGTTGCTCACGAAAATTGGTAATAACAATCTGTATAACATGCTTATAAGAGCGTTTGTCTTGCGTGTAGGTATAGTTGGAAGTGGTGTCTGAAGAATGCACCAGAAGTTGTCTTCCTTGATCCACAAGTAGTCACTGTCACAAATCTCAAAGGCGACCGTCAATGATTGGTAAACTACATCTTTGACACCTTGTGGGCCCGACAAGACAGGGAGTACATTATGTGTGCCTATAATCAATAGTAAGTATGTTTCCTAAATATATGCAATTGCATGACACGTATAGCTTTAGTATTTAACTTTCACTATATTAATGCCGTAGTGCCCATTGGATCCTTCTGGTCATAACGCATAAGTGGAGAACATGCCACTACCTGAACTCCAGAATTGATAAGAAAGTATATGATTGGACCCCGATTCAACTAGCGATAGATGAAGCGTGGGGCCGATATATGGAAAAAGGAGGCCTCTGTAAGACAGGACATGACGCCCTTATCCAAAAAAAAGACTTCCCGGTGAAACATCAAATAGGCGACCAGTGCAGATGCCATGTGTGCCACAACATGCGTCTTTTGTGCAAAGATAAGGTGAAGACTTTGGCTGAATTTGAGGTTTGTGGTCTCAATTGTAATATATACTAACTACATCGAAGTATATATATATATAGGGAGAGAGATCGATCGACTAATTTCGAATTATGTACATGTAGGACAAAATTTTCAAGGATTCGGCTAGTAGCTTCGAGGAGATTCGTTAGAAGATAGTCGGCTTCATCCTTCGCGAAATAATTCACCCCAAAGGAATGTTTAGGGTTAAGATTAAATGATGAACATTGTTGAACATCTTAAATGAATTGTCAAATATATGTAACACTGATGTTTATGTTTATGTAAATACTTGCTAAATATATATTTGTTCCAATTAACTCGGTTTTGTAGGTTATGATGCTTACCACTTGAATATGTTATGTGAAATATGTGAATAATGGATGTGTATGTGAATGGATGTGTGAAATATGTGAATAATATAGATGTTATGTGAATGGATATGTGAAATATATGTGAATGACATATGTGCATGTGAATGGGGATGCTGGGGATGTATATATGCTCTGTGAATGGCATATGTGCATGTGAATGGGGATGTTGGAGATGTGTATATACTGGGAATGCTTGGGAATATATCTGTTTATGTCATTTTGCAGCGGGCGTGGCTAGCAAAGGCCTGAGGCTAGCCAAAAAATAAAATTTATTTTTTTTGTGGGTTATACTCATCCGTGACGGGCTCTAGATTATGCCCAATTGAGATTAGTCATCCGTGACGGACGCTAGTTTAGGCTCGATTGAGATTAGTAATCATCCGTGACGTGCTCTAGTTTAGGCCCGATTGAGATTAGTAGTCATCCGTGACGGACGCTTGTTGGGGCCCGATTGAGATAGGTCATCCGTGACGGACTCTAGTTTGACTGGTTGTCTCGGTCAAAGGTATCGATGACGGGCTTTAGTTGAGACTTGATTGAGATAACTTCATCCGTAACGGTCGTATACCCAATTGAGATAACTTCTCACATCAGTGGCTTCTACGCTGTGACGGGCGTCATATCCGACACAGATGATGGTTATCACCCGATTGAGATGTGGGTGATCGTTTCAGTGACAGAGGACTACTCCACAGCCGCCGCCCGCTGGCCCCGTTGATTCAGGTTTCTCGATCTAGGCACCATCGACAGACATCTATGTCCCACCGTGTGTATACATGTGATTATCACAGTGAAGTTAAACAATTACTGCTATATTTTTTTATCAAGCGAATACGAGTTGATAAAAAAATTACTATATCACGTCTTTTTTACCGTGTGTAACCTTTTTTATACATGTGATTCACTCTACAATCCACTTGACAGTGGAGTAAAAATAATACTACGGCATTTTACGAAACAATTCAATTATTCTACGTGTTGGTCAATAGACCTGTCGATTTTATGCATTCCTACCCATCATCAGTAAAAAAAAAAATTACCATTGACATTTCTTCTCGCTAAGTTTTTGATCCGGTGAGATTTTGATTTTTGACAGTAATAAAGTGCATAGTAAAAAAATTACTATCCACATAGTGCAGTGGTTAAAATTTTTACTACCATTTTCTATTCATTGCAATAGTCAATAAATTACTACGAATAAACCTAACAGTAGAACCCATGGGTCAGTAATTTTACCCGTTGACCGGATGAAGGTGGTTTTGATTTAACAGCATTGATGTGTCAGTAATTTTTTTACTGGGGAATCAACAGATGCATGAGGAACAAGTACGGAAGTAATTTTTTTTCTCCCTCAAAATACGGATCGGCAGGACCAAGGCCAATAAGAAGCGATGGGAGGGGTGCATCAGTGCATGCTGCACGAAAAAACCGGACATCGGAGCGAGACTATTAACACTCCGAATATGATGAGAAAAATATTTTTACTCAGTGTTTGTGTAAGAAAATTAGATATGAGGTAGTATTTTTTTCCTCGAAATACAAATTAGTGTATAGTAATTTCTTTACTCAGTGTACGACAGGATCAGGTGGGCATGAATCAGTAATTTTTTTTACTGTGGGCCAGATATTTTGGTTGTTGGTATGGTGGTTTTGTTTTAATGGCGCTAATCAGTCAGTAATCAATGCATGCTAAACGGAAAAAACAGAGATAAGATCGAGGGGTGAGGAGGCCGAGGAAACCGGGCGCTCGGTGTCGCGCTACTCTATTCCTGGCGCGCTACGCTTGTGTGTCGCTTCATATAGCGGGACCATATCTATTCGTAGCACGTTGTGCGTTACAAATTTAGTGGCGCGTCTCCAAGCTTTTCTCCGTTTTTCTCATTTTTTATTTTTTATCTACAAACTAAGTAGTAGTTAACAAAACTAATTAATGTTTAGTAGTTGACTAAACTTAAAAAACAAAAAATCTACAAACTAAGGCCCCGTTCGGAAGTTCTAAACTGTCTGGATAAAGATAAAGATTATCGTGACACGTTTTTCAAACTGCTAAACGGTACGTTTCGTGCAAAAATTTTCTATATGAAAGTTGTTCTAAAATATCAGATAAATTCATTTTTCAAGTTTGTAATAATTAAAACTTAATTAATCGCACGTTAATGTCATCTCGTTTTACGTGAAACACTTTATCCAAATACCGCTAAGTTATGTTTAGTAGCTGAAAAAACTAAAAAAACTATTTAAGTCATGTTCGCTGGAAAAACTAATCTCTATACAAAATGAAGAAGCTACTAGAGGAGTCGGTCAGAGTGCAGGCTGAAAGCTGCGTCCACAAAGACGAAAGCACAATCAGCCCGAATTTCAGTGGAGCAATAAACAGATTGAGTGATATATCAGAGATGTTGTAGTGACCGGTCTCTAAACAAAGTGCATGCACACTGGCAGTGGCAGATGGGATCATGGGAAGGCATCAAACACCAACGACGATGATGCAGCAAACCTGACCTCGACCTCAACCTCCACAAATAAACCGCACGCTCCACCCGCTTGATGACGAAGCCAAGCCCAGGGGTTCCGTCATCCGCCGAAGAAGAGGGCATCACGGCCACGCCGCCGATAACAACAGATCCAAATCACCCCTCTCTTCTCTGCGTTTGTGAGAAGAATGGGGATTCAGTTTTGAATAGTACGAGTGTCGATGGAAACGAAGGAACGCAGCGTGCACCGTACACCGTGCAGTTATCGCTCTTGGCTCAGGATTCAGCCCAGTTGTCTATCCGGCCCGATAACCCTCCAGCACGAATCTTGGAAAAGAATCGAACGACAGATATTCGGCTGATAAAACAAAAAATATTCAGCAGGCTGTTCTATAGCAAATCCCTTAAAAAAATACATTAAACGAAACACCATCTCCCGAACAGCATCTGTAGAAGACACCGCAGGCCTGGCCACAAATGACAGCCAGCGGTGAGCTGCCGAGCTCGGTGATGCCTCCGCCGGTCTTCCTGTTCACCGAGCCGCCGGCGTGGCCCAGGCAGCAGCACCAGAGGTGCACCAGGCTGGTCCCTGCTTCCGTGGTTAGCATAGAGGCGTACAGGTCGGAGGCACAACGTGAAGACGACGACTCCTCGTCGTTCACAAGGTGACCACCAGCTGCCTTGCTGCTTCCCTCACACACCGTTCACTCCCCGCGTGCAAAAACTGGTCCACTCCAGTACCCCATCTACGACCACAAGTACAGGTACTACAACCATACCCTGTTACCGACATGGCAGTGCTCTGTCAGAGGAGTAGGGTGGAGGTGGCCGGCGTCGTGCGAGGACGTTGGCGCTGGCACTGACTCCGGATATCTTCCGCCGCTGCTGCTGCCGATGTGGCCCAGGGGGCCAGCAGAGTGGTGGGCTTAGAGACGGCCTCTTCCTTCATGGCGAGAAGGATCACATTGCGGCTGCTTGGATCTCGTCGCTGGCCGGCCGCCATCATCCGATCTGGAGCATACCACCTGCCGTCGTGAAGCAGGCACAGGGCTCTCCCCTAAAAACATGCTCCCTCCTGCCAAGGGGACATCCTCCTCCTGTCACCGGGTCAAATCCACACGGCGGAGGCGGATCCAGAGCCAGTCGCATGGATATGGAGCGCTGGCCGAGGAGGAGGAGGAAGGTGTCGACGAGGAGGGAATGTTGCAGTCCGGGTAGGGGAGAAGAACAGTCCGCCAACCACGGCCAAAACAGGGACGGACTACGTAGATCCTGGACGCCGCCGCCGCCACCCAGGGCTGGAACATGGGCGCGACGCCGGCTGTCGCTGGCCTCCCCACATCACCATCCTTCAGATTTCCCCACATCGCCGGCTCGTTCGCAGTTGATGGAGGAGACCATTCGATCCAAAAATTAAGGGAAAATTAGTGGAGAGAGAGAAGTTGAATGGTTCTAAACTTCTAATGCTGTGGTAAAAGGATTACGGCTGTGTTTCTTTGTTAGGTTTGGGAAAATATTCTCTCCGCACGAAAAACGGAGCGACTCATTAGCACATGATTAATTAAGTATTTATTAATTTTTTTTGAAAAATGGATTAATATGATTTTTTAAAACAACTTTCGTATAGAAACTTTTTAAAAAAACATACCGTTTAGCAGTTTAAAAACGTGCGCGCGAAAAAAGAGATACGTGAGTTGGGAAAGTTGGGTAAAGAATTCACCCTACAAATAGAACTGGTGGTGGAATTGAGTGGTACAAAAAATTACTATTTAAGTTTGAGGCAAGAGGAGTGGTAAGTGAGGCCAAAAAACATGTGCGATTGCTAGGTAGGTAAAAATATTACTGCTCAACTGCATATTATAGGAGATGCTACATAGCTACATGACACCTTACGTGCCATGTAGCAGTCATGTTACATCAAGCGCTGCGCGCTAGCATCTATCATGAAGTGACTAACAGCGAGACCCCACTACCAACCACCATTGGAGTAATAAAATTACTACTCATCTAATCTCTATCCATCCTAAACACGGAACTCCTTCGGATTTTCCGTTTCTTTCTCCCACCGAGCACACGACCTTTTTTTTTCATGGTCCCCACGTGTTGGCGCAGAATTTCGACCCGCCCACCGTCAAAGCGGGTTCTACGTTTCCACGGCGGCCTGGGAGATCTGCTTAACTCCAGTGCAGGTCCAATGGCTTGCCTAGGTGCGTGTAGGGCGTGCCAGTTGATTTGATCTGCAATCAACAAGAATAAACAAGTAAAGCAAGTTAGTAAACGATGGCCGATCGGCCGATAGGCCAATGTTGCATCGTGAGTGCTTAGCCGATAGGACAAAGCTGTATCGGCCTACTTGAAGTTATATTGAAATAATACGAAAATACAGATCTAATCTCATCGGCCTTTATTTACATGTTAATGTCAATTTAATGGCATTGGCCGATGAGGGATTTGGTAAGATAAATACACTAGCTAATACTCTAGTGCAAACTTGTACAAACCAATCGACCAATATAAATATACTGATCACAGAAAAATCTTGAAAGTAATCTGTGACAAATATATTTATATCTGTCAATCTACTCATACAAGTGGCAAATACATATGAAAACATAAAGTAATCACATGTATTAGCTAAGACCGGCTGAAACCCCGGCACTATCCTTAATTACAATCGAAAACAAGCTTTGAGTTAGATCTCAAAACAGGACTAAGGTCGATAGCAACTCAAAGTGTGAATCGAGAACTAACACAAAGAAAAACAAGCTGTCGATCGCTTTTAGGGATGATAGATGCTTTAGATGATCTAGATAAGCAAACTAATTCGACCACCGTCGGCAATAAACCCTAAAACGAGTTTATCGCTGGTGAGGCATAATTAAGATGCCATATCAAGATCATCCAAGACATGATAAACGACGATCACATCATCAGGGCTTAACGTGTCTAAAACGACACGCTAGCCCCGACGATGTAGATCGTCGGGTACGAGTTCTTACCTCTGCTCTAGGGAAGCAAGAACTCGCCGGAAGTTAACCTCTTATGAGGGTGGCGATGCGTCGAAAGTAGATTGCAATTGTTGGTTGTTGTCGAATGGAATTGATAGAGCTTCTATGTATAGACTACCGGGATATTTATACCCGTGATTTATAACATTGTCCATGCAGGACACGATTTTATCTCTAACTAACAAACAAATCCTTATGGCGGACTCTTACCATAGATTAGATCGAATCTAATTTAACTTCCTAATTAGGAGATACAATTGCCTAAAACCGGGCCTTATCCCTATTTGGCAATCTCCTTTAAAGCTTAACCCAAGCCCAAACCGAGCCCACGCTGCCTGCATTAGCTTCCTGTTTCCATCGGCCGATGGCCGCATTGAACCCGCATTGGCCGATATGGTCCCTTTGCTAATGCTCCACTTAGCCCGATGCACCGCTGAGTCTGATACGCAACTTGGTCCGACTCCGGCTTGGTCCGATAACACAACCGATCCGACTCGAATCGCTCCTTCTTCTCTGCGTTGGTTTTCTCTTTCCTTTCCGAGTAGATTACGAAAATCTACTGTTAACACCACACCTCTTTTGTCTCCATGTATTAGTAATATAATTCCCGACAAAAATCAGGACTCTGGCTTATATGGGCATGTAGTAAAATATTTAGGTGGTGTTTGAAACTCGTTAACATAAAATTTAAGTTAATGCACGTAAAATGAGAAAATCATTAGCACATGATTAATTAAATTTTAATTATTATAAACTTAACAAATAGATATATTTGATATTATAAAGCAACTTCTATATAGAAAGTTTTCGCACGAAATACTATAGTTTGAAAAATGTGCTAACGAGAATCGAGAAAAAATTTGAATCTTATTGGAGTTTAGAACGGGACCTTACTCCCAATCAAAATCATGCCTCTATGGCTCTTTCCATACGTAGTAAAATATTTACTCCCGCTTGTCAGGGGCTAGATAAAAGTCATCTAAAGTCAGAAAAAAATTCACTCCCTGTATTTCATCCATCGTTTTCCAATATTTTTTATCATAACTATTTCTAGTAATATATTTACTCAAATTGTTTGCACCGGTTTTTCCTTTTTTTTTCTCTGATCTACTTCCGATTTTTTTTGTTCCTCACGGTCGGCTGCTTCCGATTTTCCCGTTACTCACATTCCACACCCATGTTCCATGCATGGTCCGTAAGTTAAAAAAATAATCATGTATCTCCGATGCAAAACTGTGGTATCAATCCGTAAGTTAAAAAAATAATCATGTATCACCGATGCAAAACTGTGGTATCAATCCTTTGTAATTATTTTACTTATGGCAGATTTCAGATTTCAAGGATTTTAATCCTTTATTATTTTTATTAAGTATGGTAGGTTTCGGATTTCTTAGAGAAACAAATGCAAAATTCCCTCACAGATCATGCAATAATTTTTTTACTGACCGCGGTGATCATTGAATATTTTTTTTACTGATGTGAATAACTCCCACACCACATCCATACACAATACTGATCCACCTCCGGTCCTCTTGTTCCCTGGTAACAAAATTACTCTCTAATTTTTCGATCCAATCCATTTGCACTCTCACCCCAGGCCACGTGCCTATCTCCATGTAACTTTTTTATTGATAGTTATTTTGCAAAAAAAAATGGCAATAAGATCTTTTACTCCGTGACAAAATATAAAATTACAACTGATAATAGATATTGTACTCTACGATAACGTGTAAAAAGTAGTTACACTTTGTTAAATTTTGGGCAATAGATTTACTCAGCTGAAATCTGGCAGTGAATCACGGACACAATAAACTATAGTCAACATGCGAAGCAAAATGAAAATCTCTACTGCCGGCTGTGATTGGGCTCGTCGCTGCCGTTGGAGATCGATGAGGGACAGCGTGGCCAGATGCTGTCGCTATCGTCCTCGCCGTAGAAGCAGGCAGTGTGAAGCAGGCGGTGGGACGCCGAACGACGTCGCCTCACCGCCTTGCTCCCGTCAAGTCATCCATCGCCGGGTCGCCAGGGTCCAAAACCGGCGATAGATCGGGGCCCACTACCGCTAAGGGAGCCAGCCAGATTGCTGGAGCCCGCGTTGGCCGGGAGCCAGATCTGGCGACGACCTTTTGCCCTCCGCCACCTACAGTGCTGTGCCGGGTCGCAGCGGGAGGGATACAGGCGGCCCGTTGCTGCATGTCCGGCTCCAGAAGGGGATCATGGCGCATCGCCTCTGAAAAAGCCTCCTATATGGCGTTGTCTCATCGCTGCCGTCGCCAACATGGGCTCAACGCCGCACGCTGGCCTCAACTTATCGAACCGCTCCTCAATGGAACAGTTGAAGAGTTCCGGTTATTGTTGACGAGGATGATGCCACTGCCTCTGCCCTCCCCTTTGGCCGCTGCCATGCTGTGAGCAGGAGATGGAGGAGACCACCAAATCTGAGGCGCCACCTCGCTCACCATGCCGCCTTCCTTCCTCGGTGACAACAGATGACGAGGGGCGCATAGAAGACAAGGAGATCGCTGCCGATCACCGACTTGTTCGCCTCCTATCCCAAGTCAGGTGGCTGCACCGGAAATTGGACGTCCTCGTCGCTGGAGGGGGAGGATGAAGGTTGCCTCCTGCGTCTCATTGACGCCGGCCAGCCCGTCGCCGCTCTGGATCCCAGATGCGGAAAAAACAGAGAAACGGAGAAAAGCTGAACCGTTGCACACATATATAAATAGAATTATTGGCATGAGTAAAAAAATTACTACTATTTGGACCTGAGAGAGGATAATGTGGGGTGCGGGGATGCTAGTAGGATGAGGGTGACTTCAGTAGACGCGAGTAAAAAAATTACCAGGTTCAGATGAGAGATAAAAAGATGTTGTGAGGAGTGTCACGAAGCTATGTAGCACTTAGTGTGTATGTATGGATGCAAGGTCTTCTCATCGGCTAGATTGTAAATAAGTGACTAGACTTTTAATATGTAATTATGTACCTTTCTAATGTGTAACCCAAAATTTGATACAATTTTATAGTGGATTCGGTTAAGGAAAGAAGCTAATTGGCAGATGAAAATTTATTCAGAAGAGACTGAGTTTAAGCAGGAATTGTGAAGACCGCGGCATGACAATTTAATTTTATCTATTAATTAGGCAGAATTTAGTATTTTTTTTATCTTTAGAAAGTTTGTCTAGTGTTCGATCAGGACTTGTATCTTTCTTTTTTATCTTTAGAAAACATGTATCGTGCCCGATTAGGACTAGTATCAACCCGAGAGTATAAATAGTTTACCCAAGGTCATTGTAATCTATCTTCACAGATCAATACAATTATTTTTGGTGCATTGCCACACTTTTACTCCAACGAGTTCTTAGTTTCGAGTTGGGCTGCATCGGTTGAGTTCAATCTCTAGCGAGAAAGTAAGTTCTGTCAACTTCACTTGTATCGGCGCGGCTTGAACTTTCTCGGTTAAGTCCGATATTCTATTTAGGTTGACGCAAGCGTTGCCTATCTGATATATATTGATTCTATTTTTAACGACATTGTTGTTTAGAGTTGTATCGACTTAGTTAGGATTTTCTCGGTTAGGTTTGATATTCTTGCTAAGTTGATATTTCTCTAATCGCACTACTATTCTAGACAGATTTATATGTCTATCACGTTTGTATAGATCTATCGGTTTGTCCAGTTTATCTTATGAGACGCAATTTCGTACTGTCTCAATTAGATCCGATCTTCTAGATTGCTGTTGATAATCTAAGTCTTGCTGAGCCGATGGGTTTTAATGCAACGTTCATCAAAGTGTTACACTAGTACAGAACTGATCTTTGCTCGATCTGCAAAACCAACAAATTGTTTAACGAATCGGTGCTAAAGATGTTTTAGTACCGGTTCTAAAAGTTTAAGTCCCTCGAAACATCTTTAGTCCCGGTTGGTAACACCAACCGAGACTAATGACCGAGAATCTTTACTCTGGGTTTGTGTTACCAACTGAGACTAAAGATGCCTCTAGGGTTAGTTCAAAAAGAAAACATCTCTATCCAAATCAGATGTGTGTGGTAGGTGGGATGGTAATGTATGTGAGGATTGAGATGAGAGGTCTTGAGTTTGAATCCCATATCGCACATATTTTTTTCATCTTTAGTACCGGTTATTTCAATCGGTACTTGATCTTTAGTTTCGATTTGATAATCCCGGTTCTATAACTGGTACTAAAGAGGGTTATGAACCGGTGTTAAAAATCGGTTATCCAGTAGTGTTCGCCGATGTTATCATTATTTTTGGCTTCAGCTGTCAGATATATCGGTTTGTTAGCCGATATACACTTTACTTACATTGGATCTTCAGCCGATGTATAATTTGACCATCAGATTTACATCTATCACATTATATCAGCTTTTACCAATTAGTTTACATTATATTATCTCGTTGCATCTTCCTCTTTACATCGGCTTATACTCAAAACTTGTTTAATCTTTAGTTAAATATAACTTTATCGATTTTAATCTTATCATGTCTCGGTTTAGTCTGATATATCAAGATTGCTTTTGATAAAGAATGGTTTATTGATGGTTATGCATAGTTTAGTTCCAGCTGATGATAACATAAATCTGGTTGTTCATCTGATTATTTGAATCTATATCCGATTGATCAAAACCCTATCGACATTGGCTCGACTGTCTACATCACATTGGCTTATTGGCCGATCTTATTTATTGATCTATTTTCATCTTGTTAGTTGCAGGATCAAATGAACTAGCACTCCCTAAATGCGATTGATAGGACCTGCACTGGAGCTAAGCAGATCTCCCAAGCCTTCATGTGTTGTGTTGTAATTTTGTGTCAACACATTTTTTGATACGCCCGATGGGACAATTACATTCAAGCCAATATGTTTGAAGAAGAAGTTGATGATAATATCATGATCCCAGTCACGATGGAGAATTTGACGGAGGAACAAAGGCAACAAATGGAGCAATTCGTGGCTGATTTTCAGAACTTTTGTCTTGAATCTTTCAGCATGACACCATAAGGACCAATTCAGAAAACACAATTTTCAAGGACAGTTATGATCAGTAAATCAACCCAAGATGAGCTTACAAGTCCGCAAAAGTTTCTTCAAGATTTGGTCCACAAAGCTGTGCATCATGCTTTGATCAATCAATCTGAAGTTTTGATAAATACATTGCAGATTTTGATCAAGGAGATAGTTGATGAATCCATTGCTCAAGAAATTCGGCTTGGGGGGTAACCTTATTGTTATCGGTTTGAAGAACCATATCAATATCGGCTAGAGGAATCGCATCAAAATAGCACGGACAATACAATGAATAATGAGTTGGCCAATAGAATTACTGAGATGATGTGGGAGCAGTTGGGAATCAAACCTAAGGAGCAGACCTATGTGTATCAGCGCTCATATCCTTAGTGGTTTGATAGGATTCCAATGCCTCACCGATACAGGGTTCTAGATTACTCTAAGTTTTCAAGGCAAGACAACATATATACAATTGAACATATCAACCGATTTGGTTCAATGTGGTGAAGCATCGGCTGAAGAAGCTTTGAAAGTTAGATTTTTTCTGTTATCTTTGATTGGATTGGTGTTTACATGGTTTTCATCATTACCTTACAATTCTATCGAGGATGGGCCGATCTAGAAAAGAAATTTCACAAATATTTCTTTGTCGGGGTCAATGAAATGAAGCTTTCAGATTTGGTGTTAGTTAGACAAGGAGTGGATGAATCGGTTATGGAATATGTTAAAAGATTTCGTGACGTTCACAGCCGATGTTATAGTTTGAGCTTAAGTGATGAACAATTAGCAGAGTTGTTGTTTCAAGGATTATTAAGCCCTATCAAAGATTTTTCTTTCAGGAATTCGAGAGTCTAGCTCATCTAATGTAGAAGATATCAGCTTATGAAAGCCGATTGCAAGAGGCAAAAGAGGAAGAAATTTTGGAGTCATGAAGACTAGAAAGAAGATTATTTTGAACCATGAGTTCTCATACTCCAAAATTGGGGGGCATGTGTTAATACCAAAATTCGGTACAGTTTCTTAGTGGATTCAGTTAAGTAAAGAAGCCAATTGATAGATGGAAATTTATCCATAAGAGACAAAATTCAAGAAGGAATTTTAAAGACCGCATGGAAATTTAATTCTATCTATTTACTAGGCAAGATTTAGTAATTTTCCTTTTATCATTAGAAAGTTTGTCTAGTGTACTATCAAGACTTCTATTTTTCTTTTTATCTTTAGGAAACTTGTATCGTGTCCGATTAGGACTAATATCAACCCAAGGGTATAAACATGTACACCTGAGGTGTTTGTAATCTATCTCCACAGATCAGTACAATTACTTTTGGTGCATCACTACCCTTTTACTCTGACGAGTTCTTAATTTCGAGTTGGGCTGCATCAGTTGAGTTTGATCTCTAGCGAGGAAGTAAGTTCCATCAACTTTGCTTCAACTTTGCTTGTATCGGCGTGACTAGAACTTTCACGGCTAAGTCCAATGTTCTATCTGGATTGACACAAGCGTTGCCTATGTGATATATATTTATTCTATTTTTAACTGCATTGCTATTTAGAGTTGTATCGGCTTAGTTAGGATTTTCTTGGTTAGGTAGGATATTCTGGCTAAGTTAATATTTCTCTAATCACACTGCTGTTCAAGATAGATTTATATATCCATCATGTTTGTATAGATCTATCAGTTTGTCTAGTTTATTTTATCAGACGCAATCTCGTATTGTCTCAGTTAGGTCTGATCTTCTAGATTGCTGCTGATAATCTAAGTCTTGCTAAGCCGATGGGTTTTAGTGCAACATTCATCATAGTGTTAGTCGATGTTATTATTATTTTTGGCTTTAGCTATCAAATATATCGGTTAGTTAGCCGATGTACACTTTAATTTACTTATATCGGATCTTCAGCCGATGTATAATTGACCATCGGATTTACTTCTATCAAATTATATCAGTTTTTACCGATTGCTTCATATTATATTATCTTGTTGCATCTTCCTAGTTACATCGGCTTATTCTCAAAAGTTGTATAATCTTTGGTTTAATCTATCTTTATTGCTTTTAATCTTATATCGTCGTGGTTTAGTCTGATCTATCAAGATTACTTTTGATAAAGAATGGTTTATTGATGGTGATGCATAGTTTAGTTCCAGCTAATGATAACATAAATCTCACTATTCATCTAATTATTTGAATGTACATTGGATCTATAACCAATTGATCAAAACCCTATCGACATCGGTTGGCCTCGCTACATCAGATTGGCTTATTAGCCGATCTTGTTCATCGATCTATTTTCATTTTGTTAGTTGCAGGATCAAACTAAATGGCACGCCCTGAACCCGATTGATAGGACCTGCACTATAGCTAAGCAGATCTCCTAGGCCTTCGTGTGTTGCGACGTAATTTTACGTCAACACATTTTTGGCATGCCTAGTAGGACAATTACGTTCAAGCCAACATGTCTAAAGAAGAAGTTGATGATAATTTGCATTGATTATCTTATTCCTTGATACCTTAGGTTATAATTTGACTAGCTTGAGCCTTATATATTGGTTCATCTAGATGTTTAGTTTAATTGCTTAGCCATGCCTAGAAACAATAGTGTTGTTTTATATGGGATAACTAATGATTTATATATGATTAATGATGGTTAATTAATGATAGCTAACGACAGTTGATCATGGTTGGTTAATTAATATGCTAACTAAAATTTTACTAATAGTGGGTTGTGAGCACATAGATATGATGGTTGTGCTCATGACAATTAAGGACCGGTTCATGAGCTACTTTTATGAAGCATTAACCGTACTAACCACAAGCTAGCGTAGGCAATGACTGAATCTGTAGTATAACATGTCCCAATGAGAGATGCCATGATGTGTTGTTTTATAGTGGCAGATAATAAGTCCACATTGGCAGATAATAATACCACAGTTGTTTGGGCTGTAAGTAGTCTAGGTAACTAGCCAACCCTACTAGAGACAGATGCTTAGTAGGTGTCCATTCTGTTGGGCGTGTTATGCGGAGGGTCTTGTCACAAGCTCAATTTGGATACTTTCCGGTATTGCGACGCATGGTTGACATGATGTTCAGATTGTGTCTTGTGGATACATTGGTACACATCTGACCAGAGTTAAAAATTATTCGAATAGATGTGCCCACAGCTATGGGAATAGCTGTGCCATGGTTATGGGCAAGCCTAACAATATTTTTCGTGATTAGTCCCACACTAGTTATTAATGGCAATAATCTAGCGATGATAATTTGTTAGCTCATGGAATGGAGTTAGATTTGCGCAACTGGGTTTCGTTGTTCAGAGATGGTTGGGCCTGTGCAACATTGGTGTCTTGTTTAATGTTGATTAATATAGATATTTAATTACTCAACTGCTTTACTATTCTCATTTATTTGCTAAATGTTGCTTTTGCAAATGAGTCCTATTATTGCCATCCTTTGTTATCTCGTGCGCTTGCACATTTGCTGTGTGGCTGGCAGAATATTCCATTTACTCACCCTACAATAATCATCAAACATCAGTTGAAGAAGGATTTCGAAGAAGACGATGTTTGGCTTATACCTTAATTGAGCTGCCTGTGGGAGTGGAGTTGATGTCATAGCTAGATCGTTTGTCCACTGCTATTTTCTTTTCTTTTATAAGTATTAAATGTTATTATTATGTTGTACCTATATATTAAATTGTCGCTGATGCCTAGACGAGGATTGTATGCACAAATTAGTTCAAAAATTACTAGTGAATTTTCGGACATAACAAGTTGGTATCAAAGCCATCTCGATTATAAGATAAGCAAAATGGTAAAACCTTAAGGACAAATTTTCTGAAAAATTTATTTGTGAATTTTTCCTCTCTTCTCTTGATTTGTTTGCAAATCTATTTATCGATTCATCTCCTTCTCTCATTCAACTTGATGGATAAACTTGAAGATGCCAAGGATGTCTACATATGGATGTTCATTCAAGTGTATTGAGAAATAAGAAGATGTTGATTGGATCAGAAGTGCGAAAGCAGTCAAGATGTAAGGAAGCTTGGAACCTACCCAAGAACCTAAACTGCCAAAGTGACTTTGCAAAGTAGTGTTGTTAGTTGTAGAACGTTTATTGCTTGCATCTGTGTAGGTACAATTACATTCCCGTCATTGATGTTGTTCATTAATAAGCATGTAATTGTACTAGGTTGTTTGCCTAATCAACTTGAAGAACATGATAATCTACCCACACCAGAACAGTGAAAACCATGGTTTTGGTCTTATCTTTAGTGTAACCTCTCTCCTTTTATCCTTCTCCAAATATGCAATAGATGATCAACATCAAGAACAAAAGTTACAATTTGAACAACAACGTGCATGCTACTCCACCTCGGAACAAGAAGCAAAGTTTCTTCGTTTGAGGCCGCGAACCTATCATGTGTTTACACTACCATTCCCTAGATCAGTAGATGGTACACACATGGCAAAGTTGTATATCACAAAGCTGACATCGTTAAACAGGTCTTACAATACATTAATAATACAAGGGTTGCCCGAGTGGGACCCAAATAGACCAAGCAAGGTCGAATACATCTCGAAGAACCAAAAGAAGTAGATAAGGTAGCAAAAGCGAAGCAGCGGTGGTCCATCTTATTCCACATGCAGCGACTGGTGAACCTAGGTCCCTACTCCACCGTCTTCGGCATCACTTCGTCCACATAGTACACGTACGACTCGAATCCAACACTTTCCTCTAAAAGATTTAATTAAGTAAGGTGAGTACCAACTGTACTCAGTAAGCCACTACTACAGAATGCATTTAGTGTACATTGGGGATTCAAGGATGGCTTGGTTTATTTGCATAAAGCTAGATTTCACAAATCATTTCACAAATCTATGACTTAGCAGTTTTAATTGAAAACGACGTAAAGTTGAAGTTGTTGTTAATCAATGAGGGTTCATCCAACTTCCCCAAGCCTCGTTTGATCCGGTTTACCCTCATCCGGTTTTCCACATCTTTCATCATTTCGACCTTCCCGCACATCAGGCAAGGTCACACTTTCCCTCCCAATCCTATTCTAAGCAAAATTAAAACTTATGAGGCTAGTCAAGAGTAGTACAAGTCCCGGCGCTCAATTAACCACGAGTACGACTATTTGAATAGATTTGTTTTACTGACATTGCATTGGATGTACGCTTTTAATCCCGCACTCCGTGACGCACTTAACACATGAGACTTGTCATGGCCCGGTTTTTGGTCACCCTCGCATTGCAGCTCCCGCTCCAAGGACTATAGATCCTCATTGCACCCCGACGCCCAACCCTACCTCGAGTCGATGGTGAGAGGAGTTCTGACGCTCTCGAGGTACTAGGGGGTTATACAACATATATGAATATACTTAGGTGCATTTTAGGTTTTGCCGTGGCGTTCAATCGATCAATCCAATTGATCCATCACATCTTCCGTCACAATCATAACAATTGAAGAACTGCCATGACTGGGGTGCTGCCCCACTCAAGTTTCTTAGTCCGCCAGGTCTATACCCACTCGAGAAGTGCGGTCGTACTTGGTTCGTTTCCTGCCTAGTTTCTTGACTCGGTCCTTAGTTGACCAGGGTCGGCGGCTTGCCGTTTCATAGAACCACCCATATTCTATCCATGTCGCCCTAGTCGAAATTATTTTGTTTTTTTAAGTTTTTGGTTTTCGCAAAGGTTTTTGAGTTGCGGGTGGCGCTCATGTCTCCACTCATCTTTTGACAATCACTCACACCGAGTGATCACCACAATCACATCCATATAATAAGCATGGTGTGTACATTCGTCTATACCAGCAATGCTAAGCAGTGTCAATAATTGACCACATTTAAATAATAGACTTAGTGTCGGGACACCCCGGGTTAAATATTATGTAAGTTATTTGAATGATAACGCAAAATGTTTAGTTCGATGGGGTCTAATAATAATCGAGTAAAACAGTAACCATCCAACCTCATTGCTTCCCTATCAAATCAAATGACATATATAGTATAAAACCTGAAGCGCCGAGTAGAGAGCATAGAGGATATTGCTGGGACTTTAGCATGCCAGTCAACTTCAGCTTGAGACATGCCCGTCAAACCACACGAAGATGGCGACCAGATGTGTTACACATCTCAGGAGACTTGACAAAATTCGCTAAAGCTCTACGACATCCCAAATGCTCAATACTCATACCGGTGTAGAACTAGATCCCAGGAAAAACTCTAGTTCCACACTTTCATCTAAGCGATGAAAATCAGAATAATAGAAAGTAAACATAAATAAACTTTATTCTACATTCTTATCTAAATAGATAGGCCAAACAGCCAAATAATTACTGATCCGCGGAAACTTGGCTACCCCCACAAGCAGCCGACAAGGGAAGATAACCCTCTTTGGATCCGGTCCTAGAAGAAGCAACGATTCCCCGAATCACTCAGAAAGCTAAGCAGACAACCTGCAAAATGGATATTCCAATCGTACAAGAGTCAGTACATTAAACAAGTTACTGGCAAGCACAAGACAATCCTAACATACTACATGCATGGCATAAATCAAGGAAAGGCTATATGTAGCTTATTTTAGCATAAAGCAAGTTTTAGTTTACAATTATTTGCAAAGAAGTTCATAATTCAATTCATAAAACATTAACGTAAGCAAACCATAAATATTCACCATCTCAACCTCATATACATACTCTCCTTCCTGACACCAAGTCTCACGTTCATTATCAACATCATCATATCAGCCCACACCGGGCAACCTCATCATCACACTCATCATCAACATCATACTCAACATCACTCAACTCATATCACCATTCCCATAGCCCATTTTCATAAACACATTTATAAAACATAAATCTATACCCATGACAATTCACTATGTCGCTCATGACCGTGAGCACGGCTAATCGATTAGTTTTAGAGAACTCTGCAGAGTTTGTACAGAGTTTGTACAGCTTTACCCACATGATATGAACACTCTAGTTTATCCGATACCCGTCGGTACCACCACACTCTACACATTGAATGCGGTCTAGAGGTCACAACGTAGCCTTTACATTACTTAACGCCTAACCTTGCATCAGCGATGGCAAGTGTGAATCCATCTTGGGCATGACCCAGAACCGCTAGGTGGCGGGCCCACGCCTTAAACCTAACGCCGTGGCAGCGAACACATCCGTTCCCCCACGAGGCACTGTACCATTGAATTGGACAGACTTAGACGCCTAAACTACCCCCATTAATCAGCGAGGTAAATAGGTAGTTCCTATGAATCATCGCTCATACTAATTCATTCTACTTCGGCCTACCAATATGCAAGGTTAGTCTTTAAGTAACTTAATTAGCTAAGGCCACCCCATAATAGCACATGTGGATATACGGTAAACAATAGTGAACGACACCAAGTTTGGTCCTTAATCAACCCGGGCGAACACTCCCCCTATCGGTGCACAACTAACACCATATGTGCATCACTTGCCGCCCAAGTCTAAAAACATGTTTAACTCCATTTTAGTTCACAAATACTTGACATTTCCATTATAAATCCAGCATTAACCAAGTAATCATAATCCTATTTATCAAGTCATAAAATTATTCATTTGCATAGTTCTAGGCATGGCTAAGCAATTGGCATATATAAACACATATAAATACTTCACTGAGCATTTATGAAGTAATCAAATTCATTCTATGGTTACAAATAAAAGGGTAACAATGTATCAAGGTAGATTATGCAGCAATAAGGTCATAGCTACCATTTACTAAGTTTTCAAATATCGTTTTTAATCAAATACATATGCAGTTTTACAAACAACACTTTTCATCTCCCAAATCATAGGTTTCAATGTGATCAAAGAAAAGGGGAGGAATAACTTGCCTTGATCTGGAACAAAATGAATATCACCTAAATCACTCTTTCACCGTCGATGCGAATTATCTATACAAATGACACGATATGCATATAAATACCAAATTATGCGAAAAATACAAAATGCTCTAAAATGCATGATTTGTGCACAGTGGATAGGTTCTGACTTGAGATGAATTTAGGTAAAAGAATTCCTATTTTATCTCTTGTCATTTGTGAGTTATGAATCTTCCAAGTTTACATTGACATATAAGACTAGTTACTAATGTATTGTTGTGAATCATTTTTAATTTATGATTTTTATCAAATTAACCTTACTGGGATGACGAGGATTATTTTCTAAGATGAATACAATTGGTTTCATAATTTTCAGAGCTAGTATGAATTTCCTATAAATTTTAGAAATTAAATTGCATATGTGGTGGGCATTTTATAATATAAATTATTAGTACTGTTTCTGTTACAGAAAGTGTGAAATTTTATATTATTAAATTAAAGTTCATATTTCTAAGATTCTACAGAAATTTGGTTCACTCCATTTAGAGTATAAATGAATTTTCTACAAATTTTACAAGTTTTATATCAACTATTTCTTATATAAAATTTTAGAAATAAATATTATACTGTAAGCATAGGATTTTATTCTATAACATTAAAGTTCACAATTTTATGAACCTACTGGAGTTGGTTTCATCTCAAAATGAGTTATATTTGATTTTATATGATTTTCACAAGTTTGAGATGATTTTCAGTTGAAAAGATATTGATTTATCCATTTCCTTTATTTTTTCTCAAATTATAAATCCTTGGGTCTACTGGTCAGCCTCTGGCAGTTTACAGAAAACCCCCTAGATTATCAGGGAATTAATCCGTAGTATTAGACACATGTTGAATAACATTTTCATTAAGAGTCCCTAGCTTTTCGATGTTATTAAATATAGGTCCGGCCCCACATGTAAGTGATAGAATATTTACAGATTGATTCCTAGCATTCATCAAATTCACCAATGAAGTCCCCTTTCCTTTCCAATCGATCTATGCAGCAGAGCAGCCATGGCCGGCACCTCTGCTCGTCGGTGCCGGCGACAAACGGAGACTCGGTTGGGGATGCGGCCAAAAGATAAAATGAAGAGCACGTTATTGCGATTCCATTCCTCTACTTTTCTCGGTTAGTGGACATCGGAGTGGCGCCGGCGGCGAGTCCGAGCGGAGGATGTTTTCGGGTGGTGGTGCATGTACGATTACAGTCATGTATTGATTAAATAGGTGCATGCATGTTAGTCTTAGAGGTTCCTGTATGCTCACCGAGATACCAGAGAAGGTTGGGGGTGCCTGCAGAGGCGCATAGACGGCGAAGCTCCATGGCGGCATGGCACTGTTAGTTGAGATCCCCGCAGGAATCGGAGATCCGATTCCCACTCCGCCCACGCGCCCTGATCGGGGGCGCCAGCCGATCAATGGCTGTGGGCCTCCTCTCATGCAGCGCGCAATATAAAAGAGGGGAGCCGCCGGCGCACACAAACCAACGTTCGCTGTTGCACTCGGGCTCCCCACAAACCCTAGAAATCCCTCCGATCCGGGAAGGCGCTGAAGTGAGGGGAATAGCTCACTGCCGCCACCCTCGTCACCGTCGCCATGGCCGCGTCAAGCTCCAAGCAGAGCGAAGGTATCAGGCTCCTTCCATCTATCTCTCTCTCGGTTTTCTCCCGAAGAACTCACTCTATAGAAGTGCACCATTAGATCCGCACCTAGGCGAACTAGCAAAATCTAACAATGGTATCAGAGCCACTCCTAGGTGTCGATCTAGTAGGGCTAGAAGTAGAAGGAAGGGGGTCTCGGATCTCCGAAGAACAAATCGAAAAGATGAAAGAAAAAAAAAAGGAGGGGCTAAAACCCTAACCTCCCACCGCCGGCCGTCGATGACGCCGCCGGGAAGAAACCGCCGCCGCCGGTCCTCGCCGACGCGCGCGCGGGAAGTCCACCGCCGCCGTCGGTCTCGCCGATGCGCGTGCGGGTAGTCGCCTCCTCCGCCACCGACGGCTATCGTCGTGCGGGTTAGGGCACCGCCGCAAGGCCGCTCGACGGCGGCGCACTCACTCTCGAGCGAATGCGCGCGCCGGCGGGAGGGCATGCGACGGCGCCGCCGCCGCCGCACCATGCGTGCGCAAGAGAGGAGGAGAGAGGAGGGGCTAGGGTTTCGCGGGCGGCGGGCGTCGGGCGGTCGTTTTTGTTCGGCCGATCTCGACGGTCGGCCGTCCGATCAAAACCCTAGCGATCGGACGGCCGACGGCAAACGGGCCGAAATCGGCCCAAGAGGGAGCGCGCGCGGGGCGGCTTTCCCGGCCCAGGCCCAGGTTGCGGCCTGTGGCGCATGGGAGTGCCCGCGCAGGCACAAAAGGCCGTGGGCCGACCGGCAAAGGGACGGGAAATAAGTCCAAATGAGGTCCCTCACGGCCGAAGAAAAAGAAGTCCATTTCAGGCCCTTTTGCGGCCGAAAGAAGTATGTTTTACATCCTTTTTCAGAAGCTTTTATTATTTTAAGTTAAATTTGATTGTTTTAATTTCTAAGCAATTTTAACCAACGTGAAAATTGTTTAGAGAGTAGATAAATAATAATAATTGCTTCTAAACATGTAAGTAATTTTAATTTTTCCGCTGCTATAATGAAGTTAATACATTAGTTCTATTTCTGCCCAACGGTGATGTAGAATTAATGTGGTAGTTTGCATGTTTTAATTTTGACCAACGTTAAATTAAAACATGCAAGAATTTAAATGTTTCTCAATTTCTTTAATTTGCTTTCAGGAACCACTAACCCACTAGTCTATATCTCGGCCGTTGAGCCCCTTAATGGGAACAACTATGGCTCATGGCGAGAGAAGATCGAGATAGCACTTGCGCTATCAGACATAGATTTAGCTCTCACCGCGCCCTGTCCCACTGAGCCTGTTGTGCCAATGAGAGGGGAAAGTGAGAGCGAAGATGCTTTCAAGCAGAGAATGTTGGACCATGCTCCAATAGTGCATAAGTACGACACTGATCGTGCGAAGTGGGAGTCTTCCAATCGCAAGTGCTTAATGGTAATCAAGAGCTCCATAGTGGAGGCAATAAGGGGAGCAATCCCAGTTTGTACCACCGCCGTAGAGTATCTTCAGAGGGTGGAGAATCAATTCACTGGTTCTTCAAAAACCTATGCGAGCTCCCTGATCAAGAGCTTAGTTACTATGAAGTACAATGGCAGAGGGGTTAGAGAGCACATTTTGAAGATGAGTGGCATCGCTTCAAAGCTCAAGAAGATGGACTTGGTTCTCCCTGACGAGTTCCTAGTTCACCTCATTTTTGCCTCCCTACCTTCAGACTTCGATGCATTTGTTGTGAACTACAACTCATTGCCCGAAAGCTGGAACATTGAGAAGTTGATTGCCATGTGTGTGCAAGAAGAAGACAGACCCAAGACTCGTGGTGATTCCGTAAACTATGTGAAGAACAAGAGGAGGATCAACCACAGTCAGAACGTCGCATATTCCAAGTCACAAGGCAAGGCGCCACAAAATGATTCTCATCCACGGCCCAGTATAGAAGTGGATAGGGACACTTGCAGGTGGTGCAAGCAGAAGGGACACTTTCAGAAGGATTGTCCTGAGTTCCTGAAGCATCTAATAAAGAAAGGTGAGGATATCATTACATTCGTAGATGAATCACTGTATGTAAGCTATTCAAAATCCACTTGGTGGGTTGATTCAGGTGCGACTATTCATGTTGCAAATTCATTACAGGGATTCCATATGAGGAGGATCCTAGCAAGAGGAGAAAGATGCATTAGAGTTGCAAATGGAGTTGAAGCAGAAGTTGAAGCTATTGGCGATCATCCATTAGAGTTGGATAATGGCTTCACACTTTATTTGCAGAACGTGCTCTATGTACCCTCCTTAAGTAGAAATTTAGTTTCCGTTTCATGTTTGGCGGATGATGGATATAATTGTTATTTCGAACCAGATTTATGTTCAATTATATTCAAGAATAAGTGTGTAGGTCTTGCCATCCGACAAGGCCAACTTTACATGTTGTCTAAACATGAGAATGTGAATGTTGTATGCAATGAAGAGGATGTTGCGTGCAATAGTGTGTCTTCCTCGTCTACAAGTGTAAGAAGTAAGCGCAAGCGATGCAATGATGAAACCTCGGCGAAATTGTGGCACTGTCGTTTAGGCCACATTTCGAAGGGGAGAATTGAACGATTAATTAAAGAAGAAATTTTGCATCCGTTAGACTTTACGGATACAGAATATTGCATCGATTGCATTAAAGGAAAGTATGTTAAACAAATAAAGAAAGGAGCCATACGAAGTTTAGGAAGATTGGAAATCATACACACAGATATCTGTGGTCCTTTTCCAATTACGACAGTGGATGGTTATGATTCTTTTATAACATTCACAGATGACTATTCGCGCTATGGCTACATTTATCCAATTAAAGAACGATCAGAAGCATTGGATAAATTCAAGATATTTAAGGCTGAGGTAGAAAATTAGCTTGGTCTAAAGATCAAAGTAGTAAGGTCCGACCGTGGAGGAGAATACTACGGTCGACACACCCCTTATGGCCAAATACCTGGACCTTTTGCAAGGTTTCTACAGGAAAATGGCATAGTAGCCCAGTACTCAACACCGGGCGAGCCTCAGCAGAACGGAGTAGCTGAAAGACGCAACCACACTTTAATGGACATGGTGCGAAGTATGCTAAGCCACTCCACTTTACCGATAAGTCTATGGATGGAAGCATTAAAAACCGCTGTCCATATTCTTAATCGAGTACCAAGTAAGTCGGTGCCCAAAACACCGTATGAGCTATGGACAGGAAGGAAACCCACGCTAAATTATGTACGGGTATGGGGCTGTCCAGCTGAGGCAAAGTTATTTAACCCAAATATTGGGAAGCTAGATCCCAAGACAGTTAGTTGCCATTTCATTGGCTACCCTGAGAAATCAAAAGGTTTTCGTTTCTACTGTCCTGACAGACACACTAAGTTCGTAGAAACAAGACACGCAGTGTTTCTCAAGGATGAAATAATCAGGGGGAGCATGGTACCCCGAGAAATTACTCTTGAAGAGAAGCGGGTACAAGTACCTACTCCAATGATTCAGGAACCTCTTTTCTCAATACCTGTTGCTGTTACACCGCCAGCACAGAACGCTGCGGTGATAACACCTGATGTTAGTTCTCCTGTGACAACAACGACTGAGCAGGAGGAACCTGAGATACAGGATCCTTCAGAACAAGTTGCCACACAAGAGGAAGAGCAACATCAGCCCCAAGTTGAAGACGTACCACAACTCAGAAGATCTCAAAGAGAGAGAAGGAGAGCTATTCCTAGTGACTACCAAGTCTATGCTCGTGAAGAAGTTCAAGCAGAGGAAGATCCCACCTCGTTTGAAGAAGCCATGAGAAGTGTTCATTCATTGAAGTGGCTTGAAGCCATGAAAGATGAAATGAGATCAATGAGTACCAACAAAGTTTGGGACTTAGAAGAAATTCCTAAAGTAGCCAAGACAGTAGGCTGCAAATGGGTCTACAAAACAAAACATGACTCCAAAGGGAATGTAGAAAGGTATAAAGCACGACTCGTGGCAAAAGGGTTTACTCAAAGAGAAGGAATTGATTATAATGAGACCTTTTCTCCGGTGTCATGTAAAGATTCCTTCAGGATCGTAATGGCACTTGTGGCACATTATGATCTAGAGCTACATCAGATGGATGTAAAGACGGCATTCATTAACGGGGATTTATATGAGAATGTCTACATGGCACAACCAAAGGGTTTTGTTGTGGAAGGAAAAGAACAAATAGGATGCCGTCTGAGAAAATCCATTTATGGATTAAAACAAGCCTCCAGACAGTGGTACTTAAAATTTGATGATGTAATAAGAAGATTTGGGTTTAATGAGAATGAAGAGGACAATTGCGTTTATGCAAAGTTCAGAAATGGGAGATTTATCTTCCTTATCCTATATGTAGACGACATCCTACTCGCTAGTAGTGATGTTGATTTACTATTGGAGACGAAAAAGTTTTTGTCCTCGAACTTCGATATGAAAGATCTTGGTGAAGCCTCATTTGTTTTAGGAATAGAGATTCACCGAGATAGAAGAAGAGGGGTTTTAGGATTATCGCAAAAGGCATATCTAGAAAAGATTCTAAAGAAATACAGTATGCATGCGAGTAAGCCTACACCTGCTCCGATAGTCAAGGGCGATAGATTTGGGAAATTTCAAAGTCCTAGGAACCAGTATGAGATCGATCAAATGAAAGCGGTTCCATATGCTTCAGCTGTCGGAAGCTTACAGTATGCTCAAGTATGTACACGCCCTGACTTAGCTTTTGTTACCGGGATACTTGGCAGATATCAGGAAAATCCAAGAATAGACCACTGGAGAATGGTAAAGAAAGCTTTGCGTTATGTGAAAGGCACAAAAGGCCTCATGCTAACGTACAGAAGAACTGATTCCCTTGAGATAGAAGGGTATTCAGACTCAGACTTTGCGGGAGATGTAGATGATAGAAAGTCCACATCAGGCAACATATTCACTCTCGCAAAAGGAGCCATTTCGTGGAAAAGCTCCAAGCAAACCGTCATAGCATCATCAACGATGTATGCTGAGTTTGTAGCTAGTTATGAGGCCACGGGGCAGGCAAAATGGTTAAAGAAGTTTGTACCCGGGTTGAAAGTGGTCGACAGCATTCAAAGGCCACTCAAGATGTACTGCGACAATGAGCCTGCAGTGTTTTATGCTCACAACAATAAGTCAAGTGGTGCTGCCAAACACATTGACATTAAGTTTTATGTTGTGAAAGAGAAAATCCAGGATCAGACTATTAGTCTTGAGCATATAAGTACAAAGAAAATGTTAGCGGATCCGTTTACGAAAGGCTTACCGCCCAGTGTGTTCAGAGAACACTTAGCTGGCATGGGTTTACAGGAAAGCCTATGATCCTTGGATTACAAAGGGGCCTAGTGTTTATTTCGAGATGGAGAGGTGTATTGTAGTCGTTGCGTCTGATGGTTCAGTAATAACTATCATGATGAAGCGTGCTCTATGCATCAATCTATTTAGAAATGAACGTTGAGTATAAGAAGTAAGAAAGGCGGAGATCTAAGGGGAGAATGTTAGTTGAGATCCCCGCGGGAATCGGAGATCCGATTCCCACTCCGCCCACGCGCCCTGATCGGGGGCACCAGCCGATCAATGGCTGTGGGCCTCCTCTCATGCAGCGCGCAATATAAAAGAGGGGAGCCGCCGGCGCACACAAACCAACGTTCGTTGTTGCACTCGGGCTCCCCACAAACCCTAGAAATCCCTTCGATCCGGGAAGGCGCTGAAGTGAGGGGAATAGCTCACCGCCGCCACCCTCGTCACCGTCGCCATGGCCACGTCAAGCTCCAAGCAGAGCGAAGGTATCAGGCTCCTTCCATCTATCTCTCTCTCGGTTTTCTCCCAAGAACTCACTCTATAGAAGTGCACCATTAGATCCGCACCTAGGCGAACTAGCAAAATCTAACAGGCACCACTCCAGGGATGATGTCTGCTACTTGATCTGCAAGAGGAGTCACCAATACGGTGCATGCACGAGGTCAAAGGATATCTAGGGAGGCCGTGCAGCAACGAATTGGACCGAGGCTCACCGGAGAGGATGGAATTGATGATGGTGTTCGGCGGCCGGAGTTGGAGAAGAGGACGCCGATCTCCCTCGTCGGTGGACGATCCTCTGGGATCCTTGAGGGGTTTTGGAGAGGACTTCAAGGAGAAGATGATGGCGCGGTGGCTTGGCTTGCTTTGGTCCAGATCAACGGCGTCGGTGACGATGCCGCTACGGTGGCGCTTGGAGTGCGCTCCAGAGCTTCCGAGAGCGCGGTCGCGTTCCCGATGATCAGCTGCACGAAAAGGAGCGAGGTCAGTGGGAATGGAAATGGCATGGTGGATGATGGAACGCGGAAGAGATGGAGATGGCGGCGGACCGACAGCGACGGCGAGCGTCTTCTCCCTCGCGGCCGGTGGAAAATTTCCGGGCCACGGAGGTGCTAGGGTTTCTATCCCTCGGCGTGCTCGATGCTGGAAAGGAGAGAATGGCCGGGCGACGTGTCTGGGAGAGAAAAGGATGGAGCCCGGCGTCGGACACGTCAAGTCCACGCGTCGAGCAGAAGCGCTGCCCACGCCGTTCATGCCACCACCCCTGATCTCTCTCTGTGTTGAGCACTGAAGAGAAGAAGTGGACCAGGGTTTGGGCAAGCTGATGAGGCTGCCATGTGGGTCCCAGGGCGGTGTAAACAGAGATAGAGTGAGAGGGATGGGTAGAAGACTTGGTGAACACAGGGGTTAGGATAGATTTTGATATTTTCTCTATTTCTTTTTTCTCCCTTCTTTACAATTCAATAACTTAATTTCTGGGCATGATAAACTAATGTGGATTTTTATGGAAGTAGATAAAAATACCTAGATTCCATTTTCTTTGGTTTCACACAAAAATAATCTATATTTTATTCTCAGGAAAATAGAGAAATTCAGTCTAGCCGAAAGTGATTTGAATTTTTAGGTCAAAACCTATAAAATAAATTCTGAAAAAATTATATTAATTCATTATAAATAGAGTAGTATTTGAATAAATTATATCCCCTATATATTCTTATGTGATAAAATACACATATGAGATGTGTATCGATTTTGCCGATTAGAGTTTAGAAATAACCTATAGTTTGACTGTTTTGACCTAATTATTTGGGGTATCAAATGTACTTATTAAATTATACCAAAATTCCAGTGATATATATATATTGAATAGTATTTACATGAATTTTCTCATGATTTTATATTGCACCATCTATTTTTAAATATTTAATGAGTTCACTTACCTTAAAGTATTCTTATTTTAAATACATATTTCAATGATTGTAAAATCATATTTTGATTTGTAATTAACCAGAGATAATGTTGTTAGGCTTTACTTTCTATTTACCATGCTTAGCTTACAAGACACTTGGGCATAGGTGCACCTAAGGGGATGACGGTGAAGTGCTCTTATTGTTTATGAATTATGAGATGTATACATTTATGCCCATGAGACCTAAAATGAAATGCACCCAAGATTCAAAAACAATTTTAAGGATCTCAAATCACACATCCTATTTTAATAAAAATGTTTTACAAATCAAATTAATTTGAGAAGGAAGAAGTTTTTAAATCATTTGCAACTTTGCACATAATCACTAGCTAGTTTAACCTTACCTAGGTTGTATAATTTGGAGAATTTCGATCATCAACTCAAAAATATATTTTTATTATTTATCTGAAGTCAAAATTCGTAATTCGAATTTTTGGTATGTTACAAATCTACCCCCCTTAAAATAAATCTCGTCCCCGAGATTTGCGTCGGGTTGTGGGTGGAAAAGTTGGTCAGATGTAGGTTGATTTTTCTGATAACGATACAACATTATCAGTTTTTGGTTATTTAGAAAATCTTTTTAAACATACCAGATTTAACATTTTAAAAGAAATATTAGTTGGTCCTGCTATGCACACTCCTTTAATCAAAGGAATGAGTTTATAAAAACTTTTTAAATTGTATTATCGACTTGCTGCAGTTAAGGTAACAAGAGTCTTTGTTTGGCTGGGAAAAGAACGGTGTTTATTCGATCATGGCGAGTATGCTTCATGGAAAATACAATATATTGGTAGAACGTCTTGAGAGATAGTTAATGTGTCGGGGTTGTAGCAAGGTACAACTTTCCAAGACCTATGATGGCAATCCAATCTTGTCGAACTCACATTTGGTCAGGGTTTCCCTTAATTTGGTAAATGAAGGTAAAATTAAGCTATGGGAAAACTACCCAAATTAAAAGGTCATTGTTGGTTACAATTAGTATGTTAAGGGCTATGGCTAGGTACAAAACTTTAAACATTATGGTCATGACCTCGCGTTGCTGAGCTCATTTTTGGCAAATGGAAAATTTCAGGACAGCAAGCCCGGTAATCAGGAAAATAGGGAATAACAAGTCTCTAATTACTATTACATTCATCCATAAAGGTATTACATAAATGGGAAAATGTGACATCCATATTACATCATATGGTTCATTGAATCACTCACCTGGGAAAACTTGAAATGTTGGGACCTGAATAATTGGGACAAAGTCGGGTTATATCTCATCATATACATTCATATACTTGGGTCATGGTATAAAGCGGATTGCTAGATGGCATGTGTAGCAATAACTTTTTTTTCTCAAAAAGGCATGGATGTATGCTATATTATCATGATGAATGAATGATGCGATGTATGTATGAAATGAGAGGACACCACGTATCCCTCAACGGCTAGTCCAACGGCTATTTTTTAGAAGTAGCCGTTGGAGCGCAAAAAAATCGAAAAAAATACGAAAAAAATCCAAAAAAATATGAAATTATTTTCTATAAATAGGGTTCCCACCCCCAACATTCTGAATCATCCAAACCCCTCATTTTGTGCTCTCTTGTGCTCATTTGTGTGATAGTTCGATTTTTTGTTTTAAACAAAATTTGACCAAATTTTGTCTAAAATCAAAAATAGTTTGTGACTCAAAAATAGTGCATACCAGAGGTTTAATTCCTAGACAAGATTTACCCTTGAACTTTGGTGAGAGTGCTGCATTTGAAAATTACATCAAAACTTCTCATAATCCTAGGTTTCAAGCTGTTAGTAGACAAACCACAACTCGTGATTTAAAAAATGTCTATGACAAAGGTTGTGAATTACTGAAGGAATTATTTAGTACATGCACATTTTCTGTTAGTGTCACCTCAGACATATGGAGTAGTAGGGCTAAAGCGGATTACCTTAGTGTAGTCGTCCATTTCGTTGATGATGACTGGCAAATGCAAAAAAGAGTTTTTGGGTTAAGGTTAATTGATGTTGCACATACTGGTGAAAATATAGCAGAGAGAATTCAAGAGGTTATTAATGAGTATAACCTTGCGGATAAAATCTTTGCTGTGACAATGGATAATGCATCTGCAAATTCTAGGGCCACGGAAATTCTGCAGCCATTATTTTGTGTTTATGCTCAATCATTTCTTTTCCATCAGCGTTGTGCATGCCATATTATTAATCTAATTGTTAAATTTGGGTTTAAGAGAGTGAATGTACACATCGATGCCGTTCGTCAAGCAATCACATGGTTAACTGCTTCAAATCCACGGATTGCACAACGGAAAAGGTATTGTCGTGCATCGGGTAAGCCCCCACGTAAGTTTTTAACCGATGCGGAACATTGGTGGAATGCCACTTATTTTATGTTAAAGGTCGCATTACCTTACCAGGAATTACTTACTGTTTTCCTTCAAACACGTAATGGCCCAAGAAATAGTGACGGCCTGCCAATACTGACTGACCATACCTAAAACATTGTCGAGAGGTTCAATCAATTTCTTGAAACATTTCATGACTGTACTCTTCTTTTATCTCAGGTTTATTATCCAACAACTAATTTAATTTTGCATAATATTCTTGAAATTGCCACTTTGTTGAAAGAGTATGAAAATGATGAATTTTTAATGTCCGTAGTCTTTAGTATGAAACAAAAATATCTTAAATATTGGAAAAACATCCCCATGTTGTATGTTTTTGCATTTATTCTTGATCCTAGGGGAAAATTACGTGGATTTCTCAATATTCTTGAACTTATTGGAGATACTATTAATGTTGACTATTCTACCAATTATTCTGATGTTAAAACTAAATTTCATGAGGTATTTGGAAAGTATGAACTAAAGTTTCAGGGAGTTCGCTTGCAAAGACCCCCACCTGCCCCTGCAGCAGGAAAGAAAAAAAAATACAATGGAGCAGAATTTGGGGTGGCTCATCTTCTAGCCATGGCGGTGGTAGCAGTTTGTCGGCTGCAGGTGGTGACGCTACATCGCATGGTCCCGCCGAAGAGTTGTCCAACTATTTGGATAGCGACGCCATCAGGCATGAATCATCAGACTTCAGCGTACTCGGGTGGTGGAATGATCACAAGATGTCATATCCTGTGCTTTCAAAACTAGCACAGGATGTGTTGACGGTGCCCATATCTTTGGTATCGTCCGAATCGGCCTTCAGTCTATACGGAAGAATTATCGAGGATAGGAGAACAAGTCTGAGCAGCGATCACGTAGAAATGCTACTAAGCGTCAAAGACAGGAAGCTAGCTGCAGAACATGCCCAATACACCGCTGACAATCAAGAATTGGCCGCTCAGTTCGAAAATCTTTATTTAGATGACGAATAATTAGAGTAGCTAATTTTTATTTTTTAAGTATTGACCCATAGGCTGTACTCTTTTCTTTGTCATGGTTTTCTCAAATATGAGTTTTATATGATAAAGTTTTTAACGAGGCAGCATGTATCATGTAAAAAATCAATAAAGGTCATTACTCTTTTTTCTAAGTATAATTACAAATATTTCTAATTATTTTTCTAAGTCTATTTATTTTTTATTTTTCTCTAACTATCCATCAATTTTTCTAAGTCTTTTTATGTTTTATTTTTCTTCAATTTTTTTTAAATTCCCTCGATGGCTCGACCGGCTCACTGGCTCGGCTCGGCCGATTGGCCGACCCGCGCGCCGCGCTCGCCCCAGCCGCCACGTGTCGGCTGCGCGCAGGCCTCCCGAGCGCGGGCCGCATGACGGCGGCCACGTGGCGCGCGACCGTTTCAAATTTTCGGCTGGCGGGAGTGCGCGCGCGGGCCGGCGCTGTCGCGGGCCACGCGACCTCCTCCGCCTCCGCTCCTCGGCCCAGCCTCCAGCCTGCTCCGCTCCTCCTCCTGGGCCATGTGCCAAGCACGGCCCATGAAGCACTGATGGGCCCATGTCGGCACGGCACGACCTCCCCTTAGGCCGTGCTTTGACCGGGGGAACGGCACGTGAGTCGGCACGGCATGGCCCGCTAAAGGAGTCGTGCCCTAGCGGCCCGTGCCGGCGTGCCCGTGCCGTGCTGGGCCAGGCCGCCCGTTTGGCCAAGTCTAGAAAGGAGTTTTAAATAGATACAATCTGCGGTGGGTCCCACATGTGGGTCTGACTGCCTTTTTATTTCTTTTTCTTTTGTTTTTCTTTTTTTCTCCCTTATCCTCTTCTTCTCTTTTTTTTCTCTTCCTCGATTTCTCTCGTTCCCCTTTCTCTTCGCTTCTCTATCTTTCCTTTTCAGGCGTGCGGCGGTAGCCGCGCGCAGTGGCGCGGGTCAACGGCGCGGCGACGGCATGAAGGCGGGCAGGGCGGCGGAGGAGAGCGGTGGGGCGGCGCTGGCATCCAGCGGCTTGGTCGCGATGGCTGGGCGCCGGCTTGGTCGCGATGGCTGGGCTTGCTGATTTAGCTTCAAGTTTTCAGCCTCAACCGATATCACCTCAACAATATCGGCCAGAACATGTTCCACAATACCAGTATCAACCTCAGTATAACTACTATGAGCAGGTTCCACAGTTTGGAGGGCAACAAGAACAGTGGGCTAGTATGATTGCAGAAGTGGTCAGGGAACAATTTGGTTTAAAACCTAAGGATAGTGAAAATATGTATCGGTATCCATATCCTGAGTATTTTGACAAGGTGCGATTGCCAAGCCGATACAAGATCCCAGACTTCTTGAAGTTTTTACATATGAACATATCAGCCGATTTGTAGCACAATGTGGGGAGACATCGGCTGTAGAAGCTTTGAGAGTTAGATTATTTCCATTATCATTGTCTGGATTGGCCTTCACATGGTTTTCTTCATTACCTTACAATTCCGTTAGAGGTTGGGCTGATCTAGAAAAACAATTTCATAGATATTTTTTTAATAGAGTCCAAGAGATGAAGTTGTCAGACTTAACACCAATCAAGCAGAGGTCTGATGAGTCAGTTCTAGACTATATTCAAAGGTTTAGAGATATGAGGAACATATGTTATAGTTTGAACTTGATTGATTCACAACTTGCTGATTTAGCTTTCCAAGGATGCTTGGGCAGACATGGGAAAAATTTTCTGCATAAGATTTTGAGAGTTTGGTTCATTTGGTTCAGAAAGTATTGGCTCATGAACAGAGATTCCAAGAAGCTAAGAGGTTTACCAAGAAAGCTAATAATGTTAACAATATTTATAGCTATGAATCAGAATCAGAAGATGAAGACCCAGAAATCGGTTTGGCAGAGTGGTCAAGAAACAAGAAAACTGTTGTTTGCCAATGAGTCAAAGACAATGAAAAAGAAGAAAGATATGATTTTGATGTCAACAAAGCCGACAGGATATTTGATCTACTGCTTCAAGAGAAGCAAATACAACTTCCAGTAGGACATGTGATTCCATCGGCTGAAGAGTTGCGGAAAAGGAAATATTGCAAATGGCATAACACTGGATCACATCATACAAATGAATGCAAGGTATTTAGGCAACAGATCCAATCGGCTATAGAACAAGGCAAAATCAAGTTTGATGATAAAAAGAAGCCGATGAAGATTGAAGGTCATCCTTTTCCTGTTAACATGGTCCACACTACTGAGGCTGATAAAAGAAGTTATCGGACTTATCAACGAAACAAATTTAATTCTATCAAGTTGATCAGCAAATACCAAAGAAAATAGGATAAGCAAGTCCAAATATATGCTCAAGATGATGAAGCTTGTTTTGATCTTCATTGAAAATGTGAGTTCTTTAGGTTTTGCTAGAACAAAGGGATGAGACTGCCATCAATTGAAGATTGCCTAGGATGTAGTGATGCAGATGCAATATTCCAAGTTAGTTCTCATCAACCAAGAAATTCAAGAATTGAGAATCGGCCGATGCAGAAGAGGTTGTTAGTACACCAACGTTTGGGGCCGATTCATCAGGATTGCTTCAAGGATGAAGGTCAAGACCAGAGGAAGCAAGTTTAGAACCCTCAGTAGTGTCCATCCGGAATTTTCACTAAGAATCAAAAAACGAGGGTACAACGGCTACGAAACCGAGAGCAGATGCAGCAAGTTGATGAAAATATTGACTATTGACTGCAACGAACCCGGAAGGAGTGTCATGTTAAATCCAAAATTGTATCAGCAAATAAAGTCAAAGCCAATAAGATGTTAACATCTGCAAAAGGTAAAGCTATAGCTTCATCTTCAGTCAATATGGTGTTTGTGTTGCCAGCAGAATACGGTATACATGTAGCCGATGAGGAGATAGAAGAGTCATTGGCGAAATTGACCTTAATACCGGAACAAGCCGTCTTAAAAAAACCTAAGGATGGTGAACATCGACACTTGAGACCTTTATACATTAAGGGTTTTATCAATGGGAAGCCGATGTCCAAGATGCTAGTTGATGGAGGAGCGGCTGTCAATCTTATGCCTTATACAATATTTGGAAAGCTTGGGAAGACTTAGGAAGATTTGATCAAGACCAACATGGTGTTAAAAGATTTTGGAGGGAATTCATCCGAAACAAAGGGAATTCTGAATGTTGAGTTGATAGTTGGTAGTAAAACAATTCCAACCACATTTTTTGTCATCGATGGAAAGGGATCATATAGATTGTTGTTAGGGAGAGACTGGATACATGCGAATTGTTGCATACCTTCAACAATGCATCAAAGTTTGATTCAGTGGCAAAGAGACTAGGTAGAGATCATGCAAACCGACAGGTCAGTTAATGTTACTTTTGCCGATTTAACTATTTGGGAGGTGGAAGGAGTTGATTATTTGTCAGGTAAAGTTTGGGAAGGAGATTTCTTAAAAGTGTTCGATTGTGATATTCAGCTGATCGGTGATGAAGGACCTCAACTTTTACTTTGACGACGTAGAGATTGGCCCCAATGCATATGTAGAAGATTCTGTGGAGGATTTTGATGGAAATTTGGGGCAAGGGTTTATGTCAGCTGATGAGCTAGAAGAAGTAGAATGGTGATAGACCTTTTTCGACATTTGTATGTGCTAAATTGTCAGATATATTCAAAAAGGAATTAATTAAGCTATTAAAAGAGTATAAAGATTGTTTTGCATGGGAGTATCATGAGATGCCAGGACTTTGCCGATCCATTGTAGAACATCGGCTCCCGATTAAACTAGGATGTCGACCATATAAACAACCTCAGAGACGATTCAAGCTAGAAATGTATGATGCTATCAAGGCGGAGATTACGAGACACTATGATGCCAATTTTATAAGGCCGTGTCGATATGCTGAGTGGGTTTCAAATATAGTACCAGTAATCAAGAAAAATGGGAAGCTTAGAGTTTGTATTGATTTTAGAGATTTGAATAAAGCTACACCCAAGGATGAGTACCCAATGTCGATTGCTAATTTTTTAGTTGATGCAGCTTATGGACACAAGATTATTAGTTTTATGGATGACAATGCAGGATATAATCAAATTTTTATGGCTGAAGAAGATATTCATAAAACAACTTTTTGGTGTCTTGGTGCAATCGGTTTGTATGAGTGAGTTGTTATGACTTTTGATTTGAAGAGTGCTGGTGCTACATATCAAAGGACAACGAATTAAATTTTTCATGATCTCATTGGTGTATTGGTTAAAATTTATATTGGTGATGTGGTTTTCAAATCTAAAGAGATTGATCAACATGTAGCCAATTTACGAAGAGTTATGGAAAGAATAAGGAAGTATGGTTTAAAGATGAATCTCAACAAATGTGCTTTTGGTGTATCGGCTAGGCAATTTCTTGGTTTTCTAGTCCATGAAAGGGGGATTGATATAACTTCAAGGAGTATAAATGCTATTAAGGAGATGGAACCTCCATAAAATAAAACCAAGTTGCAATCCTTGATCAGCAAAGTTAATTTTGTAAGGAGATTTATTTCTAACTTATCAGGAAGAATTGATCCTTTTACTCCATTGTTGAGGTTGAAAGCCGATCAGGAATTTGTTTGGGGAGAAAAACAACAGAAAGCATTGGACAATATGAAGGAATATTTGAGTTCACCTCCAGTTTTAATGCCACCTCATAGAGGGCTTATCGGTGGATGAGAGGTCTATCGGCTCAGTTTTAGTTCAGGAGGTTGATGGGAAAGAATGGGCAATATTTTACCTTAGCAGAAGACTTTTGGATACAGAAACGAGGTATACTCCTGTTGAGAAATTGTGTTTGTGTCTATATTTTTCATTTATAAAGTTGAGGCATTATTTGATTTCAAATGAGTGCACAATAGTTTGCAAGGTCGATGTGGTAAAATATATGCTATCGGCTCCGGTTTTGAAAGGTAGAGTTGGGAAGTGGATTTTTGCCTTAACAGGATTTGATCTCAAATATGAATTGGCTAAAGTGGTAAAAGGACAAGCAGTTGCCGATTTTATTGTTCAACACTGAAGTGAGTTAGTTAATTATGTTGAGATTATGGCTTGGACGTTATTCTTTGATGGATTTGTTTGCACACATGGTTGTGGTATCGGCTTGGTAATTATATCACGTAGAGGGGCAAGTTTTGAGTTTGCTTTTACAATCAAACCTTATTACAGAAATAATCAAGTTGAGTATGAAGCAGTGCTTAAAGGTTTGCAACTCTTGAAAGAAGTTGAAGTCGATGCTATTGATAATGTTCGAGATTCATTGTTTGTAATCAATCAGTTGTCAGGGGAATATGAGTGCAGGAATGAGATCTTGAGGGTTTATAATGAGAAGTGCCAAGAGTTGATGGAAAATTTCAAGATTATTACTGTGTAGCATATTCCCAGAGAGCAGAATATTGAAGCCATTGATTTAGCTCAAGGTGCATTAGGCTCTAAGCCGATGTTGAAAGATATTGATATTGAGGTTGCTGAAGTTGGTATCGATGATTGGAGATATGATATTATTAATTATTTGAAGAATCCTTCTTAGTCAGCGTCGAGAAAGTTGAAATATAAAGCTTTGAAATATATGTTGCTTGATGAGGATTTATAATATCAGACGATTGATGGAGTTTTACTTAAATGGTTGAACCTGGAGGAGGCTAAAGTTGTTATGTGTGAAGTTCATGAAGGAATTTGTGGAATACATCAATCGGCTCATAAAATGAGATGGTTACTTAGAAGGGTTGGATATTTTTGGCCGACAATGCTGGAGGATTGCTTTAGATATTATAAGGGTTCTTAAGATTGTCAGAAATTTGGAGCCATTCAGAGAGCACCAGCATCGGTTCTGAATCCAATTATTAAGCCATGGCCGTTCAGAGGTTGGGGAATTGATATGATCGGCCAGATTAATCCACCATCAAGCAAGGGGCATAAGTATATCTTGGTGGCAACGGATTATTTCACAAAGTGGGTTGAAGCGATTCCTTTAAAGATGGTTGATTCCAAAGATGCTATTGAATTTGTGAAGGTGCATATAATTTATCGGTTTGGGATTCCACAAACTACTACAACGGATCAGGGATCTATTTTTGTAGCCGATGAGTTTATTCAATTTGCTAATAGTATGGGCATCAAGTTGTTAAATTCTTCTCCTTATTATACACAAGCTAAAAGGCAAGCTGAAACTTCTAACAAAAATTTGATCAAGTTGATTAAGAGGAAGATTGCTAAACAACCTAAATGTGGCATACTACTCTGGCCGATTCGCTATGGGCTTATCGGATGGCATGTCATTGGGCTACACAAGTACCACCTTATCAACTTGTGTATGGGCATGAAGCTATTCTGCCATGGGAAACTAACAAATTTGGAAGGACCGGAGCTTGTTTGAAAGTTGATTCTGTCGATCGGGACTAGAGATAACAAATTTGGAAAGTGGTCACCTAATTGGGAGGGACCTTATCGGATTCTTAGTTGTGTGCCTTGAAATACATATTTGCTTGAAGGTATTGATGGAGAAGTTTTTGGGACAGCTTTAAATGGAAAATATTTGAAGAAATATTACCCATGTGTTTGGATCAATTCATAATCGGTTGTTTAGCCGATGTATGATAGAGTCGATGTATGGTAACATCGCCTTGAGATGGCCGATATTTGTTATCGCCCTTAGACCAAAAATACAATGAAACCTTAGTAAGAAGCAAGTATGGAAGCCAAAATCGGCTAGGAAGCCGATAAATATATTATACAAAAATGTTAAAGTATGGTAAGATGAATATATCAAGAGCCTACAACTATTACATCAACCCAAAAAAGCTTGGATTGCCGATATTGCTCGCAGGCGGATTTGGTCAACTTCTTGGATAATTCTAGCGTCATCGGCATCCGTTCCTGGGATCGGCTTCAGGGCTTTGTTTTGGGCTGCTAAGTGTTTAGCCGATGTTTTCAATTTAGCTTGCTGGATGTCGATGGTTTTTGAGAAATCGGCTAGCTTTTGCTTTTCTTGAGTAATTGTCACACCCTGAAGTTCTCCCAAATCGTAAAAATCAAATTTAATAATTTATCTGAGAAATTGTTTAATTAAATCTGGAGAAAAAACCAATTAAATAATGCACTAAAGAAGTGAAAATGGCAAGGTGGAATTTTTCTTGAGTTCCCCATGTCAAAATACAGTAACAGGATTTTTAGTGGAATTTTCAGAGCCCCAGAAATAATTTTAACCAATTAAAAACCCTCAAGCGCAATAAATAAATCCCTGGGAAAAATTCCCTTTCTTTTTCCTTTTCTTTTTCTTTTTCCTCTCCTCGGGCCGTCGGCCCATTTTTTTTCCCCCGCCGGCCCAAGCCGAGCGCCGCCCCCGCGCCGCTCTCCCTCCCCTCTCCCTCGGCCCAAGGTGGCCCAAGCCGCCGCCCCTCCCCGCGCCTCTCCTCCTTCTCGGGCCGGCCCGAGGCCACGGCCTGAGCCGCCCGGAAAGTCCGCGCCGCCTCCCCCGCGCCGCGCTCGCTGACGCGTGGGCCCGCGCCCGAGTCGTCTCCGACTCGGCCGGCGCCGCCGCGCGCCCGCGCCGCCCGCGTTTCCCGGCGGGACTCCCGCCGCGCGCCCCTATTTATTTTCCCCCCCGAGGCCGCCGCCCCTCGTTCCCCGCGCCGCCGCCGCCCTTAACCCTAACCCTAGCGCCGCTCCGCCGCCGCCGTTTTCCGCCGCCGTCTTCGCCGCCGGTAAGCGCCGCCGCCTTTTCCTTCTCCCCTCTCCCGCCCGCGCCGCCCGCTGTCGTGCGCGCCGCCCGCGCGCCTCAGCCGTCGGATCGGCCACTCGGGCCGATCCCGGCCGCCCGCTCCCGCCGCGTGTGGCCGCCACGTGGGCGCCACGTGGCTGCCGCGTCGGCGCCACGTGTGCGCCACGTGGAGCGCAGCCGCCGCCGCCGCGGCTGACGTCAGCCCTAGCCGCTGACGTCAGCAGTGACGTCAGCCCTATGGGTTTATTGCGCAATAATTAATTAGGGATTTTTCTGTTTTAGTGAAAACATAGATAACTTCAAAAATTCATAACTAATTCATCCGGACTCCGTTTTAGTCCGTTCAAGTCTCAGAAAATTCATAAAAATGTCTAGAATCCATTAAAAATAGTTTTGTTCTTTGTTTCAGTAGACTTATAGCATGTATTGTTGTTTGCTTTGTTTGTCGTATAGATTCCGGTAATTCCGACTCTCCGGTTTACTTCGAAGTCGTTGCCGAAGTCAACCTAGCGCAAGAGCAAGGCAAGTCATACTTATTCATTTGATCATGTTGTACCTAAATTGCGAAACAGTCTTATTTTTCTCTAAATACTGCATTGTTTTATAATGTCATCTATGGGATAGTTTACCTATTGTACTCAGCCTTATATTGCAATTACCTTATTCCTTTGATAGCTTGGGAAATAATTTGAATAGTTGCTACAATAGAACTTGCTTAGCCCTGCTTAGAAACATTAGCTCACAATTGGGTTATTTAAAGCTTCATTAATACTTAATGATGGTTATTTCATGTTGGCTCGCGATGGTTAATCGTGGGTGATTTAATTAAATGTTTCAACTAAAATATTGATTAATGGTGGGTTGTGAGCACATGGTTTTGATGGTCGTGCTCATGACAATTAAGGACCGGTTCGCGGGAAACCCTGGAAGAATTACCGTACTTTCCACAAGCCAGCGTGGGTAATGGCTGGGTTTGGAGTATAGCTTTTTCCTAGCCGACGTTCCCCGGAAAGGGTGGGCGTGATGGAGTTGAGTCGGCTGGGGATATACCGGTTGCTTGGCTGCTGGATTCACCAAGGCACGAGAGGGGGCTGCCCGCTGCCGGCAGAGGGAGCGGGGGCGAAACCTGAGGTGTGGTGCGATTGGTTAGGAAGGGTTATGCGAAGGGTCCTGTCACAGCTCCTTTTCCGGTGTACCGTGGTGGTATGTCGGCGCACGGTAACGTGTTGTAGGACTGTGTCTTGTGGGTACAGTTGTACACCTCTGATCAGAGTAAAACTATTCGAATAGCCGTGCCCGCGGTTATGGGCGATCAACCAGATTCACCGTGATTAGTTGAACTCTTTAATAATTTGACTTAATGGAAATGGTTTAGTTTAGGTGGATGGTTGGGCCTGTCGCAACGTGGTGTAGCGTTGGACTGTGATGGTGGAATTTTGCTTAATTAATTCAACTGTTTTACTGTTTTCAACTATTGTTTTTTTAAATGCGTATTTTATGCAAAATAGCCTTTGCAGCTCTCCTTTGTTATTACTTGCATCATTATTTTTCTTTCCGGTATGACTTGTTGAGTACAGTGGGTAGTACTCAGTCTTGCTTTATTTTTCCCCACACCAGAGTTGGAGTTTGTTTCAGAGGAAGACTTTTCAGAAGAGTAGGTTTGTTGCTGCCATCGAGGTTTGCCTGTGGATTGGAGTCGCTACGTTGCGAGTGTTTAGTTTATTAGAATAGTTTGTTTTTCTTTTACCGCTGCAGTTTTGTAAGAGATTTTTATTGTTTTGTAAGACGTGGATCTATATGGCAACTTTGTAATTTGTGTACCCTGGCTGGTCCTGGATAGGGATTTTAATACACAATTTGCTTTGGAAATTCTGGTAGTGAAATTCTGGGCGTGACAGTAATCTCTTTGCGAATTTGTTCCAATCTAGCCAGTGGCGAGTTCCCGTTCCGAGTCCGTTTGGAAGTACACGGCTTCGTGGGCACCAGTCTTCCCAATATGGTGGTCACCGCTTCAGGAGGATCTGATGAGCATGCCTGTCAAGAGGCGGCTTACTTGATGATGGCCAGGATGCGAGAACTACACGACCACGCTCTCCACAACTCAGCGTACCGTTATCATCCTCGTCGCGGTAGCTCTTGCACCAGCAGCACCTACCGATCTGCAGCGGAGGAGAATGACACTACCTTCGGACGGATGGTCACAGTGATGAAGGGTCTGGACAAGATGCACGCCGATCTCCACAAGGCATCCAAGGCTCTTAATGACCAGAAGTTGATCAAGATCGCCCGTTTGGAGGATGAAGTCGCACGGCTCAAGGCCGATAATGCTAGGTTGCAAGGACACCCAGCGTCAGGAGGACTCGGGATTCGTACCATGCCAAGGAAGAGGACCACCGCTCCTGTACGTATCCAGCTTGCGCCATGGAATTCACCGCCCGCTCCAACGCCAGTTCCGCCGCCGCCACCAGGGTTTGCCATCACCTTCGCCCCAACGTCTGCGTACCAGGGTCCAGCCGGTGGTAGCGGAGGTTGGTTGCACGCCACACCCAGTGGTAGCAACGGCAGTGGTTCAAGTTCAGAGCCAACAAGTGGAGACACTGCCATGGCGGATTCCGGAAACCGTTCTGAGCATTAGGCTCGTTACCCTTAGTTTTCCGTTTTCTTAGTTTGATTTCTTGTTAGATGCTGTGTGTTAGGTTTGTTGTTCTGGGGTTTAGCCGATGGTCGATACCATGTGCCTATGGTATGGCTATCCTATTAAGGACTTTTGCTTGCTGTTTTGGAGTGTTTTAAGTTAGATCAGAACAATTATAGTTAAATTAATATAAATTAAAGCTTTGTTCTGAACAATCTGTTTTCTTTCTTGTCCATTTCTTTCTGCTGGTTCTTCTCCTTCAGATGGTCAACACAAGGACAAGTGGTAACAACAACAGACAAGAGGGATCCCAGGCTAATAGAACAAACACCAACGCTCCTCCTCCACCACCGGATAATCCCACTCTTGCTCAAGTGCTAGCTAGCCAAACGCAGATGATGGCGGCTATGATGCAGCAAATGCAACAGCAGCATCAACAAATGCAACAGCAAATGTTGCAACAGATGCAACAACAAGCTCAATAGCAGCAGCAGCAGGCCCAACATAATCAACCACCACCCCAATCGAAGTTGCCAGAGTTTCTTCGTGTCAGACCGCCGGTTTTCTCGAGTACTACCAATCCCATGGAAGCGAATGATTAGCTTCATGTTATTGAGAAGAAGCTTAATCTACTCCAGTGCAATGATCAAGAGAAGGTCGCTTTCGCTACCCATCAATTGCAGGGTCCCGCTTCGGCTTGGTGGGATAACTATTTGGTTACCCGTCTACCCGGAACGGAGGTCACTTGGGCGGAGTCCTGCCGCAGTTTCAGGAAAGCCCAAATCCCTGACGGCATAGTAGCCCAGAAGAAGAGGGAGTTTAGGGCACTCCACCAAGGTAATAGAACAGTGACGGAGTACCTCCATGAGTTTAACCGTCTCGCATGTTACGCTCCGGAGGATGTGCACACTGTTGCGGAAAGGCAGGAAAAGTTTCTTTCCGGCCTGGATGATGAATTGGCCAACCAGCTAATCTCAGGGGATTATGCTGATTTCGAGAAGTTAGTTGATAAGGCGATCCGTCAAGAGGATCAACGCAACAGGATGGATCGAAAGAGGAATGCAGTCCAATTCAGGGCGCAGCAGGGAAGTCAACAGAAGCCCCGGTTCATTGCCGGACAGCAGGGTGGACCTACTACAATGATTGTTCGTCAACATCGACCTTACCAGCCTGGTAATTTCAACAACAACAATTCCGGCAACCGCAACAACAACGGGGGACAGCCCAACCGTAACCCGGTTCCGCGTCCGCCAACGGCCGCAGCTCAGCCAGCTCCATCGACTCAATCCAGGAAGGAGTCCGGCGGAAAATCATTTGTCTGCTTCAACTGCAACGAGCCCGGACACTTCGCCGACAAGTGCCCGAAGCCAAGGCGTGCAGGACCCATGTTTGTTCATGCCCGTGTCAACCATGCGTCAGCAGAGGAGGCACAGGCTGCACCAGAAGTGGTATTGGGTACGTTTCCTGTCAATTCAGTTCCAGCCATCACTCTTTTTGATTCTGGTGCTACACATTCCTTTTTATCAAAGCATTTTGCTGGGACATATGGGTTGTCAGTAGTGAAACTTAGAACACCTATGTGGGTTCACACTCCTGGGAATGAGATGACCACAGCCCACTATTGCCCCTCTGTGGAAATAGAAATCCAGGGTTCTAAATTTCTAGCCAATCTTATCCTTCTTGAGTGCAAGGACCTAGATGTCATTCTTGGGATGGATTGGTTAACAAGGCACAAGGGAGTTATCGATTGCGCTAGTCGCACTATCACTCTGGTTAATGAGAAAGGAGAAGTCGTGAAATTCCAGTCGCCGACACCCCAGAAGCAGAGAGTGTGCTTGAACCAAGTCGATGGGACGAAACAGATCGCAGAAGAAGGGAAAGATATTAAGAAGTTGGAGGATATTCCTATTGTTAGAGAATACCCTGAAGTCTTTCCGGATGACATAACCACAATGCCACCAAAGAGAGAAATTAAATTTCGGATTGATTTAGTACCGGGAACTGTCCCGATACACAAGAGACCTTATAGGATGGGAGCCAATGAACTGGCGGAAGTCAAGAAGCAAGTTGATGAGCAGTTGCAGAAAGGATATATTCGCCCGAGTACGTCACCTTGGAGTGCTCCGGTGATCTTTGTGGAGAAGAAAGATAAGACCAAGAGGATGTGCGTCGACTATCGCGCCCTCAATGAGGTGACCGTCAAGAACAAATACCCGTTACCTCGGATTGATGATTTGTTTGATCAGCTAAAGGGAGCAACATGGTTCTCCAAGATAGACCTACGATCAGGCTACCACCAATTGAGGATTAGAGAGGAGGACATTCCGAAGACGGCATTCACTACTCGGTATGGGTTGTTTGAGTGCACAGTCATGTCTTTTGGACTTACCAATGCACCGGCCTTTTTCATGAACTTGATGAATAAGGTGTTCATGGAATTTCTGGATAAGTTCGTCGTGGTTTTTATCGATGATATACTTGTTTAGTCTAAGACCAAGGAGGAGCATGAACAACATCTTCGCCTCGTACTTGAGAAATTAAAGGAACACCAGTTGTATGTCAAGTTTAGCAAGTGTGACTTTTGGCTCGAGGAGGTGTAGTTCCTAGGCCACATCATCACAGCTCAAGGAGTGGCAGTAGACCCGTCGAATGTGGAATCGGTTATGAAGTGGACCCCACCGAAGACAGTCACGCAAATCCGAAGTTTTCTTGGACTTGCGGGTTACTACCGTCGATTCATTGAGAATTTCTCCAAGATTGCCAAGCCAATGACACAGTTGCTGAAAAAGGATGAGAAGTTCAAGTGGTCAACAGAATGCGACAGAAGTTTTGAGGAACTTAAGAAGAAGTTGGTAACGGCACCAGTCTTAATTCTGCCAGATCAGACTAAAGACTTTCAGGTTTATTGCGATGCGTCTCGCCAAGGGCTAGGATGTGTATTGATGCAAGAAGGCAGAGTGGTTGCATACGCTTCGTGTCAACTGCGCCCGCATGAGAACAATTACCCCACTTATGACCTGGAATTAGCAGCAGTGGTGCATGCCCTAAAGATCTGGAGACATTACCTTATTGGGAACCGTTGTGAGGTGTATACGGATCACAAGAGTTTGAAGTATATCTTCACCCAACAGGACTTAAATCTCCGCCAGCGAAGATGGTTGGAATTGATTAAAGACTATGATCTGGGAATCCACTACCATCCCGGTAAAGCTAATGTAGTGGCAGATGCTTTAAGCCGGAAGAGCTACTGCAGTTCCACCTGTATGGAAGAGATGAGCAGCCAGTTGCAACAAGACTTCGAACGGCTGAACCTCGGTATTGTTGAACATGGGTTTGCATCCGCTCTAGAAGCACGACCAACGCTCGTGGAGCAGGTCCGAGCAGCTCAAGCTAAAGATCCGGAGATAGCAGAGCTCAAGAAAAACATGAGGGTCGGAAAGGCCCGAGATTTCTCCGAAGATGAGCATGGCACGATATGGATGGGAGAAAGACTGTGCATCCCAGAAGACAAGGAGTTAAAGGAGTTAATACTCATGGAGGCCCATCAAACTCAGTATTCAATTCACCCTGGCAGTACCAAGATGTACCAAGACCTTAAAGAAAAGTTCTGGTGGGTTAGCATGAGAAGAGAAATAGCTGAATTCGTCGCACTCTGTGACGTGTGCCAGCGAGTCAAGGCAGAGCATCAAAGGCCTACAGGACTGTTACAGCCTCTCCAAATTCCGGAATGGAAATGGGAAGAAATTGGAATGGATTTCATCACAGGTTTGCCAAGAACGTCGTCTGGACATGATTCTATCTGGGTCATCGTGGATCGACTCACGAAGGTGGCTCATTTCATTCCTGTGCATACTACCTACTCGGGAAAGAAGCTAGCAGAACTCTACCTCGCAAGAATCATGTGTTTACACGGAGTGCCTAAGAAGATCGTATCGGATCGAGGAAGCCAGTTCACCTCAAAGTTCTGGCAGAAATTACAAGAAGAATTGGGAACCCGTTTGAACTTTAGCACGGCTTACCATCCACAAACTGATGGCCAGACTGAGCGAGTGAACCAGATACTTGAGGATATGCTCAGAGCCTGTGCTCTCGATTTTGGAGGAGCATGGGACAAGAGTTTGCCATATGCTGAGTTCTCCTACAACAACAGTTATCAAGCCAGCTTGCAGATGGCACCATTTGAGGCGTTGTATGGCAGAAAGTGCCGTACCCCGCTCTTTTGGGATCAGACCGGAGAACGACAACTATTTGGGACTGAAGTCTTGAGTGAAGTGCCACCGCCGTCGGATCGGCCACTCGGGCCGATCCCGGCCGCCCGCTCCCGCCGCGCGTGGCCGCCACGTGGGCGCCACGTGGCTGCCGCGTCGGCGCCACGTGTGCGCCACGTGGAGCGCAGCCGCCGCCGCGGCGGCCGACGTCAGCCCTAGCCGCTGACATCAGCAGTGACGTCAGCCCTACGAGTTTATTGCGCAATAATTAATTAAGGATTTTTTTGTTTTAGTAAAAACACAGATAACTTCAAAAATTCATAACTAATTCATCCGGACTCCGTTTTAGTCCGTTCAAGTCTCAGAAAATTCATAAAAATGTCTAGAATCCATTAAAAATAGTTTTGTTCTTTGTTTCAGTAGACTTATAGCATGTATTGTTGTTTGCTTTGTTTGTCGTATAGATTCCGGTAATTCCGACTCTCCGGTTTACTTCGAAGTCGTTGCCGAAGTCAACCTAGCGCAAGAGCAAGGCAAGTCATACTTATTCATTTGATCATGTTGTACCTAAATTGCGAAACAGTCTTATTTTTCTCTAAATACTGCATTGTTTTATAATGTCATCTACGGGTTAATTTACCTATTGTACTCAGCCTTATATTGCGATTACCTTATTTCTTTGATAGCTTGGGAATTAATTTGAGTAGTTGCTACAATAGAACTTGCTTAGCCCTGCTTAGAAATATTAGTTCACAATTGGGTTGTTTAAAGCTTCATTAATACTTAATGTTGGTTATTTCATGTTGGCTCGCGATGGTTAATCGTGGGTGATTTAAATAAATGTTTCAACTAAAATTTTGATTAATGGTGGGTTGTGAGCACGTGGTTTTGATGGTCGTGCTCATGACAATTAAGGACCGGTTCGCGGGAAACCCTGGAAGAATTACCGTACTTTCCACAAGCCAGCGTGGGTAATGGCTGGGTTTGGAGTATAGCTTTTTCCTAGCCGACGTTCCTCGGAAAGGGTGGGCATGATGGAGTTGAGTTGGCTGGGGATATACCGGTTGCTTGGCTGCCGGATTCACCAAGGCACGAGAGGGGGCTGCCCGCTGCCGGCAGAGGGAGCGGGGGCGAAACCTGAGGTGTGGTGCGATTGGTTAGGAAGGGTTATGCGAAGGGTCCTGTCACAGCTCCTTTTCCGGTGTACCGTGGTGGTATGTCGGCGCACGGTAACGTGTTGTAGGACTGTGTCTTGTGGGTACAGTTGTACACCTCTGATCAGAGTAAAACTATTCGAATAGCCGTGCCCGCGGTTATGGGCGATCAACCAGATTCACCGTGATTAGTTGAACTCTTTAATAATTTGACTTAATGGAAATGATTTAGTTTAGGTGGATGGTTGGGCCTGTCGCAAAGTGGTGTAGCGTTGGACAGTGATGGTGGAATTTTGCTTAATTAATTCAACTGTTTTACTGTTTTCAACTATTGTTTTTTTAAATGCGTATTTTATGCAAAATAGCCTTTGCAGCTCTCCTTTGTTATTACTTGCATCATTATTTTTCTTTCCGGTATGACTTGTTGAGTACAGTGGGTAGTACTCAGTCTTGCTTTATTTTTCCCCACACCAGAGTTGGAGTTTGTTTCAGAGAAAGACTTTTCAGAAGAGTAGGTTTGTTGCTGCCGTCGAGGTTTGCCTGTGGATTGGAGTCACTACGTTGCGAGTGTTTAGTTTATTAGAATAGTTTGTTTTTCTTGTACCGCTGCAGTTTTGTAAGAGATTTTTATTGTTTTGTAAGACGTGGATCTGTATGGCAACTTTGTAATTTGTGTACCCTGGCTGGTCCTGGACAGGGATTTTAATACACAATTTGCTTTGGAAATTCTGGTAGTGAATTTCTGGGCGTGACAGTAATCTCTTTGCGAATTTGTTCCAATCTAGCCAGGGGATCAACTTTTTGTTCCAGCTCGATGATGCGTTTTTGGCTTGCTTTTGGGCCAGCAGTTAGTTCATCGAGTTTAGCCTTGTCGTTGTTCACTTGCTGCCGGCTACTTTGAAGGGTTGATTCCAAGGCTTTAAACTCTCGCCGATCTGCAAGTCTTTGCTGCACCCGTTGAACCTTGATTTGATGAGACTTGAGAAAGGCTGCTGGAGATATAGCATCAATGACTTGATTAGGTAGCTGATGTTGGATTTCTTGAAATCTGCTTCTGATCGGCCCACAGTTAGTAACTAAGGCGTCCAAGGAGGCATTCAGCCGATCAGCTATGTCCAATAGTTGGGCTCTTAAACTTTCGAAGATTGGAGATTTAGCCTTGCGGGTGGTTTCTTCATCATCCTCATCTAAAAATTGCCTAATGTCGATGGAGAATATATCGGCTAAATTCTGCGAGACAGGATTGATGTTTAGTGACAAACAAGATTGAGCCGACGAGGTGTGTTGGTGAGTTTACCTTAGCCATCGGCGCAACGGTTGTTGCCTCTTGTTCTTCTACATGGTGACTACCAGCAGCAGAAGGAGCTTGATTACTTGGAGACGGCCGATGAGGAGAAACCAATGGAGCTCTAGGCTAAAAAGATAATAAGTGTTAAGTATTTGTGTATTGGTTGATGTTGCAAGTTTGAGAAGTTTTGGATATTACCGATGCTATTGGGGAAGCTTAAGGACCTGGAGACAAGGGGGCATCGGAAAGTGTTTGCCTTCGGCTATAGCCGATACAATCTTAGGCTGCAAAAAGCAAGTGTTAGTAATTTTGTTAAAAGGTTGAAACTGAAGATGAATCACATTTTACCTTCACTTTGCGGATTGTCTTGCGTTGATGAGGTTGGGGTGAAGCTTGTGTGTCAGATTTGGCTATTGATCTTGGAGGAGTAGTCACATCGGCTAGCTTGGGATCGGCTGCAAATTGATTTTCAGTGTCGTTCATATCGGCTGCAGCTTTGTCAATTTCTTCTTCTATGATTGCTTCATCTAAGAATTCTTCAACATCAAAATCAAGAGGAGGAATGCTATTGGCAGGTTTCCTGGGGGATGCAAGTTTGGGTTTCTTTGTTAACTTCTTGATGATCAGTGGTTTGCGCTTCCCACCAGTTTTAGGTATTGGTTCCCTAATTTGGCCTTCTAGCAAAGATACTATTATGGGGACAGCAAAGCCAATAATCGATGGCAGTAAGGCCGGTGCATATACAATCGGTTGGTCACTTAAGCTTTGAGCTGGAGGAAGAACGTCTGGGACCTGCAAAGGAAGAGTTAGGTAATTTTTGAAGATGAAAGGATAAAGTTGATTGGAGAGAAGAAAAAAGGTGGTTTTACCTGAGGGCTGAGGGATGGAATTATTTTACTCAAATTAAAGCTGGCCGATAGGTGAAACAAGTGTTTCTTTCATTCACTCCACTACTTGTCAAAACGTTGACTTCTTAGAAGATAGATATTTACATGGTCCAAGGATCCAAGTATGAGCCCTTCAATGCTCAGAACTCTGTCCATCTGCAGAGCCGATGTTACAGCACCCCTTGTCTAAATTTTCTTTGCAAAGTGTAAGTTAACAAGGAGTTGGCCCATTCCAAGTTGTCTTGCAGCCGAGGTTGGGTGGTAAAATTCATAAGATACTTGTACATTACGGCCCTGAGATACCCCTATTGGGAGGATGCATGGAGAAATAGCCGATACAAAATTTTTCCTTGAACTGGGATCGGCTGCATTATTTAGATCATTTATCCTCAAATCGGCTGGGTGTTCATAATCTGTGAAACTGACATAAGGAAACCAGACCCTTGCGGCTTTGGGAAACCCATCATAGAATTGATCAAACCACTCTTGAAAAGCTTCAGCCGATGGCCCTGATCTATAATAAGTTGATGCTGCCTCGCCAAAGGACATGCAGGGCCATCTTTAGAAATTGGGGGCTCCGGTTCGAAATGCAAATTGGGGCCCTTTAACGAATGGCTAGTAAAACTAATATACATTTTTACTCATCAAATATATAACTTAAATATGTATTCCTCAATACAATATTCAGAAATATAACAAATATTAACTCTAAAATAGGAAACGTACTACTAACCTCAAGTTCTACTAAAAAGCATCATCCGTCTGGTATTTCTTGAAATGAAATCTTCAATGATATCTTCATAATTAATCTTCTCAAAGACATCATTTTCAAGTGCTATTAGTGCCAATCCATTCAATCGTTCTTGTGTCATAGTAGAACGTAAGTAGGATTTCAATAACTTGAGTTTGGAAAAGCTTCGTTCCGCAGATGCAACAGTCACAGGAATGGTTAACAAAATCCTATATGCAATAATAGCATTAGGATAAAAGGGATGCTTTTTCAAGAACTTCAGAATATCAAGGGCACTCATAGATTCCTTAAGTATATCCTGGAGAAAAAGTAACTCCCCATACAATTCCAGTCCATCAACATCTTTCTGTTCTCCACTTTGAAGTGCTTTTTCAAGATTAACACAAGCAACCATCAAACTCTTATCATCTAGAGATCGCAATCTATCTGATGTAAACAAGAAACCAAATTTTTTTTCATACCCTTGATATTGTTCAAATCGCCTGATGAGCGAAGCTATAGCTTGATCAACAATAGGTATGAAATACTCCCTCCTAAATAAGTCCTCTGGAGATTGTGAACTAGTAGATGCATCATCCGCGGCCTCATCAAATTGTCGTTTTCTTTTTATTTTACGCTTGGTCAAAAACATAGGATTAATCTCCATCTCTATTGCAATTTCTTTTGCAGCTTCCAGTGCTTTTGAAAAGCCAGTTTCTCTATATTTTTTGAAAAAGGAAATCAGCCCTTGTATAGACTCAATAGCAACATCAATAAGCATATCTTTTGACTGTAGCTGCTTGCTGATCAAGTTAACTTCAAATAATATTTTGTACCAGATGATTATTGACACTAAAAAGTCAAAGCCACCGAGTTCATTTTCCGCCAATGATTTAGCTTCACTAGAATGCAATGGATCCCTATCAGTTTCAGCCACCTGAAGTAAAGCCTCTCTTATTTCTGGGATTTGAAACCTTATAGCCTTAACACTATCAACACGACTCTCCCAACGAGTAGATGACAATGACTTGGGAGTCAACCCCTGTATGTTATCTTTCAGAATTTGCCACCTTTTGGTAGAATTAGCAAATATTGTATAGATGCGCTGAATAACTCCAAAAAATTCTGTTGCCTTACGGCAAGAACCTGCCATATCACACAGTACTAAATTTAGACTATAACAACCACAAGTTGAATAAAAAGCTCTTCGATTTATATCCAAAAATTTTGCTTGCACCCCTTGATGTTTTCCTTTCATATTTGACCCATTATCATATCCCTGTCCTCTCACGTTGTCTATATCAAGGTCCAGATTTTTCAACTCCTCTTGTAGAACATCAAACAATCCTTGTCCAGATGTATTATTCACATTTAAAAAACCTAAGAAGGATTCTTGGATGCAAGCTGAATCGGATGTTGCATCCACATACCTTATTATCAAAGACATGTTCTTGGTGGCTTGCATCAGGAGTACAATCAAGTATAACTGAGAAATATTTTGCTTCTTCTACCTTTTCAATGCTTGCAGACTTTATTGCAGTAGCTAGACAATTTATTAATTCATTCTGGATGGAAGGACCAAGATAGTGATCATGAATTATGTCATTAGTGATACGATCAACTTGCTCTTTAATAACCGGGTCAAATTCTGCTAACATCTCAACCAAGCCTAAAAAATTCCCATTGTTCCCTTGGTACAGCTTGCTATTAGTGCCATGGAATGCTATATTATGTTCTGCAAGAAATTTTACAATCAAAAGAATCCTGAATAAAACTCTTCTCCAATGTTCCTTTTCCTTCTCAAGTTCTCGCTGAGCAACACTATCAATTGTTTGTTTATTCTGAAATCTAAGACGCAAGTCATACCATGTAGCCATATTTGTGACATGTTCTCTACTAGTTTCATATTCTTTAAGTCGAGTTCCAAGATGAGCCCAATCATTGAAACCATCATTTGCTAACTAGCCTCTCACCAGCCCCTTTCTCAACAATTTGCAACAAAAACAGAATACTTTATCAAGTTCTTTGCTATACACAAGCCATTCTCTATCACATTTTTCTCCATTTGCAAGGACTCTGGTGTATGATAATGCAGAAAACCTTCTAGAGAATCTGTCCCTAGGACCATGCTTAATAGACAAGTCTCTTTTAAGGCCCTTTTGCACTAAAATATCAACCATTCTAGAATCAAGTGCATTCCAAGTTCTTGGATCAAATATATCAGGCTGAAAAGAATTATCCATCTCATTGGCAATAGGAGCCTAAGCCTCTTCTGCAATTTCTGCAGCCTGAGCCTCTTGTTCAATTTCTGTAGTAGGATCTTGATCTCCAAGCTCTACTGTATCGTCACCATGACCTTCAATTTCTGCAGTAGTAGCTAGAGCCCCTTCCTCACCATGACCATCATCAACATCAACATTAGCATTTGGACTTTCTTTGACAAGAAATCTTTCAAGGGCACCCTGCTGAGATTGAGCTGCTGCTTCTAATCTTTGTCTCTTCTTACGCTTCTCAGCACCAGAATCATACTTTCTATATGTACTTCACATATTGAGGATCAACCCTGTTTACAAATACATAAAAAAATATCTAAGGTACATACATCCTATAGGCTGCATCACAATTTGCCAATATTTCCAGAAGATTAAAACTCAATTCAATTAATCAAATCCAGAATCACCTGAGGTAGTTCGGTCCCTGCTGGCTACTTCTATTTGCTTCGGCGACCAGCCGCCGGCGACGATGCACGCAAGAGGCGAGACGAAGAGATCGCGATCGCGAGGACGGGAGTCGAGCGGACGCCTGCTCGTGTTTGCCAGTTGCCGCCGGGTGCCGTGATTAGGTTTTAGACTTCTAATTACCCCTAAGTATTGGGCTGAGGGATGCTAGGTGGGGGCCCATGAAATTTGGGGGCCCTGTTCGGTCGCCCATGTCGCACCTGCCCATCGACGGGCCTGAGGATATGCATCAGCGTGTGCTAGCTTCCTCATCGTCTTAATGGTCCGATGGATAGCTTGATGAGTACAAAGGACTTCTGTCAGCAACATTAATGGTATACAGATTCAACCAGAGTTGCAGAAACCACCAAGGTCCTCCATAGCCGACAAAGGTCCCGGTTAGAAGCTTGGCTGTTTATTGGTTTAGAGTTTGATATATAGCTCCAAGTAAGAATTTGCCAAGGGGGATTGATTTCTTTGTTGCCAATGCTTGAGTCAAATGTTGCATGTTAGCTGTTGGGCCACAGGTTGATCCACAGAAAATAAACCTTTTTCAGCCATAGGTTGAAGCTGTGTGTTCCCTATCTGTTACTAGACCAGTGCCAATATGCTTAGAAATATATCCTGACCAACCACCTACGTTCTTGGTTGATAATTTATGCTCACATTTGATTGTCAAAGAAAAGGGGTTGGCCGATGAGACAATATTCAGGCCGGTAAGCATTTTAACGTCCAACAAGGTGGGTGTCATCGGACCTTGGCCAAATAGGAAGGCGTTAATGGTGTCAGACCAGAAATATGCGGCCGATGACAACATGGGTTCATCCTTTTTCATATCGGCTAGAGATAATGCTAGGCACTGGGCTATGCCTAGTTCTTTCCACATGGACTGCTTGGAAGCCGATATTATTTTGTACCAAGTTCTTCATCCGTCCAAGCTAGAAGGCTATGATCTAAATACGGTCTGCCAATCAGCCAAATTAGGCTTGGTTTGTTTATATGGGATTCTGTCAGTTTCAGCATTAATGAGGTAACAGGGGTCCACATCGCCCATCGGGCCAAGGAAATACTGAGTTGGTTCTTTTAGGACAGGAATTGCGATTTGGTCTCTTAGGTGCTACAGTTGAAGAAAAAACAGGGATGAATCAAGAATTTGCTAAGAAAGGGGATTTAAGAGCGGAATCCAGCCTAAAACAGAGGTAATGAATGAAAGGAGCGATAAAGTTTGAGAAATTGAAGGGGCGTACCAGGAGGATGTCGGTGATGGTTGTCATTGAAGTTTGAGGAAGACAATCACTGGAGGTCGATGGGGATCGTCGCTGGAAACTTACGTCGTCGAGGAGGTCGCCAGAGAAGAGAGAGAAGGTTTGAGCAGCTTGGGCAGTTTAAGCGACGGTGAAAAGGGTAATGGCGTGACGATTAAAACCGAAACCATTGGTATTTATTGCACAAGGCTTATAACGGTCATAATACAGAAACCCTAACTTTTTGTGGATCTAAGAGATAATTCCGCAGCATATCAATTTATACTCCGGAATTGGGGGGCATGTGTTAACAGCAAAATTTGGTAAAGATATGCCAGCGATCGAGATTGGCTCCGAGGTGGATTTGGAGGAATAAAAGAGTTTTTCAAAACAGACAGCGCATCGGCTGAAGCCGTATCGGTCGATATGGGATCGGACTCGGGCAGCGGATACGGGTGATCTGAATCGAACTTGGCTGAGCTGATGCGGGTATCCTGGGTTCGTGTTGGCTTCGGAGAAGGGTTTAAAGATATTGCCAACTAGGAATTAAGTCCGGATAAGGCACTTGTATCTATTAATTAGGAACAAGAGTTAGTTTCTTTTTATAATATTATGGTAAGAGTGCGCCTAGGACTTGGTTGTTTAGGCAAGTTGTAAATAGTGTCTGGCAAGGACAAGGTCTGTTTGTACAGGTATAAATATAAGCTCGAGGCCTATGTAAAAGAATAATAACGGTTCAATACAACACTTCCGGCGCATCGCCTCAATTTCTTTTTCGTTTTCTCGACAAGCACGTGCTTCGAGTTTGTCAGCTGGAAGTATGGCTTGTTAATTTACCACATAACTTAGCCAATCTAAGTCAATAGTTGATTTAGCCGTATCGGCCGAACGTTGCACAATGTTTTGTCGGTATCAGCTACATCAGTTTATTAACTTAGATTGGCATAAGGTATCTACCACCCTGAAAACATGCAAATGCTTGATTTTCTAGATATTATGCATCTTTTTACACTTTGTGCTGCATCAGCCCTAGTCCTAGTTAGAACCATGATCTCTAGCCTTTCTCTTGCTTGTAATAGGGGTAGCATTGGAGTTTCAGCCAATCTTATCTCATATGACTGTTTAGCTTTATTTAAATTTCTTTAATCATACCTTTCATGTAATATCTACCCCTTATACAAGGATCTCACTTTGTTGAAATATATCAGGCTTGCCTCGATATATTTATCTAGATTGATATTATTGTATAAGGCTGTATCGGAGTATTAGCCGATACATTATCTATTTTAACCTAGTTATGATCTCATCGGTTAGTATCTAATCTCTGTCTATAGATTATGTATTCATAGCCGATGGAGCATGATTAGGGTTTGCTTTAGTTTGTTCACCTTACACCTTATAGCTGATTCAGTCAGATCGCATCGGCTAGGTCCATACGGTATGTCATCGGCTTATCAGCCGATCGGCTATTGTATATTTAACTGTTTTGTTGTATATCTTGTTGGTTGCAGGATCAAACCAACTGGCACGCCCTGATCTCATTTTTCTAAGATTTGGACCTGCACTGGAGTGAAGCAAATCTTTCGGGTCGCCGTGTTTTGCATCAATAGTTTGTAATAAACCTGAAACTTGGGATGAGTGCAAAACCATGATGAGAAAGCGTTTTGTGAGTTCTTATTACGCATGTATTCTTCTTGAGAAATTAGAACATCTGAAACAAGGTGATAGAACTGTTAGAGAGTATATGTTTGAATTTAAAGTTTGTATCATATACTGTGGTCTAAAAGAATGCAATGAGAACACAATGCGTAGATTTTTCATGGGGCTTAATTCTGAAATTCAGGTTATACCTACTAATTTGACATATAATCATATTGGACACCTATTCATGCTTGCTCATAGCATTGAGAGTCAAATCATATCAAATGCGAGAAAACACGAACAATGTGATTTATCTCTAGTTTCTGAATCTCCTATGTCTTTGTGCAATGATGATGTGCAAACATGGGAGGAACAATGTTTTGTGTCTTCTGTTAGTAATGTTTTGTAGGGAGTTCAGAATATTCACAAAAGAAGGAGAATGATGTTCTTGAGAAGAAAGAGGAGAAGAATGAAGCACCTTGTTGGCGCAGAATTTCGACCCGCCTTGCAACCAAACGGGTTCCGCGTTTCCATGGCGGCCTGGGAGGTTTGCTTTACTCCAGTGCAGGTCCAAATGGCTTGCCTAGTCGTGTGCAGAGTGTGCCAGTTGATTTGATCTGCAATCAACAAGAAACAAGTAAACCATGTTAGAAAACAATGGCCGATTGGCCGATAGGCCGATGACACATTGCCATAGCCTAGCCGATAGGGCAAAGCTGTATCGGCTTACTCACGATAAAATGGTATTTAAAACATGAATCCGATCTTATCGGCCTTCATCGACATGTTGATGTCAATTAACAGCATCGGCCGATAAAGATAACGAGATAACTACACTAGCTAATACTCTAGTGCAAATCTACATGAACCAATCAACCAATATAAATGTATCAATCACAGATAAACCCTAAAAAGGCAATCTATAACACATACATCTATATTTATCAATCTATTCATGTAGATGGCAGATACACATAAAAACCCTAGGATAATCATGCATATCAGACAAGACTGGTTGAAACCCCAGCGCTATCCTTAATTACAACCGAAAATAGGCTTTGTGTTAAATCTCAAAATAGGACTAAGGTCGATAGTAACTCAAAGTGTGAATTGAGACTTAACACAAAGAAAATCAAGTCGCCGATTGCTTTTGGGGATGGTAGATGTATTGAAAAATCTAAACAAGCATAATAATTAATCCACCGTCGGCAATAAACCCTAAAACGAGTAGATCGCTGGCGAAGCCTAATTAAAATACCTATCAAGATTACTCAAGACATGATAGACGACGATCACATCATCGAGGCTCAACGTGTCTAAAGCGACACGCTAACCCCGACGATGCAGATCGTCGGGGATGAGTTCTTACCTCTGCTCCAGGGAAGCAAGAACTCATCGGAGTAGACCTCTTGCGAGGGTTGGCGATGCGCCGAAAGTACATTGAAATTGGTTTGTTGTATTTAGTTGTGAGAGAGAGTTTCTATGTACAAACTATCGGGATATTTATACCCGAAATTACAACAGAGTCCATGTATGACACGATCTTATCTCTAACAAACAAACAAGTCTTTACGGCAGACTTTTGCCACAAATTAGATCTAAACCTACTTGATTTACACGATACAATTGCCTAAAACCGAGCTTTATCTCTATTTGGCAACTTCCTTGAAACTTATCCTGAGCCCAAACCAAGCCCACGCTGACTCTGTCAACTTTCAACCCGTATCGGCCAACAACCATACAAATCCGAATCGGCCGATACAGCTTTCTTACCAGCGCCTCATTGAGTCCGATACACTGGCTGAGTCCGATACGAGACCTGGTTTGACTCCAACTTAGCTCTTCCTCTCTGCTTCGGTTTCTCTTTCTTCTCCGGGTCAATTACCAAAATCCGCTGTTAACACATGCCCCCCAATTCTGCTTCATTATATAATGTGGCGGAATTAGCACCGAAGAACTCATCAACTTCCTCGTTAAGGTTAGGGTTTGTCTGAAAACCGCGTAGATCCAGACTTGCAACTCTCCGCCGCCGATTTAGCAACCACCCACGCTTTTCAACTGCGGCGACCCCTCGGCGTCCCGTCAGCATCAACCCTTTCCACGGCGACCTCATCAACGACAACGATGGCTTCCGCCCCATTCTACGCCTCCGAAATCCCCGTGGTAAGTTAATCCCCTCACATTTTCGCTTCCCCGCCGATTTCCTCAAACTAGGGTTTCTGCTTTTTGCCCCCCAAGTCTTATGCTTTCATCGTTGTTCTTACAATATAGGTCTTCAAAAACCAAATTTTGATCCCCACCAACGACAAGTCGCATCGATTCCTGCTAGGCCCCATGGGCGACTGTGACCCAACTTGGCTGATAAACGCCGAGACAGACAGAGCACCTTTTAAACAGGCCAAGCCTAATGTTTCTTCGTGGAAGCATACCTTCAGATCCTGGCCGTCGAAGCTCAGTGGGTACAGGATCTGGCACAAAAGAATCGCTGCAGCCAAACAGGTCCACTGGGACGAGATAGGGATCGGCCAATGTATCACTTTGTCCCTGGCCGATACCAAGAAAAACGAGCCACTCATGTCGTCGGCTACCTACCTCTGGTCCAGCACTCTGAATGCGTTCCTATTCAAGCAAGGTCCGATGACCCCAACTCTGATCGACATCAAAATGCTAACCGGATTAGACATCTAGTCCGAGATCAATCCCTTCAGCCTCCTGACAAATAGCAGCCACAAATTGAAAACCAAGAAGATTGGAGGCTGGTCTGGATATATTTCTGAACACATGGAACAAGGATCAGTCTCGGAGAGGGAACATGTGGCTTTCCTGACACTGTGGCTAGAGAGATTCGTCTTCTGTGGATCGACCTATGGCCCCACTACCAATTGCTAACATTTGGCTCAGGCTCTGGTCGACAAGAGACAGATCCCCCTTGGCCGATATCTCTTGGGAGCCGTCTATCGGCTGCTCCACGCCTCTGCGCAGGATCTGATGTTAAAGCAAACTGTAGCTCATGGAGGACCATGGTGGTTTATCCAGCTTTGGCTAACTATCCACACCAACACCATGGCTGATCGGCCTCCACTATCAGACTCCCGCTTCCCGTCAAAGTATGCCGATCATGAAGACCACAGAACCAGAAGATGCATGTCTTTTGGAGAAGCAGCCTCTATCTATCCTGGGGCAGATCAATCGGCCGAAGACATATCTACATGGTTCATCCGATTCTATACCGGGCCACCATCAATCAAGATGGATATGTTCATCTACACTTCTGACCAGGATTTTGAACTCCCCGATGATCTCCAGCTGAACCTGATAAACGATGACATGGAGTCACGGGAATCATTCATGATCGGCATCACCCCATGCCTGCTCCCGATAGGCATATTTCAGGGAAGAAGCACCAGCTTGTCTTATGAGTTCTATAATCCTATGGTAGCTGCTAGACAGTGTGGGCTTGGACAACTCCCCATTAATTTACACTTCCATAAACTCCTAGAGAGTAGGGGCATAGTACAATCAGGGCTAATCATGAGCAAGGCACTGGAGATTGAAACCCCGAACCTGGGTGACTGCGACCGATTGCACCTGAGTGCCTTTGTCCATATTAGCTTCCAAGCGTGGTGGTAAGAATGGGCTACTCACATTTTCCATCAATCGGCCAGATTCTACGTGACATAGCTTATTCAGGGAATCAGCCCCCAAGTCCCAGACGAACTGATCCCATCTGTGAGCAATAGTGGACAAAGAATTTGTTATGCTCAGACTGTGGCTACATCAGGATCAACTATCCTGGAGTCAATCATCGGCCTCACTGCCCCAAAGGTATCATCATTACTCCAAGGGCCGATGATTAAAGAAAATCCCAAGAGTAAGGCGCCAGCCAAAGGTAAATCTCGAAAATCCAGCAAGAAGGCCAAGATTGCCAACCAAGCCGATCTTGAAGAGCTAGACCCCTCCATAGAAGAATTTCTTGATGAACAAGTAATGGAGGAGGAGGTCGATGCAGCAGCCGCCGACACGCCTGCAGAAGAAAATTCGTCGGCCGAGATTACTGAAGAGCCATCAGCTCAGACCTCCACAGTCCAATCGGCCGATGACCGGACCGATACCATTCGGCCGAAGAAGACCAAGCACACAATCCGCAAGGTAATATATTTCCTGTTTTGAATTAATGCAATCTTCTTCTACTGGTATGTTACACTTCAATCCCTTGTAGGCACTTGCATCATCTTCGTTGAAGGAACGGACTCAATCGGCCCCTTTACCAAGAACCAAAAAAACGACTTTACAGAGGCGCGAACGAGCCAAGGCCCGACTGAGGACTCCTTCTCCTTCTCCATCACCCTCGCCGATTGCTTCGGTAAGAGTTTAATTTTACACTGTGTCTTTAGTGACATAGATCTGTTTAATAATTCCTTGCCTTCTTCCAGCCAAGGGCTCCATCACCTGCCCCACATCGGCCAATCCCCTCGCCTACTGTTTCAGCACAGCAAAAGGAAGCCGATGCAAGCACTACTGATGCTCCAACACAGGTAACCAAGATTATTTCGATCCCCTTTTCGCCGATTCCTGTCTGATTGGGCTAACTTTGGCCTATGCTGATACTTGCAGAACCTAGCCGATATGTTCTCTTTCGATATCGGCCAGTTTCTTGATGATGAGGACAAGGAGCCACCCAGGACAGCCGAGGCATCGATCCCTGAGGAGCTGAAAAACCAGTTGTCTGATATCGCCAATCGGTTGGACTCTTCGCTGGAGTTCTTGGTCGAGGATTGCACTCCCATCAGAGTTAGGGTACAAGAAATTCAAGATCAATTGCTTGAAGACCTGATGGAGACCCTAACACCGGTCATCTTCCTGGAACAATATCGCTTCAAGCTTCAGAAGGCTAGAGAAAGGATCGCGGAGAGGCGGGAACGTGAGAGCTTGGAATCGGCCCTATCCGCTAGCAAGGCTCAAGTCAACTCTGACAAAACCAGATTGGATGAGCTAGCTGTGGAGCGATTGTCTTGAAGAACAGACTTGAAGAACTGCAACGCCTCGAAGCAGACCTCGTGTCGAAGCTGGAAGCAACTCGCAGAGAAATCCAAGAAGTCCAGGCCGGGATAGCTGCATCGCCGGAAGCTATCGAAGACCAGACGGCGAAGGTGAAGGCATCGGCCAAATACTTGGCAACCCTGAGTAAATCTTTAAAGCCGATCCCAGGATCGATGGCCGATTACGCCCAAGTTATAGAAAATATTGATCAAATCCGTCGTAGGGCGATTGCAGCTATTGAAAGCTTCATAGGGTAATGTAATATATTTTGTGTCCTTCTTGTAAATAGATACCTTTTTGTCGTAATTGCTTTCATTGGCCTGCTGGCCGAATTTGATCAGTCCATTTGAAGCCCATGAACTTAAGCCACTCTTGGTAACTTTGAGACACTTGAACTTGAAAAATTCCATAAACTTGAAAAAACTTATTCTTGTTGTATGTATATATGCCCCCCCCAAATTTTAGAAGATGAGGGCTCATGTTGTAAAATTTGAACTAAGGGCGATAATGTATATCGGCCATCTAAAGACTATGTATAACACATCGGCTATTATCATAAATCGGCCGACGAGCCGATCATGAATCAATCCAGACGCTAGGATAATATTTCTTTAAGTACTTGCCATTAAGAGCTTGCCCATAAATCTCACCATCTAGCCTCTTAAGCAAATAAGCATTGTGAGGGACACATCGATGAATATGAAAAGGACCTTCCCAATTAGGTGACCACTTGCCGAATTTATTATCTCTGGAACCAATCGGCATTATTAACTTCCATACAAGATCCTCTTCCTCAAATGACTTGGCAACAACCTTTTTGTTATAATGACGAGCCACTCTGTCTTTATCACGTTTGATCTTTTCTAATGCCCGTAATCGGACATGCGCCAAGTCATCTAACTCATCAACCATAAGATTATGGTACTCATCGGCTGTCAAGTCGTCTTGCAAAGCAATCCTTCTTGAGCCGATGTTGGTTTCCTACGGCAGCACAGCTTCATGTCCATAAACCAACTGATACGGAGGCACTTGAATCGCACCATGGCAAGCCATCCGATACGCCCAAAGGGAATCGGCCAGCGTCGTGTGCCATTACCTCGGCTGTTCGTCGATTTTCCTCTTGATTAGCTTGATTAAAGTCTTATTAGAAGCCTCTGCCTGCCCATTAGCTTGCGCGTAATATGGAGAAGAATTTAATAATTTAATGCCCATGGTGTCGGCAAACTGGACGAACTCATCGGACACGAAGATCGATCCCTGATCGGTGGTAATTGTCTGTGGTAACCCAAACCGATATATGATATGTTACTTGACAAACTGAATCGCATCCTTGGAATCAACCTTCTTAAGGGGAACGGCCTTAACCCACTTTGTAAAGTAATCCGTAGCCACTAAGATATATTTGTGTCCTTTGCTGGATGGTGGGTTTATCTGGCCAATCATATCTATTCCCCATCCACGAAACGACACGGCTTTATGATTGGGTGCATAGCCGATGCCGGTGCTCTCTGAATTGCTCCAAATTTCTGACAATCTTGACATCCTTTGTAATACTTGAAACAATCCTCTAGCATTGTCGGCCAAAAATATCCAATACGCTTTAAAAGTCACCTCATTTTATGGGCTGATTGATGTGTTCCACAAATCCCTTAATGGACCTCGCTCATAACAATTCTGGCACTTGAGCAAGACACCATCAACCGTCCGATGGTATAAGTCATCATCTAACAGGACGTACTGCAACACTTTGTATTTCATCTTTCGTGACGCCGACTGGGAAGGATTCTTTAAATAATCAATAATAGCAAATATCCAATCGGCGGCGTCCACGGCAGCGATTTGAACCCGTACATCCTTGACCATCGGCCTGTATCCCGATGCCCCCTGAGCCAGATTATTGACCTCGAAGTTTTGCTTCCTGGGTATATGTCTCATCGTCACAATCTTGAACGCTTGGAGCAACATCTTGCACTCTTCATTGTAGACTTTGAGAATATCATCTTTGCATTCATACTCTCCAGAAAGTTGATTAATTACCAGCTGTGAATCGCCAATGATCTCGACGGAATCGGCCTCGACCTCTTGTAATAACTGCAAGCCTTTAAGTAGCGATTCATACTCTGCTTGATTGTTAGTATAATAAGGCTTGATAGTAAAAGCGAACTCAAAGCTTGCCCCCCGAGGGGATATAATGACCAGGCCGATACCGCATCCATGTCTGCAAACAGATCCATCGAAATACAGCGTCCATGGCACGATATTTGCATACGCGACTGAATCATCTCTGTGTTGAACAATGAAATCGGCCAGGGCTTGTCCTTTGATTGCTTTGGCCGATTCATATCTAAGGTCAAACTCTGTTAGAGCAAAAATCCACTTCCCAATTCTTCCTTTTAAAACAGGAGCCGATAGCATGTATTTCATCACATCGGCCTTACCGACCACAATGCATTCATTGGAAAGTAAATAATGCCTTAACTTAGTACATGAAAAATATAAGCACAGACATAATCTCTCCACCAGCGTGTACCTTGTCTCGGCATCTAACAACCTCCTGCTGAGATAAAAGATAGCTCGTTCCTTGCCATCAATGTCTTGAACCAAGACTGAGCCGATGGATTTCTCATCGGCCGATAGGTACAGCCTGAATGGAACCCCTTTCTGTGGAGGGATTAATACTGGGGGATAACTCAAATATCCTTTGATATCGTCCAGCGTTTTCTGTTGCTTGTCACCCCATACGAACTCCTGATCGTCCTTTATCTTCAACAATGGAGTGAATGGCTCTATTCTGCCTGATAGGTTTGATATGAAACGCCGGACGAAGTTGATCTTTCCGAGCAGAGATTGTAACTTGGTCTTGTTTGTTGGAGGCTTGATATTCTTTATAGCATCAATATTCTTCTGCGTAATCTCAATTCCTCTTTCATGGACCAAGAAACCTAAGAACTGACCGGCCGATACGCCAAAGGCACACTTGTTAGGGTTCATCTTTAAACCATACTTCCTTGCTCTTTCTAGTACCTTGCGTAAATCGGCCAAGTGCATATCGTACTCCTTGGACTTCACGATGACATCATCAATGTAAACCTCGATCAGCGAACCAATAAGATCATGGAAAATATAGTTCATAGCCCTCTGGTAAGTAGCTCCAGCATTTTTCAAGCCGAAAGTCATAACAACCCACTCATATAGGCCGATTGCCCCCGGGCACCGGAAGGTTGTTTTGTGAATATCTTCCTCGGCCATGAAAATCTGGTTGTAGCCTGCGTTCCCATCCATGAAGCTGATGATTTTGTGTCCAGACGCGACATCTACTAGCATATCAGCCAACGGCATAGGGTACTCATCTTTTGGCGTTGCTCTATTCAAATCTCTGAAGTCGATGCATACCCTAAGCTTGGCATTTTTCTTTAACACTGGAACTATGTTGGAGACCCACTCCGCATATCGGCATGGTCTTATAAAGTTGGCGTCGTAAAGTCTTGTGATTTCTGCTTTGATAGCTTCGTGCATATCGGCCTTAAATCTCCTGGGAGACTGTTTAAATGGCCGATAGCATGGTTTGATAGGTAGCCGATGTTCTACGATCGATCGGCTTAATCCTGACATTTCATGGTATTCCCATGCAAAACAATCTATGAACTCTTTCAAAAGATTTATCAAAATAGTCTTGTATTCCTTTGGCAGGCTAGCACTTACATACGTCGGCCTAGGCCTATCACCTATTCCTATATCAACGTCTTCGAGCTGATCGGCCGACGTAAAGCCTTGTCCCAATTTTCCGTCTAACTCATCCACCGCATCGTCTGTGTAGGGACTAACTTCCTCGTCTTGGACAGTGGATGGCACATCTTTGTTAAAGCAACTGCTTGTCTTGATCTTCAATCGTCTCGATGTCACAATCAGTTACTTTGAGGAAATCGGCGTCCCAGACTCGCCCGGACAAGCAATCGATTCCCTCCATCTCCCAAACTGCGAGGTCGGCATTGGCCACGTGTACTGACCGATCGGCCTGCACGATCTCGACCTGGTCCCCTTGCCATTATATAAGGCTTTGGTGCATTGTTGAAGGGACGCAACAATTTGCGTGGATCCAGTCTCGTCCCAACAACAAGCTGTAGGAACCCTTTCCATCGAAGACGAAGAAGGTTGTGGGTATCATCTTGCTGCCCACGGTGAGTTCCACGTTGAGCACCCCCTTCGCCTCAGAAGCGTTGCCACCAAAGTCTTTTAACACCATGTTGGTCTTGATAAGGTCCTCTGGTACTTTTCCAAGCTTTCGGAAGGTTGTATACGGCATTAGGTTTACTACCGCGCCGTCATCGACCAACATCTTCGTCATCGGCCGCCCATTAATGAATCCCTTGATGTATAACGGCCGCAGGTGCCTGTGGTTGTCGTCAGCTGGCTTGTCGAATATGGCTTGGTCTGGTGACAACTGTAGTCTAGCCGAGGATTGTTCATCGTAGTCCCTTGATTGTTGCTCTTGCTGCATCGGCCCCAGCCTTTCATGCACAGATTTTCTTTGCTTGGTCGGCCGATGCGCTCGCCTGCTTGAGCTGCCCTGATAGGAATCTTTTGCCTCATTGCACGCAAGGCACTTTTGGATGGATGGCAACCTCATCCCCTCATTCCAGCAGAACCGGAAAAACTTGCACTCCCAATGTGGGTCGTAAGAGTTGTCTTGATCGGCGTAGTCTTGAGCTTGTTCTTCCTGCCTCTGCTGGTACTTTCTGATCAGGCCCTCAGAGGTCTGATAAGGTCGCTTGCCGGTCCGATGGCCACCGCCATCGGCCCTGTCTGCCCGCACCATGTTGATTGGGAACGGGTGTCCTTCTATCTTCATCGGCTTCTTGGCGTCATCGATTTTAATCCTGCCTTGTTCGATAGCCGATTGGATCTGTTGTCTGAAGATCTTGCATTCATTGGTATGGTGTGAATAAGAGTTATGCCACTTGTAATATCTTCTCTTCTTGATTTCTTCGACCGATGGCAATATGTGACCCACTGGCAGCTGAATTTGCTTTTCTTGCAACAGTAGATCAAATATCTTATCGGCCTTGTTGATATCGAAGTCAAACTTGTCTTCTTTGTCACCCTTTTTTGCCCACTGGCATGTTGTTGGCTTCTTCATCCGGGCCCACTCGGCCAGGTCGACATCGACATCTTCCGAATCGTCATCGTCGGAGGCATACTGATGATTGTATTGATCTTCTTTGCAAACTTCTTTGCCTCCTGGAATCGTTGCTCATGGGCCGATACCCTCTGTGCTAGCTGAGCTAAACTGTCAAATTCCTGTGATGAGAATCTCTCTCGTATCGGCCCGAGTAATCCTTGAAACGCCAGATCGGCCAATTGAGAATCGGTCAAGCTGAGGCTGTAACATCTGTTCCTTATGTCCCTAAACCTTTGGATATACTCTGGGACCAATTCGTCAACTCGTTGCCTAATGGCGGTGAGATCGGACAGTTTCATCTCTTGTCCACCATTGTAGAAATATCTGTGAAACTGTTTCTCAAGATCTATCCATCCTCTGATAGAATTGCAGGGTAAGGATGAAAACCATGTAAATGCAGACCCTGATAAGGACAGAGGGAAAAATCTGACCCTCAATGCCTCTATGGCCGATGCCTCCCCACACTGTGCTAGGAATCAGCTCACGTGCTCATACGTTGAGACATTGTCTTGCCCGGAGAACTTGGAAAAGTCCGGGATCTTGTATCGGCTCAGCAGTGGCACTCTGTCGAACTCTTCGGGGTACGGGTGCCGATACACTGTGGAATTGTCCTTGGGCTTCAAGCCGAACTGATCTCGCATCACTTCGGCTATCATATCGGCCCAGTATCCTGTGGGCCGATGTGGGAGGTCTTGCTGATATGATTGTTGCAAGCCCTCTGCTTGATACTGTCTGGGGGAGTACGACTGATAATGGTGATCAAGGTTCTGCGCGCCATACTGCCCTGTGGTGTGCTGCTGGTAGCCTTGTGGTGTGTTGTAAGCAGCCTGTGGAGGAGGGTTGTTGAACACAGGGGCTTGTGGCTGTCCGGCCGATGGCTGGTTAACAGGAACTTGCTGCATCGGCTCGATCACTGGTTGCTTCCCCTTGGTCCATTGTGCATATTGTTCTTCCGTGATGTGCTGAGGGCTCCCCCCTGTCTGACTGGTGAGGACCAGTGTCAGTGTTGTTGTTGGTTGCGCCGATGGTGGTGGCATCGGCGCTGTCGGCTGAGCCGTGCTCAGGTCATTTCTCAGGGTCCGATAGGCAGGAAACTTATTTTCTGGTAAGAAAATCGGCCCCTGAGGCTTGTACTGGTGAGTTGACCCATCTAGGATCGATTTGACTGTATCGGTCAATGTGTTCACCAGAATCCCCGACTGGTTGACTAGCGCAAAATGAACTGCGGAGTCAATCCTGTCTTGCAACGTCGGCACTACAGTATATTCGGTCTTGACGGTGTGCGCTGCCGCCGATGTGCCAGCTCCATCTCCAGGACTCGGCATAACTACCTTGGATTTCTGGATCAAGGTGCCTTGCCGAGTCCTAGATTATGTTTGCAGGTACATATTCTAGAACTGCTCGACCAGCTTTTCCATCTCAGCCTTTTGCTCTGCGTTGAGCTGGTCGGCGGTTATAGGGACGACGTTCTCCTCGGAGATCTCGGCCTGCTTCGACATCTTGAGGAGATTTGTTGCTGTTGCAGAGTTTGCGTTCTTTGGGTCCCACCGGGCGTGCCAAAAGCGTGTTGGCAAAACACAGCTTTTGGCAAACGGTGGAGCGTGGTCTCTCTGGAAGTGAAGTTGAAAATCGATGTCCCACGAGGCGTGCCAAAAGCGTGTTGGCGCAGAATTTCGACCCGCCTTGCAACCAAATGGGTTCCGCGTTACCACGGCGGCCTGGGATGTTTGCTTTACTCCAGTGCAGGTCCAAATGGCTTGCCTAGTCGTGTGCAGAGCGTGCCAGTTGATTTGATCTGCAATCAACAAGAAACAAGTAAACCATGTCAGAAAACAACAGCCGATCGGCCAATGGGCCAATGACACATTGTCAAAGCCCAGCCGATAGGGCAAAGCTATATCGGCTTACTCATGATAAAATAAGATGAAAGCATGAATCCAAACTTATCGGCCTTTGTCAACATGTTAATTTCAACCAACAGCACCGGCCGATAAGGAATAATAAAGATTACTACACTAGCTAGTACTCTAGTGCAAATCTACATGAACCAATCAACCAATAAAAACATATCAATCACAGATAAACCCTAGAGAATTATCCATAACAGATGCATTCCTATTAATCAATCCGTTTAATGTAGATGACAGATACACATGAAAACATTATAATAAACGCGTGTATCAGATAAAACTGGCTGAAACCCCAGTTATATCCTTAATTACAACCGAAAGCAGGCTTTGTGTTAGATCTCAAAACAGGACTAAGGTCGATAGCAACTCAAAGTGTGAATCGAAACTTAACACAAAGAAAATCAAGCCGTCGATTGCTTTTGGGATGGTAGATGCATTGAACAATCTAACCAAGCATAATAATTAAACCGTCGTCGGCAATAAACCCTAAAACGAGTAGATCGCCGGCGAAGCATAATTAAGACGCCTGTCAAGATTACTCAAAACATGATAGACGACGATCACATCATCGAGGCTTAACGTGCCTAAAGCGACACGCTAGCCCCGACGATGCCGATCGTCGGGAACGAGTTCTTACCTTTGCTCCAGGAAAGCATGAACTCGTCAAGGTCAACCTCTTGCGAGGGTTGGCGATGCGCCGAAGTAGATTGAATTGGTTTGTTGTATTGGATTGTGAGAGAGGTTCTATGTACAAACTACCGGGATATTTATACCCGAGATTACAACAGGGTCCTTGTAGGACACGATCTTATCTCTAACAAACAACAAGTCTTCACGGCAGACTCTTGCACAGATTAGATCTAAACCTACTTGATTTACAAGATACAATTGCCTAAAACCGAGCTTTATCTCTATTTGGCAACTTCCTTAAAGCTTATCTTGAGCCCAGACCAAGCCCATGCTGACTCTGTCAACTTACAACCCGTATCGGCCAACAATCACATCGAATCCGTATCGGCCGATATGTCCTTTCTGGCAGCACCTCCCCAGTCCGATACGGTTACCGAGTCCGATACGAAGCCTGGTCTGACTCCAACTCAATCCTTCTTCTCTGCTTCGGTTTCCTCTTTTACTTCCAAGTCGATTACCAAAATCCGTCGTTAACAATACCTTGGGTTATAATTTGACTTGTTGGACTTTATATATATTGGTTCAACTAGAAATTAGTTATAATTGCTTAGTCATGCTTAGAAACATTAGCATACTATTGGGATAACTAATGCTTGACTATTATTTAATGATGGATATTTAATGGTAGCTCACGATGGTTAATCGTGATTAGTTAATTAATTTGTCTAACTAAAACTTGATTAATGGTGGGTTGTGAGCACATGGTTTGAGGTCTGGATAGTTGTGCTCATGACAATTAAGGACCGGTTCGTGAGCTACTGTTGTGAAGCATTAACCGTACTAACCACAAGCCAGCGTGGGCAACGGCTTTATCCTTGGTATAACATGATTCTTAGCGGCGCACCAGACTGTGAAATGGCGATAAGTCCATGGGGGTCGCTGGGGAGTCCATACCTTGGCTAAAGGGGGTGACCATGATCCGGGAATGGTGCACTGCTCTGCGTTGTGTTATGTTGGGGGTACTGTCACAGTCTCTATTCGGGTACTTTTGCAGTATCGCGACGCATGGTTGACATGATGTTGAGGCTGTGTCTTGTGGGTAAATTTGTACACCTCTAACCAGAGTAAAACTATTCGAATAGCCGTGCCTGCGGTTATGGGCAAGCCTAACAATGTTTTTCATGATTAAGTCTCACACTGTTCATTAATGGAGGGAATGTGATAAATGATGATAATTTCTTAACTCCTGGTATGGAATGGTTAATTCTGGTTTAGAGGTTTGATTTGTACGATCGGGATTAGTTGTTCAGGTTTGGTTGGGCCTGTGCAGCATTGGTGTGTTGTGCAGTGATTGGTTAATATTGATATTTAGTAACTCAACTGTTTTACAATTCTCAAATATTTGCTAAATGCTGCCTTTGCAAATGAACCCTATTATTGCCATCCTTTGTATCCCGGTGCACTCGCATACTTGCCGTGTGTCTTGTTGAGTATTCCATGTACTCACTTTGCAATAATCATCAAACCTCAGTTGAAGAAAAAGGATTCAGAAGGAGAAGACGTTTGGCTTATACCCCAGTTGAGCTGCCTGTGGGAGTGGAGTTGAAGCCATCGTTAGATCGTTTGTCCGCTGCTGTTTTCTTTATTTTTTGTAAGTATGTATCGTTATTATTTTGATGGTTCTGTATATTAAATTGTCGATTTGTGTACCTCGGCTGATTCCTGGACGAGGATTGTATGCACAAATTAGTTCGGAAATTACTTGTGAATTTCCGGGCGTGACATTTGCTCATTACGGAATCCCAACTTATCATTTTGTATTCAATTCCTATTTGCAATTCAGATTGCTTTTATCTTGTTCTTGCTTGTTTCTTCGATTTGCTTGCAGGAATAAGGTTGATCTGCACCGGCAACATCAACAACCCACGGAGAGGTGTATCGATCCCTAAGGCGCAACATAAGAATGTCTCGCACGGTTGTAGGCGGGTCGTCAATGTTTCTCCCAAATCGTAGTTATCATCATTTCACCGAAAGATTGGGCCAACTAGATCCTTGAGCGTATTGAATGGAGTTCAGCGTTTATCACCTGGTTCCAATGATCCCCATACTCTACAAATACCGTGGTCGGCGTATAGCCCGTTGACAGTAGCGTGTAAGGTAGGGGAATTGGTGTTTCAAATTTTCGACGAGATGGATTTCCCACCAACAAAACTCTTCGACAACTTTGGCTTTGGGAGATACAACCCAACCAGAGTGCGTTGTCCTATAGATCGAGAACTTCATCTTCTCTATCTTCGTCAAGATATTGCCCTATGGATTTTTTGACGAGGGATACTTCAATGACATTGGCTTTGGGAGATCTGACCTGACCAAAGCATGTTCCCTGACCAGATAAAAATCATCGCCACCAACAATCCCATCTATCAAGATCAACGAAGCTTCAATATACCGCCGCCGTCGTGGAGGACATCAACCCAATATTGTTGGCCAAAAGACCTCGATTTACGCCGACTACTTCCAACCGATATCATCACCAAACTTCAACTGATTGATGGAATGCATCAACAAGATTGTTGATCTACAACGTTGTATCGGGTTTGCTATTCTAATTTTATATGAATAGATTATTCTTGTTTGCTAATCATGGATCGATCTATCATATTTGTTTGCATGGACGATCCAACTGAGTACAATTCTAACTACATGCACCTGCAAGCTCCAACTGGCGCTGCACTTCTCCACCTAATCAGTCCTGCTAGGACACGATGATGGGAGAACCTGAAGTAAGTATAGATCAAGTCCGGCTATCAGAAACACATGCAACCAACCGGACGTGCAATGTGTACTGTGTACACGACCAACTACCAAAAACATGTTCACGTGCATACTGCTCTCATAAGACACGTGAACTAAGGTAATTAGTAGGTTATTTATTAAAATTAATCTACTAATTACGTAGATATATCCAGCATATATCTACAAAGGTACATAATATTTTACATAGAATTTATCGTACCTATTTTTAGATCAATAATTTATTATGTTTACCCTGAGGATATTTTTTATACAATATCTATTATGCGAGTGTTCCTCTATTAGGCCAACTATGGTTTAATACTGGGGGCTCACTCTGTTTATTCTGTATAAATCATGCTTGTTTACGGTATACATACTACCCAACATTTAATCTGAATATGCTCATTATATCCTTACCATGCAAGAAGATTTATACAATCCTCTGAGTACGTGCTCGGTATTCTTTGCTATATATCTTGTCTTCTAGAAAATAATTTTTAGGAATAATCAAGCAATCTAGTAGACAGAGGTCAAGTACAACCCATTGTCGAGAATGTTCTCGATCAAATGAAGAGTTGTCGGACCAAACCCACGAACAAAGATCGATGGCCTATCTCACATCTAGTTCTGGTCACAATCCAGTCTATTTGTGAAAAGCTTGCTATGCACAATCTCCTCATGAATATTGTTGGCTTAATCACCTGGCGTGATTGCGAACAGACGTCTGATATGCTTATAAGTTGGGTATGTGAGCCATGCTGACCACATGAGATGCACATGTAATAACCAACTCAAGCGCCCCTAAGAGTGGTTGAGGTACGACTACTCCTGGTCCTCGACCAGCGTTGTAGCGATTCTCCCATCACCTCTACGAGTAGTTGAGTACGACTACACACCTGGTTCTTGACCATTGTTGTAGCAATTCTTTCACCACCTCTATGAGTGGTTGAGTATGAGTACATACTTGGTTCTCGACCGACGTTGTAGTGATTCTCCCACCATCTCTGCGAATGGTTGAGTACGACTACATACCTGGTCTTTGACCAGCGCTGTAGCGATTCTCCCATCACCTTTGCGAGTGGTTGAGTATGACTACACATCTGGTCTTCAACCAGCGTTGTAGCGATCTCAGCAACTCTACAAATCTTCTACGAGTGTTCGAGTATGACTACACATCTGCTTGTCAACCAGCATGTTAGCGATCTCATCAACTCGACAAATCTTCTATGAGTGGTCAAGTACGACTATACACCTAGTTCTCGACCATTATTGTAGTGATTCTCCCACCACCTCTGCGAGTGGTTGAGTCTGACTATATACTTGGTCTTCGACCAGCGTTGTAGCCAATCTCCCACCCCTTTGCGAGTGGTTGAGTACGACTACACATATGGTCTTCAACCAACGTTGTAGCGATCTCACCAACTCTACAAATCTTCTAAAACTGGTCGAGTACGACAACACATTTGGTTCTCAACCAGCATGGTAGCAATCACACCAACACTACAACTTTTCTGTGAGTTGCCGAGTACGACTACACATCTGGTTCTCAACCAGCGTTGTAGCGATTCTCCCACCACATCTGCAAGTGGTTGAGTACAACTACACACTTGATTCTTGATCAGCGTTGTAGCAATCTCGCCAACTCTCCAAATCTTCTTCGAGTGGCTGAGTACGACTACACATCTGGTTCTCAACCAGCATGGTAGCGATCTCACCAACTCTCCAAATCTTTTACGAGTGGTTGAGTATGACTACACATCTGGTTATCAACCCGCGTTGTAGCGATCTCGTCAACTTTACAAATCTCCCATGAGTGGTCGAGTACGACTACCCACCTAGTTCTCAACCAGCATGGTAGCAATCTCACCAACTCCACAAATCTTCTAGAAGTGGTCGAGTACGACTACACACCTAGGTGTCGACTAGTGTTGTAGCGATTCTACCGCCATCTTTGCGAGTGGTTGTGTACGACTACAGATCTGGTCTTCAACCAAAGTTGTAGCGATCTGACCAACTCTCCAAATCTTCTACGAGTGGTCGAGTATGACTACAGATTTGATTCTCAACTAGCATGGTAGCGATCTCACCAACTCTACAAATCTTCTACCAGTGGTCGAGTACGACTACACATCTGGTTCTCGATCAGCATTGTAGCGATCCTCCCACCAACTCTACAAGTGATCAAGTACGACTACACACCTGTTTCTCCACCAGCGTTGTAGCGATCTTGCCAACTCTACAAATCTTCTGTGAGCGGCCGAGTATGACTACGCGCTTGGTTCTCAACCAGTGTGTGTAGCATTCCTACCATCTTCATGCATTAATCTATATAAGTTTTTAATACAAATCAAATGTGCAATATTTATCCATTCATCTTCTTTTCTCATATCGCTACTGGTTGGAGTCGTTTCATATCAACCTATTACCTTATGTCTGACTAGTTACCAGGTCTTAGCATGTTGACCGAGGACGCCTGGCACTATTGGGCTAGTTGGACGCTAAAGGTCAAACGACCATGTCAGAATTGGTCATGTCATAGTACTCACTGTAACATATGAACTAGCCATGTAATTGAGAATTGGTTTTTCCAACTTCACGGCCAGGGGCTAGGAATTCGTTTCTTCACCTTAGTTTGTTATGAGATTCATGTTGCTTTTCTGGAAAAATCTTCCATAAAAATAGCTGGGGGCTAGGGAGAGTATCTAACTCTGTTTAGCTAAAGGCAGCTCTGGTGAGAGTACTCGTTTATTGGCACACGTGTATATAATTTAATTTTTAATATTTTTAGTTTATATCATATTACTCCCAAGCTTTCTCTTGGGGGTTTTTTCTATCTAACAATTTGTTTTGAGAATTGATTTCAGGAAAATCAGATGTCAGAGCAATTGACCCACTTGAGTAACAGAGACTAGTTGAAGGCTTTATAGTAGTTGACATCTTGTCTTGACTTAATAAAGCTCAAACCGACAATTCTCTTACTCGACTAATAGACATATACAGGTCCCAGAGCACATGGTAGTCGAAATTTATTTCTGACTAAATGAATGCCGGATTAGTGAATTCATGTTCAGCTCCAAGTCTAGTTCTCGATCCATGAAAAAAGAAGGACTTTGTCGCGTACTCTGCACCTACTCGGTTGTCCGAGAATGGTTGGATGACTTCGACAAGAGTTATGTACGGGATATTTGATCAAGAACGCTATAGCACGGTCGCATATTTTCTGACCTGAATCCAAATTCAACAATGGTCACGTTCTATATCATGGCTAGGAAAGATGACTTGTTGGCAATTTCATACCTACTTGATATTCCGAAAACGGCTAGGTGATTATGACAAAGATGGATCTTCAGGCTACACGGTCGAGAACGCTAGTCTATTCATTTGCATTGAGGTCGGTGGCTACTGTCAGTGTTATCGGTAAGGCATACCTCCTATACATGGGTTCGTGGTATACGAAAATACCATATACCTAGTAGTATACGAGAAAGTATACTTTGGTTATGGAAATACGACGGATAAAGAAGGAAATTATATTCCCGGAATAGAAGGTGTTCCGGATAAGGAAGGAGAAGCGGAGTCCTACTCAGACAGTATAAGGACTACTCGGATCATATCCATACTTGTCTCCCTAGTTCTACTTAGACAAGGGGACATCCGTGGGTACAAATACAAGACCCGCTAGGAGGAAAGGGGGGAGGCCAATAGACGCCAACAAAGGCCAACACAGACCAAGTCAGAATACAAGCCTAGACAAACCCAATCTAGAACCACAAAAGTTCATATTCAAGGAAGAAGACTACACTAGTCGTCGACTACGTGTGACAGCTCCATGCTGCCAAGCCGACGTCGACTAGATTAGGTCATCCCAAATATTGTACTCGTGTGATACTAATATATAAAGACAATACCGCCTTTGGCCAACAGGAGTAGGGTTATTACCTGTCAGTTAAGGGGCTCGAAGCTGTATAAAAATCTCTATCTCCTGTTTCTTTTTTCTCAATCTCGCGTATACCATGGTTCCAATGATCCCCATACTCTACAAATACCGTGGTCAGCGTATAGCCCGTCGACAAGAACTTTCACCAATTATTTGAGCTTTTTGTGCTCACTTTAACATTGAACATGGACCATAAATCTCTTAATTCTTTCAGGTACATCATTCTCGTCAAGACTGTTTCCAAGGATTGCACACCCATTATTTTCCTCAACGAATACGTCCTTGTCGTCAAAACTGTTTCCAAGGATTTGGTATTCATTTTTACCTCTCTTAAAAGTAAATACAAGCAATATTTGCACTTGTGGCATTTAAAACAAACAAGGAGCATTTGAGGAATAAAAATCCAACAAGCATATACATAAGTACTAGTCATCCAAACTAAGCGTTAGGTTTAATAATGCATATTTACTTAATTCAAATAAAAGAATTACTGTCATGCATCATCTGACTTAAAAGCAAAAGCTAAGCCTCATATAAAAACTAAAATCCATACAGCCTAACATAGCAACAGATAGACCTCATTTATTTTGCTAGCGTGCACAAGAATATACTAGAGGTATAAAACAAAGCTCTTCTTTTCTTATTTTTTATTTATTTTAAGAATTAAAGTGAATGCATTAAACAAAAATGAATGCAATGAAAAAGCATAAACTTCCCCTCAAATTAACCTCCAATTCTCCCCAAACAAAAATCAAGAAGAAATCAAAGATTTTGAAAACATCCAATTGCCAATGATATCACCAAGGTTCTCATGAATTGACATGTATCCACTTGTATTATTAAAAACTAATACCTCAAACACTAGCATATGAAAAGTTAATAAATGAAGAAGTAGAACAAAAAGTATGTGAACCCAAAAGTACGTTGATGTTACCTTGAAAAGCAATTGACATGTCCACGTTGAACGCACATAGGAAATATGTTGCCAAAATACCTATGAACAAGAAGATGTCAAAGCCTCCGTGTTAGGGCTAGATAAAAAAAATTTTGCAATCCAACACTGAGTCACACGACCAATAAAACTAGTAGGTACCAATAAAACAGAATCTGACTTACTTGAACACTTACCTTGATGTTTCACAAATGTTCTATTTGAATTACGCACAAAACCTGCCCGAAGCTGGTCTGATCGCTGTTGTTTGGCCGGTCTGACTTCCGGGTCACTTGTGGTCTGACTTCCGGCCAGTTAGACCAATTAGTTAGTGTCAGACTGACCGCACTCGTCGAACCAAAACCCAATTTTTGCCACCGTCTTTTCGTAAAAGCAATTTCTTTTTCCTTTTTCTGTTTGCGAGCAAGTCTAAACAAAAAACAACCAAATGTCCAAGTGTACTTCTCACGATAAGAAGTTTTTGAAGTAGATGGTTTTGAAATTAAAGACTTTGTTTCTTGAATAGTAGAAAAAAAGAGAAGGCAAAATCCCAACGGATTTAAAAACCATTTTCTTTAGTTCGGGTTTTGTCAATACTTCACCTTTTTCAGTCATACTCAAAACAACAGGTTGGTGATTTGTAAAATAGGCATTAGTATCAAAACCTACACCATAATTGTAGGTTCTCACTTTTGATTGATCCAAAATCATGTTAAGTTTCTTTTTACCATCCGAAAGCCATTCCAAATAACTTTTCAAATAAGAAAATTCTTTTGTCAAATTTGCACAAGTTTCACAATCAACCAAAACACCTTTTTTCTTGCGACAATTAGAACAAGAAAGTATCTCATCAGATTTCACAAGATTCTCCACATACTCAACATGACCTAAAGCTTATTCAATTTCACCTCATTAAAATACATGTTGAGCAATTTTGAGAAACCAAAATATCCTTGTGTTGTTTAATCCTTTTTGCGCTCAAAATATTGAACAAAAAACTCGCACAAAAAGCAACTTTATATTTTTCCAGAATATTCTTTGTCAAAATCAATTCATCAACAACACGAGCATGCAAAGTAAATCCAAGAGCAATAGAAGACTCAAGCTTTTTGGTTTTTTCAATTTCGGATTCCAATCTCAAGTAATTAGAAAAATTAACATCTTGCAAAGCAGTTATTTCAGAAAATAAAGCTTCACAAGATTTGTAGTCATCATTTTTAGGAACCATTGATTTTAATCTATCAATTTCAGCTTTTAGAATCTCAATAGTGTGATCACTCTCATTAAGAAAATTAAAACATGTTTTAAGTTCCTTAGAAAATTAAAAGCAACATGTTCTAATTGATCATAACTAAGTTTTTCTTCAGTATCAGATTCATCAATATCAGATTACATTATGAGCAATAAAAGCTAAATCAACAACTTGGTTACCTTTGCCACTGCTCCCTTATTCAGAGTCCGATTCATCACTATGAAAAGCTTCTTCTTCTATTTCTTGTTGTCCTTGTCGATTTCCTCCTCCTTGATCGCCTTATTGCGATTAGGACAATTGTCCACCTCGCTTCTTGTTGTTTAAATTTTTGAATGCTCAAGAAAATTTGTTAGTAATCAAAACCAAGTCCTCCTCACCAAGTTGCTCGAGTTAATCATCGGACATGGAATTAAAAGCATTAAAAACCGATGAGGAAGAAGCATCTATGGAAGTACTAGAAGAAGACACCAAAGCACTAGATTTTATAGAATCAATCTTGCGGGAAAGAATATTCATCTCGTGAGTTTTAAGCTTTGTGTAAAGAGAATCCAAAGCCAAAGCAAACATGTCAACAGATTCTTGAATTGAAGTGACATTCATCCCCCAGATTGACATATCAAGTCTATTCAAAAAGTGTCGAGAAACCTCATATTGAGAATAATTTGCATTATAAGATTCATCCACAGATCTAAGATGTGGAGATTATGGGTACCGGATACCCTCCTGGCTGGCTTATCCGACTTACCATAGGGGATAGGTTAGGACTCATGATTATGTACACCGGCTTATGACTTGGGTGTTACGTTACCATTGTAATATGGTAATGGCTCATAGTCCAAAGTTGGTAAGATTGAGGAGTCCGACATAGAGTGTGATTGGGTCTCCGACTTGTAAACCTACCCTCCAAGACTATATAAGGAGGGTAGGGCGTCCCTTGAGGGGCATAGCGAATATAGAGCAAATAGAGAATCAGATAGCGAACATACCTAAAGCATACGAGATCAAGAGATCAAGAGATCAATAAACCACTCGGCGGATCGAATCCCCGAAACAGGAGTAGGATATTACCTCTCGTTGAGAGGGCCTGAATCTGTCTAAATCCTCTTTGCATACTAACCCATCGTGTTTGGCACTTGACTGCTACCCCCAGATTCTTATTGCCGAAACCAAGTTTCGACAGTTGGTGCGCCAGGTAGGGGAAGTGCGTCAAGTTTTCCTCTTCATCTCGCCGACAAGCGCGATGGGATCTTCATCAGGCATCGACGACTTCGCCTTCGCCCCTAGGCAGGCATTTCGCTTCGGTTGCCTCGACTTTATCACCGACAATTTCGGCAAGCTTTCTCTCCTCGACTCGGATTCAAACCAGTCGGGAGGGGAAAACCACTTAGCGCCGTTCGGATTACCGGATGATGCTAAGATCTACTACGATCATCTATCTTCCGAGTTGGATTCAATCCACTTGGGAGAATCTTCTTGATCATCATCATACTGCGATCTGGGCACGCGGGAAATTGCTGTCATACTCGAACGACTCGGGTCGTGCTCATCTACGGAGCTCAATGATTGCCTCAACTCTTTCGACTTCGACGACCTCTACGATATGTCCACGGACGACATCAACAACTCTGACTTCGACAAAGATTACTATGATCCGGCGATCCTCGACGTCCTCATGGCCGAAGTAGCCGAGACTAACTCGGCCATGGCCCGGAGGATTGCGGAAGAGGAACGAGCCAAGCTTGAGCAAGAGCGCAAGCGTGTGGAGGAGGAGAACAAGCGTAAGGAGGAGGAGCTTAAACGGAAAGAAGAAGTTGACAAGAAGAAACAAGACCTGAGGGCGACTGGGCGCTCTGCCCGTGAGGCTATACTACAGACACGAGTCGACAATGCCAACATCTTCCAGACGCCTCAACAAAACGCCGGAGCTGCCCTCACGCTCATCGACACCGTCATTGAAGCGGCACCCGCTACAGTAACACCACTTTTGGACAAGATCAAGACCATCGTCGCGGCCATAGCCAACGGCCCTCCCTCTAGCTCCGCGTGGAGACCTACTGAGTCCATCGCCAAAAAACTCAAAAGAAGCCGCCTACCACCGCTACGATCCAAAGACTACATGAGGCCGAAACAGAGCAAGACACCCGCTAAGTCCAAAGACCCTCGCCACGACGCAACATGGAAGCATCGAGAACAATCGGTCGACTCTCATGAGAAAGGGCACGGCCATCCACCCGTCCATGATCGGATTCGTCACCAATCCATCTACCAGAGCAGCTCCCGAAGGCCCCCGCCGAGTGACTTGAGGGTGGTACTTGACCGGCGCCATCGGGAGCGCGACAGATGCTCTTATAAAGACCGAAGGAGATCACCTGACAACTACGACGATGGAGTGCCCGCGTTCACTCGGGACCTGCGTCGAGTGGATTGGCCGAGTGGTTTTAAGCCCACTGGGATCGACAAGTACGACGGCAAGACCGACCCCGAGTCATGATTGACCGTGTACACCCTCGCCATCCGCGCAGCAGGAGGAGACAGCAAAGCCATGGCAAACTACCTACCCGTTGCTCTCGCTGATTCAGCCAGGAATTGGCTCACGAGTTTGCCAAGAGGCTCGATTGACTCGTGGAGTGAGCTCCGGGACCACTTCATCGCCAACTTCCAGGGAACTTTCGAAAGGTCCGGGACCCACTTCGATCTATACAATGTAATTCAAAAGCCAAACGAGTAATTGAAGGACTACATCCGGCACTTCTCGGAGAAGCGAAACAAGATCCCCAACATCACCAACGACGTTATTATAGCTGCGTTCCAAAAAGGCGTCCGCGATGAGTCGCTGATCGGCAAATTTGGGCGCAAGCCACCGAAGACAGTCAAGTAGATGTTCGAGGCAGCTAACTCGTACGCCAAATCCAACGATGCAATCAAGGCCTCACGAGAAGGCAAGCACGACAAAAGGGACAACAAGTAATTCGGGAGCTGGCGTCCTAAGAAGGACAACAGCAACAACAACGGCAACAATGGTCAAAAAGATCGCAAGCGCAAGCCCGAGGATCTGGTTGCCACAACGTCGAACTACCAACAACAGCGTCCCCGAGTCGCCGCCTACGACAAGATCATGAATGCTCAATGCACTCATCATCCAAATCACAAGCACGCGGCCAAGGAGTGTTTCATCTACAAGTAGTTCGCCAAACAGTATGCAGCTCAATTGCGCCAGAAGCCGGCAGATGGAGCCGGCACATCGGGAACCAAGAGGGACAACCTGGCTAGCGGCTCAGAGCCGTTCCAAGATCCTAGGGGTGAGCTAAATCACATCTTCGGGGGACCACTGGTGTACGAGTCCAAGAGGAAGCAAAAGCTGACCGACAGAGAAGTCAACGCAGTAAACCCGAAGTCCCACACTACCTACGATGGTCAGAGGTGGCTATCATGTTCAACCGCTCGGATCACTCTGATCGAGTAGTTCACCCGGGGCGGTGTCCCCTGGTACTAGACCCGGTGGTTCGCAACATCAAGCTCAAGCGCGTCCTCATCGACGGCGGCAGTGCCCTCAACATCCTCTTCGCCAAGACGCTGGACGAGATACAAATCCCGAGAGCAGAACTGAAGCCGAGCTCAGCCCCCTTCCATGGAGTCATCCCAGGGCTGTCATCTACGCCACTCGGGCATATCACCCTTCCTGTCACTTTCGGCATTCGGGAGAACTTCCGGACAGAGAACATCACCTTTGAGGTTGCCGACTTTGAAGCGGCTTACCATGAGATCATCGGAAGACCTGCGCCCGCCAAGTTCATGGCGGTACCACACTACACTTATCTCATCATGAAGATGCCCGGTCCCAATGGAGTTTTCACCCTGCGCAGCGACATCAGGCAAGCCTTCACCTGCGACAAGGAAAGCTGCGACATGGCCCAAACTCATGAGAGATTACGTGGCCAACAAGAGATCTGACTGGCCGCATCGATATCCATAGAAGGCGAGATCCCCGTGAAGAAGATAGCCAAGTCGGGAGAAGGCGACGCCAAGACGAAGAAAATTCTCCTTGACCCCTCTGATCCTTCTAAAACTGCTGTAATAGGCGTGGAGTTAGATCCCAAATAGGAAAGCGCGCTTGTCACCTTCCTCTAGAATAATAAAGATATTTTTGCTTGGAGACCGTCTGACATGTCGGGTATTCCTAGGGAGGTGATCGAGCACTCATTAAATGTCAAAGATGACGCCAAACCAATAAAACAACGACTCCGCCGTTTTGCCCAAGATCTAAGAAACGCTATCAAGGAGGAACTCACTAAGCTCTTGGCTGTTGGGTTCATCAAAGAGGTTTACCACCCCGACTGGTTAGCCAACCCAGTCCTGGTTCGGTAGAAGACAGGACAATGGCGCATGTGCGTGGACTACACCGACCGCAACAAGTCTTGCCCCAAGGATCCTTTCGGATTGCCCCGTATTGATCAAGTCATCGATTCAACAGCCGGCTACGAGCTTCTGAGCTTCTTGGATTGTTACTCGGGTTACCATCAGAAGAGCCTAAAGTAGTCCAATTGCCTGAAGACATCATTCATTACCCCGTTTGGAGCTTATTGCTACATCACGATGCCCTTCGGCCTGAAAAACGCCGGAGCTAGACCCAACTCGAGAGGAACGTGGAAGCCTACGTCGACGATGTCGTCATCAAGACCAAGCAGAAGGAAGACCTGATCGCTGACTTAGAAGAAACCTTCGCGAATATTCGGGCCTTCAAAATGAAGTTGAACCGGGAGAAGTGCACTTTCGGTGTGCCGTCAGGCAAGCTGCTTGGCTTTATGGTGTCCCATTGCGGCATTGAAGCAAATCTAGAAAAGATCAACACTATCTGGAACATGAAGCCCCTGAGTACCCAGAAGGATGTCCAGAAGCTCACTGGTTGCATGGCGGCATTGAGCCGTTTTGTTTCAAAACTTGGTGAACGAGGCATGCCTTTTTTCAAGTTGCTGAAGAAGACTGACGATTTTCAATGGACCACCGAGGCCCAGAAAGCTTTTGAAGACTTCAAGGAGTTCCTCACGATGCCACCCATGTTGGCATCACCTCACACTCAAGAACCTCTGCTGCTTTTGGCGACTCACTAGGTGGTCAGCACAGTTTTGGTTGTCGAACGCGAGGAAGAAGGCCGAGCTCAAAAGGTCCAAATGCCGATCTACTTTGTTAGCGAGGTCCTGGCAGGAGCCAAAACCCGCTACCCCCAGGTACAAAAATTACTATATGTAGTTCTAATAACTGCCAGGAAGTTGGCCCATTATTTTCAGAGTCACTCGGTTACCATGGTCACGTCTTTTCCACTCGGTGATGTCATCCATAACCGGGAGGTTACTGGGCGCATTGCGAAGTGAGCTCTGGAGCTGATGCCGCTGGATATTACCTTCAAGGCAAGGACATCAATAAAGTCTCAAGTCTTGGCGGATTTCGTGGCCGAGTGGACCGAGCGTCAAGAAGATGTACCTAGGAAGGAGCTGCAATACTGGACCATGCACTTTGACGGATCTAAACGAGTTACCGGCCTGGGAACAGGAGTCGTCTTGATTTCCCCAACTAGGGAGAGGCTATGGTATGTTCTTCATATACATTTTCCCGCCTCACATAATGTGGCCGAGTACGAAGCATTACTTCACGGTCTACGACTTGTTGTGTCACTCGGAATACGACGGATGATCGTGCGAGGAGATTCCCAGCTGGTGGTTAACAAAGTGATGAAGGACTGGTCCTGTTTGAATGATATCATGAAGGCCTATCGACAAGAAGTTCGAAAGCTTGAGGACAAGTTTGATGGACTGGAGTTATCTCACGTCTTGAGGCACAACAATGAAGCGACAGATCAGTTAGCGTAGTTTGGGTCCAAGCGAGAAGCCGCCCCGACTGACGTTTTCGTGAAACATCTCTACGAGCTGACTGTTGCTAAGAAGTCAGTCCCCAACGAAGAAGCTACAGACCAAGTTGCCATGCTCGACGCCGACTGGAGGACACCGTTCATCAAGTTTTTGACTCAGCAAGAGCTGCCGGAAGACCGGGATGACGCGGAACGAGTCCGACGTCGCAATCAAGACTATGTTATGGTCGATTCGGAATTGTATAAGAGAAGCCCTTCTGGAGTTCTGATGAGATGCGTCATGCCCGAGGAGGGACGCTAATTGTTGCAAGATATTCACTCCGGCATATGCGGCAGTCATGCGGCGATGCGTACTTTGGTGGGCAAGGCCTACAGGCAAGGATTTTTCTGGCTCACAGCGGTCTCCGACGCCGACAAGGTGGTCCGCACATGTGGTCAACAGCAATCTTTTTGGCCATCTCTTGTGCTTCATTAATCAGCTCTAATGCCTGCTCATCGGTGGTACCATCGGTGAAGCCTTCTCCTATGGAGTTTGTGTCTATCCGAGGATAGAGTGACTTCGTCATGGCCAAGGTTTGACTCGCACTCATAACAGCAGCATCAGTAATATTTTCTATATATTTCTTCGGCGCTGTCCTGAGTTTATCGAAGACTTCAACCGCGTCCAAAGAGATTGTCCTGAGGCTGTTCTCATAAAGCGCCGACACTATTGGCGTGGCTGCATTGGCGATATCATCTCTAACTCTTTCGGCCCTCCGGACTTTTTCGGCAAAGACTTCAAATTGAGCTTGGGATTTTATTCTATTAGCTATAGAATTGATATGATTCAGATTGAATGAATAACCAAGATCAGATGGATCGAGAAGTATAAGTTTTAGGGGTTACATTCAATTTCTTCTAAGGCTTTGATCTTGTCAAACTCAAGCTTGGCGTTGTCAGTTTCTGCCTTCTTCGATTGAGCCTTGAGGGAGACGATCTCAGATACATTGTCTACAATATGAAGACTTGGAATCGTCGGAATCAAACAGATTATACAAGAACAAGATAGGTTGATTTTTGTTACCTCCGATTGAACCACGAAGTTCTAGGTTCATATCTCGAAACCTACTGATTTCCTCCCTCAAGACGACTTCTCGAAAAGCTGCTTCTTCAATGGCATTCTTGAGATCTTGTTGAATATTATCTAGAGAGTTTAGATGAGGTACCAGCTTTTCGAGAGTGTCTGACTTGGCCATTGAGCGGCAATGTATTCTCTGCATTTCGAAGATAGAGTCAATATTCTCTGCATTTCAAAGATAGAGTCAGTCGATTACATAAGGGCTACGTGGTCAAGATACGAGAGATATATACATACATTTAACAGTCGAGATGCCTCGGTAAGGCTGGCGACGAGCATGTCGCGTTCTTCAGTTTCTTTTTGTTTGTTCAAGACAATGCCCTGCCTCTTGCCTTCAGCATCTCGCCACTCAATCTTTATCGGAGGAACCGGGTCTTCTAAAGACTTCAGTTGGATAATCTCCTCTTCTTCGGTTGCTTGCTCTAAGGATGACAAATGAGATGGATATCGGAAAATATATTCAAGACAGGAGTCTGAAGACTATTTGAAGCTTACCTGTCCTTGGAGCTGGGTCCTTGACCGGCGTTTCTTGACTATGTGAGCCCTGTGTGTCTTTGTCCGGCTAGTTTCCAGTTGGGGCTTCCTGGCTGGCAGTCGGGGGCTCTTCCACAGGGGTGTCCTCACTCGGGAGAGGGTCCTGAGACCCTTGTTCTGTAGATTTTGGTTCTTCAGGCATTGCAGATTGGCTTGTTTTTTCTGTCTGCCCGGTGTGATCTATATCTTGGGGTTTTCTGCAGAGGAAAATGAAGATAGTGAAGACAAGTATATTTTCAGCGAGAAGATAAATTTGAATAAGCAAAGAGATACCTGTTGGACTTCCTGATCTTTGAAGTAGATCATGTGGATGGCCTCGGAGAAGCTATGTTCGTCTTTGGAGTCTAAATTTCTTCAGTATCTTCGTCCGAGTCATCTATAACCAGCCTTCTCTTGCTAGCTCGTTTGCTAGTCTCCTCTTCGGCAGCAGCTCTCTTGTTTTTGGTCTGTGGTTTGATTTTCGGGCCGCCTACTGGCTTCTTGGTAGTTGGTTGAGCAGGCGCATCTTCGTGGAAGACTTTGTACGGCCGAGAGATGATCAAGGAATTTGCCTACAAGCAGAACTCTTGAGACATATTGAAGAACACAAACAGATTGAAGACTGATACGAGTTGCAGAGTCTACTTACCGGAGGAGGTGGTCGAAGAAGACTAAAGGGAGCAACTGGGAGCTTATGGCTGTACTCCACTGCGATTCCAGAAGAGAAGATCTTGTACATACGAGCGCACAAGACCTGGAAGTTTAGGGACTCACGATCCTCCTGGTTGGGATCACTCTGGCCCTCATATTCGAAGGCTGGCTTAGACCATTCCTTGATAGGAGCCAGTCGGCACTTTATGAAATGCCGGGTGATCTGCTCTCCTTAAAGGCCTTTATTCTTCAGCTCGAGGATCTTAGCCAAGAGGTTGTTCGATTCGATCCAGTTTTGCCCTTCTGGCATGGTGTTCCAAATGGCCCATTGGATGGGTGGGAGGTCGATGAAGTCGGGCAAGCTGGGGGCTGGGTTTGCGTGCCAGCCCTTATTGGAGGATTTCAGAGGAAGAGAAAAATAATCTTTGCGGAGAGTCCTGCGAAGTTGAAAGCCGGTGCCACGAACAACGCAGGGATTGTCCTTAGTTGGGTGTGCCTTGAGAGAGAACATGCGGCAGAAAAGATTGAAGTGCGGATGAATACCTAAGAAGGCTTCGCATACATGGATAAAGATGGCGATGTGTAGAATCGAGTTTGGGTTCAAATGATAGATTTGGAGACCATAATATTCAAAGATGCCGCGGAAGAAATCAGAAGTTGGGGGACCAAATCCGCAGTAGAAGAAATGGGTGAAGACAACGATCTCACCGGTGTTTGGGGTCGTGAATTCTTCACCGATCGCCGGACGCCAACCGATAATCTCCTTGGCCGAAAGAACTCCATCCTTCACCATCTCCCGCAGGGTTGATTCCTTCACGTCAGATGTTACCCATTGGTTGAAGGGGATTTCTCTCTCCTCAGCCATGGATGCGAGTTGCGGAAAAGATGAATCTGGCGCTGGGAGTGGGGATTTTTTGGGGGAAATGCCAGGAGTTGGTTGCGCGCGAGAAATCCTGATGGGGCTTGAGCTTCCGGATGGATGGATTTGGATGTGCACGAGTTCTAGGTTTCTACGAAGAGCCTGTGAATAGGAGCGCGGAAGGGGAAATTTTTTGGAAGATTAAGCGGCGGGGAAGACAATGGCGCTTCAGAGATTTTAGGGTATCACTAGGTTTTCTCGTAATTGGGCCGAGACCCATGAGAAGCTTACGGCCCATATTACAGGTGTGGCTTGACATGTGTCTGTAGGGACTTAAGCGGATTTGCTCTGGCAATATGCGCGTGTCACATTGCCCAATACCTTTAAAATCCTTTCATACAGCAGTTACACAACTTGTTGAAGGTTGGTACGATGCAACTTGGAAGGTGACAAATAGTAAAGTTTTTTATAATTGTCGTGGTAACTTTTTTATAGGTTGCAGGAGCTGTTTGGTCTTTTACAAAGAATTTGATTTTATATTATATCAATGCTTTTCAGCCACCTTGGTGTGCTTCTTCGATTAAGACCGATATTATGGCTGGAGCTATTTAATATTTTGGTCGTATTTTTCAGATGACTGATAAATTTATTTTAAGTTATTAACTCAGATTTTCTATTCATGAGAATTGGCTGAGTTGTATGTTCCGAGATGACTCGGGCAAAACGACTCGGATAAGCATGAGCTTGCCGAGTACTCGGATTCATTATACACTATGCCTTGATTATAAGGTTATGTGTTATATGATTTTTTATGATTGCTTTTAGCTTAAGCTAGGCATTTATATGAGTATGATTATTATAGTTCTTGACTATATGCTTAGTTTGTTTTAAATAACCACATAGTCGGGGGCTACACCTAATTAGGTGCATCAGTCAATGCACCTAAATATTTATTTTTGAAATTTTTGAGATGTTTTCAGCCCTTCACAGCCTTTCTGTTGGATGCTAAAGCATTCGGTAGACTCAGGCAGAGATGATGGAAGCACTCGGCGATAGAAGCACTCGGCTACAGAGGTACTCGGCTATGTGTTATTCTGGTTCGAGGCAAAGTTATCTCGTCGACTGTGAAGGTCTTGGGGGCTACTGTGGAGATTATGGGTACCGGATACCCTCACGGCTGGTTTATCCGACTTACCATAGGGGATAGGTTAGGACTCATGATTATGTAAACCGGCTTATGACTTGGGTGTTACGTTACCATTGTAATAAGGTAACGGCTCATAGTCCAAAGTTGGTAAGATTGAGGAGTCCGACATAGAGTGTGATTGGGTCTCCGACTTGTAAACCTACCCTCCAAGACTATATAAGGAAGGTAGGGCGTCCCTTGAGGGGCATAGCGAATATAGAGCAAATAGAGAATCAGATAGCGAACATAGCTAAAGAATACGAGATCAAGAGATCAAGAGATCAATAAACCACTCGGTAGACCGAATCCCCGAAACAGGAGTAGGGTATTACCTCTCATTGAGAGGGCCTGAACCTGTCTAAATCCTCTTTGTATACTAACCCATCGTGTTTGGCGCTTGACTGCTACCCCCAGATTCTCATTGTCGAAACCAAGTTTTGACATAAGATTACTCAAAACATTATTAAAGCACGCAAGAGAATCATCCAATGTCTCTCACAATTTCATCTCAAATTTCATGTAATCATTTTTAAAAACATCTTTTGTCGAGACACCCGATATTTATACTGTCCGATGCCATTTGTGACTGCCACATGATTTTCGATGAGTGAGATCCATACACACAAAAATAGCCACTAAAACCTCAATGTGTCCATGATCACAACTTAACACCATTCTATATAAAATCTGTAATGCTGAATAATTAGCAAAGTAGATATTGCTGAGACTCAGCGTGCCAGTCAACTTCAGCTCGAGACATGCCCGTCAAACCACACGATGACGGTGACCAAATGTGTTACACATCTTAGGAGGCTTGACTCAAATCGCTAGAGCTCTACAAACATCTCAATTGTTCAAGATTCATACTCATGCTCAACTAACCCCAAGAAGTTGCTAGCTTTGCATTTTCGTCTAAGCCAAGATATAAAAACAAAGTATGTATTTATTGACATAGATAAAAATAGAGATAATTAACTAGATTACCTACAAGCAGCTAACCGGCCAAATAAATGTAGTTTCACGAAAGCTTGGCTAGCCAACCACAAGCAACCTGACTAGGGGTAGACCCCAAATGAACCGTCCTGAAGAGAACAACGAAGCCCGTAGCACTCAAAATAAACTAAGACTAATATCTGCAAAACAAAGTTATATATATATATGGCAAGAGTCAATACATTAATCAAATTAATGTACTGCCGAGCAACTATCAAGCCTAACAAGCTACATGCAAAGCTTATACCAAAGAAGGCTATTTGTGGTCTCATGTTAGCGTAAAAGCCAGTTTATTTTACAACCATTTGCAAAGGGATTTTATAAAAGCATTTTAAGCATGGATATAAGTAGATCACAATAGTTTTCATAGTAATATCATAAGTACATCCTTGCTGCACTCGTCAGCAAGAAGTCTCATGTCCATCATCAACATCAACATATCCCATTTTCACAAACATACTTAAAATTACAAGTCTATACTCATGACACTCACCAAGTCGCTCATGATCATGAGCATGGCTAATCGATTAGTTTTAGACTCTGCATAGTTTGTACAACATTAACCACATGATGTGAATTGCTCTAATTTGTCCGGTACCCGTCGGTACCAGCACACTCTACACATTGAATGTGGCCTAGAGGTAACAATATAGCCTTTACATTACCTAATGTCTAGCCTTGCACCAGCGATGGCAAGTGTGACTCCATCGTAGGCATATGATTTAGAGTCATTAGGTGGTGGGCCCATGCCTTAAACCTAACACCGTGGTAGCGAACACATCCGTTCCTGTACGAGGCACTATACCGTTGAATTGGACAGACTTAGACGCCTAAACTACCCCCAATAAAATATGGGGTAAACAGGTAGTTCCTATTAATCATTGCTCAGACTAATTCATTCTACTCTGGCCTACCAAAATGCAAGGCTAGACATTAAATAACTTAATGAGCTAAGGCCACCCCATAAATAGCACATGTGGATGGATGGTATACTTAAGTTGGTGACATGAAGTTCAGTCCTTAACTGACCCAGGTGAACACTCCCCCGATCTGTGTGAACCTACCACCATATGCACACCACTTGCCGCCCGAGTGTAAAATACATTTTCACCAAGTTTTAGTTCACAAATATCAGAGAACTTAACCTCTGTCCAGCAATAAAAATAATGCCCAAAATCTCATTTATAAAGTGATCACAATACTATTTAGCAAATTACTAAGCATGGCTAAGCATAGGGCATTTTTATATAAACATGCATATACCCATTTGAGCACTTAGAAAGTACTCTAAACAACCTTATGGATACAAACAATGGGGAGTACAGTAATTCAAGGAATTCATGCAACAAGGGCATATCTACCATTCACCATATTTCAAATATCCATAATTAGGTGTCGACGAGTTATACCCGTAGACCGTATCTTGAGGGTATTGGGGTACGTTGGAACAAGAATCTACACGAAAAGACATCAAGTACACAAAATACAAGGATTATACTGGTTTAGGCCTCTTGTAAGGTAATGGCCCATATCTAGTTTATATGCGATTATGATGAGGACCATAGAGATTACAATAAAGAATAACAGAAAGTATCGAGTACCGACGAGATCCCTGTCAAGAATGGCTCGACGAGATCCAATCGGCGAGCTGTCTTCGAAGTCCTCCGGATTGCTTCTGTTGTGACGGTGGCTGGCGCTATGATTCAATAATCCCGTACCCCCTGGGGGTCTTGTATTTATACCGAAGACTGCCATGGCTTCCAAGTAGAACTCGGAGAATATTTCTAGCATATGAGATCACTGAGTTTGCATCTTCTTCGAATAGGACTCTAACACCTTCTATTCAGGAAACGATTTCCCTGCGTATTGGCCAAATTCCATAATATTAAGGTAACCTTCCCATATACTTAAGGGCATGCCATATCCATATACTTCATGACCCCAAGGATAGGAGGTATGCCTTATCCATAACCCCGATAGTAGCCCCCGACTTCAAATCAAATGAACTCACAGTGTTCTTGAGCCAAAGTCTTTGAACAAATGATGTCGTGCTCACCTGATCATTCCCGAGAAGGTAGAGAGCATGCGTCAACACCATCAAAGAGAAACGGTCCACTGTGAATTTGAATTGAAGTCTAAAAAACTGCCATAAACAAAACAAGATAATCACGGTGGTGATTTCTCTTTCTTCCTCGAAAAATGAACCGTTGGATGTGACCTATAAATTAAAGTTCTGAGATTCATTTGGGTTCCATTTGCACAAGTGATTTTCCATCTCCTTGCGCTCCCCAACTCTCGCTTTCTCTGCCAGCCAAAGAACCCTAAGCCCACCTTTCTTCTTCATCCTCATGCCAATCCGATTTGGGAAAATCCAACGTCAGCACGGAGGAGATGAAGAAACTACATTTCAAAGGATCACTCCCTGGGAGGAATCTATTGCTTCTATTGCTTTTCTTATTATTGTCACGCATCTTTGCGAGGCGTACCTTGGGGTACCGTCCTTCCTAGATTTGTGTAGATATCTATAAGATCTTAGGTGGACGGAGGCTCGTAGAATCTCTAGTTGCGTCGTCTTCTGCCTCCGAGATGGAATGAAAGCAGAATACATCCCCATCAATTACCACTCATCTCGAGGACCATGGAGTTCGAAATGGTTCTACTTCCAAGTGGAAGACCGCCCCGCCAGCCTCGCCGTCCTGAATGAGAAGCTTGAGCACACTTCTTCGTGGACATCGAGACCTTCCTTTACCCTCTCTCTCAAAATATTCATAGACAAAATCCATGACTTCCGAAAACAAGGGTTGTCGGGGTTTGAAGTCATCAAAGACTTCATAAGTTGTTGGCAAGCCCGTGCACACCCCACGTACGAGTACTCGTGGGAGCACGACGAAACACAGATCTCGGTTCGGAGTATATGTTCTCGTACCCCGCCTGACCTCAATTCGCCCAACGATTGGATCTCGAATATTGATTATAATATCTTTCTCGCAGATCTTGACATCAATACTGTGGCCACGCGAGTGGGCCACATGGTGATTGACATGCCGCTGGACCCCGAGAAGCTTCTCACGCCAGTGTGCGACCTCCTGTCCTCAGACAAGGATGCTGCCATCAATGTAAGTGACCTCAACTACTATTCCTCCCTTAGACTTCCATATCCGAAGGAGTAGTAATCTTGGTTTTGTAGGCCCTGCCTCTGACGGATGTCATCGGTCTGCTTGATGATCACCAGGTCAGGGCCTCTCTAAAGGATAAGGCGACCTCGAAGCAAGCAGCAGCCACAACCGCCCCAAGCGACAGCGGAACCAAGCCCTCCAAGAGTAGGTGAACAGCCTTGACAAAGTCGTTCGGAGTGGGGATGCTTGTCCAGACAAGCGGTTCCAAGGTTAGTTGTACCCCTTGTGATTTGGGAATCATCTCGAGGACCGCTTCCGGTGCCAAGTCCTCATCCCAAGGGAAAAGAATGCTCCTGAAGCGGCAGAAGCCCAAGTAAGTGATTGTCTCATCTGATCTCACAATCCCCGTTCTCGTACTGTTTTTTGTAACACATGTTTTTTCTTGATGCAGCCCCCCTCCTGCGACCTCTGCTCAAAGCACCGGCCGTGTAGATATGAGCTCCACTCCTCCTGCTATCGTCATCGCTGCACCAGCACCACCTCCCCCTCCGCCCAGTGCCTCAACCGCTGTCGTGTCTCCTTCGGCGATCGGTTCACTGGTTGAGGTCAGCTACCTATTGCAGTCCAGCCCACGCGACATTCTCATTGAGGTTGAGCGGCTCGGAAAGGCCGCTTAGACAGCAGACGATCGTGTCGCCCAGCTGGAAACATAACTGGCAGAGGTGCAAAGGGACTTGAAGAAATTTAAGGATATGGTTTCTGGCCACGAGAAGCAGTGACAAGAATGGGAGAAGAGGATGGAGGAAACCTAGAAAAACCTGGCATCGCTCGGACAAGGCCTCCAGGACAACTACGACTGACTCGACACGGTGGCCCGTAGCTTGGGCATTCACGAGAAAGGCCCCGAGTTCCCTGACGACACAATGGTCTTAGGGTCCTTGGGCACCCGCATCGGCAAGTTGGAGGGCACGTCCACCAAGCACGCCGAGCTTGTCGCCAAGGAGATGTGCACAGGTCTTAGGACTAGTGCATGTCATGTCCTCGCATGCCTCAAGCTTACACACCTCGAGATCAACTTGGAGGAGGTGTTGGAGAAGGGCGGAGCCAACGCAACACGCGAGGATATGATGTCAGAGCTTGTGCAGCTGGGAGAGAGTTTCATTCTATTTTTTGAACAGTAAACTGCTGCTCCCTCTTTACGTTGTAATGTTAAGAACAATCGCTAGGCCCGTTGTCCTTTTGGAGAACAATATACTTTTTTGTTGTACTTAAGTTTTTGGCACTATCGTGATGATTTGTAGATGTATCGAAGATGAGATCGTCCAACAAGGAGGACGTCCTCATGATCATAGCGCTGCGATCCCCTCGCCTCACGCTTCCTCGACTCTGAGCATTGACAACCAAGCCTTGGTCCTTGTTAACCTAGATAGTACGCTGGATCTACCAGGATTCCAACTTAACTCTCTTCTTAAGATAGACCTATATCGGCTCAGCCGAATCTGGTCCAGATCACCCATATCGGTTGCCCGAGTCTGATTCCATATCGGCCGATACGGCTTCAACCGTTGCGCTGTCTCTTTTGGAAAACTCCTTTATCCCTTCGAATCCGCCTTGGATACAATATTGATTGCTAGCATATCTTTACCAAATTTTGCCATTACCACTTACGCCCCGAGCGGTCAGACTTGTGGCCTATTCCTGCCTCCATGCCCAAGTGGGACTACCACTGGATGTCGAAGTAGTTTTACCACTCAATCCCTTACGTGGCTAGCTCGGTCAAGACGAACACCATTCGGATGCGTCAGCGCATGATCAACATCATGGGTAAGCCGAAAGTGGTGGTTGATGGGACAATTGTTGCTATTTCTTACATTCACAGATAAAATCTACAAGCGCACGGAGATACCGCTGTAGCACTTCACCAAGGAGTATTCCAAGGTATCGAATTTCCACAGGGAATGTGTGTGTTTACCTCTTCTTCAGGTTCATCGAAGGACACAAGACTAATGTAGGCCAAAGGGTAGACAGGATTTTCTAGTGTGGCACAGGGTCGTTTAGAAAGCTTAACTTTAAACCTATTGCAATACTTCAGGCATTAGCTTGATCACTACTACCACATCATGCTCTACTCCGTACCCGGACAGGGAGGACTACGGTGATCTCGAGGGCTGTCACCACCTCTACACCAACATCTAACGTACTATGGGATACGCAACAAATACAGGTATTCAACAATATAGACACCACGTCTACACTATTAAATATATTCTAATGTTGATCAAACACTAAAGTAACACTATTTCTAGTGACAATATTCCGGTATGCTAAATAGGAATTAACTAAGAAATATATCACACAAGTTAAATCTCAATTACTCAATTAGAGCAAAGTAATTGTTAAGGTACAAAAGTAATAGAGAGAGATACCAACAACTCCGAAACTCCTCCAACTTTTTCTTCCACACTCTCTCCCTATTTCTAAGTATGCATAAGAGAATACAAGGAGCCTCTTATAATTCAGCTCAATCTTGGTGTGTTTACAAGTGAGGAAGAGAGAGGTATTTATAGGGGGAGGTGCCTTGAGCATGTGAAGTTCCTCCATGGGATCCTAAGGGCATCTTCCTTCTCCTCTTGCCAAATGTCCCTCCTAGAGTCAGTAATTGTGCGAGAAACGGTCAAAACTGTCATAGCAGGTCGGTAAGTATGTGCACATGCAAGATGTGACCAATTGAGGCCTTTCCTAGGTCGGCCAAACCTAGGGTTGACCAACCCCTGGTTGGCCCATCTGGCCCTGGAGTTTTGTAACGCCCGTTTTGTCGCGGCGTTAGCGGGAAAATTAATCTGCTAAAAACCCTAATTGCGAAAATTTGCTCTTCGGTTGAGTCTTGTCGTGTGCCAAGGTCTCGTGTCTCCCCTCTCACTTCAATCCCGGAGAAAACCGCGAAAACGGATTTCGAATCCGAGCCCTCAAAGTCCTTCTTTCAATCCCTCAGAAAAAGTCCAATTCACCTCCCTTGACCCGGGCCGATTTTTCCCCTTCGGCCTTTTCTTCTCCTCTCCTTCCTGGGCCGCCGCCGGCCCAGCCCCTTCGGCCTTTCCCTTTTTCTCTGCCCCCTCGGGCCGCCCCGGCCCAGTCCCCTCTTCCTTTTTTTTCCTCCTCGGGCCGTCTCCCGGCCTGGTCCAGCCCGCACGGCCGCCCGCGCGAGAGAGAGAGCCCCGCTCTCTTCTCTCTCTCCCCCGCCGTTCTCCTCCGCTTCCTCCCGTCCCGTTCCGTCGCCGGCGACCGCCGCTCCCGGCCCCGCCTCTGCGCGCGTGCCGCCAAGGGGCCGAGCGCGCGCCCCCTCTCCCTCTCTCCCCGTGCGCGCCCTTGCCCGAAGCGGCATGGAGACAAGCCTCCTTTCCCCCTTTCCTTTTCCGCTTTTTCCCGCCGGCCGACGTCACCCGCTGCCGCGCTTAGCCGCTAGCGCGGGGAGCGCCCGCGCGGTCCCCTCGCCGCGCTCCACCGCCTCTCGGCCACACCGCCTTTTCCCCCCGGCCAAACCGACCTAGCCGCCTTGAAATTCCCCCCGGCTCGGCCGCTTTTCTTCTCCTCCTCCGCCGGCCGCCATTGCCGCCTCCCGAGCTCGCCCCCTTCCCGCTGCCGCCGCC
>BDMV01000004.1:9642711-9864833 GCA_008326285.1 Oryza officinalis | reverse complement strand
ATCGTGGTGATACTTCGGGGCATGGTAACATGTGTGGAATCGTGTCTTGTGGGTACAGTTGCGCACCTCTGATCAGAGTAAAACTATTCGAATAGCCGTGCCCGCGGTTATGGGCGATCGACCAGATTCACCGTGATTAGTCCCACATGCTTAATTAATTTGACTTAATGAACTGGTGTAGTTCAGGTGGAATGGTTGGGCCTGTTCAACGTGGTTGTAGCGTTGTTCAGTGGAGAGTTAATATTGCCTTAATTAAACAACTGTTTTACTGGTTTAAAATGTAAAGGCTTTCAACCGCTTTTTTCTGCAAATAGCCACAAACCTCCCTTTGTCTCCCCTGTGCATGTTTGCATCTTTGGTGTGGCTTGTTGAGTACGGTGGTTGTACTCAATCTTGCTATTTTTCCCCCTTTTCAGAAGTTTAGTACTTCTGAGTTGAAGATGAAGTTAGAGGACCAAGGCTCAGATCTCAGTTGAGTTTACCTGTGGAGTGGAGCTGAAGCCCGCTAGGATCGTCTCTTTCCGCTGCTGTTTTCTTTTTGGTGTGAGGACTAAGTGCCTCTGTTGTAAGTATTTATCGCTTTATTTACGTTTGGGTCTGTTTATTGATTTGTCGTTTTGTGTACCCTGGTTGATGCCTGGACAGGGACTTAATGCACAAAATGGTCTGGAAATTTGGGAAAATTTCCGGGCGTGACAAGTTGGTATCAGAGCCATCTCGACTGTAGGTCAAGCCAAACGGTCAAACCCCTAAGGACAAGTTTTGCGAAAACCTTATCTGCGAAAATGTCTCTTCTCTCCCTCAGGAGTCTTTGCAAAACAGTTTATCAAATTTCTCTCCTTTCCTCTCCAACTCTCTAGCTGTTAAGCCTGGAGCACAAACTAAAAGCTTCGCAAAAGACAAGCCAAGAGTCGAGCTTCAAGCCAGAAGGGCAAGTTGAGCAGTCCCAGGTCGACGTCTCTCGAGGTTCGAGCGAAGTTTTCTTGGAGCTTACCTAAACCCAATCCTTCCCAGAAGAGTAGTATCGGTAGCCGTTAGATCGTGTGTTGTTTGCTGTGTGCAGGTGTATGGTTTACATCAGTGGTGGGGATGTGACCATACTAGGTTGTTTGCCTAATCAACTTGAACAACAAGAGTGTACTCACATCAGATCAGTAATCAAGTGGACTAAGGTCTTATCTTTAGCAACCCCTTTTTCCCTCTCCCCTTTGTCCCGGCAGCAGTTGATCAGTGCCAGAAGGAATGCCAACGACAACAACAACGATACCTTTGGCAGTGTGTTGAGGTCAGAACTCGGTGGATCTGTTTAAGACAACAAGCTATCAACTAAGTCGAAGCACCTCGCTCTTGATCAGCTTGTGGTTCCCCAAGGTTGGATGATGAAGGTGTCATGTTGATGCAACAAATACAAGGTCCGATGCAACTGATGCAGCGACAGTACCACCAGCACCAGGTGCAAGCTCAAATGCTAGCCCAGAGTCTAAATCAGAGCCAAAGTCAGTATTTTCCAATACAAGCACTTACGCCTCCTACCGATATACTGCTAAGATCCCACCAGACGAATGCACCTCCATTACTCTCATACCGGAGAGAAGCTAATGTTATCTGTGAGGTTTGTGAGGAACAAGGTCATCGTGCGACAAATTGTCCCTGGAACGTGTATACCAGGACACCAATTGACGATAAAGCACAATGTCCAAGAGAAGAGAAACGTCCAAGTCAACTTGTCTACAGGAACTATGGTGCGCCACCATCAAACTCTAAGAAGAGGAAAACATTAGTATGGAAGATGGACGATGGTAGGAACCTGACCATCATTGGTTCAGAATTTACTCCAGAAGATGCGGCAAAGATACCTAGGTGTCTAAGAGGAAACACCTCTCATGGTGCCCATCAGCTAACTCAACACCTTAGGCTGTATGGTCCGCCTAAGCCCGGTACGGATGGATTCGAAGAAGTGTCCTCTGATGATGACGATGAAGATGATGGTGAGATCCTTAAAGGTGAAAAAGAAATGGAGTTCAAAGCATGTACTAGATGCGGAGAAATTGGACATATTACTAACGCGTGTTCCTACACTTGCCCCTGTGGTGAAGAAACCCACTCGCCAGATGAATGCCCTATAAGGAAGATCACATGTTTCTTGTGTGAGGGAACAGATCATGTGCCCAAGAACTGCCAACTGGAAGTGGTCCCAGCTAGGATCAAGGAAGATCAAAGGACGCCCCTCCAACCTGTTCGTCAACCTATGGCAGTCGCTAGCAACATCACCGCCCCTGATCTCCAATTAACTCCAGTTCCGGTTGAGACTATTAGTAGTAGCAGGAGTGCTACCAACAAGGTTCACGAATCTCCACTCACCCCTGTCTCAGTTGTGAGTGTGCAGCCCCAAGAGGATAAGCAGTGTGATCAACCTAGAGTAAACTGTTACAACTGCCTTCAGCTAGGACATTACCTTAATAAGTGTCCATTCCCGAGACCAAAGAAATTAGTCCATCGTTGTTTCAACTGTGGAGATACAAGCCATTTATCCGATGGTTGTTCAATGCCAAAACGTCAATACCTTCAAGGTACCGGTCCTGTCTGCGATACCCTAACTTCCCCAATTGCCTCGGCCTCGGCACAGCAGGGTCAAATCCAGCGAAGGAGTGATAAAAAGAAAAGTGAAACCAACCGTCACCTGAATGTGCAACCCCCACCACGGCGAATCATCGTTAAGGCTACCAAAGGGAAGCCTCCAGTCCCATCGGCAGTCGTCCCAAAGCTATAGAGCCAGTCACAGAAGGGCAAGCAATGCCAGGACAATGACAACCTGCTCCAACCGCAAGAAGACAGAAAAATCCGTCCACAGCAACCTCAGCAAGAGTCCCCAGTACCAGTTCGCGTGGCGGGTAACGAACCAAGCAATGCACCCCGTGTTGCTCCGATCCCGATGGCCAGCAACCAATTGCAGATTGGCGACATCTCACGCAAGGAGGTCCTACCAACCGCCGCTACCAAGAAGGTTGTCATCTTTTCAAGGAATGTCTGCAAGAAAAGCAGTGTTACCGTTGAAACACCAGATAGTAAGCGAGGACAGATCAAGACAAACCAGCCTGAATCACAGAAGTAAAGTTCGCACTAGTCAAGGCTTGCAACGGTTTATAAGTGTTTGTTCTTCAAGTGTTTTACCATGTACGTAGAAACTTCATCGCAGTTATGTAATAAAAGAAGGATTATCGAATAAGGTTTATGTCAGGCAGTTTTTCCCTTTTCGTATGGCTCATATCGTTTATCCAAAAGGTGGATTCACTTGTGTACCTGTCAATGTCATAAGGTACCCAGAAGTCTTGTGGCAGTCAGGTAATAAGAAGGGAATATTGAGTAATTCAATCCGCGTTTGGATTGTCAAGATGAATTATGACAGGTGGAGATGAGCATCTAACAACGTCACTAAGAAACCTAGAGTTTCTTTTACCAGCTCATTACAATTTGGTCAGACTCTCAAGACGTAATCACTTGTAGGGAAAAGAAAATAATCAATCAAGGAAATGACAAGTCGGTCAAGTTGGCCAGACCGTAGTAACACTCGACATGATAAGGCCTTTTCGAAGGACAGTATAAGTGGCACCTCAATAAAATGAGAAGAATGATGAAATATTTGGTAGTGACAAGTTGACAAGTTGGCGCCAGAGAAAGAGTATCCATCCTCTCAATCTTAGAGGTTCCCAAGAGAACAGTAAATGCAACTGCACCCTAGTGGTGAATAAGGATCAAGAATGGTTACCTTTAGTTCAAGACAACCGTTGCAGTTTTCGAAAACTGTCCCAATGTTTCTAGGAAGACGACAAGGAATTGTTCTGCCACCTCTGCTTAAAGTAAGAGAATGCAGATGTCGAGCCAAAAGAAAAGGAATACATCACCAACAAAATAGGTGGCAGAGAAACTCGCTGAATAGATCGTCTCTACTCAAGGATTGAAAGTGAACTTGCGCGATCCGAAAAACAGAAACCCTTGGTAACATCAACGTCAGTTCAAAGTTTGAGGAACAACCCCACCGGTTTCAAGTCAACAAAGTCAATTCTCAGCTCATCAAAAATTGTAAACGTCAACTACACAGTCCAAAGTAAGTTTTATGAATAACAGCAACCCAGATCAGGGTCAGAGCAGAGAGAACCAACCAGTGCAGTTTTGGCCAAGAAACGGAACATCGAGCTGGATGCCAACAGGGTCAGTCGCTCAAGATGGGTTAATCAATCAGCCAGGTCAAAGTCAGAAAGAAGCCGCGGAAGTCTGCAAGCCAGTTCAACACTACCCCCACCCTGCTTTCTTTCTAGCCATCCCCGAATCTCGGGACGAGATTCCTGTAAGGGGGGTAGATTTGTCACGCCCCGATTTTCGATCGGGACTAAAAATCGTTAAATAATACATTTTCCAGAAAAATAAATAAAATTTTAAAGCAATTTAATCAAGTGAAATTGTGAGGGAAATTAAAATTTCCTTTAAAAATCATGGCCGGAAATATTTTTGTAATATTCTCTATGCCCTAAAATACTCTCCAAAATTTTTCGTGAATTTTTGGAGCTAAAGAAATAATTTTAAAGTCACAAAGTTCATTTAACTGACTAAATTAATTAAAAAACCAATTTAAAATGTCCCTTTTGTTTTGGGCCGATTTCGGCCCAAAATCCTCTCTCCCGCCGCGCCTCTTCTCTCCTTCGGCCCAAGGCCGCGCCCCCGCCGCCTCCGCGTCTCTCCCCTTCCCGGGCCGGCCCGAGGCCGTGGCCCAAAGGCCGCCCGGAAAGTCCGCCGTGCCTCCCCCGCGTCACCCGGTCGCTGACGGGTGGGGCCCGCGGCCGAGTCGTCCCCGACTCTCCCGGCCGCCGCCGCGCCCGCTCCGCCGCTTTTCCCGCCGGAATTCCCGCCGCGCCGCCTTTTTATTCCCCCCCCGAGGCCGCCCCTCGTTTTCCCCTCCGCCGCCGCCCCAAACCCTAACCCTAGCACCGCCGCCGACGCCGCCGTCTTCCGCCGCCGGTGAGCACCCGCCGCCACCCTCCTTTCCCCTCTCCCGCTCGCCGCCGTGCGCCGCTCGCCCGCCGCCGTGCGCGCTGCATGCTGCGCCGCCGTCCGCGCGTGCCCGCCGCCGCTCCGGCCGCGGCCGCGCCGCTGCTTGCCGGCCGTCCTCGCCGGTGGTCGCGCCGCCGCCTTAGCCGTCTCCGCGCCGCTGCTCTTCGCGCCGCCGCCACGCCGCCGCACCGCCGTGCCCTCACCGGGTCGGCTAGGGTTTCGGCCGAACCCTAGCCGTCCGCTCGGGCCACAGAGGCCGCACTCGGCCCACCGCTCCCTTCGGCCCAGCGGCCGTCGGGCCGATTGGCCCATCTCCCCGCAAAGGTCTATTTTGCGTCCCTCTCCCTTTTTCTCAGGCCGGCCCATCACCCCGTTCGGCCCGATTGGCCCACCTCCTCGTAAAAGTCCAATCTTGGTCCCTCGTCTCTTTGGGCCGCCGGCCTATTATCCTTTATCCTCCAAACAAAAGTCTACTTTTCGTCCCTCAGCCCTTTTAACTTTTTCCCGAGAAAATCCAGCTCATCTCCTCAAGTCCAGTTTACCTCCCTCTCAGCCTATTTTTTTTCCCTTTCCCCTGCAAAGTCCATTCCACCTCCTTTTTCTCTCCTGTTCGCCGACACTTGTGTCGCCAACATGTGGGCCCCTTTGTTTACTCCGGTCCACACGCCACGTCGGTGCTACGTGGTGCTTTTTCACCGTGGACTGTCCGCCCTTGACCCGTTGACACTTGGGATCCGCCGTTCCGGCGCCGTTTCCCTTTGATGATGTCAGCGTAGCCCTTTTCTCTGCAAAGTTAATTAATAATTGCGCAATAAATCATTTTAATTTCCTGAAAATCATTTAAATGGCTCGAAACTTCTAAAATTCATATCTAATTCATACGAACTCCAAATTGAGCCATTCAACTTGCAAAATTCATCTAAAATTGAGCTCTACATGTTTGTTTACTTTTTATGTGCTGTTTACTTGGTTTTTATTAGAGTTTTTCCTCGTTTTGCGTGCCAGCGTGTAGATTCCGCTGTTTCGGAAGTTCGCGCTCGTGCGGAAAGAGTCCAGAAGATTGTTTGAAGAAGCAAGGCAAGTCACACATTTCCCTTGAGCATGTTGTACCTATTTTACGAAATGTTTTACGTTTGCAAATAAAGTGCATGTTTTGCTAATTACATGGGAATAGGGTTTACCTATCCGTTCGCTTGTGCCATGTTTACTTCTTAACCATCCTTTGTTAACCTTGGGTGATAATTTGAATAGCGTGAGTCACTTATGTTGACTTTGCTAGAATTATATATGCTTAGCCATGCTTAATTACTACTAGCTCATTTAATGGGATATTTACATTGTTTATAATTAGCTTCTAACGAGCGGTTCGCTCGGAACGCCCGACCAGGTTTTATTGGTCGTAATTATCCAACTAAAATATGACTTAATGGTGGGCTGTGGGTGCATGGTTTTGCTGGTCGCACCCATGGCAATTAAGGACCGGTTCATGGGAAACCCTGGAAGAATAACAGTGCTTACCACAAGCAAGAATGGGCAACTGCTGGACTTGTAGTGTAACTTTTCCCTAGCTGACGTACCGAGGCAAGGGTGGGCGTGATGGAGTTTGGATGGGCCCTGCGACGGTCTATGCAGCTACCGGATTCACCAAGGCACGAGAGGGGGCTGCCCACTGCCTTTTGAGGGGTGGGGGCGAAACCTGAGGTGGGTACGATTGGTTAGGGGGAGTCATGCGAAAGGTCTTGTCACGATTTCCCCCTTTGCAGTATCGTGGCGATACTTCGGGGCATGGAAACATGTGTGGAATCGTGTCTTGTGGGTACAGTTGCGCACCTCTGATCAGAGTAAAACTATTCGAATAGCCGTGCCCGCGGTTATGGGCGATCAACCAGATTCACCGTGATTAGTCCCACATGCTTAATTAATTTGACTTAATGAACTGGTGTAGTTCAGGTGGAATGGTTGGGCCTGTTCAACGTGGTTGTAGCGTTGTTCAGTGGAGATTTAATATTGTCTTAATTAAACAACTATTTTACTGTTTTAAAATATAAAGGTTTTCAATTGCTTTTCTGCAAATAGCCACAAGCCTCCCTTTGTCTCCCCTGTGCATGTTTGCATCATTGGTGTGGCTTGTTGAGTACGGTGGTTGTACTCAATCTTGCTATTTTTCCCCTTTTCAGAAGTTTAGTACTTCTGAGTTGAAGATAAAGTTAGAGGACCAAGGCTCAGACCCCAGTTGAGTTTGCCTGTGGAGTGGAGCTGAAGCCCCGCTAGGATCGTCTCTTTCCGCTGCTGTTTCTTTTTGGTGTGAGGACTAAGTGCCTCTGTTGTAAGTATTTATCGCTTTATTTACGTTTGGATCTGTTTATTGATTTGTCGTTTTGTGTACCCTGGTTGATGCCTGGACAGGGACTTAATACACAAAATGGTCTGGAAATTTGGGAAAATTTCCGGGCGTGACAATGGGGCATAGATATGATCGGCCAGATAAACCCGCCATCCAGCAAGGGACACAAGTATATATTGGTGGCTACGGATTACTTCACGAAATGGGTTGAGGCCGTTCCCCTCAAGAAGGTTGATTCCAAGGACGCAATTCAGTTTGTCAAAGAGCATATAATATATCGGTTCGGACTTCCACAAACATTGACTACAGATCAAGGATCAATCTTCGTGTCCGACGAGTTTGTGCAGTTTGCTGAAAGCATGGGTATTAAATTATTGAATTCTTCTCCATATTATGTGCAAGCTAATGGACAGGCAGAAGCTTCTAACAAGACTCTAATCAAGTTGATCAAGAGAAAAATCGATGAACAGCCGAAACGGTGGCATACCACGCTAGCCGATGCCCTTTGGGCGTATCGGATGGCTTGTCATGGTTCAATTCAGGTGTCGCCTTATCAGCTGGTTTATGGGCACGAAGCTGTGCTGCCATGGGAAACCAACATCGGCTCAAGGAGAATTGCCCTGCAAGACGACTTGACAGCCGATGAGTATCATAACCTTATGGTCGACGAGCTGGACGATTTGGCACATGTTCGACTGCGGGCATTGGAAAAAATAAAGCGTGATAAAGATCGAGTTGCTCGTCATTATAATAAGAAAGTTGTTGCCAAGTCATTTGAGGAAGGGGATCTTGTTTGGAAATTAATAACACCGATCGGTTCTCGCGATAACAAATTCGGCAAGTGGTCACCTAATTGGGAAGGTCCTTTTCAGATTCATCGCTGTACTCCACATAATGCTTATTTGCTCAAGGGATTAGACGGACAGGTTTATGGTCGAGCCCTCAACGGCAAGTATTCAAAGAGATACTATCCGAGCCTATGGATTGACTCATGATCGGCCTTCCAGCCGATTCATGATTACAGCCGATGTGTGATGCATCGTCTTTAGATGGCCGATACACACTATCGCCCTTAGTTCAAATTTTACAACATGAGTCCTCCTCTTCTAAAATTTGGGGGGCATATATATATACAAGCGAGGAATTTTTCACAAGCGAGAAATTTTTCACGGAATTTTTCAAGGTATATCTGTTTGCAGCATGGACTTCAAGTTGGGATTTTTCACGGAATTTTTCAAGGAATATCTGTTTGCAGGATGGATTTCAAGTTGGGATTTTCAGATTAAGCTCGAACTTGGCTTTCTGGCAGATGAGGTGAAGGTGACACAACCCTAGGCTGAAAAAGCAGGAAATTGGTAAATAGGGTTATATGATTAGTAAGATAATGCAAAAATCAACTCTTACCGAGACAGTCGGAGAGGGTGGCGGAGAAGGAGAAGGAGTCCTCAATCGTGCCTTGGCTCGTTCGCGCCGTTGTAAGGTTGCCTTTTTGGTTCTTGGTAAAGGGGCCGATTGGGTTCTCTCCTTCAATACAGATGACACCGCAGCCTGAAAAGGATATCAAATTAGAGTATAGCGGTGGAAGGGATTACGTAAACGCGGAGAAGAAAGTATATTGACCTTGCGAACTGCATGTTTGATCCTTTTTGGTTGGGGGGCATCGCCTTGGTCATCGGCTGGTGGGATCTCAGTAGCTTCGGCTGATGGCTCCTTGGTGGTTTCGGCCGATGTGTTTTCTTCTTCATATGCATCGGCAGCTGCTGCATCAACTTCCTCCTCCATTACTTGTTCTTCAAGGAATTCTTCTATGGAGGGGTCCAGCTCTTCAAGATCGGCTTGGTCATCAATTTTAACCTTCTTGCTAGATTTTTGGGATTTGCCCTTGGTTGGCGCTTTCCTCTTGGGGTTTTCTTTAATCATTGGCCCCTGGAGCAATGATGATATCTTCGGGGCAGTAAGGCCAATGATGGATTCCAGGATAGTTGACCCTGATGGAGCTATGGCTTGAGCATAAAAGATTTTTTGTCCGCTGTTGCTCACGGATGGGATCGGCTCGTCTGGAACTTGAGGGCTGATACCCTGGATAAGCTCCGTCACATAAAATCTGGCCGATTGGTGGAAAATGTGAGCGGCCCATTTGTGGGCACCCGGAAATTATACCGTCCAATGCAATTTGTGACCACCACATACTTTTGAATGAGTGGGATCCATACACGCATAAATAGCCACTCATATCTCAATGTGCCCATGATCATAAATTAACACCATTCGATATAAAATCCATAATGCCGAATAATGAGCAAAGGAGATATTGCTGGGACTCCGCATGCCAGTCAACTTCAGCCTGAGACATGCCCGTCAAACCACACGAAGGCGGCGACCAGATGTGTTACACATCTCAGGAGAGTTGACTCAAATTGCGAGAGCTCTACAACATCTCGATTGTTCAAAATTCATACTCATGCTTAGCTAGTCCCCAGGAAAAGCGACTAGCCTTGCACTTTCTTCGCAAACAATTGATAAACATCACAAATGCATAAAGATGGATATAAGGACAACAATCTACTTATATCACAATGGGGTTCAACAGCCCATCCTACAATACAAACTATAGCAGCGGAAGTTTCATAGATTCACATAAGCAAAAGAAAAACCCGTGGTTTGCCAACTAACCCCACAAGGCAACCAACCGGGGCAAGAGTAAAGCTGAAAAGACTACTCACCACCCTCACCGCCCTCGGTAGGGTAGTAAGAACAAGCAAACTCTCCAACGTCCTCTTCTGAAATTGCAGACATCGGGTTAAGTACAAAATGTACTCGCAAGACTTACTCTTTACTAGATATGTATATATCAAAGGAGTATGTAAGCTTCTACCTTAGAAGAGGGCATAATGGTTCAAGTTTTGCATAAAAGCTAATTTAGTTGAGCAATTCACAAGTTGCAAAAATAGAGTTTTCTAACTTAGCATGATCTGAAATTCAATCACAAATAAGCATAACCAGTGCCATCATCACCAACCATGGACAACCATTGTCCAACTATGGCTTATCGATATATCCATTTCACATCCAAAACTAATTCAACCCATTTAACCCGGTTTGATGCTAACATAGTTGAGCTAACACCTCAAGCAGTCGTCCTGTAACCGTGGACACGGCTATTCGAATAGTTTTACTCTGATCAGAGGGGTACATCTTTACCCACACGAAATGAACAAGAATCAAATGCTTTCACCACCACACAGGTGTGACTCACAAGTGACACAAGCTCATAACATGCCCTTTCCTAGTCCCACCCTAATCACCTAAACTCCGCCTAGGCCCCCGACGACTTAGCCAAGTGCGTGTGTGATGTGGCTAAGGCGGGCTCACCATCGTGGGAGACACCCCGTGCCAAAACACAGCACACCTGGGTTCTCCAAAGGAACAGCATCCTCACGATTGACCAGCGTAGCATAGATGATTACAGCGCAACGTAGTACTAAGCCAAGCCGTCCCATACCCGGCGTGTGGTAGTACGTAAGGTGCTTGATTAGATGACAACATGTTCGGTCCTTAACAACCCAGACGAGGCTACTTGCATCAGGGAAAAACCACATTCCCTTCATCGCCCTATCACTCGTCCAAGTTAAAGCATATTATCCATATGAATCATTTAGTGAAGGTAGTCAAAATTTTATGCCCATAAATCGTAAATAGTGCATGAGTTCCATCGATAGTTCCATCTATCGATTTAAACACTACTCGATCTAAGCACGGCTAAGCATTGGTTAAACAAGTAAAACATTCCCAAATATTTCTATCCCAAGGTTACAAAGATAAATGGCACCAACGAAACAAGGAAGGATATGCAACAATTAGGTATAACCAAACTAACCATTATCGATAAGTTTGTAGTAAATCAACACATGCGTATATATATCATTTGGCAACCAAACTATTTTAGCAAAATAGGGATTCTATATGCTTAGATGCTTGCCTGTCTGCTGCGAGAAATCACACTCAGACTCAGGTTCTGGCTCCATGTAGTCCGGAACGTCTGAATCTACCAATAAGAGGCAATAAAGCAAATAAGATTCAAATAAACATGCATATGCAACATGTTCTAAAATGTATGAACTCCTCACAGTGGATTAGTCAAATCCTAAAATGAATTTAGGTGAAGAAATTTCCATTTTAGCATTGCTAATTTGAAAGTTATGAATTTTATAAGTTCAACTAGAAGAGAATTAGTTATTTGTTTAAACTTGATTTAGGAGGTAGTTTTGTCATATTCCTTTTATCTAGACCAAAAGGTACATATTTTTAGGGTGAACAACAGTTGATTCATAATTTTAAGATTAACTATTAATTTTCTAGAAATTAAACAAGTCTTATTTGAAAAATAAGTGTTATTGTTTTATTTACAATTTTAGTTATTTTTCCTATACAGAAAGTACCATATTTTATTTTACCAAATTAAATTTCATACTTTACTGGTTCTATAGAAATTTGGTTCACTAAATTTGGACCATAAATGGATTTTCTACAATTTTTACAAGTTATATGTTAACTATTTCATATTTGAATTTTAGAAATAAATATTCTACTGTGAGCAGAGGATTTTACTACAGCATATTAAGTTTGCAATTTTATGGACCTACTAGAATTGGTTTCAACTCAAAAGGAGGTATATTTAATTTTATATGAATTTTACAAGTTTGGAACACTTTTCAATTAAGAAAATAAAGATTAACTCATTTCCTTTTTCTTTACCAAAATATAAAACATGGGGTCCACAGGTCAGTGAAAGCGGTTTTGCAGAAAAGCCCCTAGGGTTTCTGAAATAGAACCCGCAGTCCTTAACTCTAATTCAAACGGGCCCACACGTCAGCGGCTCAGCGGCCTGAGGCAGAGCTGCAGGGCACCGGCGACGTTTTCCCTGGCGGCGACGGCGAACGGCAGCTAATCTCCCGAGGCGGCTATGAGAGAAAATGAAGAGTGATTCAAGGCGAAGCTATCGGTGGTCTCCTCACTAGCTGCGGTGGTCGGGGTCCATGGCAACGACGGCGCAGGCGGCGGTGACGTTCGGTGTGCAAGTGCAAGTGGAGCTACGGCTCACTTCCAAGCGAATCAGTGCATGCACATGATCACATATGCCCCCTGGAAACTTACCAAAGCTCCTGCGACAGTTGGCAATGCTTGAACAGCGACGGCGACTACTACAGAGCTCCGGCGGCGGTGAAAAGGAGTAGGGCGACGTCGACAGCAATCTTCGGCTTTGGATCTGCTAAGAGGAGTACAGGGTCGTCTCAGGGATCACCCAAGGATGCTACCCGAGGAAGGAATCGCGTCGGAACTCACCGAAGAACGAGTAATTGACAATGATGACCGGCGGCCGGAATTGGGGAAGAAACGACCGATCTCCTTCTCCTCGGCTTCAGGGTTCGATTCCTCCGATTGGCGGCCTCCTGGGATCCAGACGAAGACAATGGCGCGATGGCTCGGCTTGGCTTGACTTGGATCGGCCCAACGCCGATGATGTCAAGGCGGCGGCGCTCTGGAGCTCGCGGGAACACGACGGCGTTCCGGCGTCAACACTGCACGATAAGAGATGGGATCAACGGGGATGGACTTAGCATCAACAGATGACCGTAGAACACAAAGAAAGAAGAGGTGACCGTGGCTCAACGGCGGTGACGACGGTCGTCGTTCTTGTGGCCGACGGCAAAGTTGGAGGTGACAGGGGCGAAGCGCACTCTCTCCCTCAGCTTGGTCAGCACAGGAATGACATGAAGGAGACGGCGATGCACTGGAGAGGTCAGGGGCGAGCTCGGTGGTCGCCACGGCGGTGGACACGCGTCGAACACCGGCGTCGGCCTCTTTTCCCTCTCTGTCTCTCTCTCTGTGCTCTTGAGCGGTGAAACACTATTTGCACCGAACTGGAGCTAGCCTGTGACTGGTAAGTGGATCCAGGGTGATGTGCACAGAGGTGACAAGAGAGAATTGGGTAGAAAACTTAGTAAACACAGTGTTTGCTAATTTTTAAGGTTCTTCCTATGCATTTTTCTTTCTCCCTTCTTTATTAATCCAAAACTTAATTTCTTTGCACAACAAAATAATGTAGATTTTTCTGGTGGTAGGTATAAATACCTAGGTTCCATTTTCTTTGGTTTCACTCAAAAATAATTTATATTTTACTCTCAGTAAAATAAAGAAATTCATTTCAGCCGAAAATTGAATGAATTTTTAAAATGTCAAAACCTACAAAATAAATTCTGGAAAAATTATATTAATTCCTGATAAATAGTTTAATATTTGAATAAATTATATCCCATATATACTTCTATGTGATAAAATACACATATGGGATGTCTATCCATTTTGCCGATTAGGGTTTTGATTTTTTCGTTTTTCCAACAATTTATTTTGATGCACCAGCTAAAGAAAAATAATTAGATATGCAATCCAACAATTAGAAAAGCAAATCCCTAAATACCTTGTATGGAAAATTAGGGTTGTGACACCATTCTTGCCACCATGTTTGGAAGTTGATATGGACAAAGGCGCTCAAATGCAATCGGTCGCAGTCGCCGAGATTTGGGAGCTTGATTTCCAGCGCTTTGCTCATGACCAGCGCCGATGGAACCATGCCTCTGCTCTCTAGGAGTTTATGAAGGTACAGACTGATGGGGAGTTGCCCGAGCCCGCACTGTCTAGCAGCTACCGTTGGGTTGTAGAACTCATAGGACAGGCTGGTGCTTCTTCCCTGAAATATGCCTACTGGGAGCAGGCACGGAGTGAGGCCGATCATGAATAGTTCCCGTGATTCCATGTCGTCGTTTATCAAGCTCAGTTGCAGATCATCAGGGAGTTCAAAATCTCGGTCCGATGTGTAGACAAACATATCCATCTTAACTGATGGAGGGCCGGTGTAGAACCGGATGAACCATGTGGACATGTCTTCGGCCGATTGGTCTGCTCCTGGATAAACGGAGGCCGCTTCCCCATAGGACATGCATCTTCTGCTCCTGGGATCTTCGTGATCGGCGTATTTTGATGGAAAGCGAGAGTCCGATAGAGGTGGCCGATCAACCATGGTGTTGGTGTGAATGGTTAGGCTGAATGAACCACCATGGTCCTCCATGTGCCACAGTTTGTTTCAGCATTAGATCTTGAGTGGCGATGTGAAGCAGCCGATATACAGCTCCCAAGAGGTATCGGCCAAGAGGGATTTGCTTTTTGTCGACCAAAGCTTGAGCCAGGTGTTGACAATTTGTAGTAGGGCCGCAGGTCGATCCGCAGAAGATAAATCTCTCCAACCACAATGTTAGGAAGGCTACGTGTTCTCGTTCTGAGACCGATCCCTGTTCCATGTGTTCAGAGATGTATCCGGACCAGCCTCCAATTTTCTTGGTCTTCAATTTGTGACTGCTGTTTACCAGGAGGCTGAAGGGATTGATTTCGGAGTCAATGTCCAACCCTGTCAGTATCTTGACGTCAATCAGAGTTGGGGTCATGGGGCCTTGTTTGAACAAGAAGGCGTTCAAGGTACTGGACCAGAAGTAGCTGGCAGCCAACATGAGTGGCTCATTCTTTTTGGTATCGGCCAGGGACAAAGTGATGCATTGGCCGATCCCGATTTCGTCCCAATGGACTTGTTTGGCAGCAACAATCCTCTTATGCCAGGTTCTGTATCCGTTAAGCTTCGATGGCCAGGACCTGAAGGTATGTTTCCAGGAAGAAACATTGGGCTTGGCTTGCCTAAAGGGGATTCTGTCTGTCTCGGCAATGATTAGCCAAGTTGGGTCGCGATCGCCCATGGGGCCTAGCAGAAAGCGATGGGTTTTGTCGTCGGTGGGGATCAAGATTTGGTTTTTGAAGACCTAGATCGTGAGAATGACGATGAAAATATAAGACCCGGGGGGCAGAGAGTAAAAACCCTAACTTGGAGAAATCGGCGGAGAAAGCGATAATGTGGGTTTTGAAGGAATTGACATACCACAGGGATCTCGGAGGCGTAGAATGGAGCGGAAGCCATTGTCGTCGTTGAAGGGGTCGCTGTGAAGGGGGTCGATGTCAAAGGGACACCGAGGGGTCGCCGGAGTTGAAGAACACGAAGAGTTTGTTGAATCGACGGCGGAAGGATTCGAATCTGGATCTGCGCGGTTTTCAGACAAGACCTAGCAAAGAAGTCGATGGGTTCCTCGAAGCTAATTCCGCCACAATATATAATGAAGTGGAATTGGGGGGCATGTGTTAATGGCGAAATTTGGTAATCGACTTGGAAAGAAAAGGGGAAACCGAAGCAAAGAAGACAGATTGAATTGGAGACAGATCAGGTTTCGTATCGGGCCTAGTGGTCGTATCGGACTGGGAAAGGCGTTGCCATAAAGAGCGTATCGGCCGATACGGATTCGGCTTGGTCATGGGCCGATACGGGTTGTGAGTTGACAGCATCAATGTGGGCTTGGTCTGGGCTCGAAATAAGCTTTAAGGAAGTTGCCAAATAGAGATAAAGCTCGGTTTTAGGCAATTGTATCTTGTAAATTAAGTAGTTTAGATCTGATCTGTGGCTAAAGTCTGCCGTAAAGGCTCGTTTGTTGTAGATAAGATTGTGCCCTACAAGGGTTCTGTTGTAACCTCGGGTATAAATATCCCGATAGTTTGTACATAGAAGCACTCTCTCAATCAATCATACAATCAAACTAATCTACTTTCGGCGCATCGCCAACCCTCGCAAGAGGTTGACTCCTGACGAGTTCTTGCTTCCCAAGAGCAAGGTAAGAACTCGTACCCGACGATTTACATCGACGGGGCTAGCGTGTCGCTTTAGGCACGTTAAGCCCTGATGATGTGATCGTCGTTTATCGTGTGTTAGCTAATCTTGATGTGGTTTTCTGATTCTGTCTTATCAGCGGTTAACTCGTTTTAGGGTTTATTGCCGACGATGGTTGAATCAGTTTGCTTGTTTAGATCATCATCGGCGTTCGGCCGATCCCGTCCAAGCCAAGCCAAGCCGTCGCGCCATCGTCTTCCTTGTGATCCCAGGAGGCTACCAGCGCAAGGAATTGAACCCCGAAGCCGTAACGAAGGAGATCGGCCATTTCTTTCCCAATTCCGGCCGCCGGTCATTGTCGTCAATTACTCATTCTTCGGTGAGCTCCGACGCGATTCCTTACTCGGGTAGCATCTTTGTGTGATCCTTGTGCCATCCCTATACTCCTCTTAGCATATCATCGGCCGAGGATTGATGTCGCCGTGAAGCAGAAGGTCTGCGCCGCCGCCGAGCCATTTCCTCCATCGCCGTAGCTGTCCGAGCTTCGCCGACTCAATCCATCTCTTTGGTAAGTCTCCAGGGGCCTTGTAGAGTCTCGGGCATGCATTAGTTCTCATGTAAGTGAGCCGTAGCTCGACTTGCACCTGCAAGCCGAGAGCAACCGCCGCCTGCGCCATCGTCGCCATCGACTCCGACCATCTCAGCCGATGAACCGAACACCATTAGCTTCGCCGAGAGTCCCTCTTCATCTTCTCTTATAGCCGCCTCGGGAGATCGGCCGCCATTCGCCGTCGCCGCCGGTGAGAAGCTCGCCGAGTGTTACTGCCTCTGCTCCCCTAGCCGCGGATTCCTGACAAGCGGGCCCGAGTGGATTAGAGTCCAAGGACTCTGATTAGTAATAGTTTAAAAGTTTCAGGGTTTAAATTAGAAAGTTTCTGAGTATTACAACTGGGCCCAGGACCTAATTAGAATTAAGGAAAAACTCAAGGACTCTTAATAGAAATTGCTTTAGCACGTGTTTTGGAGCTCGGGTTGGTTTCTGCAAACCCTAGGGGCTTTTCTGCAAAACAACCAGTGACTGACCTGTGGACCCAAGGGTTTTTATTTTGAAAATAATAAAGGAAATGAGTTAATCTTTATTTTCTCAACTGAAAATTGTTCCAAACTTGTAAAATTCATATCAAATTAAATATAACTCCTTTTAGGATGAAACCAATTCCTGTAGGTCCATAAAATTGTAAACTTTAATATGTTGTAATAAAATCCTATGCTCACACTAGAATATTTCTTTCTAAAATTCAAATATGGAATAGTTAACATATAACTTGTAAAATTTGTAGAAAATTCATTTATGGACCAAATTTAGTGAAGCAAATTTCTGTATATTCCTTAATTTGTGCCCTTTAGGTTTATAAAATAAAGTTTTCCCAAATTCTTTACAGAGAATGTAATTATAATTGTGAATGACATAAAGACATTTATTTTCCAACTAGGACTTAATTAATTTCTAGAAAATGACTAGTTAATCCCAAATTTATGAATCCACTGCTGTTTACCTTAGAATTATATACCTTTTGATTTGGATAAAAGGAATTTGACAAAACTACCTCCTAAAACAAATTTAAAAAAATATCTTTTTCTCTTTTTGTTGAATTTGTAAAATTCATCACTAAATCATTTTAACTCGAAATGTAGTGAACCAAGTTTTGTTATAACCAGTAAATTATTCTCTATGAATTAAAAATGATAACATTTATAAAATATAACTAAAAAATGATAGAATATGTTATAACTTAGGGTAGTTCACATTTAATTATAAAAATGCCATTTTCAAAGTATATGACTTGCTATTTTCATAGCTTCCAAACCATAAATGTAAATGATATGATTCTTACTTCTAAAATAATTAAAGTCTCTACCTTCTGTATTTAGGCCATGATTGATAGAGCATGTTGCATATGCATGTTTATTTGAATCTTATTTGCTTTATTGCTTCTTATCGGTAGATTCAGACGTTCCGGAGTACGTGGAACAAGGATCTGAATTGGAGTGTGATTTCTCACAACAGATAGGCAAGCATCTAAGCATATAGAATCCCTATTTTGCTAAAATGATTTGATTGCAAAACGATATATATGCATGTGTTGTTTTATTACAAACTTATCGGTAATGGTTAGAATTGCTTATACCTAATTGCTGCATATCCTTCCTTGTTTCGTTGTTGCCATTTATCCTTGTAACCTCGGGATAGAAATACTTGGGAATGTTTTATGGTTTTACTGATGCTTAGCCATGCTTAGACCTAGTAGTGTTGGAAATCGATGGATGGAGCTATCGATTAAAATTATTCACTATTTGGGTTTTATGGGTATAAAATTTGACTACTTTCACTAAATGATTCATATGGAAAATATGCTTAACTTGGATGAGTAATAGGGCGATGAAGGGATTGTGGTTTTCCCTGATGCAAGTAGCCTCGTCTGGGTTGTTAAGGACCGAACATGTTGACATCTAGTCAAGCACCTTACGTACTACCACACGCCGGTATGGGACGGCTTGACTTAGTACTACGTTGCACTGTAATCATCTACGCTACGTTGGTCAATCGTGAGGATGATGTTCCTTTGGAGAACCCAGGTGTGCCGTGTTTTGGCAGGGGGTGTCTCCCGCGATGGTGAGCCCGCCTTAGCCACATCACACACGCACGTGGCTAAGTCATCGGGGGCCTACGCGGAGTTTAGGTGATTGGGGTGGGACTAGGAAAGGGCATGTTATGAGCTGGTGTCACTTGTGAGTCACACCTGTGTGGTGGTGAAAGCATTTGATTCTTGTTCATTTCATGTGGGTAAAGATGTACCCCTCTGATCAGAGTAAAACTATTCGAATAGCCGTGTCCACGGTTACAGGACGATCGCTTGATGTGTTAATCAGTCTATGTTAGCATCAAACCGGGTTAAATAGATTGGATTGGTTTTGGATATGGAATGATTATGTTGATAAGCCATAGTTGGACAATGGTTGTCCATGGATGGTATTGAGAGCACCGGTTGTGCTCATTTATGTTTCATTTCCAGATTATATTAAGTTAGAAACTTCTTGTTTTCAACTTGTTACTTTGCTCAATTAAATTGGTTTTCATGCAAAATTTGAACCATTAAGCCATTTTCTAAGGTAGAAGCTTGCATACTCCTTTGTTATATATATGTTAATGAGTAAGTCTTGCGAGTACATTTTGTACTTAACCCGATGTCTGCATTTTCAGAAAAGGACGTTGGAGAACTTGATTGTTCTTACTACCCTACCGAGGGCGGTGAGGGTGGTGAGTAATCTTTTCAGCTTTACTCTTGGCCCGGTTGGTTGCCTTGTGGGATGGTTGGCAAACCACGGGTTTTACTTTTGTTTATGTGAATTTATGAAACTTCCGCTGCTATAGTTTGTGTTGTAGAATGGGTTGTGGAATCCCATTATGACATATCTATATTGCTGTCCTTTTATCTACCTTTACGCAGTTGTGATGTTTATCAATTGCTTGCGATGAAAGTGCAAGGCTAGTCACTTTTCCTAGGGACTAGCTAAGCATGAGTATGAATTTTGATCAATTGAGATGTTGTAGAGCTCTCGCAATTTGAGTCAAGTCTCCTGAGATGTGTAACACATCTGGTCGCCGCCTTTGTGTGGTTTGACGGGCATGTCTCAGGCTGAAGTTGACTGGCATGCGGAGTCCCAGCAATATCTCTTTTGCTCATTATTCGGCATTATGGATTTTATACCGAATGTTGTAAATTTTGTGATCATGGGCACATTGAGGTATGAGTGGCTATTTTTGCGTGTATGGATCCCACTCATCCAAAATTATGTGGTGTTCACAAAATGCATTGGACGGTATAATTTCCGGGTGCCCACAGTCAACACTGTTTCCAAGGATTCGGTACCCATTATTTTCTCATATCGAATACGTCCTTGTCGTCAAGACTGTTTCCAAGAATTCGGCACTCATTTTTTTCACATAAATATTTTTTTCTCTTATACAATGAGCAATTTCAAAGCTATTTGAGGAATAACAATTCAATAAAGCATATACATAAGCATTTACAATCCAACCTATGCATTAGTATCAATATTGCATATTTCATTAATTCAAATATGAAATTTAAGTGTCATGCATCATCTCTCTTAAAAGCAATATCTAAGCCTTATGAAAACACTAAAATTCATACAAGTTATCAAATAGACAAATAAACCTTCAAAGTATTGCTAGCATGAACAAAAACACTATATGCATAATACAAAGCTCATTTTCAATTTGCTTCTTTTTATTGTTGTTTGATAAAACAAAGAGCACAAAAACTCCCCCTCAAACCATGCCAAAAGTATGAATAATTCCCAACTCTCCATGAAGAAAAATCAAGAAGAAATCAAAGATTTTAAAAAAACATGACCTTCTCCACTTTGAACACATATGGGGAGTATGCCGCCAAAATACCTACGAACAAGATGATGTCGAGACCTCCATGTTGGGGTTAGAAATAAGAAATTTTGGAATCCAACACTGAGTCACACAACCATTTGAACCAGTAGGTACATATGTACAAACAAAATCAGAATTAGACTTACCTGAAAACTTACCTTGTCGCTTCACAAAAATCCGATTTGAATTACGCGCAAAATTACCCCGAGACCGGTCTGACCACTGTTGTCTAGCTAGTCTGCCCGGGCCTGGCCAGCCTGACCGCCTGAACACCTGTGGTCGGACCGTGCTCCTTGAACCAAAACCCGATTTTTGCCATCTTTGTTTCACAAAAGCAATCTGTTTTTCTTTTTTCTGTTTACGGGCAAGTCTAAAACAAAAACCAACCAAATGTCCATCTTTTCCAAAAAAGAACAAGTGTACTTCTCACGACAAGAAGTTTTTGAATTAGATAGTTTTGAAATTGGTGGTTTCGCAATCAAAGACTTTGTTTCTTGAACCGTTGACGAACGAGAAGACAAAATCCCAGCAGATTTAAAAACCGTTTTCTTTGGTTTAGGTTTTGTTACAACTTTACCTTTTTCAGTTACGCTCAAAACAACAGGCTGATGATTTGTAAAATAGGCATTAGTATCAAAACCTATACCACAATTATAAGAGCTCACTTTTGATTAATCCAAAATCATATTAAGTTTCTTTTTGCTATCAGAAAACCTTTCCAAAGAACTTTTCAAATAAGAAACTTCTTTTGTCAAATTTGCACAATTTTTAGAATCAACCAAAACACCTTTGTTCTTGTGACACTTAGAACACGAAAGTACCTCATCACATTTCACAATGTTTTCTATGTACTCAACACGTCCTAAAGCATCTTTCAATTTCATCTTATTCAAAAAGCACTTTGAGCAATTTTGTGAAATCAAAATATCCTTGTGTTGTTTATCCCATTTTGCACTCAAAATATTGAACAAAGAACTTGCACAAAAAGCAGTTTTATAATTTTTCAAAACGTTCCTTGTCAAAATCAACTCATCAACAACACGAGCATGCAAAGCAAATCCAAGAGCAAAAGAAGACTCAAGCCTTCTGGTATTTTCAACCTCAGATTTCAATTTCAAGCAATTAACAGAATTAACATCTCGTAAAGCATTAATTTCAGAAAATAAAACTTCACAAGATTTGCAATCATCATCATTAGGAATCGAAGATTTTAATCTACCAATTTCAGCATTTAGAATCTCAATAATGTGATCCTTCTCATCAAGCATATTAGAACATGTTTTAAGTTTCTCCGCAAATTTGAAAGCAGCATGTTCTAATTGATCATAACTAAGCTTTTCTTCACTGTCACTATCAGATTCATCTTTATCAGAACTTGTATTGCGAGCAACAAAAACTAAATCAACAACATGCTTACCTTTGCCATTGCTCTCTTTTTCTGAGTCTGATTCATCGCTCTCACAAGCTTCTATGAGTTCTCGAATTAGCCTTTGCATGCAACTCTTCTTCTTCTCCTGTTTGATATTCTTCTTGTCGACCTCCTTCTCCTTGTTCACCTTCTTGCGGTTAGGACAATTGAACCTAATATGATTCAACTCTCCGCACTGAAAGCACCGAATGGGACCTCCTCGCTTCCTATTCTTGACATTGTTCACAGCTCGAGAAACCTTGTTAGCAGCCAAAACCAAGTCCTCCTCCTCGAACTGTTCGAGTTGCTCATCGGACATGGCATTAATCAAAGCAAGAGCGGTAGAATTTGACGAAGAAGCACCAACATTCAAAGAAGTCAAGGGAGAAACCAAAGCACTAGACTTAGAATCTATCTTGCGCGAAAGAATATTCATCTCATGAGTTTTGAGTTTTGTGTAAAGTGAATGCAACGTCAAAGTAGACATACCAACAGACTCTTGAATAGATGTAACCTTCATCTCCCAAATAGACATATCAAGACCATTCAAAAAGTGACGAGAAACCTCAGATTGTGTGTAATTTAAATCATAAGAAGAATCAACAGATCTAAGATCACTCAAAATCTTATTAAATCTACCGAGATAATCATCCAAAGCTTCTCCAGGTTTCACCTCAAATTTTATATATTCCTTTTTGAAAAGATCTCGATGAAGTTCTTTAATATTAGTAGTTCCTTGATGAAAGTTTTTCAAAGCAATCCAAATCTCATGAGCGGTTTTAAGATGTGACACACGATCAAAATCCGAACGAGAAATTCCACTCAACAAAATATTACGAGCTTTGCAATTGTTATTAAACTTAGTTTTCAAAGGTTCAGTAGAAATTTGATCAGGAATCACATAAAGAAAAGCAACCTTTTGCCAAATATCATAATCTTGAGCCATAATGTAACATTGCATCTTGTCACACCAATAAACAAAATCCGAACCATCGAAAATATGTGGCTTAGTTGAAAACTTGTTAGTCATGGCTTAAAACTCTAGATTGGTAAAAATCCAACGAAGAAAAACGAGGCTCTGATACCACTTGTTGGATCGAAGAACAAGAACTAAGCCAACCAGAGGGGGGTGAATGGTTGTAGTACCCAAAAACCAAACCTTTTAGCGGAATTAAAAGTTACCCTCAAATCGATGTAGATCGGTCTGACCGGAATAGATCGGCTGATCTGACTGCCCTGTCCTGAAAGTCTGACCGCCCTGTATCGCCGGTCTGACCGCTGTGATGCCATCGGTCTGACCGTCGGTGTCTCGCTGGTTAGACCGCCGAAACCCGTGCAAACACAAATTGAAGATCTCTCAAAGTAGATAACAACTTTATTACTTCTCACTATGTTTACAAAGTGCAACAACAACACTCCTCACGAAAATCTCGACTAAACTCAAAACCCTAACCAAACTTTCAACTCAATGCACTCTAAAGCCGATACCGAGAGATCACACCCTCCCTCTCTATTTATACATGAGGTAGGCAGCGTAAAGCCTCGAACCAAACTCATACAAGAAGTCCTAATCCACCTAGGAAACCTTCCCGTACAAGAAACCAACTTTACATACTCCAATCATACCAAATTTGGACTCCTTCCAAATTCAACTCTACATCCCATACGCACACAATATCTCCATCGTATGCCATATGGAATCATCACCAACCACGTGCATTAATCTTTAGCCTAAGTATCCTGCATGATCTCTGATCGTCCGGACGTCACCTTATCTCCAAGTTGACTCCCGATCCATCACCGGCAATACTCTCCCGAGACGTAAAGATGGCGACCAGATGTGTTACACATCTCAGGAGGCTTGACAAAATTCGCTAAAGCTCTACGACATCCCAAATGCTCAATACCCATACCGGTGTAGAACTAGATCTCAGGAAAAGCTCTAGTCCTACACTTTCATCTAAGCGATGAAAATCAGGATAATAGGGAGTAAACACAAATAACTTTACTCTACATTTATATTTAAATAGATAAGCCAAACGGCCAGATAATTACTGATCCGCAGAAGCTTGGCTACCCGAAACCACAAGCAGCCAACTGGGAGATAACCCTTTTAGATCCAGTCCTAGAAGAAACAACGATTTTCCCGAATCACTCAGAAGAGACTAAGTAAACAACCTACAAAATGGATATTCCAGTCGAACAAGAGTCAGTACATTAAATAAGTTAATGTACCGGCAAGCACAAGACAATCCTAACATTCTACATGCATGGAATATAATCAAGGAAAGGCTATATGTAGCTTATTTTAGCATAAAGAAAGTTTTAGTTCACAGTTATTTATAAAGGAGTTGACAATTCAATTAATAAAACATTAACATAGTTAAACCATAATATTTACCATTTTAACATCATATACATACTCTTATTACCGGCACCAAGTCATCATCTTATCATAATAATATACTTGATCGCCCGCCCGGCATCAAGTCTCACGTTCATTATCAACATCATAATATTAGCCCACACCGGGCAAACTCATCATCGTAATCATCCAAACTCAACACATTTCACCAATCCCGTAACCCATTTTCATAAACTCATTTATAAATCACAAGCCTATACCCATGACATTTCACTATGTCGCTCATGACCGTGAGCACAGCTAATCGATTAGTTTTAGACTCTGCAGAGTTTGTACAGCTTTACCCACATGATGTGAATCGCTCTAGTTTTCCGGTACCCGTCGGTACCACCACATTCTACACATTGAATGCGGTCTAGAAGTCACAACGTAGCCTTTATATTACTTAACGCCTAGCCTTGCATCAGCGACGGCAAGTGTGAATCCATCCTGGGCATGACCCAGAATCGTTAGGAGGCAGGCCCACGCCTTAAACCTAACGCCGTGGCAGCGAACACATATGTTCCCCCACGAGGCACTTAACCGTTGAATTGGATAGACTTAGACGCCCATGCTGTGAGGCAGACTACCCGTCCCCTCACAGAACACACACAGCTAGTCTTGTTGCTAGCATTATAATCAACACACACATGGGTAGTTCCTATGAATCATCGCTTAGACTAATTCATTCTACTCCGGCCTACCAATATGCAAGGCTAGACTTTAAGCAACTTAATTAGCTAAGGCCACCCCATAAATAGCACATGTGGATGTACGGTAAACAATAGTGAACGACACAAAATTCGGTCCTTAAACAACCCGGGCGAACACTCCCCCTATCGGCGCACAACTAACACCATATGTGCACCACTTGCCGCCCAAGTCTAAAATCATTTTACTCACACTTTAGTTTACAAATACTTAGCATTTCCATTTTAAATCCAGCATTAACCCAATAATAAAAAAAATCCCATTTATCAAGTCATAAAATTGTTCATTTGCATAGTTCAAGGCATGGCTAAGCAAATGGCATATATATACGCATATAAAGACTTCACTGAGCATTTATATGGCAGTCAAATCCATCCTATGGTTACAAATAAAAAGGGTAACAATGTATCAAGGTAGATTATGCAGCAATAAGGTCATAGCTACCATTTACTATGTGCAGTTTCGCAAACAAACGCTTTTCATCTCCCAAATCATGGGTTTCAATATGATCAAAGGAATGAGGAGGAATAACTTGCCTTGATCTTGAACAAAGTGAATATCACCTAAATCACTCTTTCACCGTTGATGCGAATAATCTATACAAATGACACGATATGCATATAAATACCAAATTATGCGAAAAATACAAAATGCTCTAAAATGCATGATTTGTGCACAGTGGATAGGTTCTGACCTAAGATGGATTTAGGTGAAAGAATTCCTATTTTATCTCTTTTTATTTATGAGTTATGAATTTTCTAAGTTTGCATTGATATATAGTAGTAGTTACTAATGTATAGTTGTGAGTCATTTTTAATATATGATTTTGATTAAATTGACCTTACTGGAATGCAGGGGATTGTTTTCTAAGATTAACACAATTGGTTTCATAATTTTTAAAGCTAGTATGAATTTTCTATAAATTTTGGAAATTAACTTGCATTTGTAGTGGTCATTTTACAATATAAATTAGTAGCACTATTTCTGTTACAGAAAGTATAAAATATTATATTTTAAAATTAAATTTCATGCTTTTGTGATTCTACAAAAATTTGGTTCACTCCATTTGGAATATAAATGAATTTTCTACAAATTCTACAAGCTCTATGTTAGCTATTTCTTATTTGTAATTTTAGAACTAAATATCATACTGTGAGCATAGGATTTTATTCCACAATATTAAAGTTCACAATTTTATGAACCTACTGGAGTTGGTTTCACCTCAAAATGAGCTATATTTGATTTTATATGAATTTCACAAGTTTGAGTAAATTTTCAGTTGAAAAGATATTTCCTTAACACGTGCTAATACAGTTTCCATAAAGAGTCCCTGAGGTTTTTAGTTAATGCTAATTAGTCCTTGGTCCCATATGTCAGTCTAGGGATTTTTACAAATTAAACCTTGCGAGTTTTAAACCTTTACTAAGCCGAATCCTTAGCGCTAAATACGTGGGGTCCACTCGTCAGCGGCTCGACGGCTAGGAAGGCAGGGCAGCAGCGTGCGGCGAGGTTCTCGCCGGCGGCAACGGCGAACGGCGATAGATCTCGGTGGGCAACTAAAAGAGAAAACAAAAAAGGGTTCACGGCGAAGCTATCAGTGGTCTTCTCGCAAGCTGCGGTGGTCGGAATCGACGGCGACGATGGCACCGGCGGCAATGGCTCTCGGCATGCATGTGCATGTCGAGCTACGGCTCAATCCCGTGTGAGTAGATGCATGCATGCGCGTCTAAGAGGTTCCAGGAGGCTTACCGAAGGGCGCGCGATGGTTGGCAAGCTCAGACAGTGACGGTGATGGAGAAGGAGCTTTGGCGGCGGCAAGAATCTTCGGCTTCACAGCGTTAGCTCGCTCCGGTCAATGATCTGCTAGAAGGAGACATCCGCGAGGTCACTAGGGTTCCTAGGATGACTCATGCGCAAGGAATCGCGGCAGAGCTCACCGGAGAAGAAGAGCTTGAGGATGGAGCCCGGCGGCCGGAGTTTAGGAAGAAACAGCCGATCTCCGAGTTCACAGCATCGTGGTTTAATTCCTTCGGTCGGCGCCTCCCCGGGGTTGAGATGAAGACGGTGGCGCGATGGTTTGACCTGATCTGGTCGGAGCTGGCCGGGTGACGGTGATGCGGTAGCGATGGCGCTCTGGAGCTTACAGGGGTACGGCGGTGTTCCGGCGTGGTAGCTACATGGCAAGAGGTGAGATCAGAGGGGATGGGACCGGCATCGATGGGAGAGTACAGAACACAAAAAGAAGAGGGATGACCGTGGCGCAATAGCGGTGGCGACGGTCGTTGTCTCCACGGTCGGCAGCAAGGAAATGGCGACGGAGAAGGCTGAGGGCTTCCTCCCTCGGTTGGATCGGCTCTAGGACGGAGAGATCAATCATGCGATGTGGCTGGGAGATAATATGGGCGAGCTCGACGGCGAACACGTCTCGGCCACACGTCGAGCACGCCGGCGCCGCTCTCTCTCGCCCTCGGCCTCTCTCTGCTGGCTTTGAGCGGTGGAGCAAGATGCACAGGGATGGAGCTACCTCATGTCACTGCCATGTGGGCCCAGGGTTGATGCAAACACAGGCAAGGTGAAGGAAGTGGGTAGATTTACTGGTAAACAACTGTTAGAGTAATTTTACAAATGTTTTCCTATTTCTTTTCTTTCTTCCTTCTTTATACTTCTATAACTTAATTTCCATGCATGATAAAATAAAGTGGATTTTTCTGGAGATAGATAGAAATACCTAGATTCTATTTTCTTTGGTTTCACACAAAAATAATCTATATTTTAATCTCAGTAAAATAGATAAATTCAGTTCAGCTGAAATTGATTTGAATTTTTAGGAGGTCAAAACCTATAAAATAAATTCTGGAAAAATTATAATAATTCATCATAAATAGATTAGTATTTGAATAAATTATATCCCCTACACATTTTTATGTGATATAATACACATATGAGAGGTGTATCAGTTTTGCCGATTAAGGTTTAGAAATAATATATAGTTTGACTGGTTTGACCCAATTATTTGGGGTATCAAATGTACTTATTAAATTACACCAAAATTCAAGTGAGAAGTATATATTGAATAATACCTACATGAATTTCCCCATGATTTTATATTGCACCAATTATTTTTAAATATTCAATGAGTGCATCTACCTTAAAGTATTCTTATTTTAAATACATATTTAAATGGTTGTAAAATTATATTTTGATTTGTATTTAACCAGAGATGATGTTGTTAGGCTTTTACTTTCATTTCACCATGCTCAAACTCACAAGTTCCTTATGCACTCGTGTAGATATATTTGAGTTGGACTAATGGTACTTAAGGTGGTAATTAGTGAAGTGCTTTTATTATAAATATAAATATAAATTAATAGGGATTCATACTTGTGTTCCTAAAAATGTTTTACATATCAAATTAATTTGAAAAGGATGAAGTTTTAAATCATTTGCAACTCTATACATAACCAATAGCTAGTTTAATCCTTGCTTTGGTTGTATAATTGAAGAATTTTTTGTCATTAACTCGAAAACATATTTTATTTATTTAATTGAGGTCAAAATTTGAAATTCGAATTTTTGGTATGTTACAGCTACAGCGGTATATCCGTGCGCTTGTGGATTTATATCTGTAATCATAAGAATACCAACTAATGTTTCGGGTGCCATTGCTAGGAATTATATTCATAGTAATGTCATTAAGAAATATCAACAAGCATTTCTAGTGCTGTTGCCGGGGAAGATATTTGGTTTAAGAGTTTACCACATGTTATTAATTGATATCTACCTATGTTTGACCACTGTCCTTTGCAAGCTAACCTTGCTTGTTTTCTCTTTTAAGTGAAAACAAGGTAGACTAGTTTCGATTTGCTGACAAATTTTAAAGAAAATCCTGAAGCACTTTTGAGGATAGTTAGATCCCGTGTCGTCCCTCCTCAAGTGACTCTGTTAGCAACTAAACCTGTCATTTTTGTGCCTTCAACATTCACGACAATGGCTGAGAAGACCCTCCGCGAGTTCGCAACTCCCTCCGCTGACAATGTGCCTGTCGGGTCTAGGGTCAACATCGGAGATGTGGACATTGATCTCAAATCCAGCCTAATTTCCATGACGCAGGCTAGCCCATTCTGTGGCAAGCCAAACGAGGATGCAAGTGCTCATCTACAATAGTTCCTGGAGATCTGCAGGACATATACCTTGAAGGGAGTCAACCAAGACGGCATTCGACTCTGCCTGTTTCCGTTCTCTCTCCTTGGGAGAGCAAAACAGTGGTTCTATGCGAACCGTGCTACATCAACACCTGGAACAAATGCTCAACTGCGTTCCTATCAAAATTCTTCTCGATAGGCAAAACCAATGTCCTTCATGGAAGAATATCCAGTTTCCAGCAAACAAGAGATGAGTTGATCCTAGAAGCTTGGGAAAGGCTGCAGGAATATGTTGCCGCCTGTCCTCATCATGGGATGGACAAGTGGCTAATCCTGCAGAACTTCTACAATGGGTTGACTCCCACATCACGTGATCACTTAGATGCTGCTGCTGGAGGAGCTTTCTTCTCAATGACTGTCAGAGGTGCAATTGATTTGATTGAGAAGATGGTCTCCAACATGGGGTGGAGTGAAGAGCGACTCCAACCCCGTCAGAGGGGCACACATACCGTCAAGGAGACAGAAATGCTTGTCGCCAAGCTAGACCTCCTAATGAAACGCTTGGACGACCAGGAGAAGGGTACAAAACAGGATACCATCAAGGCCCTAGACTCTTACATAACATGTGAGGTTTGTGGCAATACCGGTCATTCTGGTACAGATTGCCTAGAAACTCGTAAAGACATGATGTTCATGAACAACAACAACAACAACGGGTATCGTCCAGAAGGAGGTCAAGGGTGGAACCAACCTCGCCCTTTCCATCAAGGATGTAACAAAAGTAATTTCAACAATAACCAACGCTCCTTAAAAGATCTTGTCTTTGGGAAAGCTAAAATAACTGATGCTTTATCTAAGAAATTAGCTGCTAATGATAAGGCATTAGCAGCTCAAAAATGTTCAGCTAGATGGCTTCGCCTCTACCTTTCAAATCCAGCTAAGCTTTAACAAAATGCTAGAAATCCAGTTAGCTCAGCTCGCTGCTCTTGTTCCTGCTGCTGAATCTGGGAAGATTCCGGGGCAACCTGAACCTTCCCTAGAAAATGTTAAAGCGATGACCACGAGGGGAGGAAATTCCACTCATGACCTGCAATATCCTAACACTGTAGGAAAGAACAAGGAGGGCAAGGATGCTACGCCGTCTAGTATTGATGAAGAAAAGAAATTGTACACAAAGGGAAGACAGCACCGCACGAATTCTACGACACCAACATGCTATCGTTCCCCCAGCGCAACAGGAAGCCATCTGTGGATGAGCAATTCGCTCGCTTTGTTGAAGTTATATAGAAAATCCACATCAATGTCCCCCTGCTTGATGCGATGCAAGTTCCAACCTATGTATGCTATCTCAAGGACATCATGACAACAAGCGACCGATGCCCACCACGGAAGTGGTAAAACTGATGGAAGAGTGTAGTGCTGCTATACTCAATCGGCTTCCTGAAAAGAAAAAAGATCCGGGTTGTCCCACAATCGCTTGTTCGATCGGGACACAACACTTCGACCATGCCTTGTGCGACCATGGGGCAAGCGTAAGCATCATGCTCAAGGAGGTCTTCGATAGGCTAAACTTCGCGGTGTTGTCACCAACACCGATGTTGATCCAATTGGTAGACTCCTCAGTCCGCTACCCGATGGGTATCACTGAGGATATTCCGGTGAAAATCCGGGATTTCTTCATCCCTGTTGACTTTGTGGTGTTGGACATGGACACCGACAAGGAGATGCCGCTCATCTTTGGGCATCCGTTCCTGAGTACCACGGAGGCAAACATTGATGTGGGAGCTGGAGAAATCTGGCTCCACATCAATGGGATGGAGGAGAAATTCGAGTTCAGACCAAGGGTGGAGCGATGCTCCATGATCAAGATCAAGTACGGGCTGAACCCACAAAATATCAAAGAAGTCGAAGTGAAGCCCCAAAGACGGACAACGTCATCACCTTCATGATGAACTTCCTGGAAAAAGAAGGGATAACAAGGCACCATAAGGATCTGAAGTTGGCATCAACGGAGCCGAGATTATGGGCTAGAAAGCCTGTAACCCCAGCACCCAAGAAGCAGCCAACCACACCAAAGGTAAAGAAAAGTCACATGTATCCATACCTCCTGGGCAGGGTGCTTCATCATCAATTTGAATGCAATGGAGGTAAGGTCTTGCTTGTCGGACTTAAAATGATGTTGCCCTTGCCAACAGGTAAATTGTTATGTATCCCATATTTGATTTTTCCCAATTTGAATTTCTTGCATTCGAGCATGTTTATCTTTTCACATTTTTTGCATGTTGGAATTTATTTCCAGCGCATAAAATTTTTTTTTCAAACCAAAGTGGGAATAATTTTCTTTTGGACAACAATTTGATAAAATGAATTTTTGAGCAAAAATAAAAAATTTCAATTTCCACTTGGGCCCACACCACCTAGCCGTTGGAAAATTGTGGGGCCTTTGAGGCCCACCTTAGGGTCGATCGACCCCAGGGGTCAGTCAACCCAAGGAGGAGGCCCCTGGCCTTGTCCTTTTGCCAAGCAATGGCTAGTGGGTCCCACCTTTCAAATGTGGCCATTGGGAATTCTCTTTAAATAGAGGGTGGTCATGAGAGGAGAGATCATCCCATTCACAACATTTTTTCACTCCCTCTCTCAAGCCCTCTTGCTTTCAAATTTTATTTCAAGCTTTGTAGTGTTTGTCTCAAGCTTGATTGCATTTGCATGTTGCTTTGGTTTGATGCAAGACCAACCAGTGGGTAGAATCGATTTTATTCCACTAACGTAATCCCCGCTAAAGTTTGTCTTGTATTCTTGCTCATTTGTTGCAGCCATGAAGAAACGGATTTCAACCATGTTCAAGAGAGGATTAAGCTCAAGATCAAGCCGTCACCATGAAGAATCAAGCGTGTACTCCTCCGATGAGCCCACACCAAGACATGAAGGGCCGCAAGATGTACCCATGGAGGAGGTGGACGCTACACTGAGGCTCCTCATCGACTCCGACCTCGACCTCTCGGGTGATCGAGAAATGCAAGCCTACAACATGCTCAAAGACAGGACGTTTGCTCACACCCGAGCATACGACCTGAACCTTGTACAAAACATAAGTATGGATGTTGATTTCCGTAGTGTCTGGCAAGCTATAGGATGGGATAATTTTGCATGTGTAAATAAGCCAGATTCTCGCTTGCTTACCATTCAATTTTTATGCACCCTACTAGAAGTAGATGATGGTATTACCTTTCGGTTTTTCCATGACGATGAAGCAATTCTCTTGTATGCCATGCTTAAGAAGATAAAAGTTTCTCCTGTGCAGTGCATGATTCGCCAGTGGTTAGAAAATTTTAAGTTGACCAGACCAATTAAGTGTACTTCATTAATTTCTCATATAGCATATGAAGCTGGGGTAGTATTGTTGATGGCCACTAAAGTTCATTTTTAGGCCGTCAATACCTGCAGAAAGCTACAAAAAGATAACATCCAACGTAGTGGTGGGGTTAATTTCTAACGAATTCCACAAGTGTTGGTGTATATTTGGATGCAGGTGACAAACTATCAAAGTTGGGAAGAAATACACATAAAAGATGGGAAGAATTACATGCCTATTCAAGCCCATGGAGTCTTGGACCCATAAACCGAACAAAATCACATCCACATGGGCCAACTCCTTAGGAACCAAATGCCAAGATAAAGGAGAAAGCTCAGGACCCCTGCCTGGCTCCTCTCGGCCACAACTTTCACGTGCACATTACTACCAACTTGCTATGATGGTTATGATAGTTTCCAATGCAACTACCGACTTCAGGAGGACATTTGGTAAGAGGAGAAGAAAGATGCTCTTAGGATACTTTGGATAAACCTCACATCTCCTCCTATAAATACACCCCTCCTTCCTCATTCACAACACATCAAGACTTGAGCTGAATTGTAAGAGGCTCTTTGTATTCTTTCATGTATACTTAGAATAAGGGAGAGAGTGAGGAAGAAAGAGTTGGAGGAGTTCCAGAGTTGTCGGTATCTCTCTCTATTCTTATGTACCTTATCAATTACTTTACTTTAATTAAGTAATTATGGTTTATCTTGTGTGGTATACTTCTTAGATAGTTCATATTAGCTTGCTGGATCATTGTTCACTATTGCTTATTAAGAGATAGTGATTGCTTTGGTGAGTTATAAACACTAAAGTAGTAATTAATATCTTAGATATGGTGTCTAGGTTGTTATTTTCCAATGTTTGTTGCGTATCCCATGATACGTTAGAGATTGGTGTAGAGGTGGTGACAGCCCTCGAGATCACTGTAGTCCTCCCTGTCCGGGTACGGAGTAGAGCGCGTTCTGGTAGCAGCGAGCAAGCCAGTGCCTAAAGTATAGTTATAGGATTAAAGTTAAGCTTTCTAAACGACCCTGTACCACATTAGAAAATCCTCTCTATCCCTTGGCCTACATTTGTCTTGTGTCCTTGGATGAACCAGAGGAAGAGTTAAAACACACACGTTCCCTGTGGAAATTCGATAACTTCGAATACTCCTTGGTGAAGTGCTACAGCGGTATCTCCATGCGCTTGCAGATTTTATTTGTGAACGTTAAGAAATACCAACAAGCATTTCTGGTGCCGTTGCCGGGAAACGGTTGCTGTTTATCTTCGAACCTTGTTCATCCTGGTATCTTTTTAGTTTTTTTTCTTTCTACCTTTACTCCCGCTACCCTTAGAGAAGTTTCCTGTAAACACTTCTCTACCATGGAGCACCAAGCCATTTATAACTTATTTGCTCCTAGGGGTGAATTTTATGAGCCACCTCCTTCATCAGAGCTAATTCTTACACCTGGCTACGAAATTCGCCCTGAATTCATCAACATGGCTAGGGAAAAATCTTTCTCTGGACTAGAAAATCCATAGCATTACCTGCGAGAGTTTGAGAAGTTGTGTTCATGCCTCATGATTCAAGGCATGTTACAAGCAACCATAAGGTGGAAATTAATTCCTTTCTCTCTTCAAGAGAGAGCGAAACAATGGTACACACTTACCGTCGGGAATGTAAATGGTGAATGGGGAGAATTGCGAAACAGGTTTTGCCTCGCCTTTTTCCCTGTAACCCGTATTACGGCCCTACGAGTAGAAATCCTCAGCTTTCAGCAGAGCGAGAAAGAATTAGTGCAGCTTGGGCCAGATTTACTTTATTAGTACGATCTGGTCCAAACTTGTCTATACCCGATTATGTTTTGCTGCAACATTTCCATACGGGTTTAAACAAGGAGTCTGCATTTCATCTCGACATCACTGCCGGAGGATCATTCATGCATAAAACCCCATCCGAAGGCAAGGAAATTCTTGATTGAATCTTGGAAAACACTTCCTTCGTTGAGCAATCTTCCAAACCCCTCCAGAAAGCATCCGTGTTGAATCACGAGGAACCCTCAATAGTCAAACCTGAACCTGATATTTCCACATCAATAGATTCGATTATAGAGTCCTCTCCTGAACCATCAACATCGGAGAATGAGGAAATTCGAACTCCAGGATGCTCTCCTGACTTCAGGGATGATTTTCATGAACATTATGAAAACACCCTGAATTATTTCAACAAAAAGAAGCCACCTATTCCTTCTCCACCTCCCAACCCATTCGAAGATGAATTTCTCAAAGAAACTGTTCGGGAGTTAACCACGATCATGAGCAATGAATGGCTGAAAGAGGCGGAATTCTCATTCGGATTAACTCCTCTTCTCGCACCATTCCTTGCTAAATAGGAGGGAATACAATAGACATTCTGTATGTCCAACGGTCGGTGCTAATCTTATCTCAGAATAATTTTCTGTCGCCTATTTATGCGATAGAGCACTAACACCGACCAACAAATTCTTCAAACACCCAGCTGGACAATTAATTGAAGGATTTGGGATCATACAAGACGTACCTATCCAGCACAATGACATAGAGGCTATCCTGGATTTCCCCATTTTTGAATTCCAAGACTTTGACATTCTAATAGGGTATCCAATAGAGAGACTTCTCATCGACACCCCATCTTTAGGAAGCCTTGAAATCTCTTTAGGAGGGGATAAGTTTTCTGTACCATTTTCGCAGTAAAGAAATGCTTTGACTGACGCCCTTCCTGAAGAAGAATCCGTGAAGGAAGTAATGGCTGTTCTTCCTTATGAGTCCCCTGAATCTTCTCTTGAGCAAGATGCCCCTGATTTCATCAAGAAGAAGAAGAATCAGGCGAACTCTTTGAGTTGCCTTCCATAAAGCCGCCACCACGGCCTCCAATCGAGCTAAAACCCCTTCCACAGGGCCTTCTCTATGCTTTTCTGCATGGCGATAAGGAAGGTCCTATCATCATAAGTGACAAGCTTTATGAGGACGAAACTATTCGTCTTCTAGCTGTGTTAGAAAAACATCGGTCTCAAGCGAATTAGTCCCACTCTCTGCACCCATCGCATACCTATCGAGCCCGAGAGTACACCGTCTAGGGAACCCCAAAGACGGCCAAAAAACGCGATGAGAGAAGTTGTTAAGAAATACATTTCGAAACTCCTGCACACCGAAATCATCTATCCTATGCCATACAGTGAGTGGGTTAGTCCAGTCCAGGTTGTGCCAAAGAAGGGAGGAATGATGGTCGTTGAAAATGCTAAAAATGAATTAATTCCGCAACGAACCGTCACGGGATGGAGGATGTGTATCGATTACAGAAAGCTTAACAAGGCTACTAAGAAGGATCATTTCCCACTACTCTTCATTGATGAAATGTTGGAACAACTGGCGAATCATTCCTTCTTCTGTTTCCTTGATGGGTACTGTCACACCCCGAAGTTTGCTTTCCACGTTAAAATTCGTGAAATAAAACGCGTCAAATAAATTTTCCTTTTTAACCTAGAGAAAAATTATAATTTAAAAATATATTTAATCAAGTGGAAAAGGCATGGTGGGATTTTTCTTGAGTTCCCCATGTTAAAATACATTAACAGGATTTTTAGTGGAATTTTCAGAGCCCTTGAAATAATTTTAATCAATTAAAAACCTCAAGCACAATAAATAAATCCCTGGGAAAATTATTTTTCCTTTTCCTTTTTCTTTTCTTTCTTTGGGCCATCGGCCCATCTTCCTTCCCTCTCCTGGGCTGGCCCAAGCCGTGTGCGCCGCCCCGCCGCACCTCCCTCTCTCTCTCGGCCCGGCCCAAGCCGCCCGCACCACCCCCGACCCTTCTCCTTCCCGGGCCGGCCCGAGGCCGCGGCCCGAGCCACCGAAGTTCGGGCCACCTCCCTCGCCCGCTCGGGCCGCTGACTTGTGGGGCCGGCGTCCGGGGCGTCTCTGACTCGTCCGGCCCCCGCCGCCCGCGCCACCCGCGTTCTCCGGCGGAGTTTCCGCACCCGCCGGCCGAACCCTAGCTCGGGCCCCCTTATATTTTTCTCTGCCCCGCGATCCCCTCTCTCGCTTCCCCCTTACGCCGTCGTCTCCCGAACCCTAGCGCCGCCGCCGCCATCGTCTCCTCCCTTGCCAGTGAGCGTCGCCGCCTCCTCCGTCTCTCCCCTCTCCCGGCCGCCGCCGTGCGCGCCGCCTGCTCAGCCGCCGCCCATGCACCCGCCGCTTGGCCACCGCTCGCGCGAGCCCAGCACCGCATCTGGCCGCTGCCGCATCGCCGCTTCCCGGCCGCCGTGGTGCGCACCGCCGCGCCGTGGCCGTGCTGCGTGGCCGCCGCGTCAACGCCGCGTCGACGCCGCGCGTGCGCCGCGTGGCCGCTGCGTCGTCGTGCCGCCCGCCGTGTGGACGCCGCGTCAGCGCCACGCGTGCGCCACGTGGTGCGTCGTCGTCGCCAGCCGGTCGACTCGGTCCACCGTGGACCGGGATCCCCGTGCCACCGACGGGTGGGGCCCACCTGTCGGAGCCGCCGTCGCCCGCTGGCGTCAGCCCTAGCTCCGCTGACGTCAGCCCTGGCATCAGTGACGTCAGCCCTAGGGTTTATTGCGCAATAATTGAATCAGGACTTTTCTGTTTATAGTAAAAACACAGTTAATCTTGTAAAATTCATAACTAATTCATCCGGACTCCGTTTGAGTCCATTCAAGTTGCAGAAAACTCATAAAAATGTCTAAAATCCATTAAAAATAGTTTTGTTCTCTATTTCAGTAGACTTATAGCCTGTTTGCTTGTGTACTTTGTTTTTCGCTTAGATTCCGGTAATTCCGACTCTTCGGTTTACTTCGAGGTTGTTGCTGAGGTAGATCCAGCGCAAGAGCAAGGCAAGTCATGCTTATTCATTTGAACATATTGTACCTAAATTGTGAATGTCTCATTTTTCTCTAAATACTGCATTGTTTTATAATGTCATTTATGGGCTTATTTACCTATTGTACTCAGCCATATATTTCAATTATCTTATTCCTTTGATAGCTTGGGAAGTAACTTGAGTAGTCACTAGGATAGAACATGCTTAGCCCTGCTTAGAAACATTAGCTCACTAAAGGGATCACTAATGCCTCATTATTATTTAACGATGGTTATTTAATGTCAGCTCACGATGGTTAATCGTGGATGATTAAATAATTTGTCCAATTAAAATCTGGATAATGGTGGGTTGTGAGCACATGGTTTTGATGGTCGTGCTCATGACAATTAAGGACCGGTTCGCGGGAAACCCTGGAAGAATTATCGTACTTTCCACAAGCCAGCATGGGTAATGGCTGGACTTGTAGTATGACTTTTTCCTAGCCGATGTACCCAGGCGAGGGTGGGCCTGATGGAGTTGAGTCGGCGGGGGTGTACCCGTTCATCGGCTGCCGGATTCACCTAGGCACGAGAGGGGGCTGCCTGCCTTGGTGTAAAGGTGGGGGCGAAACCTGAGGTGTGGTGCGCTTGGTTAGGAAGGGTTGTGCGAAGGGTCCTGTCACAGTTTCCTTTTCGGTGTACCGTGGTGGTATGTCGGCACACGGTAACGTGTTGTGGGACTGTGTCTTGTGGGTACAGTTGTACACCTCTGATCAGAGTAAAACTATTCGAATAGCCGTGCCCGCGGTTATGGGCGATCAACCAGATTCACCGTGATTAGTTACATTTTCTAATAATTTGACTTAATGGCACTGGTGTAGTTCAGATGGTGGTTTGGGCCTATCGCAACGTGGTGTAGCGTTGGACAGTGATGGTTCAATTTTGATTAATTAACTCAACTTTTATCGCACTCAACTATTGTCTTTAAAGGCGTATTTTATGCAAATAACCATTTCAGCCTCCTTTGTTATTACTTGCATCATTATTTCCTTTCCGGTATGACTTGTTGAGTATAGTGGGTAGTACTCAGTCTTGCTTCATTTTTCCCCCACATCAGAGTTGGAGTACATGTCAGATGAAGACTTTTCAGAAGAGTAGGCTTGTGGCTGCCGTCAAGGATGCCTGTGGAATGGAGTTGCCACGTTGCGAGTGTTTAGTCTACTAGAATAGCTTGTCTATTTCTTTTTCCGCTGTATTTTTGTAAGAGATTTCTATGGTGTTTGTAAGACGTGGATCTGTATGGCAACTTTGTCGTTTGTGTACCCTGGCTGATCCTGGACAGGGATTTTAATACACATTCTGCTTGGAATTCGGGTTAGCGAATTTCTGGGCATGACAGGTACTTTGGCTATCATCAAATCCCCATCCATCCTGATGACCAAAGCAAGGCCATGTTCACATGCCCATATGGAACCTACGCTAACTGTAGAATGTCCTTTGGCCTATGTAATGCACCAGCCTCATTCCAGAGGTGCATGATGTCTATCTTTTCCGACATGATTGAAGATATCATGAAAGTCTTCATGGACGATTTTTTCGTCTATGGGAAAACTTTCGATCATTGTCTCCAAAATTTGGACAAGATCTTGCAGAGGTGCCAAGAAAAGGACCTGGTGCTTAATTGGGAAAGTGTCATTTCATGGTCTGAGAGGGAATAGTGCTAGGGCACCGAGTGTCCGAAAAGGGAATAGAGGTGGACAGAGCAAAGATAGAGGCAATTGATCAGCTTCCACCTCCTGTGAATGTTAAGGGAATCCGCAGTTTTCTTGGTCATGCGGAGTTCTATAGGCGTTTAATCAAAGACTTTTCTATGATTGCTAGACCCCTGACATACCTTTTAGCTTAGGATGCACCCTTTGAGTTTGATGATGAGTGCTTAAAGTCTTTTAATATCCTTAAAAAGGCTCTTGTCTCAGCTCCAATCATTCAACCCCCTGATTGGATGCTCCACTTTGAAATAATGTGTGATGCAAGCAATTATGTTGTTGGTGCAATTTTAGCCCAAACAAAGGATAAGAAACATCACGCAATCTGCTATGTTAGCAAAACATTGACAGTAGCTCAATTAAATTATGCGACAACTGAAAAGGAGCTCTTAGTTGATGTTTTTGCTATAGACAAATTTAGATCTTACTTGGTAGGAGCAAAGGTGATTGTTTATACTGACCATGCTGCTTTAAAATACCTGCCCACCAAGAAAGATGCTAAACCTTGTCTGATAAGATGGATCCTTCTACTCTAGCAATTTGATATAGAAATTAAAGATAAAAAAGGAGTAGAAAATTCTGTAGCAGATCATTTGTCGCGCTTGCACATTACTAACATGTAGGAACCACTAATAAATGATATGAGATGAGATGCTAATGACGGTGACGAACTACAACCCATGGTACACAAACATTATGAATTTCATGGTCTCAGGCTACGTACCACCAGGGGAGAATAGAAGAAAGCTGAAATATGAAAGTCGCCGTCATCTATGGGATGAACCATACCTAAACAGAGTCTGCTCAGATAGATTGCTGAGAAGGTGTGTGCCAGCAAAGGAGGGCCTGAAAATCATTGAGAGATGCCACTCATCGCCATATGGTGGGCACTATGGTGCATTCTGCATGCAAGCCAAGATTTGGCAGAGTGGATTCTATTGGCCAACTATGTATGAAGACTCCAAGGAGTTTGTGCGAAGATGCTAGAGCTGCCAACGACACGGAGGGATCACTGCTCGCGATGCAATGCCCCTCAGTTACAACCTTCAAGTAGAAATATTTGATGTGTGGGGCATTGACTTCATGGGACCTTTCCCAAAGTCCCGTGACTACGAGTATATCCTTGTGGCAGTCGACTACGTGTCCAAGTGGGTTGAAGCAATGCCATGTAGAGCTGTAGATGCCAAACATGCCAAGAAGATGTTCTCCGAGATAATCTTCCCTCGCTTTGGAACTCCAAGAATGGTTATAAGCGATGGCAGATCACACTTTATTGATAAAACCTTCAGAGGCCTCTTACGGGACTAGGCGCTAAACACAACAATGCCACACCCTACCATCCTCAAACAAGTGGGCAGGCTAAAACTTCAAATAAGTAGATCAAAAACGTAAAGAAAATAGTCCTGAAAATGGGAACAGGATGAAAGGAAAAATTACTTGATGCTCTTTGGGCATATTGAACAGCTTACAAGACACCAGTTGGGACTTCGCTAGGAGGCAACCAATTTGCTTGGTTGTGCAGTCCTTCTCCACCACTGTGCGTGAGGCAAGCCTCTCCTACTCCCTCATCTCCTATCCAAAGTTGAAGAGGCACAAGGCATTTTCCCTCGCCCTTGCTTTCGGTGCGGCTTCTAGTGTCTAATTTGAAAGGGTCACTTAGGCCTAGAGAGGGATGAATAGGTGATTTAAAATGAAATGCGGAAGCTAAAAACTAAACCAGGTTGGATTGTCTGATACCTGGTTGGACAGCTCGATGTAAATCAGATTGTCCGAATTGGGATCAGACTATCTGACATGCAAAGATGCATAGTGTCGACAGACTATACGTCGTCCACAATATTTGTAGAGTATGGGGGTCGTTGGAACCAGGGTATACGCGAGAATAGATCAAGCAGACAAGGGACAAGGATTTATACTGGTTTAGGCCCTCAAGATGAGTAACAATCCTACTCCAGTTTATATGTATTATGGATGGGAATATCGTTCAGAGTACAATGGGGAATAGAACAAGTAGATGAATTCGCTGACTAGAAGCTGCGAGAACGATCCGATGAGATCTATTCGGCGAATACGGCGCTGGCTTTCTCTGGATTGTTTCTAGGCATGGCTCTAGCTATGGCTTATAACTCGATGTCCCTCCCTGAACATGGGGGCCTTGTATATATAGCATAGGTCAACTTCTTCTCCAAGTATAAATCAGGGAGATAAAATGGGATACGGGCCTAAGACTCTGACCCTTCTATTCTAGGAAGATAATTTCCTTCTTTATTAGCCAAATTTTCTTAATTAAATGATACATTCTTGTATACTATCAGCTATATGGTATTGCCGTATTTCATTAACCCGTATATAGGAGGTTTGCCTTATCCTTGACACTAACAGTAGCCCCTGACTTCAATGCAAATGATTTTACCAGTGTCTCTCCACAGAATTTTTGAGAACCATTGTCGGACTCATCAAACTGTTCTCAAGCATCCAAGAAGATATAGAGGAGGCGGCAAGGTTCTCCTAAATCCGAGAACATGACATGGATTTTTATTTGGATTAAAGTCAAAAAATTTTAATGGTTATAAATAAATTTGAAAAAATCCTGGTGGTGATCTGTCCGTCTTCCTCAAAATTTCAAACACCTGATGTGACCTATAAATTTCATTTTTGAGATCTATTTGGGTTTCGCCTGCCTCAACAGAGACTAGCTTTCTCTCTTGTGCCTCCAATTCCCTCCATCTTAATTCGCCAAAAAACCCTAAATCGCATCCCCATCAATCGTCTTCTCCAACTTCCATAGATCTCCCGAAATCTGACGTTAGCCTGATTGAAATGAGGGAGCTACAACAGGACGGCGCCTTGCCAAGTCAGAAGGTGGTGGCTCGCTCGGAAGGTGGTACTGATCCTCTGGCCAACCTCGGCCAAATAATCACACTTGCATCATTTATTCAGTGTGGCTTTTTGGTTCGTCCTTTTGAAAATCTATCATTGCTTCTTGACTTCTATAAGATCCATCTTCTTAGTCTCAACGCCAACTCCATTGCCTTCTTGAATATCTTTACTCATCTATACGAGGCGTACCTTGGGGTACAGTCTTTTCTATATTTGTTTAGATACTTCTATGAGGTTAGATGGATGGAGGCCTCTAAGATTTCAGGGTGTTGTGGCCTCCATCTTTGGGATGGGATGAGGGATGAATACATTCCTTTTAACTGTCCATCTTCAAGAAATTACCGTAGAACGAGTTGGTTTTATCTCCTTGTCAAGGATAACACTCCTAGCCTTGAGACCCCTGACCAGAAACCGACATGCGTAGAGTCATGGACCTCAAAACATTCAATGACTCTTGCCCTAGCAAGCTTTGTAGAGAAAATCCATGATCTCCGAGAACGCGGTCTGACCGGATACAAAGTCGTTCAAGACTTCGCCCGTCATCAGATTCAATCTCTCCAGGCCCGTTCTCACCCCGCGTACACGTACTTGGTGGAACAGGACGCGGCTATCGCACCGGGGTACAATTTATAGTTTATTTATTGATATAAAAAACTAAAATTGTCTTCGGTTGATAACTTTGTCATTTTGTTTCTATCACAGTTCTCTTTGAGGACACCATGGCGAAGCGTGTCAGCAAAGTGGTGGTCGATCAACCATCGTCTGCCACCGACATCCCCACATCGATATGCGACCTCCCGCCAATGGAGCGGGACACCATTGTAAACATAAGCATCATCAACCACTATTCCTTGTCATTCGTTTCTATGCCTGTAGGAGTAGTACTCTAGATTCTTTTAGGTGTTGCCTTTGACGGATGTAATTGATTAGCTCATCAACCACCAGACGTTTGCTTCTCTGAAGGAGTAGGCGGTGTCCGAGCAAGGAGCCACTGCCCTCATGCCCAGAAGCAGCGGGACCAAGAAGAGGCGCTGGCCTTTGCTGACCAAGTCCACCAGGGTTGGAAAGCTGGTCCAAACAAGTGGCTCCGAGGTGAGGACCTGATCCTAGGTTCATCTTACAACCACGGTAGCCATTCTCGTCCTTACCCTTCTTCTTCTGCAGACAACACTAGGCGCAAAGCCTACCTCCACGAAGAAGGTGGTGCTTCTGAAGTGGCAGAAGACTAGGTAAGTGCGACCCCATTTTATGATGATTATGTATAATGCTGTATGATTCCTCAATCGGGTGACGCTTTTTGGGTGCAGTCCTTCTCCCACCGCCTCAGGTCAGAGCATCGGTGCTCGTGAAGAGGTGCGCTCCAAATCTCCAGTGCCCACTGCCACCGTCGTTCCTCCACTTCCTCCATTGTTTGGTCCTCTTGTCATCCCGGGTTCCTCCTCGGCAACCGACAAGCTGTTACAAGTTTCCCAGTTGTTGGAGACAAATGCCTGGGACTTCATTGTAGAAGTCGGACGGCTTATAAAGGCTGCCTCTTCCTCCAACGACCATATCACGACTCTCGAAGCTCAGCTGAGAGAGACACAATTAGACAATGCCAAGCTGCGGGAGCTAGTGGCCGGGAACGAGCAGCAGCGCCGAGGACTTGTGCACGCCTTGGCCGAGTCCAAGGATAACTTGGGCTCCCTCTGTTAAGCTCTGCACGACAACTACGGGCGCCTCGACGTCGTCGCCAAAGGTTTGGGGAAGGACATTCCGCACTCCCAATTCCCCGATGAGACAGCAGTCTTGATGTCTTTGGGGTCGCTCATCACCAAGCTGGAGAAGGAGCATGCCGAGCAGGTGGCTGATGGAGTGCATTTCAGCCTCAAGTCTGGGGCATGTCATGTCCTCGCGTGCCTCAAGATCACCCACCCCAAGATCAACCTTGAGGAGATGATGACCAAGGGGAAGCTGACGAACAGCGCGAGGACACCATGTTCCAGCTAGAAGGAATTGGGGACTCTGTGGTCCCCTTTTTTGAAGAGTAATACTCTATTTGTATTTTGTTATAACCCAAGCAAGTATTAGGTTTGGCATCCGAGGACACTTCCCTTCAGTTTTATCCTACTCAAGGCTTTTGTTCCTGCTGCTTTTGTGTGTCATAGATTTCTTGAAGTCGCGAGCGAGAACGTCCGACAGGGCGGACACTCGTCAGATTTGGTTGTCGAATACAGTACATCCTAGGCCTCATCGACACCAAGCAATGATGGTCGCGCCCTAATCACCATTACTTCCAATGACGCTTTGATCTCTTAGGGAAACCAAGTGCTGCTCCGCGAGCAATGCCAAAGTAAGATAGCTGTAACATTATAGCATACTGCCTTTGTATTCAGACCAAAGATTGCTAATGATATCATCCTTTCTAGACCTTGAGGGCTCCCTTGCAGATATGGAAAGGCGGGCCGAGTACTGGAGGACGATGTTCGAAATGGAAGAGCTGGCGAGGGCTGCCGACAACGCTAAAAATGTACAAAATTTCTAAAAGGCAGGGAGATATGGATCTCAACGCACCTAGAGAACTGCTGCTATGCTTTACAGCGGCTGTGCCAAGAGTTAGACAAAACATTAGTAGACACTGAGGTTTCACTATTTTTTGTAAAATATTATGGTAAGTCATATTTGCAGTAGTAAAAGAGTACTTCTTATATGGGCCGATGTTGGCAATGTTAAGTTGGGTACCCTTCCTATCCCCCAGCTAGTTTTATGAAAAATATAATATTTCCAAAAAAGTAGCTTAAATTTTCATACTAGACCATGTTGAAGCGGCGAATTTCTAGCCCCTAGCTGTGGAGTTGGGAAAAATTCCTGAGTACACAGCTAGTTAATACGTTATAGTGGGTGCTCTGACATGACCAAATTTGATATGACTGTTTAACCATTAGCATCCGACTAGCCCAATTGTGCTAGGCGTCCCCAGTCAAGGTGCTGAGACCCGGTGACTAGTTAGACTTAATGTAATAGGTCGATAGGAAATGACTTTGATTTGCGGTGTTATGAAAGAAAAGCGGTCAATTGGACAAAATACTATGCTATATAGGACAAAATATATATGTATTTATGAATATGAATTGGTCTAAACCAACTTACAAACTAGATATTGGTCTTATACATAGAATTTCCGTAGCTATTCGATGTTCCAAGAGTTGGATAACTCGCGGCCTTTGTCGTCAGTGATTTGATACGCTCCTGGCCATAAGACTTGAAGCACTGTGTACGGCCCTTACCACTTTGGTGAGAGCTTATTATAGCTTGCCTGGTTTTGGACTCGTCGGAGGACGTAATCGCCGATGTCAAGTGTATGTTCACGAACACGCTTCTCGTGATAGTGACATAAGGCTTGCTAGTATCCGACTGCTCGGATGGCCACTCGTTCTCAGTGTTCTTCTAGCAGGTTGACGTCGTTTGTTTGCCTATTATCTTGGTCCTCGTCTGAGTACTCCTAAACTCGTGTTGATCGGTAGCGTAGCTCGGTGGGGAGCATAACCTCAGATCCATACACAAGGAAAAACGTGGTCTCTTTGGTTCGTGTAGTTAGAGTGATACAGACAGCCCATAGAACAGAGAGGAGTTCCTCAACCCATCGTGAGTCGTAGGCTATGAACCTATCGTATACACCTGTTTTGATCGCCTGGAGCATGATCCTATTGGCTCACTTGATGTGTCTATTGCCCTTAGGATGGGACACTAATACGAAGCAGATTTTGACCCTGTATTCCAAGCAGTAGTCCTGGAAGGCGACGCTCGTGAATTTGGAGCCATTGTTTGTCAATATCCAGTTTGGGAGCCCATATCGATAAAATATCCCCTTGATAAACTTAATTGTGTGCTCGGCTCTGATTTCTTTTGTTGACTCCTCTTCAATCCATTTAGTGAATTTGTCGATAGCCACAAACAAGAATTTGTAACCACCTCGTCCTCTTGGAAAAGTTCCGAGGATGTCAAGCCCCCAACATGAGAATGACCAGGACAAAAGGGATGGTTTGAAGGGCTTGGGCTGGTAACTTGGAGTGTTTGCTGTGGAACTAACAAGCTTCACATCGCTGTACCATATTAGAAGCATCTTGGAGAGCCGATGGCTTGTAGAAACCTTACCGGAAGGTTTTGCCGACCAACGTTCTCCCATAGGAGAGTTTTTCTGCTTCCGTGTTGTTGTCCGGCAACTTGTTGGCGTTGAAGAATTCGAGTAGTAGTTTGCGCCAATCGGTGGTAGTAGTAGCCCCCAAGCCAGCGTTGGTGCCGCTGTCTATTTCGTCATTCGATGAACTCTTGACTGAGGGTTTGGCTAGCACTTGCAGGAATGTGCCGGGTTCAATTGGTTCTCTTTTGGAAGCTCAGCAAGCGAGGTTGTTGGTGTCAGAATTTCTTTGCGATAGACATGGCGCACATTGAATCCGTCGAATCTTCACTCCAACTATCTTACTTCGACGAGATACTTGGACAACTCGGTGTTAAAGCATTTATAATCCTTATGCACTTGGTTAGCAACTATTTATGAGTCCCCTTTCACAACTAGTCATTTGACTCCATGTGACATGGCAGCTCTTAATCCGGCGAGGAGTCTTTCGTACTCGATGGTTTTGTTGGTTGCCCAAAAATTGAGTTGGACGGCATGTCAGAACTAATCTCCGGTTGGAGAGGTTAGGATGAATCCAGCTCCCACTCCTTGGCTATTAAATGCTCCATCGAAGGCCATTGTCCATCACTCGTTTTCTGTTTGGTCGATTTTGCCATCCTTAGGAGCATTATAGTCGGTGACGAAGGCTGCGAGTACTTGGGACATGTTGGTTGTTTGTGGGATGAAGTGGACATCGAATTGGCTGAGCTTGATGACCCATTTGGTAATACATCCTGTGACTTCTTTGTTGTGAATAACTTCACCAAGGGGGTATGAGGAGACGACTCTGACCTTGTGGGCCTAGAAGTTGTGGGGCAGCTTTCGGGATGTCATGGCCACAGCGTAGAGTAGCTTCTTGATCTAAAGGTATCTGGTCTTGGCGTCATGCAGCACTTCATTGATGTAGTAGATTGTGCGTTGTACTTTCTCGCATTCGACAACAATGATGGTGCTTACGGAGTATGGTGTTGTGGCAACGTAGAGGAAGAGTTCCTCCTGTGGTTGTGGGGCGACGAAAACAGGTGGATTGTCGAGGTATCGCTTAAGTGCACGAATTGCCTCTTCGGCCTCCGATGTCCACTCCAACATATCTTGTTTCTTCAGAAGGCTGAAGAAAGGAAGTCCTCGTTCTCCCATCCTGACAACAAATCGACTAAGGGATGCCATACATCCAGTAAACTTCTGGACTTCTTTAAGTGTTATCGGTGACTTCATGTTCTCGATGACCTTGATTTTGTCCGGATTAGCTTCTATACCTCGTTTGGAGACGAGAAATCCGAACAGTTTGCCCAATGGTACTCCAAACGTGCATTTCTCCAAGTTCAGCTTGAGCCGATGTCGTTGGAGATTCTTGAACATTTCTCGTAGGTCATCAATGAGGCGATCTCGCATCTTTGTTTTGACTACAACATCATCGACATAGGCCTCAACATTGTTGCTGAGTTGAGATTGAAAAGCCCTTGAATCTCGTGCTGGTACATGGACCTAGTGTCAACCAGACCTCAACGTAACAGAATACACCGAAGGACGTGATGAAGGCTATTTCTCCTTATCTTCCTTGGCCATACTAATTTGAAGGTACCCAAAATATGCATCGAGAAAGCTCAACAATTCACATCCGACCGTAGAATCTATCAGTTAGTCGATGCGTGGAAGGATAAAGTAGTCTTTTGGGCACGCCTTGTTGAGATCGATGAAGTCTACGCACATCCTCCACTTGCTGTTGGCTTTGCGCACCATGACTGGATTTGCGAGCCACTCTGGATGAAGGACTTCTCTGATGAAACTGGCTTTGCGGTCTGGAGCAAAGCGACGTAATTTTTGTTTGACAGGCTTTGCGTCTGACCGAACCATCAATTTGTGCTTAATCACCTCCCTAGGGACCCTAGGCATGTTGGACGGTTGCCAAGCAAACATGTCTGCATTGTCGTGGAGGAAGGTAATGAGCTTGAGTTCCTATTTAGTATCGAGCTTGGCCCCGATCTTGATCGTCTTGTTGGGGGTACTACTGGACAGCGGGATTATCTTTATGGCGTCATCTGGTTTGGGTGCCACATTGGGTTTTAGAGGAGGTTCAGTTGCGGCAGGTGTGGTGGGAGTTTGCTCGATCATGTCGAGGCTCGTCTTATTGCACTGCATGGCCATCTTTGCATTCCCCAGGATCATGATTATTCGTTGGGTCCTAGTATCTTGATCAGCTGATAGGTGTAATGTGAAGCCACCATGAACTTGGAAAGTGTTGTTCTTCCGAGGATGGTGTTGTAGGCGGTGTTGAACTCTACTACATCGAACGTGATCCGCTTTGTTTAGAAGTTGTTAGCTCTGACGCATCGTAATTGATGGTTGATGTATTACTTGTGCTTGGATCATCAGCAACGCAACCTTTCCTGAAGGCCTTGACAATGATTCTGGGGTAATGCCATGGAAGGGCTGCTCTGAAGGGATAAGCTTGCTTCTCGGATCCCGATTGCATCGAGCGTACTGGCGAATATGAGGTTGATGGAGCTGCCACCGTCAATGAGAACTCGAGTGGCTTTGATGTTCCGGATAGTAGGTTCGACTACTATTGGATATCGTCCAGGGGTTGTCGTCAGAGTCGGGTGGTCGGTGTTAGAGAATTTGATCTTTTGATCTGACCACTTCATTCTAGACACTAATCACTAGGTTGTTGAGCACACCTCGCATTCTACCTTCTTGTTTTTTTTTTGAAGAATCAGAGGTCGAGTCATCGAAGATGTGTGCCACATGCTGGTCAAAGTCGGGGAAACCTGGTTTGTCGTCAGACGGAGGGTCGTGATTGCCCTTCTCTACCATATGAACCCTCTTTCCCTTGTCTTGGGCTATCTTTCCCTTGAGCGTTGGTCTTATGCACTAGACACCATTGTCGTGCTGGGCCGTTGTCTTCAGGAGAAGGTCGTTTGGGAGCATTTTTATCTTGTTCTATGACAAAAACCTCCGACTGTGCCTTTCTCTTTCCTCCTTTCTTCCCACTAGATTTCTGACTTGGTTCCAGGTTGTCTTTTTTAACTGGTTGTTTCTCTTCCACCGACTTCCCCTTCCTGTCATTCTTTTGGATGGTTTCATCTATGTGAGCACACCTATCAATGATCTCAAATAGCTTTATGCGGATGTCACCCACCTTGTTGCCAGCTCTTGAATCGTATAGCGATCTCAGACGCCTGACTTGAAGGCCTGTATTACAGACACGTCAGTGATCTCAGGGAAGGTGAACTAGTCATGACCAAGCAGATCCATTCAACGCTGCTGACAAGTAATTTACAAGTGCGTTGTCGTGTGCGTCAATGGTGTATAGAACAGTAGAGTATACATGTAAGAACTCTTCTGGATTTGTGCTCCTATCGTACTTCTCTACTGCTGTGGGATGGAATTTTGGGGGCCAGTTCACTTTTCGAAGGGAAGGCTTAAAGGCTCTATATCCACCTCCGGGAAGAAAGGGTGGTTGGTGACCACGGCGGCCATGCGAACCGCCCAGAGATGATGACGAAGAGGATAATGAGGGATCATGGTAGTCGGGGGTGCGGTCACATGGTCGGTGATCGTGACTTTGGCCATGCCTTGGAGGTGGGGATTGGGAGCCCTCTTGGTCATCACGGTGACGTGAAGCTCACTCGTTGTCACCTCGATGTACTAGGTTATCCTGGCGATAACGACCTTGGTTGCGATCGTGATTGTTGTCTCAATCAATCATGGGGTTGTCGGCATTCGTCATCGTGTTGATCTTGTCATTCTTGCTTTCGGCCATTTAGCTAGTTATGGAGATCGTGAGTGCCTTGTCGGGGGGGGGGGCGCTCGTTGGGCTCGCTGTTGTGGCGATGCATTGTCGGGAATATGAGGTTCACCGTTTTGAGGGCCATTGGCGGTGCCAACGTTCTCAACAACCTCGTCATCCTGAGGGGGAACGTCAGGAGGTGGTGGTCCTGCCATTGCGATGAATGCAGAGTTGAGGTTTGTGATAATGGACTCCATTCGCTTTAACCACGCATCCGCTTCCGGGTGGGTTACCAGATCAAAAGGAGGTTGTCTAAGCAGATTGTTGAAGGTGGTGAAGTGTTCGGCGGGAGTACTGTTGACGGTCGTTAATTGCAAACATAAACTGTCAACTCCTGCATGGTTAATAAAGGATTTAGTATCAAAACTTAGTGTTAGGAGTTTTATACTAACCATTTCCACTAGGTTTGGTATATATATGTACGCAGGTCAATTAAGGAGAATACACCCGGCATGCAACCAAAATGAACCTCCGACCAATCGCGTGTGAGTTCAAGGATTGGAAGGCCCACATGACAGTCTAAACCAACTTAAAGTGGGGCCCAACCGTCCTTAACCGTCATAGGGGCCCACCTGTCAGTCACAGAGCAAAGTTGGTAGCCATAGGCGGTGGGAGTGGTTTGGCCTCCTTGGCGCCCCCGGCTCCCTCCTTCAACGTGGCAGCTCCCTATTGGATGGCAAAGGCGGTTATGGGTGCATTGACCTCCCTAACCGCCATTACAACCGCCATACTCACACTTTAAATGGAGGAGGCCATCAGACACTTTGATTGGCACCAACACCAAGAGTAGAGTACAACTCACTCATATTTTATACTTTACTATGGTAGTTTGATTAGGGAGTGAGGGGAAGCTCCGGAAGGAGTGCCCCGAAATATCAGAGTTTTCTCTGAGAATTTTACGGAGGAAAGACGGGTTGTCGGAGTTCTTCCAACGGAGTTCTGGAGAGAAGCCGGGATTGTCAGACTTCTTCTCTCGCTTGTACTTAGACAGATGCTTCCTTTTATAAAGTAAGTATTTGAGTTTCTTTATGTTATTTAATTAATTTCTTTAAGTGAGATATATCCTGATCGGTGCGGGTTCGTCGCTTAGTGCACAACTAAGTGCTCTAGTACTAGGACTCTGGATAAAGAAGGAAGTTCTTGCGCAAGGCTAGAGTAGTAATTAATAACTTAGACGTGGTGTCTAGGTTAGAAATTAACTTTGTTTGTTGTGTGCTCCACGGAAAGAGAGGTAGGTGACAGGTGCTGACAACCCTGTCCGTCCATTGTATTCCTCCACGTTCAGGTATATTATAGAGCTCAAGGCCAGACTCAGCCTAGCAGGCCCTAGGGGAGGGCTGGTGTCCGAAGCATGCGATATAGTTTTACCTTTAACTTAACTTAATTAATTAAAAGACATAGGAACCCTCTCTAACTAAGTATAGATTGTTGTATCCTTGGATTAAATTCTAGTTAGTAGATATACACACACGTGCCTCGTGTTTGATACCTTTTGGTCACCCTAAGGGGAAATGCTCTAAGGTATCCATGCACTTGCGGATTTATCTGTGAACGTAAGAAATACCAACAAACATTTCTGGTGCCACTGCCGGGGAACAGTTGTTGTATTAGCTACGAGCTTGGTTCACCCTTGTATCCTCTCTTTTCTTTCCTTCTATTCATTCCTTTCTCTTCTTACCTATCATGGAGTAGCCTTCTATTGAAAACCTCTCTGCTTCAAGGGCCGAGTTCTTTGAGCCACCACCATCTTCAAAACCTATCTGGTCATCTGGCTATGAACTCAGCCCTAACTTTATAGCCATGGTTCAGGGACTGACCTTCTCGGGTAGCGCAAGTGAAAATCCCTATATTCATCTACGTGAATTTGAGCAATTGTGCTCATGCTTGTTAATTACTGGCATGGCACAAGATACCTTGTAGTGGAAGTTGGTTCCCTTTTCTCTTACGGAAGAGGCAAAACAATGGTACACCCTTACACGGTGAGCAAACTATATGGTGAATGGGAGGAATTGAAAAGTAGGTTCTGTCTTGCTTTCTTCCCGTTAACCCGTGTAGCTTCTCTCTTTAGGGAGGTTCTCAATTTTCAGCAGCATGAGAAGGAGTCCATTGGTGTAGCCTGGGCATGATTTTCCTTGTTAACTCAAGCCGGCCTAGATTTGTCTTTACCCAACCACATATTGTTACAACACTTCTGTTTGGGTTTAGATAAGGAGTCTGCCATGTATGTTGATGCTTCCGTCGGAGGTTCATTCGCACATAAGACAACGGTGGAATGTAGAGAACTCTTGGATCGTATCCTGTAGAATACATCTTTTGTTTGTTGCGAAACCGTCCAAGAGATCAAGTATAAACATGAGGAATCATCAGTCATTGAATCGGAGCTTTCTACCTCCACATCCCATGATTCAACTGTTGAATCCTCTTTCGAACCATGGGAAACGAAGGAAGAGAAATTCAGCCTTTGGAATTCCCATTATAGTTTGAGGGTGATCTTTTTGAAGATTATGGAAACACCTCAAACTATTTTGCGCAAAAGAGATCACCGGTCCCACGTAGTTGGAATGAGCCTCTCGAGGAAAATTTCTTCAAAGAGATGGTTCATGAACTGACTACTATCATGAGCGAAGAGTGGCTACAGGAGGTGAAGCTTTCATCTGAGGCAATTCAGATTAGCTCCCCATCCTTAACCATTCCTTGTCTCGTGCGAGAGGCCATCGTGAAAACTCTTTATAATCCCACTATCAGAGCCAACGTTATGTCTGCATCCTTTGCACTTGTGTGCTTAGGGGATGAGCCATTGGTCCCAACAGATAAGACCTTTCAGGATCCATTCGGTCCAATTATTGAAGGGTATGGGGTTATCCACAGAGTGCCAATCTGGCACAACGATGTTGAGATCGTCCTTGATTTTCACGTGTTCGAAGTCTACGACTTCGACATCCTTATAAGCCATCATATAGAAAAGTTTTTCTTTGATGTGCCCAGAACCGGCGTTCTCAACATCAAGCTTGGGAAATTGGCTTTTTCCGTCTTGATGTCACGATCAAAAAATTCTTTGACGGAACCCGTTGTCGAGTCTGAGTCAATTGAGGAAGTGCTGGTTGTCTCTCCTTTTGAGTCCCCTAAATCCCTCCTCGAAGATGATGCCACTGCATTTGTCGAGGAAGAGAACAATCTTGCAGAGGTGATCGAGTTACCCAAAATCGATCTGCCTTCACAACCTCCAATTGAGCTCAAACCTCTTCCTTCAGGCCTTCACTATGCTTTTCTACATGGTAATATCAAGTCGCCCATTATCATAAGTGATAAACTGACTGATGACGAATCTACCCAACTCATTTTCATGCTAGAAAAACATCGTTCTATTCTTGGCTACTCACTTCAAGATCTCAATGGGATTAGTCCGGCTCTCTACACACATCTCATCCCTTTAGATCCTTCTTGCACGCCCTATCAGGAGCCGCAACGGAAGCTAAACAATGAGATGAGAGAAGTCGTGAAAAAAGAGGTCTTGAAACTCCTACATGCCGGGATCATCTATCCTGTGCCATATAGTGAGTGGATCAGCCCAGTTCAGGTTGTGCCTAAGAAAGTAGGTATGACAGTTGTTGAAAACTCAAAGAACGAGTTAATCCCACAACGAACTGTCACGGGATGGAGGATGTGCATTGATTATAGAAAGCTCAACAAGGCTACTAAGAAGGATCATTTCCCGCTACCCTTCATTGATGAGATGTAGAGCAGCTGGCAAACCACTCCTTCTGTTTTCTTGATGGCTATTCTGTCTATCATCAAATTCCTATCCATCCCGATGATCAAAGCAAGACAACATCCATGTGCCCATATGGAACGTATGCTTACTAGTGAATGTCATTCGGGTTGTGTAACACACCCGCATCATTCCAACGGTGCATGATGTCTATTTTCTCTGACATGATCGAGCAAATCATGAAAGTTTTCATGGACAACTTGTCTGTCTATGGAAAAACTCTTGATCATTGCTGGAAGAATTTAGACCAAGTCTTGCAATGATGTCATAAAAAGGACTTGGTACTTAATTGGGAAAACTGTCACTTCATGGTTCGTGAAGGAATAGTACTAGGACATCGTGTCTCCAAAAGGGGAGTTGAGGTCGACAAGGCAAAAATAGAGGTAATCCAGCAGCTTCCATGTCACGCCCGGAAATTCACTAGTAATTTCCGAACTAATTTGTGCATACAATCCTCGTCCAGGAATCAGCCGAGGTACACAAATCGACAATTTAATATACAGAATCATCAAAATAATAACGTTACATGCTTACAAAAGTAAAGAAAACTGCAGCGGACAAACGATCTAGCGATGGCTTCAACTCCACTCTCACAGGCAGCTCAACTGGGGTATAAGCCAATCGTCTTCTCCTTCTAGATCCTTTTTCTCCAACTGAGGTTTGATGATTATTGCAAGGTGAGTACATGGAATACTCAACAAGCCACACAGCAAGTATGCAAATGCACAGGGATACAAAGGATGGCAATAATAGGGTTCATTTGCAAAGGCAGCATTTAGCAAATATCTGAGAATTATAAAACAGTTGAGTTACTAAATATCAATATTAACCAATCACTGCACAACACACCAATGCTGCACAGGCCCAACCAAACTTGAACAACCATTCCCGGTCGTACAAATCAAACCTCCAAACCGGAATTAACCATTCCATACCAGGAGTTAAGCCAATTATCACCATATATCACATTATTATTATTATTAATGAACAAGTGGGACTAATCACGAAAAACATTGTTAGGCTCGCCCATAACCGCGTGCACGGCTATTCGAATAGTTTTACTCTGGCCAGAGATGTACAAATTTACCCACAAGACACAGCCCCACAACATGTTGCCATGCCCTCAGTACCACCACGGTACCTCGATAAGGAGCTGTGACAGTACCCCTCGCATAACACAATTCAAAATAGTGCACCGTTCCCGGATCATAGTCACCCCCTTTAACCAAGGTATGGACTCCCCAGCGACCCCCATGGACTTATCGCCACTTCACAGTCTGGTGCCCCACAATGAACCATACTATACAAAAGATAAAGCCGTTGCCCACGCTGGCTTGTGGTTAGTACGGTTAATGCTTCACAACAGTAGCTCGCGAACCGGTCCTTAATTGTCATGAGCACAACTATCCAAACCTCAAACCATGTGCTCACAACCCACCATTAATCAGGTTTGAGTTGGCAAATTAATTAACCAATCACGATTGACCATCGTGAGCTACCATTAAATATCCATCATTAAGTATTAGTGAAACATTAGTTATCCCAATAGTGTGCTAATGTTTCTAAGCATGACTAAACAATTATCCTGCTATCTAGTTAAACCAATATATAACGTCCAACTAGTCAAATTTATAACCCAAGGTATCAAGGAATAGGATAATCAATGCAAATTGGCCATAACAAAGGAATAGGTTCACGCCACCCAATGACATTCAAAAATAAATGCACATTTGAAATAAATAGAGAATTTAAATATAGGATCAACATGCTCAAAGGATTGTGTTTGGGATCTGTGTGACTTGCCTTGCAAACAAGCGTCTTTAACTCGTCTTCAGAAACTTTTCCAACGAACAAACGATCCTTCGAACCGACTGAAAACTAAACCTAGAACGCAAAACAAGGAAAACACTAATAAAAACCAAATAAACAGTACAAATAAAAAAACATACATGGGTTGAGCTTAAATTTAGATGAATTTAGAGACTTGAACGACCTCATTCTGAGTTCATATGAATTAGTTATGATTTTTACAAGATTTACTCCAATTAAAGATTAATTAAAAAGATTAAATAGATTTATGACACAATTTATATTTATTATTATTATTAAATAGACCTTGATTTTAGATAAATTTAGCAACTGAAACCACATTAATCCGAGTTACGATGAATTAATTATGAATTAATGAAGTTTACCGATTTAATCGCTGACATCAGCGATGACATCATCGCCGGCGGAGAGAGAAAAAGCTTGCGGCGAGGAGGTTTTCGGCGACGGCAGAGAGAGGGAGGGGTGGCGGCCGAAAGAGGAGAGGGAGAGGGTTCTATTTATAGCCATGGGAAGGAGAGATCGAGCTTGAAACGCAAGGAATCGCGCCGGGAAAACCTAGGGTTTGGTGGAGAGATAAACTCGAAAACGAATCCAAATTAACACCGAATTCAAAAGGGATAAAATCGGATTTTTGGGGGAAGAGATAGAAGAAGATAAGGGAAACAAATCCCCTCAACTAATTTTGGAAAAGATCGAGAGGGAAGGCCGGATTTGGAGTAGAAAACGGCGCCGGGTCGGGCTCTGTTCGGCCGGCTGGAGGTTGAAGACACACTGTAGCGAGGAGGAGGCAAAGTGGACTTTTGCTGTGACTTATTTTCCTTAGCCCGATTGAAGGAGGAGGCAAAGTGAACTCTTTCTTACTCTCTATTGGGCCGGCTAACAGACTTGCGCCAAGGGAGGGAGAGGGGCTGCTGGCTCAGGTTGGGCTCGGGCTGGGAATCGGCCCAAAAACAAGAGAGGGATTTTAATTAACTTTTGATTTAAATAATTGCTCAAATGATCTTTTTATTATTAAAAATACTTCCAATGCTCAAATAATTCCAAGAAAAAGCCTGAAAATACTTGAACACATAAAGTATTTAATAAAATTATAATCAGATCCCTTAATGATTAATTTATTTTTTTAATATTTACTGAAATGTTATTTGTATTATTAAAATTAGTATTTGAGCTCCGAAAAATCCAAGAAAATTCCAGAGAGTATAATTAACCATGAAGAATTTAATAAAAAATAAATTCAGCCATGTTTAATTATGAAATTTTATGTGCCACATCAACTTCACTTGTAAATTAATAAACATTTAATATAAATTCTAGAAATAATTTATTAAATAATTTATAAATCCCTGAAATGAAAATCAGGGTGTGACATTCCATCTCGTACCAATGTTAAAGGGCTCCGTAGTTTCCTGGGTCATGCGGGGTTCTATCGTCGGTTTATTAAAGATTTTCTTTAGTAGCTAGACCCCTCACTAGCCTGCTAGCTAAGGATGCTCCCTTTAACTTTGATGATGAGTGTCTAACATCTTTTAATTACCTAAAAGGAGCACTCATTTTAGCAGCAATCATTCAACCTCCTGTTTAGTCGCTTCCGTTTGAAATCATGTCGATGCTAGTGATTATGCTGTAGGGGCCGTTCTCGGTCAAACTAGAGATAAGAAACACCATGCTATTGCATGTGCTAGTAAAACATTGACAGGAGTTCAGCTTAACTATGCCACAACTGAAAAGGAGCTTCTAGCCATGGTTTTTGCAATTGACAAATTTAGATCTTACTTAGCTGGAACCAAGGTAATAGTATATACTGATCATGCTGCATTAAAATACCTACTCAGTAAGAAAGATGCAAAACCTTGTTTAATAAGGTGGGTTCTTCTACTCCAAGAATTTGATCTTGAAATTAAAGAAAAAAAGGAGTAGAAAATTCTGTAGCAGATCATTTGTCGTGTATGCAAATCACTAACATGCTGGAGCTACCAATAAATGATTTTCTATGAGACGACATGGTACTAAAGGTGACAGACTCGAACCCATGGTATGCGAACATTGTCAACTCCATGGTTGCTAATATGACCATAGCTACTACTGATACAATCATTGCTCACATCATAGCCCAACCGAAAGATGTCAAGATTGAGCTGTCCACGTTCTGGAATCCAACTCGGCCACCCACTACACTGTTGACTTCAAATGGTCCCCCAATATGCATGCAAGCTCAATTTTGGGCCCATGAGTACTTGATGTAAAACACTTGGAGTCCTCTTTCCAACGGATCTAGCCTGACCTCCAAATTCCTTCTCAGTCATCTGTAATTACAAAAACAAGCTGTTGCATCACCTGTAATGGACCTATGGGCTTGTAACTTCATCTGGGACCCTGGCCCAACTGGGACCCATGTGGGGTGCGTCCCAACCTAGTGGAGCACGACCTAGGAACCCCCTTGGTCGTTCTCCCACCCCTTGAAATAGCTAGGTACCCCTTCAGGGTTTCTCGGGTTTTGTTAGATTAAAGTTTTAGCCATTGCTTCTTTACCTTGCAGTTACGTGTGTCGGCTAGACCACCTAATTACTTGTCTTCGGAACCCCTCCTTATCATGAGCTTTAATTCCTATTTGCAATTTAGATTTGCTTTTGTCTTGTTCTTACTTGTTTCTTCGATTTGCTTGCAGGAATAAGGTTGATTTGCACCGGCAAGATCAACAACCCACGGAGAGGTGTATCGATTGCTAAGGCGCAACAGAACAACGTCTTGTACGGTTGTAGTCGGATCGTCAATGTTTCTCTCAAATCGTACTTATCATCAACTCACCGAAAGATCAGGACAACCAGATCCCTGAGTGTATCGAGTGGAGCTCATGGTTTATCAAGTGATATCAGAGCAGCTCAGGGTTTATTAAGTGGTATCGGAGCTTTCATTGCTCGATGAGTTTTTATCTACCTACAAGCAGAAAATAGCCATACAAAAAAAAAGATTGTATCCGTTACCTAGCCATCTTTGTGCCACTGCATTGTTCTTTTCAGTTTTTGCATTGTTGAGTTTTGTGTTGCATCGTCGCGTCGTGTTGCTGCTCTTAGCGTCTAGTCCGTTTAGAGTTTTGAGTTTTGGTCACGTTTAGTACCACTGTCGTCGCCGCCGCCGTGTCTTTGTTGTTATCGGGACCTATGAAAACAGAATCGTATCGCCGCTAGGGTTTCGTTTTTCTCGTTTCAGGCATTTTCTATCGGTTGGTTTTGGAGTTACGTCTAGGGTTTCTGTCGTGTGGTTGTGCCCTATCCCGTGTCCGTGCTGTTGCTATGAGAAAGATGAAAAGAGGAGATTAGATTAGATTAGATTGGTTTTTGTTTGTAAGAAAAAAATTTTGGTATCGGATTCGAGTTCTGTTTGCAAAAACGGAATCCATACAAGGAGAGCATTTCATTTTTGTATAGATCAAATTTTAGGGTTTGGACTTTTACATTTGAGTCCCTGTAATTTTCATGTTTACATTTCAGTCCTTGTAATCTTGCATTCAGGTCCTTGAGTCATTTTTGCTGAAAAATCAAAAAAAGACAAAAAGGCAGAAAGGTGCTAAAAAATAGAAAAGCCACACAAAAAAAGAAAGAAAAGAAAAAAAAAAGAGAAAGAAAAGAGAAAATCAGCTATTATTTTTTATTTTGCTTTTGTTTATCAGAGTTGTGCTTGAGTTGTTTATAGTGCTATCTTGTGGTATCGTTTGTGTCTAGGCTCGTGTCTCTCGTACGTTCTAGCCTAGGACCAGCACGGTATTGACTTTGAATAGTTATTCAACTTTGCATTCTCTGATTTGAGCATTTGCTATTCCTTTGCTATATATTTAAGCCTACCCAGAGCTCTACAGATTTGATTGTAGCCGTACAACAAGTGTTTGCCAAAGCATCGATACATCCAACCTCCATTGGGTCTAGGTTGAGTCACTGTGGTCACCATTCCGCTTGCATTGGTAAGAACTTGTAAGAGCTTGGTTAATGTCACACCCCGATTTTCGATCGGGATTAAAAATTACCTAATAATACATTTTCCAGAAATTTGATAAAAATTTTAAGCAATTAAACAAGTGAAATTAGCAAGGAAATTAAAATTCTCCTTTACAAATCATGGCCAGAAATATTTTTGTAATATTCTCTGTGCCTTAAAGTACTCTCCAAAATTTTTCGTGAATTTTTGGAGCTAAAGAAATAATTTTAAAGTCACAAAGTTCATTTAACTGATTAAATTAAAGGAAAAACAAATTAAAAGGGGCTCTTTTGTTTTGGGCCGTTTTCGGCCCAAAACCCTGCCCCTCTTTCGCGGCCCACGCTGTCGCCCCCCCTCTCTCCCTCCCGCGCGGCCCACGGGCCCCGTCCCCTCCTCTCCACTCTCCTTCGGCCCAAGGCCACGCCCGCGCCGCCCACGCCTCCTCCCCTTCCCGGGCCGGCCCGTGGCCGTGGCCCAAAGGCCGCCCGGAAGTCCGCCGCGCCTCCCCCGCGTCGCCCGGTCGCCGACGGGTGGGGCCCGCGGCCGAGCCGTCCCCGACTCGGCCGGCCGCCGCCGCGCCCGCTCCGCCGTTTTTCCCGCCGGGATTCCCGCCGCGCCGCCTTTTTATTCCCCCCCCCGAGGCCCCTCCTCGTTTTTCCCACCGCCGCCGCCCCCAAACCCTAACCCTAGCGCCATCGCCGCCGTCGTTTTCGTCGCGCCGGTGAGCTCCGCCGCCTCCTTCGTCACCGCCGGTGAGCACCCGCCGCCACCCTCCTTTCCCCTCTCCCGCTCGCCGCCGTGCGCTGCGCGCTTCGCCGCCGTCCGCACGCACCCGCCGCCGCTCCGGCCGCGGCCGCGCCGCTGCTCTCCGCGTCGCCGCCGCCGTGCCCTCACCGGGTTGGCTAGGGTTTCGGCCGAACCCTAGCCGTCCGCTCGGGCCGTAGAGGCCGCTCCGTTCGGCCCACCGCTCCCTCCGGCCCAGCGGCCGTTGGGCCGATTGGCCCATCTCCCCGCAAAAGCCTATTTTGCGTCGCCCTTTTCTCAGGCCGGCCCATCACCCTTTTCGGCCGATTGGCCCACCTCCTCGCGAAAAGTCCAATCTTGGTCCCTCGTCTTTTTGGGCCGTCAGCCCGTTAGTCCTCTCTCCCAAAGTCCATCGCACGACCCTCCCAGCCCTTTCTCCTTTATTGGGCCGCCGGCCTATTATCCTTTATCCACACAAAAGTCTACTTTTTGTCCCTCGGCCCTTTTAACTTTTTCCGAGGAAGCCCAGTTCATCTCCTCAAGTCCAGTTTACCTCCCTCAGCCTAATTTTCCCCTTTCCCCTGCAAAGTCCATTTCACCTCCTTTTTCTCTCCTGTTCGCCGACACTTGTGTCGCCGACACGTGGGCACCCTTTGTTTACTCCGGTCCACACCCAGACCGCGTGGCCACCCGCGGCTTCGCCACGTTGGCGTCCACGTCGGCGTTACCTTCTCCCTTCCATCCGCAGTGGCCGCCACGTCGGTGCCACGTGGTGCTTTTCCACCGTGGACTGTCCGCCCTTGACCCGTTGACACTTGGCACTCGCCGTTCCGGCGCCGTTTCCCTTTGATGATGTCAGCGTAGTCCTTTTCTTTGCAAAATTAATTAATAATTGCGCAATAAATCATTTTAATTTCCTGAAAATCATTTAAATGGCTCAAAATTTCTAAAATTCATATCTAATTCATACGAACTCCAAATTGAGCCATTCAACTTGCAAAATTCATCTAAAATTGATCTCTACATGTTTGTTTACTTTTTATGTACTGTTTACTTGGTTTTTATTAGAGTTTTTCCTCGTTTTGCGTGCCAGCGTGTAGATTCCGCCGTTTCGGAAGTTAGCGTTCGCGAGGAAAAGAGTTCGGAAGATTGTTTGAAGAAGCAAGGCAAGTCACATTTCCCTTGAGCATGTTGTACCTATTTTGTGAAATGTTTTACGTTTGCAAATAAAGTGCATGTTTTGCTAATTACATGGGAATAGGGTATACCTATCCGTTCGCTTGTGCCATGTTTACTTGTTAACCGTCCTTTGTTAACCTTGGGTGATAATTTGACTAGCGTGAGTCACTTATGTTGACTTTGCTAGAACTATATCTGCTTAGCCATGCTTAATTACCACTAGCTCATTTAATGGGATATTTACATTGTTTACAATTAGCTTCTAACGAGCGGTTCGCTCGGAACACCCGACCAGGTTTTAATGGTCGTAATTATCCAACTAAAATATGACTTAATGGTGGGCTATGGGTGCATGGTTTTGCTAGTCGCACCCATGGCAATTAAGGACCGGTTCATGGGAAACCCTGGAAGAATAACAGTGCTTACCACAAGCAAGAATGGGCAACTGCTGGACTTGTAGTGTAACTTTTCCCTAGCTGACGTACCGAGGCAAGGGTGGGCGTGATGGAGTTTGGATGGGCCCTGCGAGGGTCTATGCGGCTGCCGGATTCACCAAGGCACGAGGGGGGGCTGCCTACCTTGGATATAAAGGTAGGGGCGAAACCTGAGGTGGGTACGATTGGTTAGGGGGAGTTATGCGAAAGGTCTTGTCACGATTTCCCCTTTGCAGTATCGTGGTGATACTTCGGGGCATGGTAACATGTGTGGAATCGTGTCTTGTGGGTACAGTTGCGCACCTCTGATCAGAGTAAAACTATTCGAATAGCCGTGCCCGCGGTTATGGGCGATCAACCAGATTCACCGTGATTAGTCCCACATGCTTAATTAATTTGACTTAATGAACTGGTGTAGTCAGGTGGAATGGTTGGGCCTGTTCAACGTGGTTGTAGCATTGTTCAGTGGAGATTTAATATTGTCTTAATTAAACAACTATTTTACTGTTTTAAAATATAAAGGTTTTCAACTGCTTTTCTGCAAATAGCCACAAGCCTCCCTTTGACTCCCCTGTGCATGTTTGCATCATTGGTGTGGCTTGTTGAGTACGGTGGTTGTACTCAATCTTGCTATTTTTCCCCTTTTCAGAAGTTTAGTACTTCTGAGTTGAAGATGAAGTTAGAGGACCAAGGCTCAGACCCCAGTTGAGTTTGCCTGTGGAGTGGAGCTGAAGCCCTGCAAGGATCGTCTCTTTCCGCTGCTGTTTTCTTTTTGGTGTGAGGACTAAGTGCCTCTTTGTAAGTATTTATCGCTTTATTTACGTTTGGATCTGTTTATTGATTTGTCGTTTTGTGTACCCTGGTTGATGCCTGGACAGGGACTTAATACACAAAATGGTCTGGAAATTTGGGAAAATTTCCGGGCGTGACAGTTAAAAACTTGAGTGTGTGTGATATTTGAGCCTCCACTACCTAGTAGTTGATAGGAGTGTTCATATTCTTGTGTATATTTCTTGTTTGCTACTAACCATGGCAGGGTTACGCAAGAGGATACGAGATGGTCATGCTCAACATCAATTTCTTCACCTTCGACGAGATATGACGATTTGTCCACGTTATGTATATGAGGTTCCTGACTGCAATCTTGCACAAGTTGAATCTAAGTTACCATTCTACGATGGTAAGTATGATTTTGTTGCTTATATTGATTGGGACCTAGCAGTAGACAACGAATTTGATAAATATGATTTTTCTGATGCTCAAAAGATTAAGGCTGCTAGTAATAAGTTTACTTCTTCTGCATTATTTTGGTGGAGTCATGTTAGTAGCAAACCAGAAACATGGGATGAGTGCAAAACCATGATGAGAAAACGTTTTGTGAGTTTTTATTACAAATGTATTCATCTTGAGAAATTAAAACATCTAAAACAAGGTGATAGAATTGTTAAAGAGTATATCTATGAATTTAAAGTTTGTATCATCTACAGTGGTCTAAAAGAATGCAATGAGAAACACAATGCGTAGATTTTTCAAGGGGCTTAATTCTGAAATTCAGATTATGCTTGCTAATGTGACATATAATCATATTGGACACCTATTCATGCTTGCTCATAGCATTGAGAGTCAAATCATATCAAATACGAGAAAGAATGAACAATGTGATTTATCTCCTGTTTTTGAATCTCCTATGTTCTTGTGCAATGATGATGTGCAAACATGGGAGGAGCAATTTTTGTGTCTCCTATTAGTAACATTTTGCAAGGAGTTCAGAACATTCAACAAAAGGAGAATGATGTACTTGAGAAGAAAGAGGAGAAGCATGAAGCACCTACGATGTCTGATGAAAGTTCGCAAGGTAAATTAAATGGTGCTGAGATAAATGAAGGTAAGTATTCTCAAGCTGAGCTACACTTGTCTACTTTTCATGCTATAGTAGAGCAACCATTAGTGGAACTAATTGCTGAGGTTCCTTTGTCAGAAGTTGATTTGTTTGCTATTCCTTGTGAGAAAGAAGAGTTGTGTGATAATGCTTCACTTCTAGTGTTAGTTCTTTATGTGCTGATTTTAAGTATGTTGTTCACATCGCTAATGAAGTTGAGGAACGTGAATTGCTATCTTCTTTAAGTACTTTGGGCTATGTTCTATTTGATGACCTTTGTGAGCTTAGAAATCTGAAGGAGAAATTATTTGCTAAATCTGGTTTGCCATATCCAACTAATGCTAATTTTCATATCTTTGGTGAATATACTGATAGAGGAATATATTTAGTGCACAGAGTTTACATATGTTTGGATTTAGAACCTCTTGTAGATGTGGATAAAAATTGCAAGCTAGAGAGACATGTTATTGCTAATCATGCTACTTCGAGTTTCTCCAGTTTTAATTGGAAACAGGTTGTTATAAATGGACTACTGATACCATCATTACTCACATCATAGGACAACCGGAAGATGTCAAGATTGAGCTGTCTATGTTCTGGAATCCAATTTGGCCACCCGGTATACTGCTGATTTCAAATGGTCACCCAATATGCATGTGAGCTCCGTTTTGGGCCCATGAGTACTTGATGTAAAACACTTGGAGTCCTCTTTCCAACGGATCTAGCCTCACCTCCAAATTCCTTCTCAGTCATCCGTAATTACAAAAACAAGCTGTTGCATCACCTGTAATGGACCTATGGGCTTGTAACTTCATCTGGGACCCTGGCCCAAGTGGGACCCATGTGGGGTGCGTCCCAACCTAGTGGAGCACGACCTAGGAACCCCCTTGGTCGTTCACCCACCCCTTGAAATAGCTAGGTACCCCTTCAGGGTTTCTCGGGTTTTGTTAGATTAAAGTTTTAGCCATTGTTACTTTATCTTATAATTACGTGTGTCGGCTAGACCACCTAATTACTTGTCTTCGGAACTCCACCTTATCGTGAGCTTTAATTCCTATTTGCAATTCGGATTTGCTTTTATCGTGTTCTTGCTTGTTTCTTCGATTTGTTTGCAGGAAGAAGGTTGATTTGCACCGGCAAGATCAACAACCCACGGAGAGGTGTATCGTTCGCTAAGGCGCAACATAACAACGTCTTGTATGGTTGTAGTCGAATCGTCAACGTTTCTCTGAAATCGTAGTTTCATCAAGTCACCGAAAGATCGGGACAATCAGATCCCTGAGTGTATCAAGTGGAGCTCAGGGTTTATCAGTTACAGGATATCTACCACTGGGAGAAACAAAAGAAGACTCATTTATGAGAGCCGAAGGCACTTATGAGATGAGCCATATCTTTACCGAGTCTGCTCCGACGGACTGCTCAGGAGGTGTGTACCAACAGCTGAAGGCGCCCAGATCATTGAGAAGTGACATGCGGCCCACCTATGGAGGCCACTATGGTGCATTCCGCACCTAGGCAAAGATCTAGCATAATGTATTCTTTTAGCCTACAATGTATGAAGACAAAAAAGAGTTCATTCGGTGATGCACAAGGTGCCATAAGCATGGAGGTATCACTGCTCACGATGTGATGCCCCTAACATCCAATCTTCAAGTGGAACTCTTTGATGTATGGGGTATTGACTACATGGGGCCTTTCCCAAAGTCCCATGACTACGAGTATATCCTGGTGGCCGTCGACTATGTGTCCAAGTGGATGGAAGCAATATCGTGTTGTGTCACCAACGCCAAGCACACCCGCAAAATGTTCCACGAGGTCATATTCCCTCTCTTCGGAACACCGCGGATGGTAATCAGTGACGGAGGGTCTCATTTCAGTGATAAGACCTTCCGTAACTTTTTATAAGAGTTTGGGGCACAACACAATATTGCAACTCTGTACCACCCCCAAACAAGTGGTCAGACAGAAACATCTAACAAGCAAATCAAAAACATTTTGCAAAAGACCATGAATGAGATGGGGAAAGTATTGAAGCATAAGCTACCCAATGCTCTTTGGGCATATAGGACAGCATACATGACACGCATCGGCATGTCACCATACCAGCTTGTTTATAGAAAGACTTGCCATCTATCGATCGAGCTAGAACACAGGGTGCATCGGGCTATCCGGACTTGGAATATGGATTTGGGACAAGCCAGACGCCACCAACAATTGCAGCTATTGGAGTTAGAGGAATGGAGAGATAAAGCCTATCATAATGCCATGATCTACAAGGAACGAACCAAAAGATGGCATGATAGGCGGATCAAGGCTAAGAAGTTTGAACCAGGAAACAAGGTGTTGTTGTTCAACACCAAGAGTGAAAATATTCGGACATGGAAAACTTCGGAGCAAATGGCTAGGACCATACACTGTTGTCAACACTTCATCGCATGGAGCGGTCACGCTTCAAGACGCTGAAGATAATATCTTCAAGGTAAATGGTCATCGTTTAAAAGTTTTCCTTGAACCAGTTGGAATTCCGAATCAGGAGTTAGACGTGGTAAATTTGGTTGACTTCCACGTCTTTCCTGAAACTATCCCTAAGACTTTGGGGCTGGAATCAATCTAGCCCAAGCCCAATTATCCTGACTCCTGAGCCTCCATCATCCATGCACACATCTGCAACAAGATAAGTAAAGATAAGTTTTCTTTCATTCATTTCAATAAAAACTAATAAATTAGTTGACTCACCAGGCTTCACTAGGTGAGTCCTTTGCTTTCACTTTTGTCTTTGTGTCTTTTGAAGCACCCTAGGTACAAGAACAAGTGTGGCGGTGATCTTGTGCTCACACAATGCATTCACATACAAGATCACCCATGTCCATGCTACACCACGCACTTGCAAATTCACGAGATGAGACGTGGCAACCATGGACACATGGCTGCTCGTCATCACGCTCATATGCGCATTGGTTTGCACATTATCCCTCATCCCCTTAATTTTTGAGTTGGATTAATTCTTCCATATCTAACGTTAACTCAAGAGTTAAAATGGGTATTGCCATGATTATCTAGATATTTGACTTTCTTGCAGCAATTACATACATGCCTTATATTCCTTGAATATTACCTGTTGCTGTGAATCAATTATTTAGGACCACATGTTATCTAAGTTATTGATGCATGAGAGATGGCCCAATAATATGAACCTTACTCTTGGTGATGAACCCTTGGGAATTTTATAAAAGAAAATAAAATAACTTTACTTACTCCTTATTGATGTTTCCTTCGTACCAAAGCCATACGTCGAGCTTCATGATAAACCTTATACATATGTTGCTTGTCATCATTTTGAGTTTTGTCAAATGGGTGTGACCGTTGTTAGATCCCTTTCATATTTTCATGATACAAGTCTTGTGCACTTAGCCAACAAAAATATTGCTCGTCCTCTACATTGGAGGTTTAGCAGAAAAAAAATTCCATCCATCCACCATATGCTAACTTCTACACTGGAAGTATGCAACCACTGTATCCATCCACAAAATAAGACTCCCTAACCTATGTTTACTCCTCCAATGATCCATGCCAAATGAGACATGAGAGAAAAAAAAGAGAGAAAAAGAAAACTCTGCTTAAAAGAGAATGATGCAAAAATGTTCTCGAGCATGACAAAAAAAATGAAGATAGAAAATGCCATGTTCTCCAAAATGAAATGGAAGGAGGGGGATCATACAAAATGAGTCATCATCCCATTTTTCATTTTCCACTTTTGCCATTCCACCCATATATCTAGGTGCGCAAGCTCGATCATGGTTATATGATTTGTATCTTCTTGGATCCTCTATTTGACTTTACAAAATATTTGATGCACGTATGCCATTTCTTATTCCCTACCCTTTGCTCCACATAGATCTATTTAGAAGGTAGGATAAGAAAGGCAACATCAATGCCATGGTGAGGAATGAAACACCTTTGAGTGATTCGAGAGAATAAATTGAGGAGTATTGTAAAAGTTATGTTTTTATGAGCATCAAAAGAAAACCCCCAAGGTAGTTCATCAGAAGGAGTAAATGTGACTTGATTTGAGGACCGTTCCATTCCTCAATCACCCAAGATGACATGGTAGACACTTCAAGGTTCACAACAAAGGTATGTCTTGGAAAATTTGGGGTTGGGTAAGAAAACCATTACTCTAGTAAATCCGTGTGCTTTACTCAGGGACATGTAAAGGATAAGTGTGGGGGTGTTGTTGACGGTCGTTAAGTGAAAACATAAACAGTCAACTCCTGCATGGTTAATAAAACATATAGTATCAAAACTTAGTGGTAGGAGTTTTATACTAACCATTTCCACTAGTTTTGATACATATATATATATATATGCAGGTCAATTAAGGAGAAAATACACCCGCCATACGACGAAAATGAACCTCCGGCCAATCACGAGCGAGTACAAGGATTGAAGGGCCCACATAATAGTCTATACCAACTTAAAGTGGGGCCAAACCATCCTTAACCATCATCGGGGCCCTCTTGTCAGTCACAGAGCAAAGTCGGTGGCCAAAGGCAGTGGGAGTGGTTCGGTGGAACCAACCTTGGCGCCCCCGGCTCCCTCCTTCAACGTGGCAGCTCCCTATTGGATGGCAAAGGCGGTTATGGGTGCACGACCTCTCTAACTGTCATTACAACCATCATACTCACACTATAAAAGGAGAAGGCCATCACACTCTTCAATTAGCACCAACACCAAGAGTATAGTACAACTCACTCATATTTTATACTTTACTATGGTAGTTTCATTAGAGAGTGAGGGGAAGCTCCGAAAGGAGTGCCCCGAAATATATGAGTTTTTTTTGAGAATTTTACGGAGGAAAGCCAGGTTATCGGCGTTCTTCCAACGGAGTACCGGAGAGAAGCCAGGATTGTCGGACTTCTTCTATCGTGTACCTCAGCGGATGCTTCCTTTTATAAAGTAAGTATTCGAGTTTTCTTATGTTATTTAATTAATTTATTTAAGTGAGATATATCCTCATCGGTGCGGGTTCATCGCTTAGTGCGCAGCTAAGTGCTTTAGTACTAGGACTCTGGATAAAGAAGGAAGTTTCTGTGCAAGGCTAGAGTAGTAATTAATAACTTAGACGTGGTATCTAGGTTAGAAATTACCTTCGTTTGTTGTGTGCTCCATGGAAAGTGTGGTACGCGATGACAACCTTGTCCGTCCATTGTATTGCTCCATGTTCGAGTACATCATAGAGCCTAAGGCCGGACTTAGCCTTGTAGACCCTGGGGGAGGGCCGGTGCCCGAAGCATGCGATAGAGTTTTACCTTTAACTTAACTTAATTAATTAAATGACATAGGAATCCTCTCTAGTCAACTATAGGTTGTTGTGTCCTTGGGTTGAATTCTAGTTAATAGATATACACACACGTTCCTCGTGTTCGATACCCTTTGGTCACCCTAAGAGGAAATGCTCTAAGGTGTCTGTGCGCTTGCAGATTTATTTGTGAACGTAAGAAATACCAACAATGGTATGGGTGTGCCATTGCTTCCCCCCTTTGTAAGAGAGAAGGTAAACAATTTCTACTTTAAGGTTTACTGTGACATGCCCGCAATTGTTAGACATAAACATAATTGCTCAAACTCTCGTATATGATGGTAGGATTTTTTGCTTTCACGGCTCGAAAAGGATTGTTCCTGAACCATGGCTATAAAGCCAGGACAAAGTTCATAGCCAGATGAACGAATAGGTTTTGACGAAGAAGGTGGCTTACAGGACTCGACCCTTGGAGTAGAAAGGTTTTGAATAGAATTTGCTCCATGGTAGGTAAGAAGAGAAAGGAAGAAAAGTAAAGAAAAGAAAAGATACGAGGATGAAACAAGTTCGAAGATGATACAACAACCATTCCCTGGCAATGGCTCCAGAAATGCTTGTTGGTATTTGTTACGCACACTGATAAATCCACAATCGCACAGATACCGCTATAGCACTTCAACTCATAGTATTCCAAGGGTATCAAATCACAGGAAACGTGTGTGTATATCTAACTATAGGATTCTATCCAAGGACATCAACTGATGATAGGATAGGCTTAAGAAGACTCCTACGGATTTAATTAGCTAACTTAAGTCAAAGGTAAAACTTTATCGAATGCTTTAGACACCGGCCCTCTCCTGGTCTGCTAGGGTGAGTCCGGCCTTGAGCTCTATGATGTACCCGAACGTGAAGGGATGCAAATGATGGACAGGGCTGTCACCACCTGCCGCCTACCTCACTTTTCATGGAGCACACAACAAATGAAGATAACCGCTAACCTAGACACCATGCCTAAGTTATTGATTACTATTCTAGCCTCGCGCAAGAACTTTCTTCTTTATCCAGAGTTCTAGTACTAGAGCACTTAGTTATAAACTAAGCGACAAGCCCACACCAATGAGAATATATCTCTCTTAAGTAAACTGATTAAATAACATAAAAAAAATCTCGAACATTTACTCCGCCGAGATACACGATTTTGCCAGTCATCGTTGTCGTCCTTAGCCATGTCACATAGTTTGCGCGTATGAAAACATTGTTTGGAGTCAAAGCGTAGAAAACACTTCTTTAAGCCGTTGATACTCATTTGGTCGGAAGGATCGTATTGGTTGCTTTTTGGCCGTTCGTACGTGCATGGATACCGATTTTCCGCTAAGGGCCAAAATTGTTGTTTTCAGGCCGAGGCATAGGCCGCTACCAAAGTCTTCTCCTAGGTCCCTCTTCGTTCATCCAGTGACCCCTAGACCCTACAAATCCTCCACGCTACTAGATGCCTTAGCTTAACATTTCACGCATGGTGGACTTCATTTTAGGTGTTTTAGCGATACAAGAGCGTATGCATTTAACATCTTGGCGAGTTAAGTTAGCAGAACAATTTAAGCCGTTTTAGCAGTTTGGTTGCGCGGAAACACTGTTTTCTATTTATTTTCGATTTTAGGGCAGAGCAGACTTGGTTTAGCCGTTTCTCCCTCAAACGAACTTGGATTTGAGCAATTCTTTTTCCTAAATTCATCTAAAATCATGCACTTTCATATCCTGAAAAAATATTTGGATTTCCTGCATTGTTAATTTTTGCCATTGTGTTCATTGCATTCACTTGGTATTCGCGTAGAGTGCGACGAGGAACCAATTTTTGCCGTTGTATTCATTTCATTCACTTGGTATTCACGTAGAGTATGATGTCACTGAGCCAATTGAGGAGTAGCAGGAAATCCAGGAGCATGGCAAGCACAACCTTGATCAATTGCTCATATATTTTGAATTTGCAAACTATATTGATTGCAAAACTATTAAGCATGCGATATTTTACTCAAAAAATGTGTCGGTTACTTGGGTAGTTAACCTTTTGTTGCATATGCCTTTTCTATGTTAGTTGAGTACCATGAATTTCTTGTCGCCTATGTTGCCATTGAAAGTTGGGTTCATGTGGTTGGGAGGATGTCAACTAGCATGCTTACTTTGCTACTTAATTAATGCTGCTTGTTACTAGAGATTGGGATTTTGGGAAAATGAAACATTTGCGAATTTATGGAAATGAACAGCGGGTGATTTCTCTGTGCTCTGTTGGAAAAAAACTGACAACATGATTTTTGACTTGGGCATTGGCTTGTATGTGGTACAAATTAGGTGGTTGTTTCGTCTGGGTTGCTAAGGATCGATTCTATGGTGTAGCTAGAACTAAGAAACCCAATGCAAACGGCATGTGGCTCTTACAGGAGTCTCCTAGTTTAATATATTGTTGATATCTAGCAATAGACCCTCCGGTGTTAGTTGAATTGACATTGGGTTAGTGTGGGTTAAGGGTGACCATCACATCGTGCAAGCCTGGGGTATTAGGAGGCTTGCCAACTCAACTCCCTACGGATAGATTATTAGCGTGTGATATTGCTAGGTTTATGGTGGAAAGGCTTTGTCATTGATGTTGGGTAAAATTTGTCACAGGACACCCAAAGTTTGTGCTCTTTGCTAGGAAACACCGCAAGAACATGTTTCTGTTATAGGGTATCATAAAAAAATGGTAATGAGCTATTGGACACTCACAACATTATTTTATTATATATGAAGGAATTGGATAAAGAAATAGCTATGAAAGTACGGTTCTATCCTTGTAATCCAATCAAGCCTCACACTCATGCTAACTGTAGCACGGTGAAAAAATTGCAGTTACCAAATCCAACACTTGCACCATACATGATATAGGATTACTTTATTATATCTCATGAATCAATGAGAAAAAAAAGAAAAAGGGAAAAATAAAATGAAAACAATGGCAGCGTCGACGAGCCTCTCGGCCTCTCCATCCGCAGTGCCTGCAACTCGTGCCGCCGCTCACCCTAAAGCTTGCCACTCGCATCCTCGGTATGTGGATACCAGGTGCTAGAGTATTTGGATGCAATATGCACATGTTTAGAAGTCAATGCGGAACTGTGGCGTGCCCTTGTTGGTGGCTGACACGAGCTCCCAGCGGCAGGGCTCAAGGTCATCGAATACCGGGCAGTATCCCACGAGCGTCACGGCGGCACCGTACTCCGCCACCGACCCAAACTCGAAGAGGGTTTCATCCGACTACCGCTTCCACCGCAGCACCTTCACTGTCCCCTGCGTGCCGCCGGCTGCGGCGACCTTGGCTACCACGCCACCCGCTCCCTTCACCAACTCCGGTGAGCCGCCGCTTCGCCACCCCTTCCACCACAAGAAGAGCTCCATCTGGAATTGCGAACAATAGGTTGAAATCAGTTGGGCCATTGGCAAACTTATCTTGAATGCATGTTTCTCTCTCCAATTCCTTCGGATATAATAAAATAATTTCGCAGGTGTCTAGTAGCTAATTAACACTATTTTGCAGTGCCCTATAGCAGAAACGCGTTCTTGCAGTGTCCCCAAGCAAAAAGTGCAAACTATGGATGTTCTGTAGCAAATTTTGCTTTGATGTTGTGAGCCTTCTGTCTCGTAGCTAATTAATATTGTCATTGTCGTGTGGGTAAAGTTATACACTTTCGAGTTTTAAAACTATTCGAATAGCCATATCGTTGGTTATGGACGACTTAGGAAATTCTCCACCTAGTAGTGTTAAATTTTGAAAATGTTTTGGGGGAAAACATGGCGTGAACTGGGAGTTCGCTGGGCATGGGCGGGGTGCCTGGATGCTTACATACTTGCTATACTGTGACGATTTGATTATGAAAATTTCATTGCAAAATCACAATATTTTCGCTATATATATTATGATTTAATTCTTGTTTATCCTTATATATTATGGAATATCATTGCAAACACTAAAAGTCTCGTGGAATACATATTATACTCATACACAATTGTGTGACTTTTCTTTAAGATGATTGAGAAGGACCCGACAATCGGGTACTTCTATGTAGCTAGTTTTGAAGACAACGACGATGGTGCTTACTAGGACTTATCCTTATCGGTTGGTTTCCTGTAGGCAGGCAGAGGCACGCTTGTGGTTTTTTTTCGTAAGTTATCTATGTTTTCGTTGTATTAAACTCTCTTTATGATTTTATGGATTTGGCTGGTCGGTCCGTGTTGTCATTGCTAAGTGTAGACCATTTTATGATTTATGTGTGAACTGCTAGGTACTTTACTTCGATGATATATGAACCATGACACCAATATAAATGAATATGTGTGCTGGCAATAGCAATTGATCATGCAACTAACATGGCATACACTGTTGGCCCAGCTCAAACTCTACACAATTGACACTCACAAGGTGTTTAACTCACAAATGAGGCACAAAAACACAAAAACTTTTCCCCAGCGCTGCACACCAGCACCAATGAACTTCTTTATTCTCGACACCAACTAACTCAAAAATACTTACAAGCTTATATAGCCGCACATCCACGCAGGCACACCCACACAGGCCATAACAAACTTGCCCACTTCTGACTCTTGATCCGCACTTTCAGCTGCAGGGGCACACATGCCCACTTGCTAACAACCAATCTTTGCATGCAAAGCTTACGGCCACTAGCACATCTCTGCATGCAAGTCTCCACTAATACATGTGCAAGCTAGTTGATCCACTCTCACGCCACAACTCACTGCACTTGACTTGGCCACTCCTCCAAGCCATCACACTAACTCACACATGCACTCACTAACTAGCTCCCTAGCACACACGCACACGATCGACTTACTATAACTTAAACCAAAGATCACTTAAATGACAAGATTAAACCTAACATACATATAGGATTTGGGGTCAAACTCAGGTTCGACGTACACCGGCCGCCGGTACGCTGAGGCTCGCGGCCGCCTATCCACGACGTCATTATCTGGTGACTGAGGTTAGGATTTTTGCTCAAATACTGGTATTACAAAACTAAGAACAGATATTTAGGGATTGAATTGTATACATTGAGATAGGCTCAAAGGAGCAAGACTAAAATACCCTTGCTAACAATCAGCGTGAGGTGTTCATGATGCGCTCCTTCCAATCCATATGGTCGTTTGCTCCTACACGGAGATGATTTGCAGGAGGACGCTCATGCAGGAGTTGAGGGCCAAGATCTTCATCACGTAATCATCACTATTACAGAAATAAATTTTTTTTGGACGAGATCCATTTTGGTTGCAGTCGACCTGTATTTTTACATGCGGCTTCTTAAGATGCTCGTATGTAAATATCGATTTTTGCAGATAGGCTCTTAATGGGCCGCATGCAAAAAGTTGCCTATTTTTACATGTGGACCTTTTAAGGGGCTGCATGCGAAAATTGATTTTTGCATGTGACCAGAATCAGCCTAAGTCTGAGTTACCTTCTCTTTACCCTCTCAACACATCAAAATATTTTTATCCTCATCCTCTTTACATCTCTCTCTCACCTCCTCTCATTATTTCATCCTTATCCTCTTCTCTCCTCTCACCTCTTCTCCTCTCCTCTCTCTCACTGGCAGGCTCGGGGCGACGGCGGCATTGGGCCCATGACGGCCGGATCTGCTGCCGCCGATGTAGGCCACGCCAAATTTATATCGTCCAGTGCCATTTGTGACCACCATATGATTTTGGCTGAGTGAGATCCATATACGTAAAAATAGTCATTCAAACCTCAATGTGTCCATGATCACAACTTCACACCATTCGATATAAAATCTGCAATGTCGAATATTGAGCAAAGGAGATATTGTTGGGACTCAACGTGTCAGTCAACTTCATCCTCAGACATGTCCGTCAAACCACACGAAGACGACGACCAAATGTGTTATACATCTCAGGAGACTTGACTAAAATCGCCAAGCTCTACAACATCTCAATTGCTCAAAATTCATACTCGTGTTAGACTAGTTCCCAGGTTAAGAACTAGTCTCACTCTTTCATCTAAAGCAATGATAAACAGGAACTAAGGCATACACAAGAATTAAAATTTCATATTACAACTACTTTAAACTTACATAAGTCGACCGACCAAATATAATTAGATTCACGGAAGCTTGGCTACCTAACCACAAGCAAACCGACTAGGGGTAGACCCCTTTTTGAATCAAGTCCTAAGCCAGACGACGATTCTGAGCATTCAAACTAAGCTAAAACTATACCTACAAAACAAAATAAACATATACATTGCAAGAGTTAGTACATTAATCGAGTTAGCGTACTCACAAGCATAATCAATCCTAACATACTACATGCATGGCTTAAAATCAAAGGAAGGCTATTTGTTGCCCAATTTTAGCACGAAAGCAAGTTTTGTTTCACAATATTTAGCAAAAGGAATTTGTAAAGAGATTTTGAAACATGAGCATAATCATAACGTCAAAATATCGTAGCATTATCACAACATTACCATTGCTGTCCTCCTCGGCTCAAGGCGTAATTCCATCATCACAATTCATCAAAAACATACTCAAGTCACCATTTCCATGTCCCAATTGAATAAACACATTTATAATATAAAATCTATACCCATGACACTTCACCAAGTCGCTCTTGACCGTGAGCATGGCTAATCGATTAGTTTTTAGAACTCTACAGAGTTTGTACAGCGTTAACCACATGATATGAACACTCTAGTTTATTTTGAGTTTGAAAGACTCCACCACACTCTTCAGGTTGAATGTGGTATAGAAGTCATAATGAAGCCTTTACATTATATAATAGTAGCCTTGCACTAGCATAGCAAGTCTGAATCCACCATGGGAATGAGTGGCGGGCCCACGCCTTAAATCTAACACCGTGGCAGTGAACACATCCGTTCCCCCATGAGGCACTATACCGTTGAATTGGACAGACTTAGACGCCTAAACTTCCCCCAATAAAAGACGGGTAAATAGGTAATTCCTATGAATCATCGCTCAGACTAACTCATTCTTTCCTGGCCTACCAAAATTCAAGGCTAGATGTTATACAACTTAATTAGCTAGGACCACCCCATAAATAGCATATGTGTGTGTATGGTAAACATTAGTCGGTGACACGAAGTTCAGTCCTTAATTAACTCAGGCGAACATTCCCCCTATCAGTGTGCAACTACCACAATATGCACACCACTTGCCGCCCAAGTCTAAAAATCATTTTATCACCATTTTAGTTCAAAATTACTTATCATTTCCATTTCTGTCCAGAAACAAATAATTACCCAAAATTTCATTTATAAAGTGATAGGAGTGGTCATTTGTATAGTTCTAAGCATGGCTAAGCAAGTAGTAGCATAATAAGTGCTTCTAGGCCCAAATGAGCATATCTAAAGTACTCTAACCATTCCTTAGGATACAACTAGAGGGGAGTACAATTATTCAAAGGATTTTATGCAGCAATAAGGATTTAACTATCATTTTTCCAAGTTTCAATTATTAGTAGTTACACATACGCATGCAATTTTGCAAAACAATACTTTTCATTCCCCAAAACATAGGTTTGCAATGTGTTCAAAGGAAGAGGGGGAGAAAACTTGCCTTATTCTTGATAACCTGGACAACACCTAATTCACATTCTCATCATTGACGGACTCGCTACAAATGCAGAGAGTAACGTACGAACGGTAAATAGCAAATAATGCGAAAAATCCAAAATGATCTAAAATGCATGATTTATTTACAGTGGGTTGGTGCTGTATTAAAATGAATTTATATGAAGTAATTTCTATTTTATCTCTTTTTATTTGTGAGTTATGAATTTTTAAAGTTTGTATTGTTATGTGGTATTATTTACTTAGGTAGTGTTATGAAACATTTTTATTATGTGATTTTGTCCAAGTTAACCTGACAGGAGTGAAGACAATTGTTTTCTATGACTAACCTAATTGGTTTCATAATTTTTAGAGCTAATATGAATTTCTTATGTATTTTACAAGTAATGATATGATCTATGTTGATAATTTGTTATATTAACTTGAGAGGCATTTTATGTACTAAAGTGTTCCAAGTTGTGGTCAACATGACTCAAGGCATATTTATGTGATTCTAAATAGATTTAATTCAGATTAATTGAAGCTAAAGTATATTTTATATGCAATACACAACTTTTAGTTTGTAGCTTAGTACTTACTTCATACATAAAAGTTTAAAGATGTTCTTTGTACAAGGGGGTGTTTCATATTAATTCCTAGTGAGAAATTGAATGTTTATATAAGCCCAACAAGACTGATATTAGGTGTTTTGGATTTAACATGAACTTCTTATATATTTTAGAAGTTATGATGTGCTTTAGGTTAGTCATTTGCTATTCAAATTCTTGTGGCATTTAAATTTCAGTAAGGGTAATATTTCAATTTATATGATTAAGGACATGAGATTATGAATCAAATAAATTTGGATTCAATTTATTTGGAGTAAAAATGAATTTACAAATGTTATAAGTTGGAGTATGCTCTAAGTTAATTATTTCTCATATGAATTTTTGGGGCCATTTCTTGTACTGTAAGTCTGTCTTTTTAATTCTCAATATTAAAGAGCATGACTTGGTGAATCTAAAGAAATTAAGTTTATCTAAAAAGGAGTTAAAGTGGATTTACTATAGATTTTACAAGGTAACATACTTTTTCAGCTCAATAGAAAACTTTTTAATTGTTCCTTTTTATGTAACAGATTTCAAACTGGCTATTTTGCACGAAACACCCTAGGTATTATGGAAACCAACCCGCAGTCCTGTGACTGTTCTATGTGTGAGGGTTGTTTACAGATAAGACCCTAGAGTTCATTTAATTTTCAGATGAAGTCCCTGTGCTCTTCCCAGAGCAGGGCAGCATGGCCGAGGACGGCCATGTTTAGCCTTGCCGGCGGCGAACGGTGGGGAATCTCATGAGGCGGCCAAAATAATAAATGTATAGGAGTCCTCTACGAACCCAACGATGGTCGAGTCACGGCCTATGGTGACCATATTTGATAGCAGCGGTGGCACGAGAGGCAACAACTCTTGGGTGATGGTGCATGTGGAGCTAGAGCTTGAGTGGGACTGGATGGATGCATGCACATGGTTTTATGATCCTCCTGATGCTCACCGAAGGTCCGGCTAGAGTTGGTAAGGCTTGAATGGCGACAGTCGCAGCGAGGACAACCCGGCGACAGCGGCGGCTTCACTTGAACGGCGACAGTGAGCAACGACGAACGGGCTTGCAAGGAAAGATATGTACAAGGTTAGGGAGTTCACCAAGAAGCTACATGCGCGAGGAATTGGCACAGCGGGTGAAATCGGCGATGGAGCTTGACGGCCGGAGTTGGGGAAGACGACAATGATCTCTATCCTCGGTGCACCAAACTTGGGGATTCTTGAGGGGTCTTGGCCGTGATGTTGAGACAATGCTGGTGGTGCGACGGCTTGGCCCCAGGTGGTCCACAGCGGACGAAACCATTGATGATGTTGCGGCGGCGAAGTCCGGAGCACGCTCCAAGCCAGCGATGGCATGCCGGCATTCCCACCACTTCAGTGGATAAAACGAGGCGGCTTCAAAAGAGAAAATGATCGGCATAGAGATCTGTGTATGGAACGAGGAAGGGTTTGGGATGGCGTTGGTTTGGCGATCGGTGCGGTAGTTCTTCTCGCTGGCCGGCAACAGAGATGACGGCGACAGAGGGCCTAATGGTGCTCTCTCTCACTGAACTCGGCAATGGAGTAAAGAGGATGGCCGGGCGACATGTCTAGGAGAAGAAAAAGTGGAGCTCGGCGTCACCACGACCTGGCCACGCGTCGACCATGCCACCGCCCTCAGCCTCTCTCTCGTGCATGTACTCTTGGTGGAGTAGAGAAGGAGGGAGGTGGACTGGGGTTGGAACAAGCCGAAGACACTGTCACGGGTATCTATAGACTTTAGTAATTTTCAGAATAAATTTTATCCCTCTATCTTTGTAATTCAATAGTTTAATTTAGGAGGCTGTTAAATTATAGTGGATTTTCTTGGAGATAGATAAAATGATATAGTTTCCATTTTTTTCTGATTTCATTCAAAAATTCATTATATTTTACTCTCAGCAAAATACAGAAAATAGGCATGGCTAAAATTGAATTGAATTTTTAGGAGTTCAAAATTAATGAAATAAATTCTGCAAATTTATATTAATTCATTATAAATAAGCTAGTATTTAAATAAATTATGTTTGATATACACTTTCATATGTTTTAATGCATGCTTTGCCGAGGTGTGAGTTTTGCCGATTAGGGTTTTAAATAATTTAAAGTTTTTACTGCTTTGACCAATTTATTTGTGGCAACAAATGTAAAGATAAAAATTATGCCAAAATTATATTGAGTTGAATGCATTGAGTAGCATCTACATGAATTTTTCCATGATTTTATCTTACACCAATTATTTTTAAAAATTTGCAAAGCTTAGTGTTATACATAGGTTTCTATCATGAATCTGCAATTAAGAATTTGCAAATTGTATTTAAGTTATTCTTGAGCTGATATGAGGTTAATGTGTTGGATTTTCATCTCACCATATACTTCTCATAAGATATTTACAAGTATATATTTGTGTTACATGAAGGAGGGTTTAAGGTGATGGTTAAAGTGGAAAGTGAATTATATATAAGTTAATATAATTATATATTTCAGTGCATATCATACACTTTGGATGTGTTGCCAAATTAAGTAATGTAATCTTAACCTAGATTGTTTAGAATAGGTGAGTTATATAAATTGTTAGGAAGTTATTCAGCATATTTTTATATTAAACACCTTTTCTCAAATTATTTGCTTCTAGTTAGAATGATGCATATGCAACCTATTATGGAATTCATTCAAAATCCAAAAACATACAAAGGACTCAAGTCACCTCAGTACATTATGCAAATGCAAGCACTCATTAAGTTTTAGCTTCATCTATAGGTTGATAAGGAAAAAGGTTTTAAATTATTTACAAAATTTACATATGAGAACTAGTTATATTAGACTCACCTAGGTCTTTTGGTGAAAAAATTTTAGTCATAAATTTAGAAACACATTTTCATTATTTTATCAAAGTCAAAATTTGAATTTTAAATTTTGGGTATGTTACAGCCAATGAGAGCGGCCGGGCTAGGCAGGCGGTGGGTGGCGGGATCTGGTGGCCCCGTGACGGACGGGCTCGGCTGGCGGCGGGCGGGCTGCTGCTAACGACGGGAGGAGGAGGAGCATGTGGGGAGTGGCCAGGCTCCGCGACGGGCAGCGGTCGGCACCGGGATCGGCAGCGGGTGGCAGCTAGTGGGCGGCACCGGGTTAGCTAGGGTTTCGGTTTTTGAATTTTGAGATTTTTATTTTTGCATGTGGCCCACATAAGCACCCAAATGAAAAATCGTTATTTTTACATACTTTTTCATGCAGACGGGCATTCCAACCGCATGAAAAAATAGGTTTTAACCAGATGAAAAAATCCTTTTTTTGTAGGGCACGCTGCCATGGATGGTCTCATACAACTGGCCCACGCTGAGGTTCTCCTAGAACACCACAGCGAGGATGAGGAAGTGGTGCGGGGCCTCGCAGCGAGAGAGCTAAAGGGCGTTCGCGGCATGGGCGATCTATCGTGACTGCTTTGTCGTGCCCCTTGTAAATTAATACATGAATTTAACTGTTTGTACCTTAAGGATGATAGAAATGCTCCTCCCGTAAAGCTCCGTACCAATGGATATGAACAAATCAACTACCAATGTTCTTTCACCTACTAATTTTGTTTTTCTTCCTTGAGAACGACATGTTCTTTGGTACGTCATTGTTTGTATGCACACACATCACTTGCTTTCATCTAAGCTTGGTGCTAAAGAAAGTTAGTTGTAGGTGCACCTTCCAATGGGGATCTCTCAACACACTCCGATAGTAGCAACCACTCGTACAAACAAAGCAACTAAACCACCTGACCGCTGACCAAAAGAGATCGACACCAACAGCGATCGATCGATCGATATTACATATCCCTCAACTACTCACTGGCCGTAGCCCTTTGTTGCATCTTGGTGCATGTGTATGCACCATGAGCTACCTCCTCTCCTACATCTCCAAGATGCTGTGCATCAAGATACCGTCTGAGGCGAGGCAAGCCGGTGAGGACGGCGGCAGCGGCGGCCTGACGGAGTGCTGCGTTTGTCTATCCAGGATCCGCGTCGGCGAGGCGACGAGGCGTCTGCCCTGCCGGCATGCGTTCCACCGGGACTGCGTCGACCGGTGGCTCCTCTCATGCAGGCGGACGTGCCCACTTTGCCGGGTGTACGTCGTCGTCGACGGTACCAAGCCAGCGGTGGCCACGAAGCACACCGGCGAGCCACCGCTCGCTGAAGACATGGTGATCTGGTTCTCTACCATGCTCGTCCCTGGATTCTGACATATATATCTCTGATGTCTAAGCGCAATGCTTTTATTTGTTTGTTTCCCGCCTGGAGACCGGTTTGTTTTTTTTTCTTATATTATGCAAACATGACGATTTCACACTAGTAGCGTTTGTATGTACGCTCAGATCGTCAGCAATTTTTTTTTATTCTGCAAGTTTTGTATTGGGCGTTGATCACCTTTGCAAGAGAACTGAACAAAAATAAGTAGGTATAATAAAAACGGTTTCTTTAGGTTTCCTTTAACAGTTTTTTTTCTTTTTAATCTGTCGAATTTTTTTTTATACCGTGCGATATACACACAAATGGTACTAGTCTGGTTTATCAGTTCAGCATTTCTTTCTGGTTTGCTTGGTTGAACCATCATCACTGTTGAGTTGTCTGCCCATGTGGAGATAAACAAGGGGAAAGTGAGACAAGGGAAGGAAGCTCGAAGATGCTAGAGAAGGTACAAATCTGAACTGGAGGTGTTTCTTGCCACGTCCTCAGTCCTCACCCCACACGCTGCCACCCACCAACCAATCCTCTTCTACTAGTTGTTAACCTTATTTTGAGTTTCATATTGTTCTTTCGATCTATATTTGTTCTTTAGTTCGGGTGTTGTTTCCTCTCTTCCCAACCACCACCTCCTATCTATATTTGTTCTTTAGTTCGGGTGTTGCCAATTGACTCTCATCTTGTGAAAATTATGGATATTACATACTCACACGGCTGGCTTATTCGACTGGTTATAGGGGATAGGTTTTATACGATGATTATGTAACGGTTTAGGATTTAAGTATTACGTTTTTTTGTGTATTAAGGAACGGCTTATGGTCTTGAGTCGAGAGTATTATAGATGAGAATTAGGAAACCAATACCGTATGTGGTTAAATCTATATTTTGTAAACCTGCCTTCTAAAGCTATATAAGGAGGCAAGGGAGCCCTCTGAGGGGCATAACTTCTCAGATAACTTCTTCGACATACACAATTTGGTCGCGAGATCAATACATAACTCGACGGATACAATCCCCGAAACAGGAGTAGGATATTACTTCTTTATAGAAAGCCTGAACCTGTATAAACCTTTGTCTCATAACCCATCGTGTTTGGTACTTGTGTGCTACCCCCTTTTCTCATTGTTAAAATTAGGTTTCGACAGTTGGCGAGCCAGGTAGGGGCATCAAGTTTTTTCATCGACAAACGCGATGGGATCTACATCAAGTATCGACAACTTTGTCTTCCCCTTAGGGCAGACATACCGTTTCAGCAGCCTCGACTTCATCACCGACAACTTCGGCAAGATCACTCTTCTCGACTAGGATTCAAACCAGTCAGGAGGAGAAAACTTCTCAATACTGTTTGGGTTACCAAACGCCGCTGAGACCTACTTCAATCTTTTCTCTTCCGAGTCGGTTTCAAACTACTCGGGAGAATCTTCTACATCAAATCCTTAACGTGACTTCTCCAATGAGTCATCGGGTTGAAGCTCCAGGGAGATCGGTGTCATGTTTCAACCTCTTGGATCCTGCTCATCTACCGAGATCACCGGCTACATCAGCTCTTCCAAATTTGACGATTTTGACGACTTCTCCACCGAGCACTTTAGCTCCGACTTCGATGATAACTACACTTCGTTCTTCTTCGGTGTTTTCATGGCTGATCCAAGAGAAACTGACTCGGCCATCGCGTGGAGGGTTGCGGAAGAGGAACGAGCCAAGTTCGAAGAGGAACGTAATCGCAAGGAGGAGCAGCACAAACGCAAGGAGGACGACGACAGGAGGAAACGAGATCTGATAGTAGCTGGGTGTATCGCCCGCGATGCCATACTTCAGACCTGAGTCGACCACACCAACATTTTTCTCACACCCCAACAGAACGCAGTTGCCGTCCTTACCCTCATCAACACCGTCATAGACGTGGCTCCACCCAATGTGACTCCAATACTAGACAAAGTCAAAACCATGGTCACGGCTACTTCTCCACTCGGTGTTGGAACTAGTCGGGGGGTCATCGAGTCTATTGCGGAAATACCTGATGGCAGTCGCCTACCACCGCTGTGGTCTAAGGATTACCGAAAGCCCGAACATAGCAAGACCAATGGCAAATCCAACAAACACCGTCATCATGAAGATTGGAAGCGTCAAGACCAGTCGGCAGACTCTCGCGAAAAACGTCACCACCGACCACCAGTCCATGATCGGATTCGCTACAACAATAACTCCAGTTATCAGAGTGGCTCTTGGAGGCCTGCGCCGAATGATCTGAGGGACGTACTAGACCAGTGCTACCGCGAACGCAAACATGCTCACCGGGATGAATGAAGACATTCACCCGACAACAGCGACGAAGGAGTACCCGCTTTCACTCGGGACCTGCGTCGAGTGAATTGGTCGAGTAGTTTCAAGCCCACTGGGATTGAAAAATACGATGGCAAAACCGACCCCGAGTCATGGTTGACCGTCTACACCCTTGTAATTCGCACAGCAGGAGGAGATAACAAGGCCATGGCTAACTATTTGCCTGTGGCACATGCTGACTCAGCCAGGAATTGGCTCGCTAGCTTAGCAAGGGGCTCAATCGACTCCTGGAGCAAACTTCGGGAACACTTCATCGCCAATTTCCCGGGCACTTTCGAAAGGCCCAGAACTCATTTTGACCTCTACAACGTAATCCAAAAGCCTGATGAGTCCCTAAAAGATTACATTCGGCGTTTCTCGGAGAAGCGAAACAAAATCCCGGATATCACTGACGACGTCATCATAGCAGCTTTTCAGAAGGGCATCCGCAACGAGCTTCTTATCGGCAAGTTTGGATGTAAACCTCCGAGAACAATCAAGAAGATGTTTGAGACTGCCAACTCCAATGCCAAATCTGATGATGCCGTCAAAGCATCACGTCAAGACAAGCAGCAGGGAAGCAGCTGACAACCCAAGAAGGAGAATGGCAACGGCAGCGGCAATGGAGGCCAAAAAGATAGCAAGCGCAAGCCTGAGGATCTGGTGGCTGCAACTTCAAATTACCAGCAGCAACGTCCACGCGTCACCGCCTACGACAAGATCATGAACGCTCAATGCACGCATTATCCGAATCACAAGCATGCATGGACTGCTTTATCTACAAGCAATTTGCTGAACAATATGCGGCCTAGCTCTAGAAGCCATCTGATGGTGCATGGACTTCAGGGCATAAAAAGGACGGTGAAGACAGTGGCTCACAACCTTTCCAAGACCCAAGGGCCAAGTTAAATCACATCTTTGGAGGGCCACTCGCCTACGAGTCAAAGCGGAAGCAAAAGCTAACGGACAAAGAGATCAATGTAGTCTAGCCTGAAGTTCCACAATATCTACGATGGTCAGAAGTGGCTATCACGTTCAACCGCTCGGATCACCCTGACCAAGTGGTTCACCCGGGACGGTATCCCCTGATACTAGACCCGGTTGTTCGCAATGTCAAGTTCAAGCGTGTTCTTATCGATGGTAGCAGTGCCCTCAACATCCTCTTCACCAAGACATTGGATGAGATGCAGAACATAAGGTCCGAGTTAAAGCCAAGTTCAGCCCCTTTTCATGGAATTATTCCAGGGCTGTCATCTACACTGCTCGGGCAGATCACTCTCCCAGTCAACTTTGGCACTCGGGAAAATTTTTGCACGAAAAACGTCTGCTTCGAAGTCATCAACTTTGAAACAGCTTACCACGTCATCCTCGGAAGACCATCTTTGGCCAAATTCATGGCAGTACCACATTACACCTATCTGATGATGAAGATGCCGGGTCCACGCGGCGTTATCTCCCTGTGTAGCGACGTCAAGCAAGCCTTCACTTGCGACAAGGAAAGCTGCGACATGGCTCAATCTCATGAGAGGTTGCTTGACCGACAGGAAGTCCGACTGGCTGCAGCAACATCAGAAGAAGGTGAAATCCTAGCAAGAAAGTTGACCAAGTCGGGAGAAGGCGACGCCAAAACCAAGAAGATTCCACTCGATCCTTCTGATTCCTCCAAAACTGCTGTAATAGGCGCCGAGTTAGATTGTAAATAGAAAAGTGTGCTCATCACATTTTCTTCAAGCTAATAAAGATATATTCACGTGGAAGCCATCCGATATGTCCGGTATTCCTAGAGAGGTGATTGAGCACACATTAAATGTTAAAGAGGACGCGAAACCTATCAAGCAACGACTTCACCGCTTCGTGCAAGATCGGAGAGATGCCATCGAGGAGGAGCTTGCCAAGCTTTTGACGGCGAGATTTATCAAGGAAGTTTACCACCCTGACTGGTTGGCCAACCCAGTTCTGGTTCGGAAGAAGACAGGACAATGGTGCATGTGCGTTGATTACACAGATCTCAACAAATTTTGCCCCAAAGATCCATTCGGTTTACCTCACATTGACCAAGTCGTCGATTCAACAGCTGGCTATGAGCTTTTAAGCTTTCTTGATTGTTACTTGAGGTACCACCAAATCAGCTTGAAGGAGTCCGACTGCTTGAAGACTTCATTTATCACCCCGTTCGGAGCCTACTGCTATATCACAATGACATTCAGTCTCAAGAATGCAGGAGCTACATATCAATGGATGATTCAAATATGCTTGCAGACTCTACTCGGGCGGAACGTGTGGCCTATGCTGATGATGTTGTAATCAAGACTAAGCAACAGGAGGATTTGATCGCCGACTTAGAGGAAACTTTCCAAAATATTCGAGCCTTCAGGATGAAGTTAAACCCAGAAAAATGCACCTTCGGAGTACCGTCAGGAAAGCTGCTTGGTTTCATGGTGTCTCATGAAGGTATTGAGGCCAATCCAGAGAAGATCAACGGTATATGGAATATGAAGCCGTCGAGTACTCAGAAAGACGTTCAAAAGCTTACCGGGTGCATGACAGCATTAAGCTTATCTAAACTCGGGGAGCGAGGCATGCCTTTCTTCAAGTTACTCGAGACAGACGAGTTCCAATGGACTCCTGAAGCCCAGAAAACTTTTGAAGACTTCAAGGATTTTCTCACAACACCGCCTGTGTTGGCTTCGTCACATCCACCAGAGCCCTTATTACTTTATGTGTCGGCAACTTTTCAGGTGGTTAGCATGGTTTTGGTTGTTGAACGAGAAGAAGAAGGCCGAGTCCAAAAGGTTTAGAGGCCGATTTACTTCATTAGCGAGGTGCTGGCTGGATCTAAAACTCTCTATCCTCAAGTACATAAATTATTATATGGAGTTTTAATTACCGTCAGGAAATTAGCTCATTATTTTCAAAGTCACTTTGTTATGGTGGTTACATCTTTTCCACTCAACGATGTTCTTCCCAACCGGGAGGCTACGGGATGTATTGCGAAGTGGGCCTTGAAGTTGATGGCACTGGACATTACCTTCAAGGCACGGACATCAATTAAGTCTCAGGTTCAGGCCAACTTCGTTGCCAAGTGGACCGAGTGCCAGGGAGATGTACTTGAAGAAAAGCTAGAATATTGGACTACGTATTTCGACGGATCTAAGAGGGTCACTGGTACGGGAGCTGGAGTTGTTTTGATTTCTCTGACTGGAGAGAGATTGTGATATGTTCTTCAGATTCACTTCCCAGCATCACATAATGTTGCCGAGTACGAAGCTTTGCTCCATGGCTTGCGTCTTGCTGTCTTACTCAGAATATGGCGTATGATTGTACGAGGAGATTCTCAGTTGGTGGTGAATCAAGTCATAAAGGATTGGTCTTGTTTGAATGACAACATGACTGCTTATCGTCAAGTGGTTTGTAAATTGGAGGACAAATTTGATGGCTTGGAGTTATCTCATGTTCTGAGGCATAACAATGAAGCTGCTGATGAGTTGGCTCAATTTGGATCCAAACGGGAGGCAGCTCCAACTGATGTTTTCATTGAACACCTTCATGAGCTGACTGTTAAAAAGGAGATCATTGAAGACGATGTTGATAAACAAATTTCCATGCTTGATACCGACTGGAGGATACCTTTGATCAAGTTTTTGACTCAGGAGGAGTTACCTCCTGATCAAGACGAAGCCGAACGAGTTTGACATCGTAGCCAAAGTTAAGTCATGGTTGATTCCAAATTATACAAGCAAAGCCCGCCTGGTGTTTTTGTTAAGATGTGTTACTCCTGAGTAAGGCTGGCAGTTATTGCAGGACATTCACTTGGGAATAAGTGGCAGTCATGCTATAGCACGTACATTGGTGGGAAAAACTTATCGACAGGGATTTTTCTGGTTCATGGTAGTTACCTATGCCGGTCATGTCGTTCAGACTTGTGAAGGTTGTCAGTGTTTTGCCCGACAAATTCATGTTCCGGCTCCAGAGGTGCAAACTATATCACTTTCATGGCCTTTTGCTGTCTGGGGTTTGGATATGGTGGGCCCCTTTAAGAAAGCTCCAAGAGGTTTCACGCATCTTTTTATTGCCATCGACAAGTTTTCCAACTAGATTGAGGCTAAGTCAGTTGCAACAATTACAACTGATAAAGCTCGGGATTTCTTCATTAATATTGTACATTGGTTTCGTGTTCTAAACAGGATTATTACAGACAATGGAACTCAATTCATAGGAGGTGTTTTTAAGAATTTTTGTGAAGATTTTGGGATCAAACTATGCTACTCATCGGTTACACATCCTATAAGCAATGGACAGGTGGAGCGTGCTAATGGTACGAGCTCGTGTTTTCGATAGATTACGCCCTTATGCTGGACGTTGGGTTCAGGAGCTGCCTTTGGTTTTGTGGTCGTTACGAACTACACCCAGTCGGGCCATGGGTCAATCGTCTTTCTTTTTGGTTTATGGTGCTGAAGCTATGTTGCTGAGTGAGATAAAATTTGAATCTCTTCGAATTCGTAATTTTGATGAGCAGCGTTATGATCAAGACCGTGTTGATGATTTGAACCGACTGGAAGAAGCCCGAGAAGCTACTCTTATTCAGTTGGCTAGATATCTCCAAGGACTTTGGCGTTACCGCAATCGCAATGTTTGATTGCGGGCATTTATTGTTGGTGATATGGTTTTAAGGAAGATATAAACGACAAAGGATAGACACAAAGTGTCCCCGTTATGGGAAGGGCCTTTCATAATCGCTGAATTCACTCGGTCAAGGGCTTATCGATTAAAGCGTGAAGACAAATCGATCGTGAAGAATTCTTGGAATATTGAACACCTTCGGCGCTACTATACTTAAAGTTATTTTTTGTACTTTGCTTTTCTCGACTGTCGACTTCAAGTAAGTTGTCTTCTTGAGTCGCCCGTTGGGGGCTACCAATATCAGTAAAGTATAAATTTTCTTCTCCATATGGCTTGGTTATATTTGGTTTATCATTGTTTTTTCCTTTGATCTGAGTCGAGTGGATAAGGACTAAAAATTTTTTGAAGACTTAATCAAGTTTTAGGCTTGATGATAGTTGGATAAGAATTTTTAAGAAATTAAAAGCTGGATTCAAATCAGAGCACAAACATAAATAAGCTAATATATTACAAGTTAGGCTACAAATGTTTTTCAGAGGACATTTATGCTTGGAAGTTTTCTATAACATCGGCAACAATCTTCTTGGCGGACTCCTGTGCTTCATTTATCAGATCTAAAGCTTGTTCATCAGAAGTACCGTCTGCGAAGCCATCTCTAATTGTATTTATATCCACTCGGGGGTATAGGGACTTTGTGATCGCTCAGGCTTGGCTTGCACTCATTGTGGCTGCGTCATTGATGTTCTTCAAGTATTTTTTAGGAGCCCTTATGAGTTTCTTGAATATTTCTTCAGTATCTTCAGAGCTTGAGCCCAAGCCGTTTTGAAAGACTGCATTAAGAATCGGAGCAGCTGCGTTGGCAATATCATCTCTGATTCTTTAAGCCTTCTTGATCCTCTCGACGAAGACTTCAAATTGAGCTAGGGATTTTTTCTTGTGGGCTGCGAGATTTCAAATTTTCAAGATATATTGGCAGTATTTCGACATAGATCGAGAGTCAGAGTTAGAAAAGTTACCTTCAAGATCGGAAATTGCTTTGGCTTTGTCAGTCTCCAGTTTAGCGTTGTCGTTCTCGGCTTTCTTTAATAGGGCTTTGAGTGACTTGATCTTAGCAAGATGAGCTGACATATGAAGATATAAAATCAACGGTGATATATTGAACAATATATGAGGTTGAGTTATTTTCTGTTACCTCCAATTGAACCATGGAATTCTAGATTAGTATCCCGTAGCTGGCTAATCTCTGTTCTCAACACCGTTTCTCTTGCTATGGCTTCTTCCTTTTCTTCTTTGAGTTCTTGTTGGATATTTTCCAAGGAATTCAGATGCAGCACCATTTCTTCTAGTGTCTCCGACTTGGCTTGAGATCTGAGATATATTCTCTGTGTACAAGAAACAAGTTGGTTGATTTCATATTAAGTGGGAATTGAAGAGCAAGGATTTAAGCTTACATTTAGTAGTCGGGATGACTCTGTCAGTCGGGCAACCAGCATGTCACGTTCTTCGGATTCTATCTGCTTGTTTAATATGATTCCATGTGACTGGGCATCACCATCGCGCCACTGGATTTTTACTGGAGGCAGTGAATCCTCTTCTCCTGGAATTGGATCTAAAAAGAAGCATGATTTCAGGATTTCAGGACCAGTGTTCAAGTCAGAAGATTTATGTGATTAAAGAATTCACCTGTTGTTACTTTAGGACATGTGTGTGGAGGACCTTGATCATCCTCGATTGCGTCAGGGATTGTTTGGTCCTGGTTTCCTTGCGCAGTGGCATTTTCAGTTGATTGACCCCTATTGGTATCTTCATTGTTGACCTAGGTTGGGTCTTCAACTGGTGCACCCCGATTGTCAAGGGCTTGATTTTCTTCACTCGACTGGTTTCCAGTCGGGGGCTTTTGCTCAGGGGCTTGGTCAGTAGAACCCAACTGGTTTCTAGTCGGGGGCTCCTGGTTGGCAGTCGGTTGGTCTTGTTGAGTGCCCTGGGCCTTAGGAGCTGCAGTTTCTTGGACTTTTGTCCTTGAGTCTGTAGGCGGCACTTCAGTCTAGTCGGTAAGGTCAATGTTTTGAGGTTTTCTACAAAAGAGTTGTACAGGATTTCATTCAGAATGCAGTTAAAGCTATTTGAAAACAAAAAGATGCAATGAAAGTTACACGAGAGTTACTTGTTGGATTTCCTGATCTTAGGAGCTGACCTAGAGGCGGCTGGCTTCGGTGAGCTAATATTGGTTCTCGGAATCGGAATTTCATCATCTTCTTCGTCCGAGTTGTCAATGAGCAATTTTCTTTGTTTGCTCGCACGCTTGTTCATTTCATCAGCTATAGCCCTCTTATTCTTCGCCTGAGGTTTGATCTTAGGCCCGCCAGTCTGTCGGCTGCTATTTGGTTGACTACCAGTCGGCTGAGCTTGGGGATCTTCATGGTATATTTTGAACGGCCGAGAGACGATTAAGACGTTTGCCTGCAGAAAATTTTTCGTTCAGACGTAAAGCATGGTAAAGTGGACGATATTGAAAAAGGTTTAGGAATTTGCATACCGAAGGAGGTGGCCGAAGGATGCTGTAGGGAAGGACCGGCAGTTTATTGCTATAGTCGATCACGATCCCGGCGGAGAAAATTTTGTACATTCATGAACACAAGACTTGAAAGTCTAGGGATTCACGGTCTTCCCGATTGGGGTCGGTTTGCCCTTCGTATTCAAAGACCGGTTTGGATCTTTCTTTGATTGGCACCAGTCAGCACTTGATAAAGTGTCAAGTAATTTGTTCTCCCTTTAACTATGGACATACACTTGTGATACAAATATAAGAGCATTTATAAACTAATTCTTCTAGACCTCAGTGTTACAAGAATAGGGTCCATCATTTTGTGATCCTAACAAATTTTAGATCACATTATTTTGACTTAAGGTGGACTTCCCATGTCTTTTAGAATTTGGAAAACATATGGTGGGAATTTATTTCTATTCTAAATTTTGGAGTTATTTCCGTTATAGAAAGAGCCATAATTTATTTTATATAAGTCTAGAGAATATTTTGGTTAATCTATAGAAATTTGGTTCACCTTAAAATGAGTTAATATGGATTTTCTATGGATTTTACAAGTTTGTAGATTTTTTAGTTCAACAAATAATACTTCAAGTATTTTCCTTATATTTTAATAATTGAATTTATAGGGGTCCACTTAGTCAGGTAATTAAGCATAGAAGTCCCTGGATTTTCTAGTAATAGGTCCCGAGGTCCCTAACACATGTTGAATGAGAAATCATTAAGGGTGCTCAAGTTTTAAGGTAATTACTAATAGGTCCTTGGTCCCACATGTCACTCTAAGAATTTTTACAGAATGAACCTTACAAGATATAAATCTTTGCTAAACAAAATCTTTATATACTAATGAAGTGGGCCCTACTTGTCAATGGCTCGGTGGAGAAAGGGCAGCAGAAGGGCAGGCTGAGGCGACTCTAGCTAGCTTGTTGTCGGCGTCGACGGCGAATGGCGGCTCCTCGGTCGATGCAACCAAAAGAAGAAATGTAGAGGACTTTCTTGCAAACCCGTCGACGGTGGTCTCGTCATCAAAGATGGCCGGAGTTGATTATGGCGATGGTGCAAGCGGCGACAGTTTCACGGCAAAACGTTGGCCGGTGTCGCTGTGACCTGGACAGCAGCAGCGGCATGCGTAGCAGCTTGGTGCCAGCGCTCCTCCTCTGGAAAACGGCGACAACAAAGTTTTCCCATAAGGGCGGAACAATGGGAATCGACGATGGTGACCGGCTGTTGACGCCGAATCCGTACCGCCGATGAAGATCCGGCGTGTGGACACACGAAGGCCTGGGAGATCTGCTTAGCTCCAGTGCAGGTCCTAAAATTGATGAAGTGCAGGCGTGCCATTCAGTTTGATCCTGCCACTAACAAGATATGCAAAATAGTAGAACAGAAGGTCTATCGGCCGATAGGACGATAGCCAAAACAACCGATCAGCCGATGGGCCGATGGCACAGTCCTAGCCGATGCCGGTACTAGCCGATGTAGTTAGGGTTTCGAACCATCGGCTGTGTACTAAGCAAACATCTATATAGAGGCGATCGGCTGACGATAACATGATGATATAGCAATGTGATATAGCATAATCCAAATATAAAATAAACATTAATCTGAAGATTAAAGCACACATCGGCCGGAGGTCCGATGGCATAAACTCTCAATAAGCAGATAAACAATAAATACTCTGTTGTCATCGGCCAAATCCAATCTATATGTAAAACACTTGGGCCGATGCAACGTCCAGATAACTCACCGGCTGAAACCCCGATGAAACCCTTATTGGCAGCCAACAAGCAGGCTAGAGATTACGGTTTTAATCACGACTTAGTAGGTCAAACCGAACTGATGCAGCACTAAGTATGAAAAGAAACGCAAGACCTAGACAATCAAGCCCTTGACTGATTTTCAGGATGGTGGATACCTTAGCCAATCTAATCTAGCGAGGCGATTTAGTCGATACCGGCGTAAACCCTAAAACGAATCTCGGCCGATACGATTAAATCGAGACACCAAACCAGATTAACTAAGATATATGATAGTAGGTGCTTACGTTGACGAGATCAGAACGTCGAAGCCCTAGCCCCGATAACGCAGGCAGCCATAACGAGACTTACCCCTCGTGGGAAGGGCATGAACTCGCCGAAGAAGACGAAAAGTAAAAGTTGGCGATGCGCCGAAGTTGTATTGATCGTGTGATAAAAATTTACATGAACCTCGGGCTTACATATTTATACCCATAGGCTAACAAAGATCCTAACAGAATACGACTCAAACTTTCCTAAAGATAAAAGGAAACAGATAAAGTCCTTATTGGACACTAAACACACTTTCCTATAGATAAAACAGAAAACTAACAAACTCTTCCTAATTAATAGATACAAGTCGCATCCTCCTCAAACTCGGTCTTCTCTGGATAAGATCTTCCCGAATCTAACAAGAATCCGACTGCTGTTGGTGGTTGGTTTAAGAAAACCCCCACCGGCCGATATAAAACTCTAGGCCGATACCAACCTTGAGCCGCTATGAATCCTGGACCGATGAGGACTTTGGAGCTTACCAAATTCTGGCGTTAACACCGGCGGCCGAAGTTGAGGAAAACGAAGTCAATCTCCCTCCTTGGAGCACCATCCTCGGGGATTATTAGGGGCTTTTGGAGATGGCCTCGAGGCGGTATTGATGGCACGAGGAATTGGCTCGGGGTGGTCTCCTTCATGCTTCACAACAATGATGCCAGCGGCGGCAGCCTTCGGTGCATGTTCCCGAGCGTTGTCGGGTTGGCGGCGTTCCCGGTGATCGAGGCAAAAGGCGACGTCCTTCTTCTCGGTGGCCAACGAAGTTCGAGGAGGAAGGAGAAGTCGAGAGCCTTCTCTATTGGTTTGGTCGGTACTGGAGTAGAGAGGAAGGCTGGGTGACGCAGCTGGGAAGATAAGGGAGGAGCCCGGCGTCGCCATGATGACGGACACGCATTGAACAGCTTCTCGCGCTTGGTCAGTGCCGCTCTCTCCCCATTCTCTCGTGCTCTAGTCGGTTAGGGTGAAGAGGCAGAGAGAGAGCAAGCCAGAGTCATTGATTTGTGGGCCCAGATTGATCTAGTCAAGGTGTGGGTGAAAAGCTGGGTATAAACATGAGTAATTCTAGTGTTTAGTGTATTTTCAGGGTTTTCTCTTTTATTTTTCTTCCTCCCATATTTATAATTCTAAAATTTATTTTGTAGGCCAGATAAATTGAAGTGGATTTTTGTGGAGATAGATAAAAATATCTAGTTTTCATTTTCCTTGGTTGAACTCAAAAGTTCCTTATATTTTATTCTAAGAAAAATAAATAAAATAGGCATGGTTGAAATTGAATTGAATTTTTAGGAGCTCAAAACTAATGAAATAAATTCTAGAAAAATTATATTAATTCATTATAAATAAGCTAGTATTTAAATAAATTATGTTATATCTACACTTTCATATGTTTTAATGCATGTTTTGATGAGGTATTGTTTTTGCCGATTAGGGATTAGGATTAAACTGGATTTTGACTAGTTTGACCCATTTAATTGAGGGTTTAGATTTAAATATAAAATCATGCCAAAATTCCAGTGAGTTTAACCCATTGAGTAGGATCCACATGAATTTTTCCATGATTTTATCTTACACCAATGATCTTTATAAATTTACAAATCATAAAAATATACATAGGTTACTACTATGAAAATGCATTTAAGTGTTTATAAAATTATATTTAGATGATTCTTGACCTGACATCATGTCAGTAGAATTGATTTCTATGCTCCCACAATTTCATTTCAAAACTATTTGTAAGTTTGTATGCATGTAAGTTTGTTTCACTAAGTGAAGCTTACGACAGGATATTATTATAATTAAGTTAATAACTTTATCCATCTTATTTTATATTCGTGAGACCTATTATGATATGCATCCAAGATCCAAAAACATTTAAAAGAACTCAAATCTCACACCACACATTGTGTTCATGCAAGCATGCAAATGTTTTACAGTTCATTTAATTTTAGACAAAAAAAAGTTTTAAATTATCCTCAAAATTTTCATATGGTTTGAGCTCATCTATGGCTTTGGTGCAAAACTTTTAGGATCATTATTTAAGAAAAATATTTTTGACAATTTTGGATGCAAAAATTGAAATTCAAATTTTAGATATGTTACAGTTGTGTAGGTACACAGAATATTGAACTTTTTGACAAGGTGACGTAGAAGATGCGTCATTATATTGAAGAAGAATGATGGAAAGATCATCTCAAAGCTGACAAGATATTGCACCACATCATTTTGTAGGGCTGTTAATCTGTCTAGATCGATGACCTTCTGTGAAATTGCATTCAGCAAAGCACAGAGCTTTGTTATTGTTATCCGAACATTATCAGGAAGGATACCCCGAATTATAACAGGAAGCAATTATGTCATCAACATGTAGCAATCATGAGACTTTAGGTTTGTGAACTTTTTCTCTTTTATACTTATTATTCCCTTTAGATTCGATGAGTATCCAGACCGTACCTTGATGTTGTCCAAGCATTCAAACATACTTTCCTTCTCTATCTTGCTCAGAGTGTAGTTGGGTGGACTCAAATAATGGCTTCCTTTCTCCTTCGGTTCCGGATGAAGGCCGTCCCGTTGTTTGATATGCTTGAGATCATTATGTGCTTCAAGTATATCTTTCAACTTTCCATATTGTCACGCCCCGATTTCCAATCGGGACTAAAAATCATTAAATAATACATTTTCCAAAAATTTAATAAAATTTTAAAGCAATTTAATCAAGTGAAATTGTGAGGGAAATTAAAATTTCCTTCAAAAATCATGGCCGGAAATATTTTTGTAATATTCTCTGTGCCCTAAAGTACTCTCCAAAATTTTTCGTGAATTTTTGGAGCTAAAGAAGTAATTTTAAAGTCACAAAGTTCATTAACAAATTAAATTAATTGAAAAACGAATTAAAAAGGGTTCCTTTTGTTTTGGGCCGTTTTCGGCCCAAAACCGTCTCTCTCTTCCGCGGCCCACGCGACCCCCTCCCCTCTTCCCCGGCCCATCCCTTTCTCTTCCCCTCTCGGGCCAGCCTCCTTCCTCTCTCCCTCCGGCCCAGCTCGGCCCGTAGCCACAAGTCCGCTTCGCCTCCCTCCTTCAACCTCCAGCCGGTGCCCCGCCGCCATTTCCGCCCCACGTCGCCACCCCACTCCGCCGCGATTTCCGGCCGCCCCCGGCCACGATCCTCCACCCCGCGCCTATAAAACCCCCGCCCGGGCCGCTCTCTCCCTTCTCCCCCTTTCCGCGAGCGTGCCGCTCGGCCGCCGCCTGCCGCACCCGCGCCCGGCCGCCTCCCGCGCTGCCGCGTCGCCTCGGCCGCGCGCCGCCGCCGCTTCGCCGCCGAGCCGCCCGCGCCGTCGTCCGCCGTGCGCCCGTGCGCACGCCGCTGCCGCTCGAGCGCCTTGCCGCCGCCTTCCTCCTTCGCGTCGGCCGCTCTCGGTGAGAACCTCTCCTCTTTTTCCCCTTTCACTCTCTATCGGTCCTGCGTCGCCGCGCCGCCGCCCCGGTGCTGCGTCGCCGCCGCCCTGGTCGCGCGCCCGCGCGCTCGCCTCCGCCTCGGCTGTCCGCGCCGCCGGTTGCCACCGCGCGCGCCGCTACTCCCCGCCGGCAGCCGCGCCGCCACCTCGCCGTCACTCGGCCGAAGCCGCCGCCGCCGTGCCCTGGCCGGGTCGGCCTAGGGTTTGGCCGAACCCTAGCCACCCGACCGGGCCATAGAGGCCGCACTCGGGCCGGCTCCTCTCCTCTCCCGGCCCAGCGGCTGTTGGGCCGATTGGCCCATCTCCCTGCAAAAGTCTATTTTGCATCCCCCTACTCTTTTCTCAGGCCGGCCCATCACCCCGCTCGGCCCGTGGGCGCATCTTCTCACGAAAGTCCAATCTTGGTCCCTCGTCTTTTTGGGCCGTCAGCCTGTTAGTCCTCTCTCCCAAAGTCCACTTCATGTCCCTCAGCCCTTTAGCCCTATTCTTCACCAAAGTTTACATTGGCTTCCCCAGCCCATTTTTTAGTGGAGCCCATTGTCTCTCATCGGCCCTTTTAACTTTTCCCAAGGAAGTCCAATTTACCTCCCTCTCAGCCTAATTTTCCCTTTCTCCCTACAAGGTCCAATTTACCTCCTTTTTCTCTCCGGTTCGCCAACACTTGTGTCGCCGACGCATGGGCCCTCTTTGTTTAATCCAGTCCACACCCAGATCACGTGGCCGCCCGCGGCTTCGCCACGTTGGCGTCCACGTCGGCGCTACCTTCTCCCTTCCGTCTGCCGTGGCCGTCACGTCAGTGCCACGTGGTGCGTTCGCACCCGTGCGTGCGTGGACTTGGTCCACCGTGGATCGTCCGTCCCTTGACCCGTTGACACGTGGGACCCGCCATTCCGGCGTCGTTTCCCTTTGATGATGTCAGCGTAGTCCTTTCCTTTGCAAAATTAATTAATAATTGCGCAATAAATCATTTTAATTTCCAGAAAATCATTTAAATGGCTCAAAACTTCTAAAATTCATATCTAATTCATACGAACTCCAAATTGAGCCATTCAACTTGCAAAATTCATCTAAAATTGAGCTCTACATGTTTGTTTACTTTTTATGTACTGTTTACTTGGTTTTTATTAGAGCTTTTTCTCATTTTGCGTGCCAGCGTGTAGATTCCGCCGTTTCGGAAGTTCGCGTTCGCGAGGAAAAGAGTTCGGAAGATTGTTTGAAGAAGCAAGGCAAGTCACACATTCCCCTTGAGCATGTTGTACCTATTTTACGAAATGTTTCACGTTTGCAAATAAAGAGCATGTTTTGCTAATTACATGGGAATAGGGTTTACCTATCCGTTCGCTTATGCCATGTTTACTTGTTGACCGTCCTTTGTTAACCTTGGGTGATAATCTGACTAGCGTGAGTCACTTATGTTGACTTTGCTAGAATTATATATGCTTAGCCATGCTTAATTACTACTAGCTCATTTAATGGGATAATTACACTGTTTACAATTAGCTTCTAACGAGCAGTTCGCTCGAGACACCGGACCATGTTTTGTTGGTCGTAATTATCCAACTAAAATATGACCTAATGGTGGGCTGTGGGTGCATGGTTTTGCTGGTCGCACCCATGGCAATTAAGGACCGGTTCATGGGAAACCCTAGAAGAATTACCGTGCGTACCACAAGCCAGCGTGGGCAACGGCTGGGCTTGTAGTGTAGCCTGTCTCTAGCTGACGTACCCAGGTTAGGGTGGGCGTGATGGAGTTGGGTCGGCGGGGGATTTACCCGTTGATCGGCTGCCGGATTCACCGTGGCACGAGAGGGGGCTGCCCGCTGCTGGATATAGGGAGCGGGGGCGAAACCTGTGGTGTGGTACGATTGGTTAGAGGGGGTTATGCGAAGGGTCCTGTCACAGTCCCTTTCCGGGGTACCGTGGTGGTATACCGGCACGCGGAAACGTGTCGTGGGGCTGTGTCTTGTGGGTACAGATGTACACCTCTGATCAGAGTAGAACTATTCGAATAGCCGTGCCCGCGGTTATGGGCGATCGACCAGATTCACCATGATTAGTCCCATCTTTAATAATTAGACTTAATGAACTGGTGTAGTTCAGGTGGAAAGGTTGGGCCTGTTCAACGTGGTTGTAGCGTTGTTCAGTGGAGATTTAATCCTGTCATAATTAAAAAACTGTTTTACTGTTTTAAAATATAAAGGTTTTCAACTGCTTTTCTGCAAATAGCCACAAGCCTCCCTTTGTCTCCCCTTTGCACGTTTGCATTTTTGGTGTGGCTTGTTGAGTACGGTGGTTGTACTCAATCTTGCTATTTTTCCCCCTTTTCAGAAGTTTAGTACTTCTGAGTTGAAGATGAAGTTAGAGGACCAAGGCTCAGACCCCAGTTGAGTTTGCCTGCGGAGTGGAGCTGAAGCCCCGCTAGGATCGTCTCTTTCCGCTGCTGTTTTTTTTTTGGTGTGAGGACTATGTGCCTCTGTTGTAAGTATTTATCGCTTTATTTACGTTTGGATCTGTTTATTGATTTGTCATTTTGTGTACCCTGGTTGATGCCTGGACAGGGACTTAATACACAAAATGGTCTGGAAATTTGGGAAAAATTTCCGGGCGTGACACATATACATCTAGAAAGCCCAGCAGGTTGACGCAAAGGTTCTTAGTTAGGTGCATCACGTCGATTGCGTGGCGGACCTCTAAACCTTCCCAATAGGGTAACTCCCAAAAAATAGACTTCTTCTTCTACATCACAGCGTGACCATCTTTACTTGCTATAGGTTGGCTGCCAAGTCTCTTTCCAAATATTACTTTCAGATCTTTCACCATAGCAAACACGGTTTTCCCGTTACGATGTTTAGGCTTAGTACGGTGGTCTGCCTTCTTTTCAAAATGTTTGCCTTTCTTTCGTACAGAGTGGCTTGCAACAAAAAATCAACGATGGCCCATGTACACAACCTTTAAACAATTCTTCAAATACGTACTGTCAATTTTATCCATACAGTGTATGCAAGCCTTATACCCCTTGTTTGATTGTCCGGATAGGTTGCTAAGTGCAGGCCAATGGTTAATGGTTACGAAGAGCAACGCTCGTAGGTTAAATTGCCCCTGTTTATTCTCATCCCACACAGGGACACCTTCTTTCTTCCACAGCAGTTTCAGATCTTCAACCAATGGTCTTAAGTACACATCAATGTCGTTAACAAGTTGCTTTGGGCCTTGAATAATAATCAGCATCATGATGTACTTTCGCTTCATGCATAACCAAGGGGAAGGTTGTAGATACACATGGTCATAGGCCAAGTGTTATGAACGCTACTCATCTCTCCAAATGGATTCATGTCATTCGTACTTAAACCAAACCTTATATTCCGTGCATCCTTTCCAAAGTCTTAAAATATTTTGTCGATGTTTCGCCACTGCGACTCATCGACAGGGTGTCTCAGCATTCTATCCTGTTTACATTCTTCTGCGTGCCAACGCATCATTCTAGCATGCGTTTTGTTCCTGAACAAATGCCTCAGTCGTGGTATTATAGAGAAACACCACATTACGTTAGCAGAAACTCTCTTGTTTGAAGGCTGACGTCAACATCACTGGGGTCATCTTGTCTAATCATGTATCGTAGTGCCTTACAAACCAGACTCCGGACATGCTTCTAGGTTCTCGTACTCCTCACGGCGATAGAGGATACAATCGTTCGGACATGCGTGTATCTTCTGGACTTCCAATCCTAGAGGGCATATTATCTTTTTAGCTTCGTACGTTGTTGTCAAAACTTAGTTTCGGCAATAAGAATCTGGGGGTAGCAGTCAAGGGCCAAACACGATGGGTTAGTATGCAAAAGAATTTAGACAAGTTCAGGCCCTTTCTTCGAGAGGTAATACCCTACTCCTATTTTGGGGATTCGATCCGCCGAGTGATTTATTGATCTCTTGATCTCTTTCAATATGTGCTCTCGTGAGTTTGTGTATTTTCGCTATGCCCCTCAAGGGAGGCCCCACCCTCCTTATATAGTCTCGGAGGGTAGGTTTACAAGTCAGAGACCCTATCATATTCTATGCCGGACTCCTCAATCTTACCAACTATAGACTATGAGCCGTTACCTTATCTCAATGGCAACGTAACACTCAAGTCATAAGCCGGTTTACATAACCATGAGTCATAACATATCCCCTATGGTAAGACGGATAAGCTAGCTGTGAGGGTATCCGGTACCCGTAATCTCCACAGTAGCCCCCGAGTCCTTCACAGTCGACGAGATAATCTTGCCTCGAACCAGAATTACACATAGCCGAGTGACTCTTCAGCCAGGTGCTTCTATCGCCGAGTGCCTCCAGGAGTCTCCCGAGTGCTTTATCATCCAAAAAGGCTGTGAAGGGCTAAAAATAATTCAAAAAATTTCTTAAGAATAAATATTTAGGTGCATCGACTGATGCACCTAATTAGGTGTAGCCCCCGACTATGTGTTTAGTTAAATAAACTAAGCATATAGTCAAGAACTATAATAATCATACTCTCCTGAGTTAAATAAATGCCTAGCCTAAGCCAAAAACAATCATAAAAAATCATATAACACATAACCTCATAATCAAGGCATAGTGTATAATAAATTTCGAGTACTCGGCAAGCTCATGCTTATCCGAATCGTTTTGCCCGAGTCATCTCAAAACAAACTGCTCAGCCAACCCTCATGGGTAGAAAATCTGAGTTAATAATTCATCAGTAATCTGAAAAATTTGACCAAAATATTAAATAGCTCCAGCCATAATATCGGTCTTAATCGAAAAAGCACACCAAGGTGACAGAAAAATATTGCCATAATCATAAAATCAAATGCTTTGTAAAAAATCAAACAGCTCCTGCAACCTATAAAAAGTTACCAGGACAGTTATAAAAAACTTTACTGTTTGTCACCTTCCAAGTTGCATCGTACCAACCTTCAACAAGTTGTGTAACTGCTGTATGAAAGGATTTTAAAGGTATTGCGCAATAAGACACGCGCATATTGCCAGAGCAAATTTGCTTAAGTCCTCAAGGACACATGTCGAGCCACACCTGTAATATGGATATGGGCCGCAAGTTTCTCATGGGCTTGGCCCAAACACGAGAAAACCCAGCAAAAACCCTAAAAATCTTTCTTAAAGCGCCGGCGTCTTCCCCGCCGCTTCATCTTCCTGAAATTTTTCCCCTTTTCGCGCTACTGTTCATCAACTGCTCCAGCGAATCGGGGAACTCACACACGCTCAAATCCACCCATCCAAGAACTCAAGTTCCACCACAATCCTTCATCCGCATCCAGCCTCTAGCATCTCCTCAAAAAATCCCCATCCCCCACGCTAGATCCACCTCCGCTCAACTCGCAACCATGGCGGAAGAGAGAGAAATCCCCTTCGACCAATGGGCGACCTCAGATGTGAAGGAATCGACCCTGCGGGAGATGGTGAAGAATGGAGTTCTTCCGCCCAAAGAAATCATCGGCTGGCGCCCGGCGTTCGGCGAGGAGTTCCCCACCCCGAACACCGGTGAGATTGTGGTCTTCACCTCTTTCTTCTACTGCGGATTTGGCCTTCCCACTTCCGATTTCTTTCGTGGTATTCTTGAATATTAGGGTCTCCGAATCTATCACTTGAATCCCAATTCCATCCTCCACATTGCAATCTTCATTCACGTATGCGAAGCTTTCTTAGGCATCCTTCCCCATTTCAATCTATTTTGCCGCATGTTCTATGTCAAGCCACACCCGACCAAGGATGACCCCTGCGTCATCGGTGGGGCTGGTTTTCAACTCCGTGGGACTCTCCACAGAGACTACTTCTCCCTTCCCTTGAAATCCTCCAATAAGGGCTGGCATGCAAACTGCTTCTACATCTCAAACCCTCATCCCAGTTTGCCCGACTTCGTCGGCCTTCCACCGATCCAAAGAGCCAACTGGAGCACAATGCCAGAAAACCAAGATTGGGTAGAAGCAAATAACCTCCTGGCTAACATTCTTGAAATGAAGAAGAAAGGCCTCCAAGGAGAACAAATTACCCGGCACTTTATCAAGAACCAGCTGGCTCCCATCAAGGAGAGATCCAAACCAGCGTTCGAGTATCAGGGCGAAAGCGACCCCAATCGGGAAGACCGCGATGCTCTGAGTTACCAGGCCTTGTGCACTCGTATGTACAAGATTTTCTCCTCTGGGATCACAGTAGATCGCAGCCACAAGATGCCGGTTCCTCCCTTCAACCTGTTCCGACCCCCTCCTCCGGTAAGCAAACTCGGCCTCTTCAATTTCTTTCTATGTCACTCATGTTCTTTAATATATCTCAAAAATTTTGCTTGCAGGCTAATGCTCTCGTCATATCTCGGCCGTACAAAGTGTATCATGACGATCGGCCGACTCGGCCTGCTGCCAAAAAACCAATTGGCGGCCCCAAAATCAAAGTTGAACCTCAAGAAAAGAGGGCTGCCGATGACGAAGATATTAGCAAGCGGGCGAGCAAAAGGAGACTGGTGGTCGACGACTCGGATGACGAAGAAATCCGAATTCCACAAGTCAACATAAGTCCTCCAAAGCCGTCCACCAGATCTGTCCCTAAAATCAGGAGATCTAACAGGTATCATGCACAACCAAAGTCAGCTTCTTGTTGGAAATTCTTTCCTTTCCGTTTCAATCACCTTCATCTTCTTTCTTGCAGAAAACCCCAGGACATAGATCCCACCGGGAGAACTGAAACCACCAATCAGCCTACAGCGTCAGAAAAATCAAAACCTGCAGAACAAAGGCCTCAAAACCCTCCCCCGAGTGAGGATGCTCCTGAAGTGGAGCCCCCGAATAAAGATGCTCCCGAAGTCGAGCCCCCGACTGCCAGCCAAGATACCCCAGCTGGAAACCAATCGGCTGAAGATCCACAGGGCTCGCTCAATCAGGAAGCACCATCTAAGGACCCGGCTCCCCAAACAGGTAGGCTTCAATATAATCTCCAGACTCTTGTCTTCAATATGCTCCTTACTTCTATCTCTATTCATCTTCTCTAGATCAATCAGCCGAAGAGGAAGAAATCTCCCGACTGAAGTCTTCAGCTGACTCGGTCCCACCTATCAAGATCGAGTGGCGCGATGCCGAAGGCGTAAAGCAAGGCATCGTTTTAAATAAACAAAAGGAGAATGAGGAACGCGACATGCTCATGGCTAGCCTCAACGAAGCGACCCGGCTGATGAACGTAAGCATAACCCCTCCATGTCTTATCTTCACGATCTGACGTAGTTGACTATCTTCATACCCTCGTGCAGAGAATATATTGTCGCTCAATGGCCAAGTCAGACACACTCGAGAAGCTGGTTCCCCACGTGAACACTCTGGAAAACGTCCACCAAGACCTCAAGGCTGCCAGAGAAGAAGCTGCAGCTCGAGAAGTCGTCTTGAGAGCAGAAATTGCGAAGCTCCGAGATGCGAACTTGGAACTCCGTGGCTCAATCGGAGGTGAGTCAAACCATCCTGTCCTTATTTTGTCTTCATATACTCGTCTGATCCTAATGTTATGCAAATCTCATAGCCAATTTATCTGAAGTCAACTCTCTCAAGGCCCAGCTAGAAAAAGCGAAAACTGATAAAGCTAAGCCGGAGTCTGAGAAGGAAAAAGCCCTGGAAGAGATTGAAGGTAACTCGCGAAATTCGCATTTCTCAATTTTCTTGGTCTTGACTGTCGATGTAACCCACGCTGCTTTAATCTTGTAGCTAATAAGGTGAAGTCCCAAGCACAATTTAATGTCTTTGCTGAAAGGGTCCGAAGAGCTGAAAGTGTTCGGGATGACATCGCTAACGCAGCAACGCCTATCTTGTCAGCAATATACCGCCAAGGACTTGGGACAAGCTCATTGGATGCTGTTGAAGTCTTCGACAAGCTCAGGACGGCGTCGGCAAAATACATGGAGAATATCACAGACTCGGCCGTCATGAGCGCAAGCTTTGCTCTTGTGTAGACAAAATCACTTTATCCTCGGATAGATGTAGATTCTGTAGGAGATGGCTTCGCAGCGGGCACCACAGATGAGCAAGCCGTGGAATTTATAAATGAAGCACAAGAGTCGGCGAAGAAAATAGCCATAGATGTAGCTGCAAACTTCCAGGAATAGTTGACTTGTCATAATGCTGACTTGTGAATATTTGGTTTATTTATGTTAATGCCCTCATCCAAGTCTTCATATATAATTTCTTAAGAATTTTTGTCCAACTGTCAGCAAGCCTAGGCTTGATTCAGCCGTCGAAAAACTCTCAGTCCTTATCTATTAAACTCAAACCAAAACATTAAACAATGATAAACTAAATACGAACAAGTTATAGGTGATGAAAAAGAAATTCATACTTTATTGATATATATATATATATGTATAGCCCCCGACTGACAACTCAAGAAGTCATCTTGCCTGGGTTTGGCAGTCGAGAAGAACATGAAGTCAAAAGGACTTAAGTATAATATCGACGAAGGTGTTCAATATTCCAAGAGTTCTCCACCATGGTCCCATCTTCGCGCTTCAAGCGATATGCTCCTAGCCGAGTAACCTCAGCGATTATATAGGGTCCTTCCCATAGTGGAGATAACTTGTGACGATCTTTTGTAGTTTGAATCTTGCGTAAAACCATGTCACCAACAATAAAGGCTCGTGACCGAACATTGCGATTATGGTAGCGCCGAAGTCCTTGAAGATACCTTGCCGACTGAACCAATGCGGCCTCATGAGCCTCTTCCAGTTGGGTCAAGTCATCCACTCTATCTTGATCATAACGTTCATCGTTGAAACTGCGAACTCGAAGGGTCTCGTATTCCATCTCACTCGGCAACATTGCTTCTGCTCCGTAAACCAAGAAAAAAGGAGATTGGCCGGTAGCCCGACTAGGTGTAGTCCGCAGTGACCATAACACCGATGGCAACTCTTGAACCCATCGTCTAGCGTACGGTCGTAATCTATCGAACACTCGGGCCTTGATGCCTTGAAGAACCATACCATTGGCACGTTCGACTTGTCCGTTGCTCTTAGGGTGTGCCACTAACGCATAGCATATCTTGATTCCGAAGTCTTCACAGAACTCCTTGAAAACGCCTCCAGTAAACTGAGTCCCATTGTCGGTTATGATTCTGTTCGGGACGCTAAACCGATGCACAATGTTTAGAATAAAGTCGCGTGTCTTATCCGCAGTTATCGTAGCTACCGGCTTAGCCTCAATCCACTTGGAAAACTTATCAATCGCGATGAACAGGTGCGTAAATCCTCCTGGAGCCTTCTTGAAAGGACCAACCATATCCAAGCCCTAAACGGCGAAGGGCCATGATAAAGGAATTGTTTGTAGATCTTGAGCCGGCACATGACTCTGCCGGGCGAAGAATTGACAACCTTCACACGTGCGGACCACCTTGTCTGCGTCGAAAACCGCTGTGAGCCAAAAGAATCCTTGCCTGTAAGCCTTGCCCACCAGAGTACGCGCTGCTGCATGACTGCCGCATATGCCCGAGTGAATATCGTGCATTAATTGTCGTCCCTCCTCAGGCGTAACGCACCTCATCAAAACTCCAGAAGGGCTTCTCTTGTATAGTTCCGAGTCAACCATCACATAGCTTTGACTGCGACGTCGGACTCGCTCCGCATCATCCCAGTCTTCCGACAGCTCCTGCTGAGTCAAAAATTTGATGATCGGTGTCCTCCAGTCGGCGTCGAGCATGGCGACCTGGTTTGTAACTTCCTCGTCGGGGGTTGATTTCTTAGCAACAGTAGGCTCGTAGAGATGCTCCACGAAAACGTCAGTCGAGGCTGCTTTGCGCTTGGACCCAAACTGCGCCAATTGGTCTACCACTTCATTATTATGTCTCAAGACATGGGATAACTCCAGTCCATCAAACTTGTCCTCAAGCTTGCGAACCTCTTGTCGATAAGCCTTCATGGTCTCATTTAAACAGGACCAGTCCTTCATTACCTAATTGACCACCAGCTGGGAGTCTCCTCGTACCACCATCCGCCGTATCCCGAGTGAAACAGCAAGTCGTAGGCCATGCAGCAAGGCTTCATACTCGGCAACGTTATGCAAAGCTGGAAAATGAATGTGTAGAACATACCGGAGCCTTTCCCCAATCGGGGAAATCAGCACAACTCTCGCTCCCAGGCTGGTGACTCTTTTAGATCCATCGAAGTGCATGGTCCAGTACTGCAGATCCTCTCTAGGTACGTCTTCTTGTTGCTCGGTCCACTCGGCTACAAAATCTGCCAGGACTTGAGACTTTATAGACGTCCTCGCCTTGAAAGTTATGTCCAGCGGCATCAACTCCAGAGCCCACTTCGCAATGCGTCCAGTAACCTCCCGGTTATGGATGACATCACCGAGTGGAAAGGACGTGACGACGATGACCGAGTGACCCTGAAAATAATGGGCTAGCTTCCTAGCTGTAATTAGAACTCCATATAATAGTTTTTGTGCCTGAGGGTAGCGGGTTTTGGCACCTGCCAGCACCTCGCTGACAAAGTATATCGGCCGTTGAACCTCCTAAGCTCGGCCTTCTTCCTCATGCTCGACAACCAAGACCGTGCTGACCACCTGATGAGTTGCGGTGACGTAGAGCAGCAAGGGTTCTTGAGGATGTGGCGAAGCCAACACGGGTGGCGTTGTGAGGAACACCGTGAAATCGTTGAAAGCTTTCTGGGCCTCGGTGGTCCATTGAAAATCGTCCGTCTTCTTCAGTAACCTGAAAAAAGGCATACCTCGTTCGCCGAGTCTGGAAACAAATCGGCTCAACGCCGCCATACAACCGGTAAGCTTCTGGACGTCCTTCTGGGTACTCGGGGGCTTCATGTTCCGGATAGCGTTGATTTTCTCTGGATTTGCTTCAATACCGCGATGAGACACCATAAAACCGAGCAGCTTGCCTGACGGCACACCAAAGGTGCACTTCTCCGGATTCAACTTCATTCTGAAGGCCCGGATATTTGCAAAGGTTTCCTCTAAGTCGACGATCAGGTCTTCCTTCTGCTTGGTCTTGATGACAACATCGTCGACGTAAGCTTCCACGTTTCTCCCAATCTAAGTCTGTAGTCATCTCTGGATCATGCGCTGATAAGTGGCTCCAGCGTTCTTCAAGCAGAAGGGCATCGTGATGTAGCAATAGGCTCCAAACGGGGTGATGAACGATGTCTTGAGGCAGTCGGACTCCTTCAAGCTGATTTGGTGGTAACCCGAGTAACAATCCAAAAAACTCAGCAGCTCGCAACCGGCTGTTGAATCGACGACTTGGTCAATACGGGGTAATCCGAACGGATCCTTGGGGCAGGACTTGTTGAGATCGATGTAGTCCACGCACATGCGCCATTGTCCTGTCTTCTTCCGAACTAGGACCGGATTAGCCAACCAGTCGGGATGGTAAACCTCTTTGATAAACCCGGCAGCTAAGAGCTTAGCGAGTTCCTCCTTGATGGCATCTTTTCGATCTTGAGCGAAGCGGCGTAGTCGTTGTTTGATGGGTTTAGCGTCATCTTTGACGTTTAAAGAGTGCTCGATCACCTACCTAGGAATACCCGGCATGTCAGACGGTTTTCAAGCAAAAATATCTTTATTATTCTGGAGCAAGGTGACGAGCGCGCTTTCCTATTTGGGATCTAGCTCCGCGCCTATTACAGCAGTTTTAGAAGGATCAGAAGGGTCAAGGGGGATTTTCTTGGTCTTGGCGTTGCCTTCTCCCGACTTGGCTATCTTCTTTGCAGGGATCTCTGCTTCTCCAGATGTCGATGCAGCTAGTCGGACTTCTTGTTGGCCGCATAGTCTCTCACGAGTTTGGGCCATGTCGCAGCTCTCTTTGTCGCAAGTGAAGGCTTGTTTGAAGTCGCTGCGCAAAGTGATGACTTCGTGGGGCCCGGGCATCTTCATGATGAGGTAGGTATAGTGTGGTACCGCCATGAACTTGGCGAGCGCGGGTCTTTCGATGATTGCATGGTAAGCTGCCTCGAAGTCGGCAACCACAAAAGTAATGTTCTCCGTCCGGATGTTCTCCCGAACTCCGAAGGTGACTGGAAGAGTAATATGCCCGAGTGGTGTAGATGACAACCCCGGGATGACTCCATGAAAAGGAGCTGTACTTGGCTTCAACTCTGAACTTGGGATCTGCATCTCGTCCAGCGTTTTGGCGAATAAGATGTTGAGGGCGCTGCCGCCATCAATTAGGACGCGCTTGAGCTTGATATTGCGAACCACCAGGTCTAGTACCAGGGGATACCGCCCCGGGTGAACCACTCGGTCAGGATGATCGGAGCGGTTGAACGTGATAGCCACCTCCGACCATCGCAGGTAGTGTGGGACTTCGGGTTGTACGGCGTTGACTTCTCTGTCGGTCAGCTTTTACTTTCTCTTGGACTCGTACGCCTGTGGTCCCCCGAAAATATGGTTTAGCTCCCCAACGGGATCTTGAAAGGGTTCTGAGCTGCCAGTCGGGTCGTTCCTTTTGGTTCCCGATGGGCCGGCTTCATCAGCCGGTTTCTGGCATAGTTGTGCAGCATACTGTTCAGCGAACTTCTTGTAGATGAAACAATCCTTGGCCGCGTGCTTGTGATCGGGGTGATGCGTGCACTGCGCGTTCATGATCTTGTCATATGCGGCGACTCGGGGACGCTATTGCTGGTAGTTTGACGTTGTGGCGACCAGATTCTCGGCCTTACGCTTGCGATCTTTTTGGCCGTCGTTGTTGTTGTTGCCGCTGTCCTTCTTAGGACGCCAGCTGCTTCCAGATGGTTTGTCGTCCCTTTTGTCGTGCCAGTCTTGTCGTGAGGCCTTGATTGCGTCATCAGACTTGGTGTAGGAGTTTGCCTTCTCGAACATTTGTTTGACCGTCTTCGGTGGCTTGCGCCCAAATTTGCCGATCAGCAACTCGTCGCGAACTCCTTTCTGGAACGCGGCTATGATAACGTCGTCAGTGAAACCATCTGGAAGTTGGCGATGAAGTGGTCCCGAAGCTCACTCCACGAGTCGATCGAGCCTCTTGGCAGACTCGTGAGCCAGTTCCTGGCTGAGTCGGCGAGAGCTACGAGGAGGTAATTAGCCATAGCTTTGTTGTCTCCTCCTGCTGCGCGGATGGCGAGGGTGTATACGGTCAGCCATGACTCGAGGTTAGTCTTTCCGTCGTATTTGTCAATTCCTGTAGGCTTAAAGCCACTCGGCCAATCCACTCGACGCAGGTCCCAAGTGAACGCAGGTACTCCATCGTCGTCGTAGTCGGGTGATCTCCTTCGGTCTTCATTAGAGCGTCGTTTACGCTCCCGATGGCGCCGGTCAAGAACTTCCCTCAAGTCACTCGGCGGGGGCCTTCGAGAGCCGCTTTGATGATTGGAGTTGTAGCTGTGACGAATCCGATCGTGGACGAGTGGTCGACCATGCACTCTCTCATGAGAGTCGGCCGATTGCTCTCGGGGCTTCCATGCTGTGTTACGAGGGGGGTCTTTGGATTTGACCGGTGTCTTGCTCTGTTCGGGCCTCTTGTAGTCTCTGGATCGAAGCGGCGGCAGGCGGCTTCTGTCGAGCGTTTCAGCGACAGACTCGGTGGGCTTACGCATGGAACTAGATGGAGGGCCGTTGGCCGTAGCTACAACAATGGTCTTGATCTTATCTAGGAGTGGTGTTACCGCAACGGGTGCCGCTTCAATGACGGTGTCGATGATGGTGAGAGTAGCGACGGCGTTTTGCTGAGGCATCTGGAAGATGTTAGCATTGTCGACTCGCGTCTGTAATATAGCCTCGCGGGCGGAGCGCCCTGTCGCCCTCAAGTCTCGTTTCCTTTTGTCTGCTTCTTCTTTCTTCTTGAGCTCTTCTTCTTTGCGTTTGTTCTCCTCCTCCACACGTTTGCGCTCCTGCTTCAGCTTGGCTCGTTCTTCTTCCATATGCTTGCGCTCTTCCTCAAGCTTGGCTCGTTCTTCCTCCGCGATCCTCCGGGCCATGGCCGAGTCGATCTCGGCTACTTCAGCCATGAGGACGTTGAGGAGCGCCGGATCGTAGTAATCTTTATCCGAGTCGAAGCTGTTGATTTCGTCGGTGGAGAAGTCGTAGAGGTCATCGAAGTCGGCGAAGCTAAGGTTTTCATCGAGGTCCGTGGATGAGTATGACCCGAGTCGTTCGAGGATGACGGCCACCTCCCTTGCACCCAGATCACAGCATGTAGATGACGAAGAAGATTCTCCCGAGTGGATCGAGTCCAACTCGAAAGACAGGAGATTGTGGTAGATCCTAACGTCGTCTGGTAACCCAAACGGCGCCAAGTAGTTTCCCCCTCCTGACTGGTTCGAATCCGAGTTGAGGAGAGAGAGCTTGCCGAATTTGTCAACGGTGAAGTCGAGGCCGCCGAAGTGAAACGCTTGCCCCGGGGTGAAGATGAAGTTGCCAAAGCCTGATGTAGATCCCATCGCACTTGTCGACGAGATGAAAAAGAAAACTTGACGCAGAGCCCCTACCTGGCGCGCCAACTGTCGAAACTTGGTTTCGGCAATAAGAATCTGGGCGTAGCAGTCAAGGGCCAAACACGATGGATTAGTATGCAAAAGAATTTAGACAGGTTCAGGCCCTCTCTTCGAGAGGTAATACCCTACTCCTGTTTCGGGGATTCGATCCGCCAAGTGAGTTTGTGTATTTTCGCTATGCCCCTCAAGTGACGCCCCACCCTCCTTATATAGTCTCGGAGGGTAGGTTTACAAGTCGGAGACCCTATCATATTCTATGCCGGACTCCTCAATCTTACCAACTATAGACTATGAGCCGTTACCTTATCTCAATGGCAACGTAACACTCAAGTCATAAGCCGGTTTACATAACCATGAGTCATAACCTATCCCCTATGGTAAGTCGGATAAGCTAGCTGTGAGGGTATCCGGTACCCGTAATCTGCACAGTTGTTTTGGACAATTCGTTTACCTTCGGAAGAATATTCTTTACGAGTTCCAATAACTCGCCAAATGTCTTGTCAGTCACACCATTTTTTGCCTTTCATTACAGGAATTCTAACGTGGTACCCAACTTTTTGTGCCCCTGTTCGCAACCTGGGTGCAACGACGTTTTGTGATCCGCTAACATACGCTCCAAATTCTGGACCTCCTTTTCACTTTCGCGGTCTTTCTTTGCGTCACGCAACATCTGACCAAGATCATCTGCACCGTTGTTTTTTTCAACAGTTCCGTTCGCATCGCCTGTTGTACTATCTACAAATCCACCATATTGAGCCCAGTCTGGAATGTTATTGTTTTCTTCTTCATCTTCTTTCATTGTAACCCTAGCTCTCCATGCGAGGTCCAACAATTATAGCTAGACATGAATCCCGACTGCAACAAGTGAATATGAAGAGTTCTTGATGTAGAATACCCCTTCTGGTTTTTGCATTTTTTGCACGAACAACATATAAAACCCTTAGGCTTATGAGTATTGGCCACGCTCAAAAAATAATGCACACCATCAATAAACTCCTTCGACCGTCAGTCCACGGTGTACATCCATTGTCGATTCATCTACATCAATTAAAAATATGTAAAGTCCACAAAAGTGAAAATAATTAAATAATCATATAATAATTTAAAACATTATAATTAAACTCAAAACTGACGGTATTCATAGAAAGCCCATACGCGCTCATAAACATAAAAATCATATATCAGAAATTGTTGTTGAACTCACAAATCTCTAACCATTTCTTTAAAAAAATTGTAAGCATAATTTTTCTTGTATTATCTTCATTTTAAATATGTTTATAAGTTTTTTAAAAGTTCTAAACATATTTTTAATGAATTCTTCTTATTTCTAACGATTTTAACGAGTTATAAATGAACTTAATCGAAGCCATGGTTAATTATATATAAATTCTAGATGTTTTGAAAAATTGTGAATATATTTTTTCATGTATTATCCTTATTTTAATTATTTTTAAAAAAAATTTTTGAAGTTCTTAACATTTTTTAATGCATTCTTTTTATTTCCAACTATTTTAATGATTTTTTTAAATGGACTTAGTTTTTTATTCTTTTGTCATAATTTTCCTTTTTTAACATTTTTATCCAAATGTTTTTAAAATTATGAAGTACCCTTATTTTCTCTAAAATTTTCTCTCTAATCTTTTTTCATATACCTTTTTAGAGAGAATGACGTATAAAAACATTACTAGAAGTGTAATATGTTAACCATACATCAATAAGGGATAAAGTTGCTAACCTTTTAGATCCCTTCGATTTGTGTATTATCGTCAAAATATTTTCGTAAAAAATTTTGGCAGCAACTCTTCTCCTCCTCTTGATAGCAATGGCTCAGGTTGGAGAAGAAAGAAGATATATAAAATATAAATTATTTGGTGTCACCAACCAGTACTAAATATTATACGATCTTTAGTACCAGTCGGTGATCTTTAATATCGATCGGTACTAAAAAGCCCAAGGACCTCACATGGTACTGACAAGTTGAACATGATGTTACCAACCGATACTAAACAGTGCTATGAGTATTTTTAATCGGTACTAAAAAAACATTTTTACTATTGATTGGTAATATATATGAGATATTTGTGTTTTTGAGTACCACAATAAAAGATCAGTTCTTCAACCGTGTTCTCACTTTTGTTGTCACGCCCCTTTTTCTCTCGGCATTAAAAACTAGTTTGATGAAAATCTATCCGTGAAATTTTCTTTCTCTGAGTGCAGTGTTGTAAGTCGTGCTAAAATTCTCTCAATATGTTTCCTTTACATGGTACAAAAAATCGACAACAAAAGAAAATTCCCTCCTATGCTGCTCACATAATTAATCCTTCTCGTTTGATCTCTACAAATCCCCTAGATTCAAAAGTTAGATATTTGAGATCAACCTCAAACAAATTTCAAGTGTTAAGAGATAAATTCTCCACCATTTCCATCCAAACCAAATACAAAATTCATTCCAAAACATATCAGGACATCCACTCAAAGAACCATTCCTTGAATCCCTCTCATTTATCTTAGTTCAAATATCAAATTTAAATTCAAATGCTCAAACTCTACTAATTCTAACAAGTCATTCCCAAGGAAAATAACAAAGTTTTTGGCTGCGTTCGCATCTCAAACAAAGCAGAGATAAGATAAAGATTTTCATGACACGCTTTTTAAACTGCTAAACGATATGTTTCGTGCAGAAATTTTCTATATGAAAGTTGTTCTAAAATATAAGATAAATTTATTTTTCAAGTTTGTAATAATTAAAACTCAATTACACGTTAATGTCACTTCGTTTACGTGAAACACTTAATTTTTATCTTTATCTTTTATCTTAGGACTTTCAAACACCATAGGTGACTTCCTCTTGTGCCTCGGCCGAACCTGCCCAGCTTATCAGCTCAGCGCAGCCTGCCACTCTCTTTTTGTCCTCCTCCCTGCTGCCCAAGGTCCCCCCTGTTGTAGCCGCTCCAGCGCGGACGCCCATCGCCTTTTCCTTTCTGTCAACCGCCTAGGCCAGCATGCCTCAACCATCACGTATTGGCCAAATACGTGGTTGTTCGCTTACGCTCAACCATCACGTATTGGCAAAATAGATTTAGGTGCCACAAGCTCGTACATTGCCTGTCTGCAACCATCAACATTGCCACGTACGAGGGTTTTACAACGTACATTGCCACGTTACATCGACTCTCTGTCAACCATCAACAACAAATGTACGAGGGATATTTAAGTATAGCAACATCAATGTTATTCAACTCATCAGCATTCATAATTTGAAAAATGGTAAAAGGATTAGAAAAAGTACCTGATGACTCCAAGTTCCTCCTCTCAGTCAGCATTTCAGCTTTCTTTGGCACTGGGACAATTGCCAATTCCCTCATGCTCAGACTCATCCTAGGTTTAGCTTTTTCTGGTCTTGCTCCTTTTCATGTGTGACACCTCTCGAAAACTGTATTCCTCTTCTTTGTCTTCATCCACCCTCAGCCTCTCAATATTAGAATCTGTGGGAATCTCACACTTCTCTAGTCTATCGACCTCACCATTTGTCATCTCTACAGGTTCTGGTTTTGACTGAAAAGGTTCACTCAGAGGTAGTTCTAACTCTAGTCCACTAATAATGTAGAACTTGATTTTTCCAAATCATTGTCTGTGACCACCTTAGGCTTTTTTGTTGCATTTTTCTTCAGATATCTCCAACCATAGCTAGCTTGGGGCTTTCCTTTGTATGCAGGGGGAGCAGATTGTGCTCGGCCATCACTCTTTTCAGGTTGCCTCCACCTTGCAGGACTTTGCTCTTTGTATTCCTCTCCACATTATGTCTTCCTCTCCATCATCATCATCTTCATCATCCATGTCATCTCCATCAGCAGTTGGGTTTTGTCTGTTCTCGTATGAAGGGTAGCCCTCTTTCTGCAATCTGATCATGTAACCAACCTTGTTGATATACAACAAGGATTGAGAAGTACAGCTCCCTGAGATCTTTACAAGCAACCCTCACGCTTACTGGACCATTACTTCTCAAGCTGACCCCATAAAGCCTCAAATTCTCCCACTAATTCAACAATTGATTTGACTGCATCTTCAGTTCAAGGCAATTCGGGATCCCATATATCTTCACCCAAATACCTACAAGTTCATCTACAGCTTCTTCAGCCTTCTTTTTTACCCGAAAAGAAGTATGGGAAGCCCCTACGGTATGTTAATCTTAGGGCACCCAAAATGTAGCCACAAGAGGGATCTTAGACCTCTAAAGTGGGCATTATCCCATGATTCCCTCTCATGCTACTGTCTCTCTCCCCAGTTGCTTACCGCCATGGACGGGAAAAGTGGAAGGAGAGAACCTTGTGATGCAGCTGGTGAAGAGCACCCGAGCGCCGCTGCTGCCACCGCCAGATCCGTCGGTGAGCGCCGTCGCGGATCCATCGCCATTGCTGGATGCGCCCGCGAGTGCTGCTGTCGCCCCATCCGCCCTCGCCGAATCCACGCGTGCTCGCGAGGACCGCCGTCATTGCCGCTAGATCTCCCCACCAGCACCAGGGAGCGCTGCCATCGTCTCCTGCTCTTCCCACGATGGCCACCGCCATCGCCTGCTCCTCTCGCAAGCGCCGCCGCCATGACTGGATTCGCTCGTTCGGAAGGGGATCGGAGGGGGATTTGAGGAAAAAAAAGCACCAGAAGGGGATGGAAGGGATGTGGTAGCTGAGTAGTGGTACAATATTTTTATTTCGGTGGGAGCCACCCTAACGTCACTTTGTTACACATACACTACAGCAAGTGTTATTATATAAAGACTGGACTCACACTCACATTTTGACAAGAGGGTCTTATACATTGCGGATGTCCTGAAGTTCTCAATCTCTGATTGAATAAAAGGTCTATCAAATACTCTAAGCCTAATTAAATGTGGACTTAGGTCATCCTTTAGCGCAGGCTTCTACAACCTTATAGAGTGCTGGACATTGTTGAAAATATAATTATTGCGTTGCTTCCAAATATTCCATGCAACAAGCAGAAAAACCTCCATGAAACATGAACCTCCAAAAAAGATTTTGCCGCTATTGAACCATCCCATGGAGCTCCTGGTATAGGTTCCAATGAAAACCAATCTTTGTCCAACAGTTCTGACTGAACTCATACTAAGAAAAAAAGAGGTGTTATCTTGTCTGCCTAGTATCAGGCTGGCACAAGGAGCAATTAATAGTTACATTTGGAGGCTTACATTGCTTCTTGTTAGGTAGTTGGTCCCTAGTGTTAATTGATTCTGTCCATCAACAATAACCATGAGAAAACCTTTATTTTCATCATTACTTTATTTTTCAGATCATGGAAAACTGAGCTTGTAGAAGAGCTGTGAAGCACATCTATTATTGCCGCGTATATAAGTCCATATAGCATCGTTGCTGGACAAAGAGAATGGTACCAATTCCCAATTCATGTTCTTGTATTATCGTGAACCTGCACAGATAGAGGAATTGGTCTTGAACCTGTCTTGCCATGAACTGCTGGATAGAATCATCTTTATGTCTCACAAAGGAAAACAGTTTTGGATATGCTTGTGCCCTAACTTGGCCTTCCGACAAGTCTCCCCAGAACAGAACAGAACTTACTGTGTCCACAATGGGTTTAGTCATACCTCTGAAAATGATATCAAATTCCGTTATATCTTTCCACCAAATTCAACCACATGGTCTGGCAGCATGTGGAACTGAAGAGGAGTAAAATGTAGTCCAAATCAAATTCACCGAAGGAATAGGGCATTTATTACTGAACTTGTACAAATGTTTGGGTAATAAAGCTCTGTTCTGTACCCTGAGATCAATGATTCCCATTCTACCTTTTTTCCTAGGCTTACAAACCTTTCCCCAAGCTAGTAGTGATCCACTACACTGGCCTTGATTGGAAAACTCTCAAAATCAAAAGCTCTTACATGTTGATATCTTACTCCTCACCTCATCAGAAGGGAAATTAAGGAGACATTCTTTTTCATTTAGCTGCTTCACCTTCCAATTCCAATTCAAACCCACAAATAATTGTTTCAGCTATGTAACCACCTTCCGGATAGAAGCCTCACCATGAATCACTGTTAGGATCCCCCTCACTAGAGTTCTAGCTGAAAGAGTCAATTAGGCCTAGAGCAAGGGGGTGAATAGCTAATTTAAAATTTAAGTAAAAGCGGAAGCAGACCTTTTTCGCAAATTCCAAAAATGCTTTTACAGATTTTTGGAAATTCCAAAAATTACAAACAAAGCGCAAATGTGAAGAAATGCTAGATCTAGCTGCCTACAATAAAGGGAAACTAGCACAAACAGCAACTAAACTTATAACGGCACAAACAAGTAAAGCTAGAGGAGGAAGAAAGAGGTTTCATCGAAGATCTTGCACAGTGAAATGTTCCCGCAGTTCGCATCCTTGAGGGGATTCTAGTCTCCATTGAGGAGCTCACAAAGAGCCAAATCTTTGCTAACCCTTTTCTCAAGAGGTTGCACAAAGCACTCCTTTTTCACTAGTAGTATCGCTTCCCTTTCGAGGGTGAGATCCGACCTTCACAAACTTCTCCCGGTCAACCACAAGTAGATCGGTGGCTCAAGAGTGATACCTAACCGTCTAGGATTCCTCAACCTCCAAGAGTAACAAATAATGCAAAGATCTCTTGAGAAGTGAAATAAGTGCTCACAAATCCTCACGAAGTCAACCCAACCACTCACATAAACTCGAATCCACAACTCTCTCACACACACGAAATCCAAATCGAAGACCAGTGGAGAAGTGAATCAAGCAAGCAAGGCTCAAAAGTGAATCTCAAGAGCAATAAGCCAAGGGCACGAAAATATTTAAGTTAACCAGCAGCTTGGGCTTGCAGAGGGTGGGGGTTATTTATAACCCCCTCTCAGATCTGACCGTTGAGAACAATAATTGTACTTTCCATAAATTCCGAAAGTCAATTTCGAACAAGTCCAAAAATGTCCAGAACAAAAAATGGCCACTCAGCAATTTTCGAAAATTCCGAAAATCATTTTCAGACAACTCCAAAAATTTCAGAATTTTTGGAAATTCCAAAAATAGTTTTCGGACAACTCTGAAAAGATCCATAACCAAATCTCAATTTTCAGAAATTCCAAAAATCATTATCGAACAACTCCGAAAAGATCTAGAACCAAATCTCAATTTTCAGAAATTTCGAAAATCATTTTCGGACAACTTCGAAAAGATTGAGAACCAAATCTCAATTTTCGAAAATTCCGAAAGACATTTTCGGACAACTCCGAAAATGTCCAGAACGGTTTCGAGCTCCCTGGTCATTTTCGGAAATTCCGAAAGTGATTTTTGGACATGTCCGAAAATGACCAGTACCGACTTCCAGCATAAATCAAAATTTTTCTATTGCGTAAACCAAGAACCATACAAGTATGAGATCATAGATCGTTACCACTCGACATGCTATGCAGCGGAAGTATGTACTAAGAAGCCGAAGGAACGTTGGCTATGTAGCACGCGTCGATGTAGAGGAAGTAGTAGATCGTAGCAGCCCGACCTTCTCCTCCTCATGCGTACGCCCCGTCGTGCTCTCACGCCGATTAGCGCTGTAGACCAGCGGTGCCTCTACCGGTATCCACACGTCCAGGGATGGAACACGTCACACGGACGTGCTAGCGCCCATGCGCGGCTAGGGTTTTGCTCGGGAGGAGAGTGACGGCTAGGGTATCTCCCTCACCACCAGCCTCATCACCTGAAGAATATACATAGGATCCATAACAGGGCCTCCGAGGCCCATAGGAGTCCTACTCGGATCTCTATCCGAATTGAGCATATATTGGATCTTCATCCAATCCCTTTATTCTGGCCCATTAAGTATGCGACCCTGTGCGATTCATGTACACTCGGCTGCAACTCGAGAACTCCTTTTCGGTCCACGTGTCAACAGCGGCCCCTAGCAGAACATATTGACCCACCGGGCATACATAAAGATCATATCGACTGAACCTCTAGTGTATACTTATATAAACCCCTTTGCCTCACAGTATTGATTAAGCTCAAGACTAGATATGTGCCATCCTTTAATAGCTCAATCATTCACTCGATCCTGTAATATATTATTTAACCTGCGATTGATTCCTCAATCACTTTTGGCATGGCCATGCACTTCTATAATCTATAACATCGAGGGGCCCAGAGATATCTCTCCAAGGGAGGGGCAAATCCCATCTTGATTATTCATATCCCACTACATGTTTCATAGCATGTCCGAAGACTACTTTTATAACTACCCAGTTACGGAGTAGTGTTTGGCAGCCCCTGAGCAAGCTACTACACATGTTGGGAACCATGATAATCTCGGGCCTAAGAATTCTACACCAACACTAATATGAGACCACTGATGACACATCACGTATAACTCTCACAGTGTCTCATGTTGGATCTATCCAACAACACGTTCCCCAATATGTGTCCACATTATTAATTTGATATCTCCATACCATGATCTATGAGACATGATCATCAATCAATGAATGTACGGATCATTGAACCATATTTGTTCCATATATGATATTTGATAAAAGATCCTTTAGAAATAGTAACATACAACATAAATAGTCTCATGAACGAATCACATATTTATTAATCAATAATTAGTTATCTATTTCAAGAAACAACATATAACAAAGATGTAAACATAGTATGTGATACAATCATCTCTATGATTGCCTCTAGGACATATCGCCAACAGATGCCCGTAGTCGGGACGCCATTCATCACACACGTCTTGGTTTGCCCTAGATTTTGAGCCAATAGCTGCCAACGCAGCTCCTCCTCCCTCATTTCACAATTCCACCCCTTGCAGCCGCCTAGCTCCACCACCCCTATCTTGTTCGCTTGCCAAGGTTTCTATAGTTTGCCACGATTCCCCGGTCCCCGACATCTCACCCTCGTGAACGTCTCTTGAAACCCTAATGCCATCCAACATGTGAAACTTTATCTGCCTTCCAAGCAAGAGGAAGTTGGGTGGTTAAAAAAAAGGAGTGGTTAGTTTTAAAATAAAACACAATCACTACTATAGAAAACCTAATTGGTGCCGGTTGGAAAAACCCCTTGGGTACCTGTTAACGACCAAATTTGGTAAATCAAGTATTGGATTTGGAGGAAGCTGGCGGTTACCAAAGCAGAGCAAGAATCGGTTGGTGACCGAATCGGTTACGGTGTGTATCGGCTGGTGACCGAGTCGGCTATCGTGTCCATCGGCTGAGACAGAGTCAGACAAGGCTAGCCGATGTAGCCGATTCCGACGAGAAGATAACAGAGTCTTTGTCGGGTTCGGTTGATGAACTTCATAAGGATTCCCACGTACGGATTGGGTCCGAAGGAGGGAATTGTATCTATTAATTAGGATATAATGTTAGTTTCCTAATAGATATTGTCGGTTAGAGTTTGTATTAGGGAAGTATCCTTAGTATGAGTTGTAATAGAAATAAGAGTCGTGTCCGACAAGGACAGATTGTGTACTTCTGGGTATAAATTGAACCCAGGCTTGTGTAAAAAAGATAAGAACAGATCAATACAACAACTTCGGCGCATCGCCACCTTTTCCTCTTTACTGTTTTCGACGAGTTCTTGCTTTCGAGTTGGGCTGCATCGGTTTCGATCTCCGGCAAGAGGTAAAACTTGTTATGGCGGCTTGCGCTCTCGGGATTAGTGCTTCCATCTTTATGACACTCTAATCTCGTTTGTGTGAATCGTCGAGTTATCATATATACCATATAATCTGAATTGATATCAATATATAACTTAGATCGGTTGATGTCTATTCCATAGAAAGCAACCGATAGAGTTATATATCGCTATTGATCTAGATTATATAGTATATCTACCATCTCGAAAAGGTTTTCATCGACTTGATCATCTAGATATTACGTTTCTTTACATATTTAGTGCTGCATCAGTTAGGTTTGACCTACTAAATCATGTTTAGAACCATAGTTTCTAGCCTGTCTATGATTGCTAATAGAGGTAGTATCGGGGTTTCAGCCGATCTTATCTGGTTTAATTATCTTGTTATCTTGATATATTAAATCTACCCTTTATATCGAGATATTAACTTAGTAAAATACATTGAGCTTGTTGTCAAATCTGGTTAGGATCATCTTAACATTAGTTTGACAAGTTGTTTAATATATTTTGTTCATGATAACATCTCTGTATAAAGTAGTATCGGAGTACTAGCCGATACACGTTAGGTTTACCTAACCGGCTATGCTATGAATATATATAATCCATGTGTTATAATATATTTAGACATAAGTGATTTATACTGTCTCGGCGCCCTGTCCGATCTATCCCAATCACTTGGTTTAAATATATTTTGAGACTTAGATTATATTTTATTGATATCTACAGCCGATTGAGTAGATTTAGCTTTATCTCGTTTTATCTATTATAGCCGATTTAACGCATCTTGCATCGGCTCAATGCTCAATGATATGTCATCGGCAAGCCAGCCGATCGGCTATCATTGGTGGATTTAACTGTGTTTTCTTTCTTTGTTTCTTATTGGTTGCAGGATCAAACCAATTGGCACGCCCAGAACCCGAAAGAAATCTTTGGACCTGCACTGGAGTTAAGCAGATCTCCCAGGCCAGTGTGTGTTTTTTGCATCGACACGCTTTTGGCAGGCCCAGTGGGACCTCGAAGAATTTTCATCATGGTATACCTCAAGACAACTGACGTTGACCCAGAGAATATTATTCCAATGACAGTGGACAAGTTGACGTCGGAACAAAAGGCAGAGCTGGAGGATATAATGAACAAGCTTCAGAACCAGTATTTGCATTCTTTTGTTCAGACAAGATCGGGGACGGTGGTTCAGAGGTACAAAGTAGCTTTACCCAACAATGAAGAGCCAGAATCGAGCTCTGGAAAGGACAAAGGGGTCAAGCAAGAAGAGTCTCCTGAAGAACCTACGAGCTTACAAGATCGAATTGACTATGCTGTGCATCATGCTTTGATCAACCAGTCAGGAGTGCTTGTCAACACTTTAACAAATATGATCAAGTCTGTGGTTGATGGTACTATTGCTGAACACTAAGCCAAAGGACCAATTTTCTTACCAGATGGGGTCTTCCCGCAATATAGGCCGCTTATGACCAGCCAGCCAAAACCTGCCATAAATATAGCCCCAGGACAGCCGATGGCGTCAACATCGGCTACAGTTCAACAAGAGATACCAGCGTCGGTATAGAAGCAAGTAGAGTTTAATCCTCATGTACTGGTCCGACAACAACCTCAGCATATAGGGCAAAACATACCTCAAATATCAGCTGAGCAAGTTGCAGCTATGTTCAATCCCAATCAACCAGTTGTTCAGCCGATTCTGCATACACCAACAAGACAACAAGTACCAACCTTCCAGCAACAAGCTGCCACTACTCAATTTGTTCCTGATCAACAAGATTTTAGTGCTCCACGAATGCCTCAGACCCACACAGGTGGCAATCTTAATTATCAATATCAACCTCACTCACCACAGGTGCAATATCGGCAGAGAACGTCTCCTCAACCATATCATCGGCCGCAGTTTTATCAAGACGAGCCGATACAGCCACAGCATCAAGATGGAGCTCGACAGAAACCTTGGGCCGATATGATAGCTGATGTGATGAGAGAACAATTCGGATTAAAACCAAGAGATAGTGACAATTTGTATCGGCATCCATATCCAGAGTATTTTGAAATAGTGCCATTACCAAGCCGATACAAGGTACCAGACTTTTCAAAATTCTCAGGACAAGATAATGTGTCAACTTATGAGCATGTCAGCCGATTTTTAGCTTAATGTGGCGAGGCATCGGCTACTGATGCTTTAAGAGTGAGGTTATTCCCTTTATCTCTGTCTGGATCGGCTTTCACATGGTTTTCATCTTTACCTTATAATTCTGTTCACAGTTGGGCCGATCTGGAAAAACAGTTTCACAAATATTTCTACAGTGGAGTTCATGAGATGAAACTATCTGATTTGACAAACATTAGGCAAAAACGAGAAGAATCTGTCCAAGATTATATTCAAAGGTTTAGGGAAATCAGAAACAGATGTTACAGCTTGGCGTTGACAGATTCTCAGCTAGCCGATTTGGCCTTCCAAGGTTTGTTAACCCCGATCAAAGCGAGGTTTTCGGTTCAGGACTTTGATAGTTTGGCTCATTTGGCCCAGAAGATAACAGCACACGAACAAAGATTTCAAGAGGCCAATAGAGCATTCAAAAAGGTGAACTTCATTAATTCTTATATTTTTGATTCTGAAGAAGAATATGATCCCGAAGTAGCAGCAGCCGAATGGGCAAGGAACAAGAAGGTGATTCCATGTCAATGGGTCAAGAGCTCTGGAAAAGAGGAGAAATATGATTTTGATGTCAATAAGGCTGATAAAATTTTTGATCTTTTGCTTCGGGAGAAACAAATTCAGCTGCCTGCTGGTCATGTGATTCCATCGACTGAGGAATTAGGGAGGAGGAAATACTGCAAGTGGCACAATACAGGGTCTCATAGTACTAATGAATGTAAAGTATTTCGGCAACAGATCCAGGTGGCCATTGAGCAAGGAAGGATAAAATTTGATGACTCCAAGAAGCCGATGAAGATTGATGGTAATCCTTTTCCTATCAACATGGTCCATACAAGTGGGAGGACAGCCGACAGAAAGGACAATCGGCTCAATAAGTTTGACTCTACGAGTATGATTAATAAATATCAAAAGAGATATGATCGGCAAGAAAGGCAATATTATGAGGATGATGATACCTTTGATCTACATTGGAACTGCGAATTTTTCATATTTTGTTGGAATAAAGGGATGAGATTACCATCGATAGAAGACTGCCCAGGTTGTGCTAATGCCGATGAAAACTATAATGGGAGTTTTAGCCGATTTCATTCTAAAGAGGATCGGCTGATGCAAAGGAAATTGCCTGTTCATCAGAGGTTGGGCCCGATTCATCAAGATTACTTCCAGGAAGAGGTTGCTGAGGATACTTCAAGAGCTCAATGGTGTCCTTCTGGGATTTTTTCTAAAAGTCAGAAGAGAAGGGTTCAGAGGATGAGGAGCAGGGAACAATTTCATGAAGTTGAACAAGAAATCGATCATCGGCTGAAGAGAACAAAAACGAAACAGGAATGGCGTGTTAAGAGTAAAATAGTACCAGCCGATGAAAGTAAAACCGATGAAGCAAGGAGATTGATTAAAGGAAAGGCTGTCGCTTCTTCATCGGTCAACATGGTATTTGTGTTACCCGCAGAATTTGGGGCTAATCAAGACGATGCAGATATCATGGAAGAATCTTGTGCTAGATTGATATTGTCACCAGAGCAGGCTGTTTTTGAGAAACCCGAGGGAACAGAGAATCGGCACCTCAAGCCATTGTATGTCAAAGGATTTGTTAACGGTAAGCCGATATCCAAAATGTTAGTTGATGGTGGGGCTGCAGTGAATTTAATGCCATATGCAACATTTAAGAAATTGGGAAGGAGTTCAGATGACCTCATCAAGACTAATATGGTTCTTAAAGATTTTGGTGGCAATCCTTCAGAGGCCAAAGGAGTTCTTAATGTAGAATTGACAATCGGCAGCAAGACTGTTCCTACTACATTTTTTGTCATTGATGGGAAAGGTTCATATAGCTTACTGCTTGAAAGGGATTGGATTCATGCTAATTGTTGTATTCCTTCAACCATGCATCAGAGCTTAATCCAATGGCAAGGTGACAAGATAGAGGTTGTTCCAGCCGACAGGTCAGTACATGTTGCTAATGCCGATTTATCTGTTTGGGAGATGGATGGAATTGATTGCTTATCAGGAAAAATCTGGCAAGGAGATTATCTAAAAGTGTCTGATTGTGATATACAGCCAATTGGAGATGGAGAATCCCAGTTGTTACTTTGAGGGTGTTGTGGAGGGTTCCGATTTCTATACCAAAGATGCTGTAGATGATCTCGACGGTAAGCTAGGTCAGGGTTTCATGTCGGCCGATGAGTTGGAAGAAGTTGATATTGGGTCAGGAGATAGGCCTAGGCCGACATTCATCAGTAAGAATCTATCATCTGAATTCAAACTTACATTATTAAAGCTTTTGAAAGAATACAGCGATTGCTTTGCTTGGGAGTATTCTGAGATGCCAGGACTTAGCCGATCGATTGTTGAACATCGGCTTTCTATCAAGCCAGGATATCGGCCATATAAACAACCACCTAGGCGATGTAAAGCCGATATGTATGATGCGATTAAAGCTGAAATTACTCGTTTATATGATGCTGGTTTTACTCGTCCATGCCGATATGCTGAGTGGGTTTCTAATATAGTTCCGGTGATTAAGAAAAATGGCAAGCTTAGGGTCTGCATCGATTTCAGAGATTTAAATAAGGCTACCCCTAAGGATGAATACCCAATGCCGATTGCCGATCAATTGGTAGATGCTGCTTCAGGGCATAAAATTATAAGTTTTATGGATGGTAATGCTGGATATAATCAGATTTTAATGGCAGAAGAAGACATTCACAAGACTGCTTTTAGGTGTCCTGATGCAATCGGCTTGTATGAGTGGGTTGTCATGACTTTTGGATTGAAAAGTGCTGGAGCTACATATCAGAGAGCCATGAATTATATCTTTCATGATCTGATCGGTTTATTGGTTGAAATTTATATTGATGATGTAGTAGTGAAATCTAAAGAGATTATTGATCATATAGCCGATCTAAGAAAAGTATTTGAGAGAACAAGGAAATATGGCTTGAAGATGAATCCTACCAAGTGTGCTTTTGGTGTATCGGCTGGACAATTTTTGGGTTTTGTTGTACATGAGAGGGGTATTGAAGTGCCACAAAGGAGTATTAGTGCAATACAGAAAATCTAACCTCCAGAAGACAAGAAACAGTTGCAATCTTTGATCGGCAAGATAAATTTTATAAGAAGATTTATTTCTAATTTGTCTGGGAGATTAGAGCCTTTCACGCCTTTACTCAGACTTAAAGCCGATCAGGAGTTTATATGGGGGGCAGAGCAACAGAAGGCTTTGGATAATATTAAGAAGTATTTAAGTTCTCCTCCAGTTTTAGTTTCTCCACAGAAAGGGGTGCCTTTCAAATTATACTTATCAGCCGATGAAAGGTCAATCGGCTCAATCTTGGTCCAGGAGTTTGAAGGTAAAGAAGGGGTAATCTTTTATTTGAGTAGAAGACTTTTGGATGCAGAGACCAGGTATTCTTCCGTGGAGAAGTTGTGTTTATGCTTGTATTTTTCTTGTACAAAGTTGAGGCATTATTTGTTATCCAATGAATGTACTATAATCTGTAAAGCCGATGTAGTCAAGTATATGCTATCGGCTCCAGTATTGAAAGGAAGGGTTGGAAAGTGGATTTATGCCTTAACAGAATTCGATCTCAAGTATGAGTCACCTAAAGCTATTAAGGGGCAGGCTATAGCCGATTTTATTGTCGAACATCGAGATGACTCGATCGGCTCAGTGGATATTGTACCTTGGACGTTATTTTTTGATGGATCGGTTTGCACTCATGGTTGTGGCATCGGTTTGGTTATCATATCACCAAGAGGGGCGAGTTTTGAATTTGCTTATACTATCAAGCCATATGCTACAAATAACCAAGCTGAATACGAGGCAGTTCTCAAAGGTTTGCAACTTTTGAAGGAATTTGAAGCCGATGCTATTGAAGTTATGGGTGATTCATTGTTGGTGATTAGCCAACTGGCTGGAGAGTATGAGTGCAAGAATGATGAATTGAGGGCTTATTATGAGAGGTGTCGGGAGTTAATAAATGAATTTCGGCTGGTAACATTGAGGTATGTTCCTCGGGAGCAGAATTTAGAGGCTAATGCTTTAACTCAGGGGGCATCAGGATATAAGCCGATGGTGACAGATGTCGAGATGGGGATTGCTACAATTACAGCCGATGATTGGAGGTATGATGTGTTTTGCTATTTAAGGAATCCTTCTCAATCGGCTTCAAGGAAATTAAGGTATAAGGCTTTGAAGTATGTTTTGTTGGACGATGAATTGTATTATCGGACGATTGATGGGGTCTTGCTCAAATGTCTGAGTTCTGATCAAGCCAAAGTTGTGATGGGAGAAGTTCATGAAGGTATTTGTGGTACTCATCAATCGGCTCATAAAATGAAGTGGTTGCTTCGAAGAGTTGGGTATTTTTGGCCGACGATGTTGGAGGATTGCTTTAGATACTACAAGGGATGTCGAGATTGCCAGCAATTTGGATCAATTCAGAGAGCACCAGCATTGGCTATGAATCCAATAATCAAGCCATGGCCGTTCAGAGGCTGGGGAATTGATATGATCGGCCAGATCAATCCACCATCGAGTAAAGGACATAAGTATATATTGGTGGTAACCGATTATTTTACAAAGTGGGTGGAAGCAGTTCCATTGAAAAAAGTTGATTCTGGGGATGCAATTCAGTTCGTTAAAGAGCATATTATATACCGATTTGGTCTTCCACAAACAATCACAACTGATCAAGGATCTATTTTTGTGTCTGATGAATTTGTTCACTTTATGGAAAGTATGGGGATCAGGTTGTTGAATTTTTCACCATACTATGCGCAAGCTAATGGTCAAGCGGAAGCATCTAACAAAAGCTTGATTAAGTTAATTAAGAGAAAGATTGCCGATTTTCTACGACAATGGCATAGCCGATTGGCTGAGGCATTATGGTCTTATCGGATGGCTTGTCATGGATCAATTCAAGTTCCTCCATATAAGTTAGTTTATGGGCATGAAGCAGTGTTGCCATGGGAGTATGTCATCGGCTCAAGGAGGATTGCTTTACAAGATGAATTGACAGCCGATGATTATCATAATCTTATGGTAGATGAATCAGAGGACTTGGTTCAATCCAGAATGTGTGCTTTACAGAAGATAACAAAAGATAAGGAGCGTGTTGCGCGACATTATAATAAGAAGGTTGTACCGAAATCCTTTGAGGAGGGAGAATTGGTTTGGAAATTGATTCTGCCGATTGGAACTCGTGATAATAAGTTCGGCAAGTGGTCACCAAATTGGGAAGGACCTTTTCGGATTTACAAATCTGTGTCTAAGGGAGCTTACATGCTACAAGGGCTTGATGGAGAAATATTTGGAAGAACTCTTAATGGAAAATATTTGAAAAAGTATTACCCGAGTGTTTGGATTAATTCATGATTCGGTTGTGTCTTGCCGATGCGTGATAGCCGATGTGTTCACATCGCCTTTAGATGGCCGATATAAGTTATATCGCCCTTAGTATGATTTCCTTCGTATAATCGGTTGTTTCATGGTATTTTTCTTCGCCGATTGTAATTTTGTGATGTTTTGATCTTCATAACAAAATTAGGGGGCATACATATACACAGTAAATATATTGGAATTTATATTGGAGTTTCGAAATCAAAAATATTGGAGTTTCAAAAACAAAACTACAGATATGGAGTTTATATTAGCAAGCGGCTTCATGTTACAAGTTTTTGGATAGCCGATATGGCCCTTTGCCTAATTTGTTCTATTTCTTCTATGACTTGGGCATCGGCTGCATCACTACCTGGGATGACTTTCATGGATTTGCTTAGATCGGCTAAATGTCTGATCGAAGACTTCAGCTTGGATTTTTGCTCTTCGATAGCTCTTGGCAGATCGGCAAGCTTCTGTTCTTCTAGAGATAATTCAGCGTTGCAAGCTTCTAATTCAGCTAGGAGTTCGATCTTCCTATTTTTTAACCGATCTATATTGCTTTGAATAGAACTTGGCCCAGAGACCATCTGATCAAGTTTGGATTTTTCTTCATTTATGGATTGTCGATTAGCTTGGATGGGTGCTTCAAGGTTTTTTTCGCTCTCGTCTATCGGCTATCCTTTGCCTTGATCTTTCCAGCTTGTGTCGAAATTGTTCAAGAAAGACTGCTGGAGAGATGGCTTCGGCTGTATCGTCTGGAATCTGATCTTGGATACCTTCAAATCTTGCTCTGATTGATCCACAGTCAACAACCAAAGCGTCAAGGGAACCCTCAAGCCGATGAGCAATATCTCTGAGGACAGCTTTCACATCATCGGCTAGGGGAACAATAGCTTTGCTGGATATTTCTTCTTCTTCGTCCATGAATTGCTTGATGTCAAAAGAGAACATATCGGCTAAGACCTGAAAGAGAAAAGGCTATTAGTCAATGAAATATTTAGAATGGCCGATTTATATTTTAAACACAAATGCTTACAGGAATAGCAGGAATCGGCTGGTCTTCAATATGGTGACTGTCTCTAGCCGATAGAGTATGTTCACTTGATTCATGATGGATAGGAGTTGGAGAGCGAATCGGTTGTGATATAAGATGAGTTAGTACATGATAGAATGAAGATTTGAATAAAGTTTCTACAGAAGAGTTACCGATGGAGGTGGTGCAGGTTTCTTCTTGGCAGCCGATTTCTTTTTCTAGCAAGGAAGAGTTAAGACTGAGATCGGTAAAGAAAGTTATGAAAGGACTAAAGAGTACAAAGTGCATACCCGAGGTTGATATGTCTTGTGGATCGGCGTTGGTGAAGTTTGCTGAGGAATAGGGATATTGATTGTTGGAGTTTCTTCTACTGTTTCACTCAGCTCGGCAGCTGCTTCATCGATGGCTTTTTCTATATCTTCTTCATCTGGATCATTGGCTGTTATGTTTTTCTGCTTTTTGGTGGCAGTCTTCTTTGTAGCCGGTGGAGCGATAGCCGATGACCTGGTCCTTTTCCTCTTGCCAGCTTCAGAGGGAATCGGCTCACGTGTTTGCCCATGGAGTAGGGAAGATGTTTTGGGAGCATTGTAGCCGATGATTGAAGGGGCTAATCCACCACCATTTGGGAGAATTCCGGCAGCATAATTAATATTGGCTCCGTTGTTACTGACATGAGGAGGAGAAGACTCTGTGGTCTGCGAATACAAGAAGGAAAGGAGTTAAGCTATTTTCTAAAGGAAATCGGCTATCAATAAGAGAAGTATGTTTACCTGTGGAACCATGTCTGGAATGATGTCAGTCAGATACATGGAAGCCGATTGGTGAAAAAGATGTTTCTTCCATTCAATCCACCATTGATCAAAAGTGGAGCTCCTTAGCATAGCCAACTCAATGTTTTCCAAACTTCCAAGGGGAGGTCCTTCTATGCTCAATAGCCTATCCATCATCAGAGCCGATGAGATTTCTCCTCTGGCTTGGATTTTTCCTGAGAAGAACAAGCCGATTGGCATCTGCCCCATTCCCAGTTGTCTGGCAGCGCTCATAGGGTGGTACAATTCATAAGATATCTGGATGTTCCTGCCTTGATGGATGCCAACAGGAAGGATACAGGGGGTGATAGCTGTTGTAAAAACTTCTCTGGATTTCTCAAATTTTTCAGAGTTTATTTCATCAAATCTGAAATCGGCTGGCAATTCAAAATCTGCAGAGAATTCATATGCAAACCAATTTCTAGAATCTTTTGGAAATCCATCATAAAAGTTGCCAAACCAGTCGACGAAGAGTTCAGCTGATAATTCTGATCCGGGATATGAAGATGCTGCCTCTCCAAACGACATACATCTTCTGGTTGTGACTTCGTGTCCGTCGTCATCTTTGGTCGGCTCAACCAGAGGAAAATCGGCTTCAGGCAGTGCTGATCTCTTGGCAACTTTGATTGTATGCAGATTGAGCCATAACTGCAATAGCCACCAAGGTCCACCTGTGCCGATTACTGAGTTGGTAGCAAGCTTAGCCGATGCATTGCTCAAAATCTGATATAAATAACCCAGGAGGTATTTGCCTAGTGGGAATTGCTTTTTGTTGACTAGAGCTTCGGCTATATGTTGCCAGTTGGTGGTTGGACCGCAGCATGAACCACAAAACAGAAACTTTTCCAGCCACATCAAGAGAAAGGTTGCGTGTTCTTTAGGAGTGACAGGGCCAGATCCCATATTCAGAGAGATGAATCCACTCCAGCCTCCAATGCTTCTGGTTTTGAAAATAAATTGGTTTTTGCTGTTCAAGCTGATAGGGTTAGCCGATGAGGTGATGTCTAGCCCAGTTATCATGGTGATGTCCAGAAGAGTTGGGGTCATTGGTCCTTGGTTGAAGAGGAAGGCATTCAAGGTGTTGGACCAAAAATAGCTGGCAGCCGATAGCATGGGTTCATCTTTGGCTAAATCGGCTATGGTTAGGGCTAAGCACTGAGAAATACCGATTTCTTCCCAATGAGTTTGTTTGCTAGCCGATATCCTCTTATACCATTCAGACCAAGTCTTGACAGCCGATGGCCAGGATTTAAAAGTGTTGCTTCAATGGTTCAAACTAGGGTTGGTTAACTTAAAGGAGATCCTGTTTGTCTCGGCATTGATGATTTCTATGGGGTCTTTGTTGCCGATTGAGCCCAAGAAGTACCGATTGGGATGAACCAGGCTTGGGATTGCAACTTGGTGGGAGAGATGCTACAGAAAAGAAAGGGGAGAAGAAATAAATTGCGAAGGAAAACTAATCTATGAGTAAGGATGGAATTCGGCTGATGAGGTTACCTCAGGGAACTCGATGACCGGAGCGCTTGAAGGAGCTGCGGAAGATGACATCGTCGGAGATGGAGTTGTTGCTGACGAGAGAATCGTCTATGTGGTCGCCGGAGAATCCGATGAGGCTATTGCAAGAGTTGGAGGCGATTACGGCTGAGGCGGTGAAAACGGGAGTAACGGCGTGAAAACCTCCAAGCAGTGGTTGCTATTTAAGAAGGCGTGTGGTAACGGTTGAAATGGAAACAGAACCCTAGATCGATTCGGAGAGGATTCGAGCAAATCCGCAACATTCCAAATATCGCGGACTTGGGGGGCATGTGTTAACGACCAAATTTGGTAAATCAAGTATCGGATTTGGAGGAAGCTGGCGGTTACCAAAACAGAGCAAGAATCGGTTGGTGACCGAATCGGCTACGGTGTGTATCGGCTGGTGACCGAGTCGGCTATCGTGTCCATTGGCTGAGACAGAGTCAGACAAGGCTAGCCGATGTAGCCGATTCCGACGAGAAGATAACAGAGTCTTTGTCGGGTTCGGTTGATGAACTTCATAAGGATTCCCACGTACGGATTGGGTCCGAAGGAGGGAATTGTATCTATTAATTAGGATATAATGTTAGTTTCCTAATAGATATTGTCGGTTAGAGTTTGTATTAGGGAAGTATCCTTAGTATGAGTTGTAATAGAAATAAGAGTCGTGTCCGACAAGGACAGATTGTGTACTTCTGGGTATAAATTGAACCCAGGCTTGTGTAAAAAAGATAAGAACAGATCAATACAACAACTTCGGCGCATCGCCACCTTTTTCTCTTTACTGTTTTCGACGAGTTCTTGCTTTCGAGTTGGGCTGCATCGGTTTCGATCTCCGGCAAGAGGTAAAACTTGTTATGGTGGCTTGCGCTCTCGGGATTAGTGCTTCCATCTTTATGACACTCTAATCTCGTTTGTGTGAATCGTCGAGTTATCATATATACCATATAATCTGAATTGATATCAATATATAACTTAGATCGGTTGATGTCTATTCCATAGAAAGCAACCGATAGAGTTATATATCGCTATTGATCTAGATTATATAGTATATCTACCATCTCGAAAAGGTTTTCATCGACTTGATCATCTAGATATTACGTTTCTTTACATATTTAGTGCTGCATCAGTTAGGTTTGACCTACTAAATCATGTTTAGAACCATAGTTTCTAGCCTGTCTATGATTGCTAATAGAGGTAGTATCGGGGTTTCAGCCGATCTTATCTGGTTTAATTATCTTGTCATCTTGATATATTAAATCTGCCCTTTATATCGAGATATTAACTTAGTAAAATACATTGAGCTTGTTGTCAAATCTGGTTAGGATCATCTTAACATTAGTTTGACAAGTTGTTTAATATATTTTGTTCATGATAACATCTCTGTATAAAGTAGTATCGGAGTACTAGCCGATACACGTTAGGTTTACCTAACCGGCTATGCTATGAATATATATAATCCATGTGTTATAATATATTTAGACATAAGTGATTTATACTGTCTCGGCGCCCTGTCCGATCTATCCCAATCACTTGGTTTAAATATATTTTGAGACTTAGATTATATTTTATTGATATCTACAGCCGATTGAGTAGATTTAGCTTTATCTCGTTTTATCTATTATAGCCGATTTAACGCATCTTGCATCGGCTCAATGCTCAATGATATGTCATCGGCAAGCCAGCCGATCGGCTATCATTGGTGGATTTAACTGTGTTTTCTTTCTTTGTTTCTTATTGGTTGCAGGATCAAACCAATTGGCACGGCCAGAACCCGAAAGAAATCTTTGGACCTGCACTGGAGTTAAGCAGATCTCCCAGGCCAGTGTGTGTTTTTTGCATCGACAGTACCGGTTTTCCCAAACGGCACCCAGATAGCGGCACGAATGACTTCAGTCATCGGTACCGCTTTCAGAACCGACATCTATTTGTGTAATTGATGCCGGTTTTTTGGTTAGAATCGACACCAATATGATATTATAAGTACTGGTTCCAACCTAAATAGTCACGTGGCTACCCTAATAGGTGCCAGATCTTTAGAACAACCGGCACCTATTAGTATCATATAGGTGTCGTTTTTGATCAAAACTGACATATAGCCCCAAATTCATTCACATCCATACAGCCCCAAATCCACCTGCACATTCATTCATATTCACACAAATTCATTTATATTCGTAGCCACATCCAAATTTACATGAATTTTCCAACCACATTCAGATCCATATAAACATATATTATATATATAGAGAGAGATACTACATGGCACGTAGGGTGCCACGTAGCTTGGTAGCACACCCCTCTAGCTTGGTAGCACACCCCTCTGATCCCCTGTCCATTCTCACACCAGCGAATACAATCAGTAAAAAAAGATCCCCTGTCCATTCTCACACCAGCGAATACAATTAGTAATTTTTTTACATCTGCCCACATCATCAGTGGAGTAATTTTTAACTATCGAAGGAGTATCCCACCACTAAGTCTATTTATACCCATTTTTGTCAGTAATCACCCATCCCACCGTATCCATCCATTCCTTTCTTCCTCATTCCGTTTTTTTAGGATCTCGAGCTGGAGATGGCGATCTGGGCTAGTCGGCATCAGCGGGGAGACGGCGGTGGCAGCGTCTCGGATGGCCAGCAGTGTCCTCCATCCTCCTCCGATGAGTGGGGCCATCCCAAACGGTGATCGGCAATGAGGCATTCACGGCGCCATCGGCAGCCTTCTGCTCTGACATAGGCGGGGAAAGGGGGTGGCGTCGGTATCCGACTCCTTCTGCCTCCACCGCCCAAGTTCGTCGACGGCCAACGACGGTGGCGGAGGCGCGTCCAGGTTTGTGGCCGCCAACCACAGGTCAGGAGCCCGGGAGGCGGGATCCAGGGTGGAGGAGGTGGCTGGTGGTAGGATCCATGGTGGAGGAGACGGTCCCAGCGTCACAGGCGGCAAGATCCTGTGGCACAATCCACGGCAGTCCCATCCACGGCGTTCAACTCGTGCGGCAGCGACGGACTGCATCCGGTGACTGGCGTGAGCTGTACCTTATATGCAGCCGTTGATGGGGATGGAGGGGAGGCCGACGGGCGACGGCTTGTGCAGTCACGTCGAGGACGGATGAGGCTGGCGCTGTTCCCATGACTCGCAGCGACCACAAACTCAAGGATGGGAGGCGCTTGTAGTCTTGGTGGTCATTGGCTCCGAGGCGCTGATGCAGCCCGGAGCAAGCCTGCGGCAAGTCGTCGAAGGCAGATATTTTGTTTTTTTCCTTTTTTTTTTAGTTTTGCAGGAGGAGCAAAGAAGCCGCCTGCTTCACCGTACCTAACTTTTTATATGTGTGATTCACTGTATCATTGGATGCAACAGGACATACTGTGTCCAAATTGCAATTCATATATCACGGTGGAGTAAAAAAATCCAAGTAAATAGAGTACACATACCATATTACTAAAAAATTATTAAACGTTGGATATGGAAGTTATACACGATGATAAAAAAATCACTAAATGATGATTGTGGAGTGAACCATGTCAATGAAAAAATAACTGAATGATGATTCTAGGAGTTTTGCATTTCACTCCCATAAATCCGATCTCTTACCACAAGTAAAAAAATTATTGTGGATTGATACAAATCCTTTAGACCACATGTAAAAAAATTACTGAAGGAAAGATTGAAAAAATAACTGTGGATTAATGTGAGATTGAACCTTACCATAAGTAAAATAAATTATTGAAGGAAAGATTATTATGGATTGATGCGTGATTTGAACCCTTACCAAACAAATCCGAACAAATCCGGTAGTAATTTTTTAACTCAAGGAATACTCAGATAAGATCGGAGTAATTTTTTTTACTTACAAAACCGGAAAATCAGGAAGGGGAACATGCGGTGCGTTAGAAAAAAGGATAAACCAGATCCACAAGAAGAAAAAACAGAAAATGCGGAGAGATCGTCCTGTGAGAGCAATTTGAACATGCGGCGCGTTAGAAAAAATGGATAAACCGGATGCACGAGAAGAAAAAACAGAAAATGCGGAGAGATCGTCCTATGAGACGCGCTAGCAATTTGCTGGCGCATGTAGTGCGCCGTGTAGCGTCACCGTGTGTGTATATATATATACATATACATATACATATATATGTATATGTATATGTATATGTATATGTATATGTATGTATATGTATATGTGTATATGTATATATGTGTATATATGTATATGTATATGTATATATGTATATATGTATATATGTATATGTATATATATATATATATATATATATATATATATCGTCAGTTGGGTCTATGACACGAGTACGGATGAACCTACAAAGCTCGTCGGTGAGAGCTGTGAAGCCGTATGGTAGCATTTCGCTTGTATCAAGACCCATTTTCTGCAACACAAGGGTGGAAAGCGTAGAAATTTACTTAGTACATCAAAAGAATTGCTTAATTTATGACTTAGGTTCCTGAAACATGTCATACCTCAGCATTAGAGTGATTGTGCCCATCCTCTACAAAATATAGCGTGTATCACATGACGTAGAACCCGCAGAGGTCGGTGGCCTCTAGATGTCTATGGATATATTGATGTCCGAAGATCCAAAATTGAGTTGCATCGAATGCACATCTCTCGTATGATCTTCCGGACCTACGGTACCTCACATATTCCCTATTTAGTGCATTTATAATAGTTGGGTAGTTCTCCCTCCTTTTCCTCAGGCTATCATATATGCAAATCTCACTGTCGTCGATATTGATTACGAGGAGGATCCAGTGATGGCTGCACATAGGACAATGTATCAATAACTTGATATGCGTGGAGAGCAAACGGAACTGAAAATCGATGATAGTAACTTACTAAGAAAGGTAAGGTAGGAGAATGTGGTCATATCCATTTAGCTTGACGAGGGCGTTGAAGAGATAGTCATCGATTTTAGCTTCTTTGGTGAACTGTCTGTCGAAGTTCACAACCGCTGGGTCTAGGAAAGCAATCTTATGGTTCATGGTTCTACACTGATAAGATGAATGCTTGCAAAAGGAGAACACAGTTGAGAACTACCGAGAGTATGTCCAAGGTGTCGAATTAAGGACAAGATATCAAAAGACTCACAATGACCACATTTGGAGGAGGTTGATATTGAGTTCCCTTCTTTGGTATAAGTTGAAGAGATCCTTAAATTCTACAAAGCATGTATTATCAGCGTGGTGAAAATCCACGTCGGTGAAGTTGGCATAGATCATTTCTTCACCCTTTGCGGCCTCCTCCAAATACCATTGATTCAGCTAATGCACTTGAGTTCCTAACTTATCAATTTCCTAATCAAGCATCAAGGTTGACCAAGTTGGAACTGTAGTACAATCTCGGCCTCTTCAAGTTTATCTAAATCGTCCAGGCTTTTTAAACCGGCCGACTTGCAGAAAGAAGCTTCATCGGATGCTTTCTGTGCAAGGAACAACTCCCTAGACTAAGTCTGCAGATCTTTTTTCCCAACAATTCTCTGGAAGTTTCCTATACAAGTTTCTTAGGTGGCTTTGGTTGTGCACACTTGATGAAATGCTTGATCACTTTCTCAGGAATTGGAATCTTTGGTTCCTCGAGCTTCTTAGGGCCAAAAAGCAAAGTGATGCTGGCGCTCACCGTCTTCTTAGGCAGCGACGTTGTCGGCTTTGACACTGAGTCCGAGTTGGAATGTGGGAGTCACTCCTTGCTCGATGAACCAGACCTTTGCGACGCACTTGGTGTTGGGATCTTTTTTTTGAGTGGGGGTGGACTCGAGGACTTCTTAGGAGGTTGTTGTTAATTCGGTGTGTTTTGACGAGAAGGTGGACTGGGGATCCTTTATCGAGGCGGGGAAGAAGCTAGAATTGGACCTCGTCCGCTTGAAGGGATGGAACCGCCATCGCCTGGATCAGCTGCCCCATCGTTCGACGTGATAACGACGTAGTGTTTGAGCCATACGATCACATTGTGAAGAGCAGCGCCTAGAGTGTCAACCCCTTCCTTCGGAGGAAACTCTAGCACATAACCTCTCTACTAGCTTGGCATGTCATCTACTCCAACCCTTGAGTAGCCTGCAAGGAACGAAAGACCGTGTATTGTTTGCCCTACACATATTGGATGTGCTACGTCGCGTGCAATCTCCTGAGTGATGTTGTTCTGAAGGGGGACATAGAGCATGCACGGAGTTGTGTCTTTATGTTGTCCACAGCGTAACACGTTGTGTCCTATTGTGGAGGATGACTTCCATGAACGCGCAACTACTCTTCTCCCACCCGGGCTAAACACTTGGTTACCGGCTTGCCCCTGTCGTTCTGGTACCCATCAAGAAACATATGCACAAGTTGTTCCTTTATCTGACGGGACACCTCTGCTGTGATACGATCGGCCTCCTCTTGTTTCGTGGGTCTTCTCTGACGAGCCCGATACATGTGTGTATCCTCTGGGAACCCTTCCATCCATGGAACGAGACCAACGCCTCTCAGGGTGCTCGGATGTCCCTAGTGCCACTGTGAGCTCATCTTTCTCTCTTACTGGAACAAAATTACCCTCTCTCGACTAGGAAGCGGCCTTGGTGATCTTTTGTTTCAGCTCTTGCTGTCGAGGACCTACAGCGACCAACTCCCCTGAATCCGTAAGTTCAACCTTCCTGGCGTACGCGTAGTGCTTTGTCCAGGTGCCCCATCCCTCTGTCTCTGGTATTACACCTACTTGACGTAGTTGTTCCTCTTTCTCATCCCATTTGGGGATGTTCTTAGCATATCCGCTCGGGCCAAGTCAGTGAGGATACTTGTTCTTCACATGTTTTCCAACTCATAAACTCATCCCAGTAATCTACCAACTTCTGATACATGGGTTTGTTAAAATCCGAGGTCCGGTTGCGTTAGACGAAATCCGTGTTCAAGCTAGTCTTCCAATTTTTGAAGGCAGTGCACATCTTCGATAGGGCTCCACGCTTTGCTAGCTCTTCTTGGCCTGAAGGAAAGGTGAATGACAGCTTCAACTTTCGCCAGCACTCTTCCTTCAAGTTATGTGGTATCGTCCACTCGATTTGTGTTACGTCTTTTGATTTCCAATGTCTGTATTTGATGGTATTGAAATCCTTGACGAAACATCCACACGCATTACCATAGGGGGTCACTACCGACACTGGTGCCCTAGGCAGCCCATTTACACTGAGTTCTGTCACGACATAGTGACCATCAGGCATCGAGTTAGGACCCCTAGGTTTCCTCGCACATGTGACATTTGATTTCTGGGCCTAACCGCCAGCGAAAGTGCCAGCCTTCTTGGAAATATGAAATTTGATTAGTTCAAATGGTTCATTAGAGTTGGATTTCGTAATGTATTATTGCATGAAATATACGTCATAATTACCTCACCGCCTTCGGAATGCTCTTGACTTAAATTTAAGAACGCGCTAGGGCTGGCATGATGTTTGCCCTCTGATCCAAAGCTGGTGAATTCTTCATGGTCCATCTTGCCTACAATGGTAAGCTAGTTTTTTAGGAAAAAGAACTTCATGATTCTATTGACGTGCTTCTATTGAAAGGTCTAAGATATTTTAGCACCATATAATAAAACCCTGATACTCCTAAAACATATATCGCAAATTTGTAAAGTTCATATCTTTGTGCTCTCATAACTATATCCTTGAATATGAGTTGCATCACTTTGCCTTCGCTGGACATATGGAAAACTATATCTATACTACCAGGAGGCGTTGTGGTAGGGTTGGTAGGAAGAAGAAGGCTCCCGACACAACCTTTGCAGCAAGGATTGACATCGGATTCTTTCTCTTCCTACCAAGCCTACAACATGCCTAAATAGATGCGAATGGTGGTTGGAGGTGGCAATGTCCAACGACGGCCATCTGTTCATCATCGAGCATGACCTAACTGCTAGAAGCAGCACTAAACAGAAATAAATTTTGCTCTTAAATGGCGGGCTGCCAACTTAATGGCCTCCTCGCCAAAATATGGCAGGCTGCCAATTACATGGCCTCCATGCCATAGTGTAGTAGTCATCATGGATTACGTGTGGCAGTATACACAGAGATAATAATAATAGCAATTCACAAATCTAAGGGTAGTAACCAAAAAATCATTAATAATGCAACAAGTATAGCAAGGGCGGCGGTGGCAGCGGCGACAACACTCACAAATCACATTCACATCCTACGCCCATAGCTGAAATGCTCGTGAAACAAAAAAAAAAATCAAATACTGCCACACAAAATCTTAGACCACATGAATTTCATCAATGAGCAGCAAGTTATATTCACATAGGCAATATATTCCCAAATATATTCACATAGGCAGTGCGCAAGCAGCAGCAGTATCGCAAGCATAATATGCCCAAATTTCCCACATTCCATCTCATTACAGTAGCAGCAAGCGGCAAGCAGCAGCAGCGGTGGCGGTAGCAGCCGCTGCGGTGGCAAGAAGCAACAGCAGCGGCACAAATTAAGTTTCACAAATATACCACAAATGCATCACAGATATACCCTAGAATATGCCCAAATTTCCCACATTCCATCTCATCACAGGTGCATCACAGTAGCGGCAGCGGCACGGTAGTGGTAGCGACAAGCAGTGACAGTGGGCAGCGGCAGCTGCACAAATTCCCCCTCGCCCCCTCCATCAGAAATTCATCTCATCACAAATTACCTCATCACAAATCCCCCCTAATCACAAATTCATCTCATCACAAATCATCACATTGCAGCGGTCATCATATTAAACATGCCGAGAAGCACGAGAGGAGCACGGGATATGGGGAATACCTTGCTGAGTCGGGGTCGGGGTTGCCGTTGACGGGTCGGGATCGCCGTTGCCGGCCTCCTTGTCATCCTCCTCACCGCTGCGGGGTCAGGGTCGAAGCTGTCAGCCTGCTTTTTCTCCTCGCCGCCGCCAGCCGCCTCCTCCTCACTAGTCCCGTCCTCCTCGCCGCTACAGGCCGCTGCCTCCTCCTTGCCACTGAGCGCTGCCTCCTCCTCGCTGCTGCTGGTCGCCTCCTCCTCCTCGCCACTAGATCTAGAAGTGAAGCTAGGGTTATGGCAATAATATCCACGAAATAAGAGAAGGGGGAGGAGGGGAGAAGAAGAGAGTGGAGGGTTGGGGATACCGTCGGGATGGATGTGGCGCCGCCGCACCGAGCCTTCGCCCTAGGCAACGTCGCCTCTGCCTCCTTCGAACCGCGCGCTGTTGGGATGAGGAGAGTGCCACCACCTCCGCACCACACCATGCCGCTGCCGGGAGTGGGGAGCGCCGCCACCTCCGCACCGCACCATGCCGCAGCCGGGCGCCATAACCTTGCCTCTCCTCCGCACCGCATCGCGCCACCGACGCCGGGAGAAAGAGTGTGGGAAAGAGAGTGAGGGAGAAAGAGTGAGTAGGTGGGTAGGATGGGGCCAGCCGGTCTTTAATAAACTGGTACCAATAACTCCCTTATAGGTACTGGTTTTATTTAAGAACTGGAACCTATCTGTCCCAATAAAATAATTTCTAAGCCTACTATTTTATATATCTTCTCCTTTAGATAAATTTTTATCTTAAATTAATATTTAGTTTTAAAAGGTGCCAAATATTTTACATATCTTCTACTTTACACTTTATTTTATAAAATATATTTCTTTTATACCTGCATTCACTTAAAATTATATGAAAAATAGAGCTCACATAATATGTTCCAAATTTTGCAGATTTAAATTAAATATTAATTGCACAAATCAGTAGATTAATTTACAAATTAATTCAAACTCTAACTAGTAGCCTTTCTTGTTGATTGCTCCGTAGATACAAGGCTTCTTCATCTTCTTCATCTGCTTTCTCGTTTTTTGATTCGACATCAGTTGTGGGTGATAGTTGCTCATCGGGTTGATCGTATTCATCTTCATCGGTGATATTCTTTATTCCAACGATACTTCGCTTGCCTTCAAAAACAACATGACGTGGCCTGGCGGATTTCGCGAGTGATGGGCCTTTGACGTAGAATACTTGTTTATCGGATTTCGCGAGCACGAATGACTCATCTTCATAACTAACATCCTTGAGGTCAACCATGATCGTCCCATGCTTGTCAACCTTCAACCCTCTTGGAATTCTTACCCACTTGCATCAGAATAGAGGGACTTTGATGGCTCCATATTGACTCTATGAAACTGTAATAAGTCTACTTGTTTCTGCCGTCATTGTAGACCTCTATGCTTATGCCACTGTTTTGATTTGTACTCTTGTTATCCTGGTTTTTGGTGTAAAAAGTATACCCGTTCATGTCATAGCCTTGGTACATGTGGATTGTGTTGGATGGCTCCCAAGACAAAGAAAACAGTTGGTCACTATCGATGTCTATAGTTATCAGGTACTCCATCAACCATTTCCCAAATTGAAGTTTATGCTTCTTCCCGAGCCATGCCTTGGATTTCCTAGGATTGTCTCTGCGGATTTCCAAGTGCATGTCCACATACGAAGCCATCAAAGCCAATTGTCGTAACTGTGGGCACCTGGAAATTATACCGTCCAATGTAATTTGTGACCACCACATAATTTTGAATGAGTGGGATCCATACACGCATAAATAGCCACTCATATCTCAATGTGCCCATGATCACAAATTAACACCATTCGATATAAAATCCATAATGCCGAATAATGAACAAATGAGATATTGCTGGGACTCCGCATGCCAATCAACTTCAGCCTGAGACATGCCCGTCAAACCACACGAAGGCAGCGATCAGATGTGTTACACATCTCAGGAGACTTGACTCAAATTGTAAGAGCTCTACAACATCTCAGTTGTTCAAAATTCTTACTCATGCTTAGCTAGTCCCCAGGAAAAGCGACTAGCCTTGCACTTTCATCGCAAGCAATTGATAAACATCACAAATGCATAAAGGTAGATAAAAGTACAGTAATATATTTATATCACAATGGGATTTAGCAACCCATTTTACAATACAAACTATAGCAGCGGAAGTTTCATAAATTCACGTAAGCAAAAGTAAAACCTGTGGTTTACCCACCATCCCACAAGGGCAACCAACCGGGGCAAGAGTCAAGCTAAAAAGACTACTCACCACCCTCACCGCCCTCGGTAGGGTAGTAAGAACAAGCAAGTTCTTCAACGTCCTCTTCTGAAATTGCAGACATCGGGTTAAGTACAAAATGTACTCGCAAGACTTACTCTTTAATATATATATATAACAAAGGAGTATGCAAGCTTCTACCTTAAAAGATGGCTTAATGGTTCAAGTTTTGCATAAAAGCCAATTTAGTTGAGCAAATCACAAGTTGCAAATATAGAGTTTTAAACTTAGCATAATCTGAAATATAAACATAAATAAGCACAACCCGTGCTCTCATCACTATCCATGTATAAGCACTACCTGTGCTCTCATCACCAACCATGGACTTCCATTGTCCAACTATGGCTTGCAAATATAACCATATCATATCCAAAACTACTCCAATCCATTTAACCCGGTTTGATGCTAACATAGTTGAGCTAACACCTCAAGCGATCGTCCTGTAACCGTGGACACGGCTATTCGAATAGTTTTACTCTAATCAGAGGGGTACATCTTTACCCACACGAAATGAACAAGAATCAAATGATTTCACCACCACACAGGTGTGACTCACAAGTGACACAAGCTCATAACATGTCCTTTCCTAGTCCCACCCTAATCACCTAAACTCCGCCTAGGCCCCCGACGACTTAGCCACGTGCGTGTGTGATGTGGCTAAGGTGGGCTCACCATCGCGGGAGAAACCCCCTTGCCAAAACCATCCCCAGCACTCACCCCTTGTCAAAACCAGGCACAACTGGGTTCTCCAAAGGAACAACATCCTCACGATTGACCAGCGGAGCGTAGATGATTACAGTGCAACGTAGTACTAAGTCAAGTCGTCCCATACCGGCGTGTGGTAGTACGTAAGGTGCTTGATTAGATGACAACATGTTCGGTCCTTAACAACCCAGACGAGGCTACTTGCATCAGGGAAAACCACAATCCCTTCATCGCCCTATCACTCGTCCAAGTTAAAACATATTATTCATATGAACCATTTAGTGTAAGTAGTCAAATTTTATGTCCATAAATCGCAAATAGTGAATAGGTTCAATCGACAGCTCCATCCATCGATTTTAAACACTACTAGATCTAAGCATGGCTAAGCATCGGTAAACAAGTAAACCCTCCCAAGTATTTCCATCTCGAGGTTACAAGGATAAGTGGCAACAACAGAACAAGGAAGGTTATGCAACAATTAGGTATAACCAAAACTAACTATTATCGATGAGTTTGTAGTAAATCAACACATGCATATATATCCTTTTGCAACCAAACTATTTTAGCAAAATAGGGATTCTATATGCTTAGATGCTTGCCTGTCTACTGTGAGAAATCACACTCAAACTCAGGTTCTGGCTCCACGTACTCCAGAACGTCGGAATCTAAATAATCATAAAGTACGGTACAAATAAACATCTAAATAATGCGAAAAATCCAAAATGCTCTAAAATGCATGAATTCCTCACAGTGGATTGGTCATATCCTAAATTGAATTTAGGTGAAGAAATTTCTATTTTAGCATTGCTATTTTGAAAGTTATGAATTTTACAAATTTAATAAAAAGAGAATTAAACACTTAATTAAATTTGTTTTAGGAGGTAGTTTTATCAAATTCCTTTTATCCAAATCAAAAGGTATATAATTCAAAGATGAACAACAGTGAAATCATAATTTTGGGATTGACTATTAATTTTCTAGAAATTAAACAAGTCTTACTTGAAAAATAAGTGTTTTTATATGACTTACAGTTTTAGTTTCATTTCCTGTACAGAAAGTACCATATTTTATTTTACCAAATTAAAGTTCATACTTTACTGGTTCTACAGAAATTTGGTTCATCTCATTTGGATTAAAGATGAATTTTCTACAAATTAAACAAGCTCTAGGTTACTATTTCAAATTTGAAATTATAGAAAATAAAATCCTACTGTGAGCATAGGGTTTTATTACATCATATTAAAGTTCACAATTTTATAGACCTACTGGAGTTGGTTTCATTCTAAAATAGGTTATGTTTGATTTTATATGATTTTTACAAGTTTGGAGTAATTTTCTGTTGAAAAGATAAAGATTAACTCATTTTCTTCATTATTTCCAAAATGAAAATCCTTTTGGGTCCACAGGTCAGCCTCTGTCAATATGCAGAAAAGTCCCTGGAGTTCTTGGATTAGAACCCGAGGTCCTTAAACACGTGCTAAGGCAAAGTTCATTAAGAAACCCTGAAGTTTTCAGTTATTACTAATTAGTCCTGGTCCCACAAGTCATACTAAAGAAATTTACAAGTCAAACCCTGGAACTTTTAAACTTCTACTAAGCTAAATCCTTAGCTTATAATCCAATCGGTCCCACATGTCAGCGGCTCGGTGGCTGGAACAGAGGCAGCGACGCACCGGCGAGCTTCCCGCCGGCGGCAACGGCGAACGGCGGCTGATCTCGGTGGGCAACCAAAAGGTGAAATGGAGAGGGGAACACGGCGAAGCTATCTGTGGTCGGCTCACTAGCTGCGGTGGTCGGAGCTGACGGTGGCGACGGCGCAGGCAGCGGAGGCTTTCGGGTTGCATGTGCAAATCGCGCTACGGCTCGGTCTCGCGCAGATGAATGCATGCGTAAGTATCCATAAGGTCCTCAGATGCTTACCGAAAGGTTGGAAGGAGTCGACGATGCCCGGAAGATCCCAGCGATGGAGAAGATGGCTTGGCGGTGGCAGAAGCCTTCAGCTTCACGGCAACAGCCCGCTCTGGTCAATGAATGACTAGGCAAGGTTGCTCTAATGGTTAGGGAGGTCTCTAGGGTACTTCATGCGCAAGGAATTGAATAATGGCTCACCGGAGAGGGAGAACTTGAGGATGAAGTCCGGCGGCCGGTGTTGGGGGAGAAGAGATCGATCTCCGAGTTCACTGCATCCCGGCTCGATTCCCTCGGTCGGCTGTTTCCTGGGATCGTGACGAAGTCAGTGGCGCGGTGGTTCGGTCTGATTTGGTTGGAAAAGACCGGATGACGATGATGTCCGAGCGGCGGCGCTCTGGGCTTTCGGGGACACGGCGGCGTTCCGGTGTGATGGCTGCAAGACACGAGGCACGATTAGAGGGGAAAGACTCGGCGTTGTGTGGTGATGACTGAGCACATGAGAAGTAGGGTCGACCGTGGCTCAATGGCGGTTGCGGCGGTCGTCGTCTCCACGGCCGACGGCAAGATTTCAGAGATATGGAGAAGCTAGGGTTTCTCTCCCTTGGCTTGGTCGGCACAAGGATGAAATGGTGAGAGAGGTGAAGCACTGGAGAGGTTATGAGCGAGCGTCGGCGGCTGCCACGGCGGTGTACACGCGTCGAGCACCCGGCGTCGATCTCTCCCGATCTCTGTCTCTCTCTCTCTGCGTTAGGGTGGTGGAAACTATATGCACTGAGTTAGAGCTAGCCCTAGCGACTACCATGTGGGTCCAGGGTGATGTGCACAGAGGCAGCAAGAGGGAGATGGGTAGGTTTCTTGGTGGACACAGTCTAAAATAAGTATTAGGGTTTTACCTATTTAATTTTCTTTCTCCTTCTTTAAAATTCCATAACTTCATTTCTATGCAAGATAAAATAATGTGGATTTTACTGGAGATAGATGAAAATACCTAGGTTCCATTTTCTTTGGTTTCACACAAAAATAATTTATATTTTAATCTCAGTGAAATAAAGAAATTCATTTCAGCCGAAATTTTATTGAATTTTTAAAAGGTCTAAACCTACAAAATAAATTCTGGAAAAATTATATTAATTCATGATAAATATATTAGTATTTTAATAAATTGTAAACCCTATACAGTGTTATGTGATAAAATACAAATATGGGATGTGTATTGATTTTGCCGATTAGGGTTTAGGGTTAACCTATAGTTTAACTGCTTTGACCTAATTGTTTGGGGTACCAAAAGTACATATTAAATTATACCAAAATTCCAGTAATACAAATGTATTACCTAGTATCTACATGAATTTTCCCAAGATTTTATCTTGCACCACTTATTTTTAAATATTGGATAAGCTTATGTTTACCTATATATTTCCTCCTATAAAATATAATTAAATGCTATAAAATTATATTTAGATGATTCTTGACCTAATATGATGTTGTTGAACATGATTTATGCTTTTAGTTACTCAACTTCATATATTTTACAACCTTGTAAAACTATACATTACTTATCTGCTTCAAGTTTTTAAATTAATGCACATGGGTCCTAATATGAAATGCTAGTAAAATCCATGAACAAGAAAAAGGACTCAAACCTCAACAATATATCATGCAACTACATGCACACACTATGTTTTATTTTCTTTCTTGAAACTACCAAGAAAAAGATTTTAAAATAATCACGGATTTGTATATCAAAATTAGTATTCTTATTATACTCACCCAGGGTTTTTGTATGGAAAATTTCAGTGTCTGTACTTCACAAAAATCATTTTCAATATTTTAGATGCTAATGTAGAAATTTAGAATTTTGGGTATGTTACAGTAACACTGCAAAATGGGCTTGTCTTATGGTTTGTTGATCGGGAGCGACAATTATCTTGTGGCCTAATGTTCCTTTTCCAAACATCCTGCCCTCGTGACGGGGCACATGCATACCGATAGGTTTCCGATCCATGCAATCTATACAGAATTCAACCACCTCCTTTGTTCCATAACCCTCGATGATGCTGCCTGTGAGCCCCCGGTTTTGTATACCGAAAACCCCATGTGTATTACAATACCATTCCCTGGATCAGTAGATGGTACACACATGGCACAGTTGTATATCACACGCTGACATCGTCATACAGGTCTTACAATCTATTAATAATACAAGGATAGCCCAAATGGGATCCGAATAGACCAAGCATGGTCGACAACAACACAAAATACCAACACAAATAAATGAGGTAGCGGAAGCGAAGCAGCGGCGGTCCATTTTATCTCACACGCATCGACTGGTGAACCTAGGTCCCTATTCCGCCGTCCTTGGTAACTCCTTGCCAGCATAGCACATGCACAGATCGACACCAACACCTTTTTCTAAAAAAATTTAAATAAGCAAGAGTGAGTATCAACCGTACTCAGCAAGCCACCACTACAGAATGCATATAATGTTCATAAGGGTTCAAGGATGGCTTGGTTTATTTGCATAAAGCTAGTTTTCACAAATTATTTCACAAACCTATGCCATAACGGTTTTAACTGAAAACCACGTTAAGTTGAAGTTGTCATTAACCTGCGAGGGTTCATCCACCTTCCCCAAGCCTCGCTTGGTCCGGTTTACCCTCGCATCCAATTTCCACAGTTTTAACCACTACGACCTTTTTTTGCACATCAGGCAAGGTCACACCTTCCATACCCATCATATTTTAAGCAATATTACAAATTGACGAGGCTAGTCAAGAGTAATACAAGTCCCGACGCTCATTAACCGCGAGCACGGCTATTCGAATAGTTTAATTTACTCACACTGCAGCGGATGTACGCTTTTAATCCCACACTCCGTGACGCACCCAACACATGAGACTTGTCATGGCCCAGTTTTTTAGTTACCCTCGCATGGCGGCACCCGCTCCAAGGACTATGAATCCCCATTGCACCCCCGGCGCCACATTCCTACCTCGAGCCGGTTGTGAGGGGAGTCCTGGCGCTCTCAAGATTGAAGGTTACATTATACATATATATAGCTTGACGTCATTAAACCACACACTTCCACATTTCCATACCGATATCCAGAACCTACCATGTCTGGGGTGCCACCCCACGAGAATAACCTAGTCCATCGGGTCTAACCCCACTCAAGAAGTGTGGTCGTACTCGGTTCGTTTCCTGGTTAGCTTCTTGACTCGGTCCTTAACTGACCAGGGTCGGCGGCTTACCGTTCCCAGAACCACCCATATTCTATCCGTGCCGCCCCGGTCAAAATCACTTTTGTTTAATTAAGTTTTTGGGTTTTCACAAAGGTTTTCATGCTGTGGGTGGCGCTTATGTCTTCACCCGATTTCTAACAATCACTCCCATCGAGTGATCAGTATAACCACATCCACATATCACACATATGGAGTGTATAACGTCTATGTAAGTAGGGCTAAGCAGTGAATAAATAATCACGCGTATAGTAATATACTTAGGTAACAAAGGTGTGTAAATACATAAGGATAAACAATATCAAAGGTAAGGCTTAAGCAAATGTAGGTACGCATTTTATAATTAGTATGCAATTTTATTTGTAATCAACACATTTATAAAAATAGGATCAACATGTTCGAGGAAGGGGGCGTAGTGACTTGCCTTGCTCAATTGGGGGTTCGTTCTCGATTAGCTCAGTTTCTTCCTCGCAGATGTACCCTGTCCGGTTGAATACTAACGTCACAAACTACTCGCTAACACAAAAAGAGCCAAAAATTCCAGAACAATAAAAAAAATAACCAAACCAGTGCCATTGCGTAGATCTTGATTTTAGAATGATTTTGACGAAAGTTTCGTTCAAATTCGACTTAAAACGAGGGAGATACGAAATTCGAAAGATTGGAAAAGTTTTAAAACAAAGAAAAGGAAAAAGGTCTGACGGGTGAGACCGCTCTTAGCTCCTCATGTACAGGTTTTGTTTTTAAATGGGTGTACGCATGGTGAGGTGAAGGGCTTGGGCGAGCTACAAGCATGCATGCATACGCATACACACGGCTAGCTAGCTGCATGCATGTGAGCTGCTTGCATGCATGCACACGTACAACCAGCTAGTTGCATGGCGAATGCATGGCCAGCGGCACAGCGGCGATCGCTGCGGAGGGCAACCGCGCAGGGAACGGGTACTTTGTTGCGCCTCACGACGTCACCGCGCCGCGGCAACAACGGTGGTAAGGGAACAAAAGCAAGAGGAAGAGCAGGTGAGGAGCTCACCTTGCGGCAGCCGGGTAGCGGCACACCGAGCGGTGGTCCCCACACGAAACTACGGTCATCGACGTACAGCCTGGGGACGGTCGGCCCGCGGATCGTCCTCGCACACCACGTGTTCGATTGGTGGTAACAAACGAACACACAGCGTTAAGGAATAAATGTTAGCAGGTTAGTGCAAGTTAGGGGTTAGGGGTTAGCGAGTTAGAGGTCAGTGAGTCAGTAAGTTAGAGTGTCAGCGGGTTAGTGAGTCAATGGGTCAAATGTTAGATGTTAGAGGTTAGTCGTTCAATAAGTTAGTCGTTCTCGGGGTTCAGATGACGACGCGGCGCGCGGCAACGTCGTCGCTGAAAGCAGTACCAGGGAGGAGCATTAGATTTTATCTTTTTATTACCAACCCAACAGGAATGAATGGCCTGGGGAGGCAAGATGGACTTTAATAGAGGGGGTTGGGTGAGCAGAGGGATATATGTTAGACTTTGGTGAGGAGGATGGCTTGTTGGTGGACTTCGGCCTGGAGGATATGATATAGACTTTTTGCAGAAATGGATTTTCTTGGGCTCGGCCCGAGGAAATGAGGGAGGTTTTATGGACTTTTGGATAGAATATCAGGCCGGTTGGCCCAATGAATGCGGGGATGTTTTGCAGACTTTTTGTGGAGGACTTATGGGCTTGGCCCGACAACGTGAGGGAGGTGATATGGACTTTTTGAAAGTCTGCGGTCAAAGGCCCGCCGGGAGATAGTCAAGATAGTGGGGCCCACCGACGGGTCCCACCTACCTTTTTTTTTCTTTTTCCTTTCTCTTTTTCTTCTCTCCTTCTTATCCTCTCCTTCCTTTCTCTTTCTCATTCTCTCTCTTTCTCTGCTTGCTCTGCCGGGAGAGAGCCCGAGCGGGCGGCTAGGCGCGGCGCGGCGAGCGACGGCGCGTGCGCCAGCCACGGTGCTCGGCCGGGAGGCGGCCGGGGAAGGCGGGAGGCGGCTCGGCCGGGACACGGCCTGGACGGCAAAGCCGGGGGGCGGCGCGCGGCTCAGCGAGCTCGGTGAGCTCGGCCGGGAAGGCGCGGGCCGTGGCGCGCGGCCGGGCTGGAGGAGGCCAGGGGCGTCGGCAAGAAGGGGGTCGGGGTGGCGCCGGCGGTGGGGAGGGCGCTAGCCGAGCACGGCATGGGCGGCCGGAGCGCCGCCGGCGGTGGCGTGGCATGGCCACGGCGGCGCGGCTCGTGTGGCCTAGCGGCATGACCGGGGGGCGGCATGCGGCTGGGCAGGAGGCCGGGGCGGCTGCGTGGCAGAGCGCGTGCGATTGCCGGGCTTAGCCGAGGTGGACGACTCGGGCGGCCTGACCGAACGACGGCGACGTTCGGCCCGTCGTGGTGATGGCAGCAGCCACGGCGGTTTGGGATGGAGAAGAGGCGGCGACAGTGGGAATGGGAAAGCTTGGAGGTTGAGAAGGACGACGACAGGGCAAGGGCTTTTATAGCCGTCGCGGCTGGCGGACAGCGACAAGGCGGCTCGGCCGAGTGGGGCCGACGATCCTGTTCGGCGGTCGTCGTCGGCAGGGAGGCACAGTAGAGCGAGGACAGTGGCCGGTGCGGCATGGGTGAGCTCGGTTCACACTTTTCGGCATGGATGAGTGACACCGGCGAGCTCATCGCGGTGCCATGGTGCACTGGACCGTGTGCAGAAATGGCCATATGCTCGGCGGAGAAGGCGGAGACGGTGCCTAACCATGCTCAGTGCACAGTGCAGGACGGTGCCTAATCTCCGATTTGTAGGGACGGTGCCTAACCATTGTTTTGGCATGAGGCTGAGAAGGCAGAGAAATGAAGGACGTGTGCATGCATGCATGCTGGGAGAGGATGGATGTTGCTTGTTGCTGCCTCGTGTGTTCAGGAAAGTAGATGAGTATTTTGGCTTGCAATGAATGGAGTGAGTAGAAAGCAAAATAATTTAGAATGGGTAAAAATTTGGACGAGCGATTTAGGATGCGTCTCGGATTCAAAAATCCGAACACGAGGATTTTATTTAGAGAAAAGAGGAATAGAAGGAAAAACTCGGCTTTTGTCGGTTCCGTCGGTGCACGATTAAATTTAACGAGAGAAATGGCCGTCGAATTTTGATATGTAACTGCACAAAAATATTTGTTGGCGGTAGGATTCCGGAAACAAATATTGCTAGGATCTCCGGATGGAAGGAAAATTATTTGGAAAGATATTTTGGAGGGAACGGATTTGGCGGAGAATGTGAGTTCACAAGAAAAGAATTAATTGAGATCTTTGGCACATAATCCTAAGTACACTCAAAGAACCAAATTTTTGAAAATAGGTTTTTAATAAATTTTTTCGACGGGCGAAAATCAGGGTGTTACACTGCCTTTGGGTCTCGATCTGTTTTGGACATATTTTTTTATGATGCCCATAAACCTCTCAAAAGCTCATATGCTATGCAGACATGTTAGACTTAGGATCTTTACTTGTTCCACAAGATGAGCAACGAGATATACCATAATATCAAAAAATGAGAGAGGGAACAACATTTCGAGTTGGCAAAGAGTTAGAATTGTGTCCTCCTGAAACTTGTCCAATGAAGCTGGATTAATAATCTTTTGGTTCATTGCTTTGAAGAACTAGCACAACTTGATGATTGGGTCTTGGATCTTATCTGGAAGGATACCTCTGATTGCGATCGGTAGCAGCTACGTCACAAGCACAAGATAGTCATGTGACTTCATTTCAACCAACCTCTTATCTTTCATGTTAACTAGTTTCTTATTGTTCGCACAGTAAACGAATGAGACTTTGACACCCTACAGATATTCCAGCATACTTCTTTTTTTGTAGCACTAAGAGTGTAGCATGCTGGAGGGAGGTAGTAGCGGCCATTTCCTTTGTTCTGAGGACGCAGCTCTTTCCTGATATTCATGTCTTCAAGATCTCTCCGTGCTTGCAAAGTGTCCTTCGTCTTGCCCGGTGTGTTCAATAATCACATGACGGATATCCAAGTCTTCCCAGTACGGCAGGTCCCAAAAGACAGACTTCTTTTTTCAAAGAGGGGTCTCACCACTTGATGTGGATGCACATGTGCTTCCACTCCCTTTACCGAATACAGCTTTGAGATCCTTTACCTCGTCCTAGACGTCACTGCCATCAAAATCTCTTGTATTTCAGCGGTACGCGTTATTCTGCCTGAGGAACCTGCGATGGCGCATGTACACCGTTTTTCGGTAGTGATTTAGCCACTTGCCTGCTGTTTGGGCCATGAACCTTACACATGCTTTCATACTCTTCACCGTCTGGCCCGACATGTTACCAAGTGCTAGGTAGTCTTGTATTGTCGTCAACAAAATAGCCCGACATGTGAAGTACTCTCGTTTGTACGCATCCCACATCTTTATACCATCTGTCCATAATGTCGCAAGATCGTCTATCAGCGGCTTGAATTACACATCGATATCGTCGCTAGGTTGTTTAGGCCCTTGAATTAGAAGTGACATTATGATGTACTTATGCTCCAAACAGAGCCAGGAAGGGAGGTTGTAGATAATAACAGCCACTGGCCATGTACTATGACGACTGCTCATGTCACCGAAAGGATTCATGTCATCTGTGTTGAGTGCAATCCTCATATTCCTCATGTCATATGAAAATTGCGCTTTGTACTTCTTATCTGTCTTTCTCTATTGAGACCCATCAGCTGGGTGCCGTATCATTCCATATCTTTTACGCTCTTCATGGTACCAACGCATCAGCTTGGCATGTTTCTTGTTTGCGTACATACGTTCCAAATGAGGGATGATTGGAAAATACCATACAACATTCATCGGCACTCTTTTCTTCTTCATTGTGCCATTGCTTCCACCGTCATCATTCCCGTCTCCACACTTATACCGAGAAGCCTCGCATACTGGACATTGGTCCAAATTGCAAATTCACCCCGATAAAGAATGTAATCATTTCGACAAGCGTGAATTTTCTGTATCTCAAGGCCAAGGGAACAAATAACTTTTTTCGCTTGGTATGTTCTATGCGACAAGACATTATCCGCAGGAAGAATTTCTTTCAACAACACTAGCAACTCAGTGAAGCTCTTATTGGACCATCCATTGCTTGCCTTCAGGTGAAGTAGAGATAGGACCACCTGAAGCTTGGTGTGCTTTGCCTTACATCCATTGTAAAGTGGAGTTTTCGAGTCCTCCACCATGGTTTTGAACTTGCGATATTCCATATCATCAGTGTCAGCCCTCTCCCTATCACGCAGCATCTGATCTAGATCAGCTTCACCGTGATCGACACATGTTTGGTCCTCTTTCTCATAGCCGACATCCTCATTAGGCACGTCACTGTTGCCTGCACTTCCCTCACCTTGCTCCTCTTTGCCATGAAACTTTTCCATAAACCCCCTTACAAGAAGATGTGCATAGACCTGCGGCGCCGAAAATTGCCTGTCTTTCTTGCAATCAAAGTATGGACACCATAGATAATCCAGTGCATCAACTGAGTTTGTGCTCATCGCTGCGGCAACGAGATCCGTTACTCCCCTGATATACTCCATAGAGTCACGGTCCACTCCATACACTCAGCGTAGATCCGTTACAACGGGAGTACCTACGAATATTACTTAATATCAATTACTCTGAATTATACAAAATCAATTTATCAATACGAATAACAAAACTGATAGATCTTATAGATGAACAAGAAAAGACAAGCAACATCTATAACACCAAATTAGTTTCATTAAATCTATCATTGAATATATTTTGATAACATGTCTATTTTGTATTGAAAATGTTATTATATTTTCCTATAAACCTAATCAGACTTTAAGAAATTTGAGTTAGAAAAAGCCAAATGACTTATAATATGAAATGGATGGATAATAATTTATCGTTTATTAAAAACCATGCAAAAAAATACAATGAGGATTTTATAATTTACAAGCACATTGGAATAAAATACAATGATGAATGACCATTTTACCCCTAAAATAAATTCAATTTTTTTGCACAATGCCATGTCGCATTAAATATTCATGGCTAACAAAAAAAACAATTTCTATTTTTCATCAATGAGAAAAAATATCGGATCGTGCCATAAGTACACATTTTACCCTAGGGGTACAATGAACATTTTCTTGTCCTTAACGGAGTTTGACTAACAATTGACTAACAGCGATGGCATAGATGGAAGAAAATTTTAATTCAAATTTAACATGTGGTCATCCGAGGATAGATATAATGAAATGAACACAAAAAAGATAAAAAAAATTATCTCTAGAAAACAACACATAATTGTTTCGGTTGCGTATTTTATATGCATACGTAACAAACGGTAATTCAATTCAACAAGTAAGAGTGAAACGGAGTGAGAAATAATGAATATTTACCTTGTATGCTATAATCTTCAACTAAATCAAAAAAATGGAGCAAAAACCTCCCCCCTCCTAGAGCTGATCGAGCAAGAACGAGAGGCGTCGCTCTGTTCTTTGCTCGATCAGCTCGAGTAGGGATGAGGTATATATATAATAGGATCATAGGTGCCGGTTCTTCACCTAAAACTAGTACCTATGTCTGACAGGTACAAAGGTGCCGGTTATTAAGGTGACCCCCCAACGGCTACTGTAGTTAGTGGAGGGTCAAAGGTGTTGGTTCTTAACTAAGATGGGATGAGAAAGAAAATGTGCCGGATTTTAGAGCAAAACCGGCACCTTTTTCTAATAGAGGTAATAGGTGTCAGTTCTATTTAAAAACCGGCACCTATTAGGAGAGAAAGGGGCCAGTTCTTGGCGTTTTGGCGGGTTGGTTGGTGCGTGGGCGGACGCGTGAGCAAAAAAAGCACTGTCGGTTTTACCTATTCTGGCATGTATAGTGCCGGCACTTATTTAATGTTCCGTAGTAGTGAATTGGATTGGATTGGGTTGTTGTGCGCCTTATACTCATCCATTCTGCTATGTTCTTACTCATTATATCTGGTCTATGAAAAATACACACTCATAGCCCATCCCTAATGATATATGATATAGGTTCATAAAAAAAAAATCTCTAACTCTATGCAATTCAATCTCCAAAGTTTCGAATTCTGTCTGTTCAACGAAACAGCAGATCTCTGTCTGTTCAACGAAACAGCAGCGACGCCGACGAGTTATCCACCACTCGACCAGACACAGAAGCTCGACGGCAGTACAGTGCTCTGAATCGAGGAGGCCGGTTCCACTTCCAGGTCGGCGGCGACAAGCTTAGCGTCGACCTAGAACGGCAGAACTGATCCATCTCTTTCCATCTCCCGTACAGCGCACCTGCTTCTTCCCTTGCTCCAGATCGAAGGCCGCGACGGCGTGCTCCTGGTCTGTCTGTGGCAACAATCTCCGAATCGGGGTCTACGTACGGCTGGCGTACTACGGATCGAACTCGTCGGCGACGGGCTGCTACTGGTCGAGCTCGCGGACGGCTGCGTTGGCGGCTGTGGGCGGTGCTCTCCAGTCCAAGTGCGGATCCGACATGCGGGCCCGATTGTCTGGTGCTTCGCATCACACCTACCCAGCACAGTGTGTGTACCCATCCCCCGTCCAAAACTCCAAATGGCACGGTGTTGCTGATGCTAAGAACGAACCCAATAGACAGTACTCCAGTTTACAGTTGCTGAACTTGTGATCAGACCTGAGCGGTTGCGCGATCCTCCCCTCAGGGCCACACAAACCACGGATGGTCGTGGTGCACCTCTGACGCTCTATCTTCTCCAGCGCCACATGGCTCCACCCCGTCGCACGACTTATCTGGTCCAGTCCCTGCGTCCTCCCAAATCCGCGAACCCGAGCTTGGGGCACCCGCAGCAGCTTTGCCTGGCAACGTAAAAACATACTACGAAAACTTGTACACTCTCAAGCTGTGTGCTAAGCTCGGCAGCTGCCTGCTCCTCTCTTTCCCTCGCCAACAAGTTTTCTCGTCCGGCGACGTCACACCTGCGAATTAACTAACTAGGCCGGCCATGGAGACGGTGGCCGCGGCCAGCTATGCCCGCGGGGCGGCGACGCGCTCTCCGGCGTGCTGCGCCGCCATGTCCTTCTCGCAGTCCTACAGGCCCAAGGTATGGAAACACGGCCGGCCACTTGCTAGCCTGCAGTGTGCATGTAGCAACGCGGCGACATCAATTAATCGTATGCGTTATTGCGTTTGCAATGCCATGGCAGGCCGCCAGGCCGCCGAGCACGTTCTATGGCGAGTCGCTGCGGGTTAACACGGCGAGGTCGCTGCCGTCAGGGAGGCAGTCCAAGGCGGCGAGCCGGGCGGCGCTCAGCGCCCGGTGCGAGATCGGGGACAGCCTGGTGCGTGCACGCGTGTACAAGTTGTGCAACTGCGTGTGTCACATGCCATGTGAAGATTACGCTGATGCATGTGTGTGTGACTAATTAACTGACTATGGTGCCAGGAGGAGTTCCTTACCAAGGCGACGCCGGACAAGAACCTCATCAGGCTGCTGATCTGCATGGGGGAGGCGATGAGGACGATCTCGTTCAAGGTCAGGACGGCGTCGTGCGGCGGCACCGCCTGCGTCAACTCCTTCGGCGACGAGCAGCTCGCCGTCGATATGCTCGCCAACAAGCTCCTCTTCGAAGTAATTACAAGTTTGCAATGGTTATTTATTCATCCATCCGTGTATGCATATATATGACGCATATATCGCATCATGCTTTGGCACTTGACTTATTTTGTACAACGTACCACTCCATGTAGGCTCTGGAATACTCTCATGTCTGCAAGTATGCTTGCTCCGAGGAAGTCCCGGAGCTGCAAGACATGGGTGGACCAGTCGATGGTAATCCATTTCTTCTCCCCTCCACACAAACCAGACTGTAAAGTTAAGTATACATTTTCAATTCATAATCTTCTTTCAAAATCAAGTACAATATTAAGATTATGGAGAGTGCAGGTATTGCCATTTCACCCAAATTCCATATGGTTGATCTGAAATAAAATCTTACTTTTCTCCAAGATTACTTATCGATACCCAAAAAAATGTTGAATATATATGCACGATTTATCTGTGCAGATAATATAATATTTCAATTAAGCCCAATCTTCAATATTGAGCTGCACCTTCAGCATGTATTACTAGATTCTATTAGAGATTATATCCTTAATGCAGAGCAAGGGGAAAACTCACCACATCACCACCTGCCCCAAGTTTTAAGCACTCTGATTTTATCTTGCAATTCAATTATGCTAAAATGTGTTTAAACTGGTGTTACAAAACACGTAAACGATACCAAAAATTTGCTTCTGCAGAATCATGTCCTCTGAATTTTCTGTCATGCTGTCATCTTGCAGGTGGTTTCAGTGTAGCATTCGACCCTCTTGATGGATCCAGCATTGTCGACACGAACTTCACAGTTGGAACCATATTTGGTGTCTGGCCTGGTGACAAGCTGACAGGCGTCACCGGTGGAGACCAAGTTGCTGCTGCAATGGGCATCTATGGCCCTCGCACTACTTACATTATCGCTCTCAAAGACTGTCCTGGAACTCATGAATTCCTTCTGCTTGATGAAGGTTTGCTCCACGTTCCAACAATTGGAATCTACCAATTAAGTATACAACCTGTATTCAGAATTCCAACAAATATTGCAGGAAAATGGCAGCATGTCAAGGACACCACAACCATTGGAGAGGGGAAAATGTTCTCTCCTGGTAACCTGAGGGCTACATTTGATAATCCTGAATATGACAAGGTATAACTCTTTTGGTACTGGTCTCATCATATTTGTCAAGCAGTTTTTGATTTTCATGGGTCTAATGACTGCAAAATGTACCTTCTCAGCTCATCAACTACTATGTCAAGGAGAAGTACACATTGCGTTACACTGGAGGAATGGTTCCTGATGTCAACCAGGTACTGACCACAAAATCTGCAACTGTCAGAACCATGTGTTAAACCAAAAAAGTGCCCAATTACTATATTAAATCTCTGCGAAAAGAAAAACGTTTACGTCATGCTGGCTTGAAGACATCAGCATAAAAAACCCACTAATATGGAACTCCTAAAGCTATGACGTTAATTAGTTCAGAACTGTCACAAAGGCAGGGAAATAGAATGCAGAATTGCTACGAGAATATGAGATGCCTACCTGGATGGGATGTTTTATGCTGCAGATCATAGTTAAGGAGAAGGGCATCTTCACCAACGTGACGTCTCCGACAGCCAAGGCCAAGCTGAGGCTCCTGTTCGAGGTGGCGCCGTTGGGTTTCTTGATGGAGAAAGCCGGCGGGTACAGCAGCGACGGCAAACAGTCGGTGCTGGACAAGGTGATCAACAACCTCGACGAGCGGACTCAGGTGGCCTACGGTTCCAAGAACGAGATCATCCGGTTCGAGGAGACTCTCTACGGCTCGTCGAGGCTCACCGCCGGTGCCACCGTGGGTGCCGCCGCCTAATCTTTTGTTGCAACGCGAGCCTAGTGTCGCCGCAGGCCTCAAAAACGCTGAAACTGCAGTCGTTTTAGACTCTCATCCTGTAATGCAGATTGGGTTGTAGTTGAAGTGGGACTTGAAACTGCAAAGTTATACTCCTTTTTGCAAGGTACCCGTTTTTTTCCCCTTTTGGTGTAAAAAGTTGCATATGTAAATGTGCATTTCTATTTTCCACCAAGCAACACATCAAAGAGAGCAGCAACAGCAAGCAACAGAACGTGCGAACTATTTCATAATCGAGATGGACGTGTAGTGCTGTCAAAATTTATTGAGATTTGAAGAGAAGTAGAGAAAAAAAACACGCACATGGCCAATCCAACGTCGAGCAGTAGTTAGATGAAAATGTATTATAAAATAGAAAAGAAAATTCAAGTTGAGAAATAAAAAGGCACTCATATTCATGGCCTTTAGTTTCCATGCTGCCGATATGGCCCATGTTGTTCTCATACCAGTTATTGCTGCACATGGATTCAGACATTCACGGGGCATGTGCGCGTGTTCGGAATTTTTTTTATATTTTTTGTTTAAAAGAGTTAAAAAATAAATTCCTGATTTAAAATTTTACAAAAATATACTCCTCCCGTCCTCCCGTAGGGCGAGGCATATAAATCGCCTAAGGGGAGAGCAGGGAATGTGACATGGCACTTGGTGTGGGCATGCCAAATTTATACCGTCCGATGCCATTTGTGATCATCACATGATTTTGGCTGAGTGGGATCAATAAACATAAAAATAGCCACTCAAACCTCAATGTGTCCATTATCACAACTTAACATCATTTGATATAAAAACTATAATGCTAAATAATGATCAAAGGAGATATTGCTGGGACTCGGTGTGTCACTCAACTTTAGCCTGACACATGTCCGTCAAACCACACGAAGGCGGTAACCAAATGTGTTATAGATCTCAAGAGACTTGAATTAAATTGCTAAGCTCTACAACATCTCAATTGTTCAAAATTCATACTCAAGCTCAGCTAGCCACAGGAAGATGCTAGCTTTGCATTTTCACTAAAGCCAAGATATCAAAACGAAATACATATTTAATGACTTGGATATAAATATATTGACGCCGAATGTGTACCGCCGATGAGGATCCGGCGCGCAGACACACGAAAGCCTGGGAGATCTGCTTAGCTCCAGTGCAGGTCCTAAAATTGATGAAGCGCGGGCGTGCCAATCAGTTTGATCCTGTTACTGACAAGATATGCAAAACAGCAGAACATATAACGTATCGCCCTATCGGCCGATAGACAAAAATAGTCTATCGGCCGATAAGCCGATAGGGCAAAAATAGCCGATCGGCCGATGAGCCGATTGCACGGTTCCAGCTGACGCCGATACCAGCCGATGCAGTTGGGGTTTCGAACCATCGGCCGTGTACTGAGCAAACATCTATATAGAGACGACCGGCTGACGATAACATGATGATATAGCAATAAAATATAGCATAAACCAATCATATGATAAAATAAACATTGATCTGAAGATTAAAGCACGCATTGGCCAGAGGTCCGATGACATAGACTCTCAATAAGCAGATAAACAATAAATACTCTGTTGTCATCAGCCAGATCCAGTCTATATGTAAAACTCTTGGGCCGATGCAACATCCAGATAATTCACCGGTTGAAACCCCGGTGAAACCCTTATTGGCAATTGACAGGCAGGCTAGAGATTACGGTTCTAATCACGACTTAGTAGATCAAACTGAACTGATGCAGCACTAAGTATGAAAAGAAACGCAAGATCTAGACCATCAAGCCCTCGACTGATTTTCGGGGTGGTGGATACCTTAGCCAATCTAATCTAGCAAGGCGATTTAGTCAATACCGGCATAAACCCTAAGGCGAATCTCGGCCGATAAGACTAAATCGAGAAGTCGAACCAGATTGACTAAGATATATGATAGTAGGTGCTTATGTTGACGAAATCAGAACGTCGAAGCCCTAGCCCCGACAATGCAGGCAGCCATAACGAGACTTACCCCTCGTGGGAAGGGCATGAACTCGCCGAAGAAGACGAAAAGTAAAGGTTGGCGATGCGCCGAAGTTGTATTGATCGTGAGATAAAAATTACATGATCCTCGGGCTTACATATTTATACCCATAGGCTAACAAAGATCCTAACAGAATACGACTCAAACTTTCCTAAAGATAAAAGGAAACAGATAAAGTCCTTATTGGACACTAAACACACTTTCCTAAAGATTAAAAGGAAACTAACAGACTTATCCTAATTAAAAGATACAAGCCACATCTCCTTAGACTCGGTCTTCTCTAGATAAGATTTTCCTGAATCTAACAAGAATCCGACTGCTGTTGGTGGTTGGTTTAAGATAACCCCCATCGGCCGATGTAGAACTCTAGGCTGATACTAGCTTCGAGCCGATATGGACCCTGGGCTGATGGGGACTTCGGGGCTTACCAAATTCTGGCGTTAACAAAATACGAAATACATATTTAATGACTTGGATATAAATAGAAATAGAGACAATTAACTAGGCTACATACAAGCAGCCGATCGACCAAATATTTATAGATTCGTGTAACATACCAAAAATTTGAATTTCAAATTTTGCATCTAAAAATGTCGAAAATATTTTTTCTAAATAGAAGTACAAAAGTTTTCCAACTAAAGACCTAGGTGTGTCTATTATGACTAGATTTAATATGTAAATTTGTGAATAAGTTAAAACATTTTCCTTACCAACCTATAGATGAAGCTAAAACTTAGTAAGTACTTATATTTGCATAATGTGTTGATGTGATTTGAGTCATTTGTGTGTTTTTGATCTTACTAGCATTTCATAATAGGATTCATGAGCATTAATTAAAAATTTGAAGCAAATACTAAATATATATATTACAAGAATGTATATACATGTAATATATAAAGTTGAGTAATTAAAATATTAAATCATGCTCAACAACCTCTCAGGTCACACACAGATTAAATATAATTTTACAATCATTTAATCATATTTTATAATAGGGAACCTATATGTAAAGATAAGCTTAGTGAATTTCTAAAAATAATTGGTGTAAGATAAAACCATGGAAAAATTCATGTGTATGCTAATCAATATGATAGACTTACTAGAATTTTGACATAATTTTATTTTTAAATCTAGACACTCAATTAAATTGGTCAAGAAAGTCAAAATCTGATTTAAGTTTAAACCCTAATCGGCAAAAGTAATATGTCACCCAAATTTGCATAAAAATATATGAAAGTGTATATAGAAAATAATTTATTAAAATACTAGTTTATTTATCGTGAATTAAAATATTTTTTTCATAATTTATTTAATTATTTTTGACCACCTAAAAATTCAATTTAGTTTCTGCCTTGCCTATATTATTTGTTTTTCTGAGAATAAAATATAAGAAATTTTTGAGTGAAACCAACGAAAATGGATACTAGGCATTTTTATCTATCTCCACGAAAATCCACTTTAATTTATCTGACCTACAAAATAAACTATAGAATTATTAAATGAGAGAAAAGAATAAATAGGATGAAATCATGGAAATCGCCAAACAGTATATTCACCCAATTTCTTACCCACTTCTCTGACTCTAGCCTTGTTTCCATCAACTGGGCCCCGCATGGCAGCCACCTTAGCTAGCTCCACCTCTGTTCCTTTACCTCCTCCTCTATTTCCACTCAGAGTAGCAGAGAGAGAGAGATCGAGGGCGGTGGACTTGGCCGATGTGGGCAACGAGCCTGCTTGACGCGTGGATGCAACCTGGCCGGTGTCGAGCTTGCCATTATATCTCCCAGCGGCGTCGCCCAGCCTCCCTCTACACTCCAATGCCGACCAAACTGAGAGAGAAGGTTATTTGTTCCTCCTTCCTCACACTCCCCGCCGGTCACCGAGAAGAAGAACGTCGCCAATCGCCGTCAAGCCATCTTTCCTCACATCTCAACTGCGTTCCAATGCATCCTCTCCACGCTGATTCCATCCCCGTTGATCTCTCTTCATTTCATGCAGCGAATCGCCGGGAACGCCGCCGTGCCGACAACGCCCGGGAGCACGCTCTGGACTTCACCAACGCAGCATCGTCGTCGCCGTTCCGGCTGTTGTGGACCAAGCCAAGCGGAGCCGACACACCACCATCGTCCGCGTTTAGACTACCTAAGTGTGCGCAAGAAACCCATGCACAATTTTCATTTTGGCCGCGTCCACTTCCGATCCACCATTCGCCGCTGGCGCCGGCAAACAGCATCGTCGTCCATGGCTGCCTGTTCTGTACAGGTCGCAGGGACCTCTCCGGAGAAGAATTGAAACCTTGGGTACTAATTTGTAAAATTCATCTCAGACTTACAATAAGGCTAGGACTTAATCGTAATAACTATAAACTTAAAACACTCTTTGGGAAGTTTGTTTCTCTCACGTGGGGTAGTGCAGGTTGGTTTCAGGAAAACCAAGGGGCCTTCATGCAAAATGAACAGATACTGACATGTGGAGCCCATATAATTAAAATCTGGAGAAAATAATGAAAATGGGTTAAAAGCTTTTCTATTGAACTAAAAATTATACAAAATTTGTAAATTCCTAGAAAATTCATCTTAGCTCCATTTTGAATGAACCAAATTCCAGAAGACTCAAAAAATTATGATCTTTAATATGGTAGTATAAAATTTGCCACTTACAGTAGAAGAAATATCTCTAAAATTTTGTGTAAAGGATAATTGGCATAAAGGACAATCTAACTTATAAAATTTACAGGAAAATAATTTTAGCTCTATATGAATAAAATTAAAACTTGTTAGCTTCACAAGAGTATGAATTTATTTTGGTAAACTCAGATCTGGAATAAACAATATACAAAATACCTCCACTTTTAGATAGATGTAAATGATTATAATTAAAAGGAGAATTTCTAAAATTCATAAGAAATTGGTTCTAACTTCAAATGAGATGATTCTAATTTTATTAGATCCATAATTTCATAAACTTAATTATCATGAATTAAAATATGGCATTTTCTGTAAAGGTAATAACTCCAAGATTTTGAATACATATAATTCTCACCATATGTCTTCCAATTTCTAAAATACATGGGAGGTCCAACTTAAGTCAAAATAGTGTGAACAAAAATTTGTTAGGATCACAAAATGCTGGACTCTATTTCTGTAACACTGAGGTCTAGAAGAATTTGTTTGTAAATGCTATTAAATTTGTATAACAGGTGTATGTCCATATTTAACAATAGGAATTTCCAAAATTCATGTAGGAGTAACTATAACTTCAAATAAAGTGATTTCAATTTAGTTAGACTAATAACTTTATGGTCTTAATTACCCTAAGTTAAAATATGAAACATACAGTACTAGGAATGCTTCTAAAATTTGGTATGGCAAATAAACACTACAATATGTTTTACAACTTGTAAAATTCATAATAAATTCATGATAGCTCTAAAAATTAAAAATTATGAAATAAATCTTGTTGAACCTAGGAAGACACAATCTTCACTGCTATAACCTAGTACTTGATAGAAGTTGAACATAAATTGCATCTAAGATTAATTAGAGCATAATTCACCTAGGCCTAGAATAGAACTTATAAAACTTATATGTCCCAAAATACAAGTGATAAAATAAAAATTATCTCACCATAAATCATGTATGATCAGTACCTAATTACATTAGAGAATTCATGCATATTAGAAGCATCTGGATTTTTGTATGATTTGGTCTTTATACGCTACCATTATTTTGTATAGTGAACGACATCGCTATGGGTGAGGAATTTGATTTTATTGCTGATCATGATGGAAATTCTAACTAAGGCAAGTGTCCTCCTCCTTTGAACACTTTGATCCTATGTTTTTATTGGGCAAACATTTTCTATTGTAAAGTTGCACACGTTAGATAGTTATGTTTGGAAAATTTATTTGAAAGTGATAAAATGGTACTTATGACCTATTTGTTGCATAATCCATCTTGAGATTTGTTATCCTTGATGTTTGTAACCTTAGAATGGTTTAGAGTACTCTTCATGTGCTCAGATGGGCTTATAGAAGCTAAATAATATGTCATAAGCTTAGCCATACCTAGTGATATGTTTCTAAACATTGTGAACACCTTATGTATTTGAAAATGGGCAGTTTACAACTTATGGACAGAGGTGAAGCCTCTGGTTATTTGTGAAATAAAATGGAGGAAAATCTTGATGCTAGACTTGAGCGGTGAGTGGTGTACATATGGTAGTAGTTGTGCACCAATAGGGGGAGCGTTTGCCTGAGTCGATTAAGGACCGAACTCTATGTTACCAACTAAGTATACAGTACTGCCACATGTGTTAGTATGGGATGACTTTCGCTTAATAAGTTGTTTAGTGTTTCGCCTTGCATATTGGTAGACCAAAGTAGAATGAATTAGTCTAAACGATGATTCATAGGAACTACCCATGAGTGTGTGCTGAATTTAATGCTAACGAATATTACTAGCTGTGTGTGTGTGATTCTATGAGGGGACGGATGGTCCGTCTCACAGCATGGGTGTCTAAGTCCGTCTAATTCAATGGTATAGTGCCTCGTGGGAGAATGGATGTGTTCGCTACCACGGTGTTAGGTTTAAGGCATGGGCCCCCCACCTAACGGCTCTGGGTCATTCCTAGGGTGAATTCACACTTGTCGTCGCTGATGCAAGGCTAGACACTAGGCAATGTAATGGCTACGTTGTGACCTCTAGTCCGCACTCAACATGTAGAGTGTGGGGTGCTAGGCCGGCACCGAACCAACTAGAGTGTAGCCTCCGGGCTTCTATCACATCATGTGAATTTGTATGAACTTTGCAGAGTTAAAACTAACCGCTTAGCCGTGCTCATGGTCAAGAGCGACTTGGGGAAACAACATGAGTGTAATTTTATCCTCTCTAAAACACTTTATAAAAATGGGTGAGGATGGTAACTTTAATGATTTTGATTATAATGATGCCTTGCTACGAGGGAAGGTGCAAGTGTGATGTTTATGATTTATGATGATGATGAGGAGGAGAAATGATGATTATATTTCTACAATTATTTATATGGATCATCATGCTTTACTACGTACTTGTTTTACAAATGCTTTACAAAATTTACCGTTTGCAAAGTATTGTGAAACAACTTAGCTTTATGCAAATGAACCTACAAATAGCCGTTCTTTGATAATTAGAGCTTGCATATATGTAGGATTGTATTGCCTTGCCAGTAAATTAACATGGTTAATATACTGACACTTGTATCTTTTATGTGTTGTTGTCTGAATTATTTTGCAGGTATAGTTGAGTGCTACGGGTTCCATTGTTCTCTTTTAGGATGGTTCAATAGGGGCCTACCCCTAGTCGGATTGCTTATGGGTCTTGGGTAAATAAGCTTCCGTACGAACCTCTATTTATATGGCTGTTTGACCATATGTATTCTAGACTTAGATTCTAAATTATTTATGTGTTAGTATTCCTTATTTATGAATATCATTTGCTTTGATGAAAGTGTCTTGGTATGTTCTAGCTTATAGAACTATCTAGACATGAGTATAGATGTTGAACAAATGAGATGTTGTAGAGCTTAGCACATTGTCAAGTCTCCTGGGATGTGTAACACATCTGGTCGCTGTCTTCGTGTGGTTTGACGGGCACGTCTCAGGCTGAAGTTGACTAGCACGCTAAGTCCCAGCAATATCTCTTTTGTTCTATATTCGGCACTACGTAATTTATATTGAATGGTGTTTAATAGTGATCATGGGGCACATTGAGGTTTGAGTGGCTATTATGTGCGTATGGATCTCACTCTCCCAAAACCATATGGTGATCACAAATGACATTGGACGGTATAAATTCTAGGGTGCTCGACAGCAATGGTGTCAGAGCATTGTCTGACTGTAGGGGAACCCTTTTGGAATAGTCGTTTAGATTAGCTTCTTAAAATTTATTTTGAGAACCTTGTTCTCAGCTATAAATTAGTTGTGAAAACCTACTATATTCTTACTTCTTATCCATCTCTAGAGAATTACTCTTCTCTAAGTCTCTAATTTAATTTTAAACTCCTATTCTTGCTCTACGGATGTGTGACCAAAGCAAACTTGACCTGCAAGTTTATCCCTTCACACATTTCTTTGAATTTCTTGGAGTCAAACTGTCTAGCATTGTCAGTCATGAACTCTTTCGGCACGCCGAATCGACATACGATATTTTTCCAGATGAACTTTTGAACCGCAGCTGAAGTGATTGAGCCGAGGGGCTCTGCCTCGACCCATATGGAGAAGTACTCGACGTCGACGATGGCGATGCGATAATCGTTCCTAGCGGTAGGAAATGGACCGATGATGTCCAGCCCCCACCTGGCGAAGGGCCATATAGGGGCGATCGGCTGTAGTTCATACTGTGGGGCAACTTGGCTTTGACCACGGTGTTGGCAACCTTTGCACTTTTTCACCTAGTCGACGCAGACCCGTAGAACGGTTGGCCAGTATATGCCTTGCTGAAAGACATTGGCCGCCATGGTCCTTGCCACTTGGTGAGCTCCGCACAGACCCTGGTGTATCTCTTTCGCCATCTCCTCACCTTCGGCAAATGAGACACACCGAAGCAAGGGCTGTAGGACTCTAGCTCTGTATAATCGACCAGATACCAACTTATACTTTGCAGCCCTAAGCAGTAGGCATTGAGCTTTGGCCTCGTTGTCTGGAAGCCATCCAGTAGCCAAGTGTTTGATAAATGGCATTCACCAGTCATTGGATGTCACGCCCCGATTTTCGATCGGGATTAAAAATTACCTAATAATACATTTTCCAGAAATTAAATAAAAATCAAAAGCAATTTAAACAAGTGAAATTAGCAAGGAAATCAAAAATTTCCTTTAAAAATCATGGCCGGAAATATTTTTGTAATATTCTCTGTGCCCTAAAGTACTCTCCAAAATTTTTCGTGAATTTTTAGAGCTAAAGAAATAATTTTAAGTCACAAACTTTATTTAATTGATTAAATAAAAAAACAACAAATTAAAAATGTCCCTTTTGTTTTGGGCCGTTTTTGGCCCAAAATCCTCTCTCTCTACCGCGGCCCCCGCGACCCCCTCCCCTCTCCTTCGGCCCAAGGCCGCGCCCGCCCCGCCCGCGGCCCCTCCCCTTCCCGGGCCGGCCTGAGGCCGTGGCCCGAAGGCCGCCCGGAAGTTCGCCGCGCCTCCCCCGCGTCGCCCGGTCGCCGACGGGTGGGGCCCGCGGCCGAGTCGTCTCCAACTCGGCCGGCCGCCGCGCCGCCCAAGCCGCCGCGGTTCCCGGCGGATTTTCCGCCGCGCCGCCAACCCTAATCGGGCCCCCCTATTTATTTCCTCGTCCCGAGGCCTCCTCCTCGTTTTCCCCGCCGCCGCCGCCCCTAAACCCTAACCCTAGCGCCGCCGCCGCCATCGTTTTCGTCGCCGCCGGTGAGCTCCGCCGCCTCCTCTCTCTCTCCGTTCCCTCGGCGCCGCCGTGTGCACCGCCGTCGCCCGTGCACTACCTTGCGTCGCCGCCCGCGTGCGTCGGCCGCCGCATCCGGCCGCGGCCAAGCCGCGGTTTCCCGGCCGTGCCTCCGGCCGGCCTCCGTCGCCGTTGCCGCCCGGAGAGCTCCTCTCTCTCCCGTTTCTTCTTTTTTTTCCTCCCCCCGGTGCGCCGTCGCTGCCACAGCGCCTTTGCCGCCGTCGCGTCGCCGCCTCGCGCCGCCGCCCGACCGCCGCCGCGCCGCTCCCGCGCCCGCGTCGTCAGCTGCCGCCGGTGGCCGCCCGCCACCGCACCGCCGCCGCCGTGCCCTCACCGGGTCGGCCTAGGGTTTCGGCCGAACCCTAGCCGACCGCTCCGGCCTAGAGGCCGGCTCCTTCTTTTTCCGGGCCGGCCCACCACTCCCTTCGGCCCAGCGGCCGTCGGGCCGATTGGCCCATCTCCCCGCGAAAGTCTATTTTGCGTCCCCCTCCCCTTTTCTCAGGCCGGCCCATCACCCCGCTCGGCCCGATTGGCCCACCTTCTCGCGAAAAGTCCACTTCACGTCCCTCCCAGCCTTTTCTCCTCTATTGGGCCGTCGGCCTATTATCCTTTATCCACACAAAAGTCTACTTTTTGTCCCTCGGCCCTTTTAACTTTTTCCGAGGAAGCCCAGTTCACCTCCTCAGGTCTAGTTTACCTCCTTTCCCTCCCCGGTTCGCCGACACTTGTGTCGCCAACACGTGGGCCCCCTTTGTTTACTCCAGTCCACACCCAGACCACGTGGCCGCCCATGGCTTTGCCACGTTGGCGTCCACGTCGGCGCTACTTTCTCCCTTCCGTCCGCAGTGGCCGCCACGTCGGTGCCACGTGGTGCTTTTCCACCGTGGACTGTCCGCCCTTGACCCGTTGACACATGGGACCCGCCGTTCCGGCGCCGTTTCCCTTTGATGATGTCAGCGTAGCCCTTTCCTTTGCAAAATTAATTAATAATTGCGCAATAAATCGATTTAATTTCCAGAAAATCATTTAAATGGCTCAAAACTTCTAAAATTCATATCTAATTCATACGAACTCCAAATTGAGCCATTCAACTTGCAAAATTCATCTAAAATTGAGCTCTACATGTTTGTTTACTTTTTATGTATTGTTTACTTGGTTTTTATTAGAGTTTTTCCTCGTTTTGCGTGCCAGCGTGTAGATTCCGCCGTTTCGGAAGTTCGCGCTCGCGCGGAAAGAGTTCAGAAGATTGTTTGAAGAAGCAAGGCAAGTCACACATTCCCCTTGAGCATGTTGTACCTATTTTACGAAATGTTTTACGTTTGCAAATAAAGTGCATGTTTTGCTAATTACATGGGAATAGGGTTTACCTATCCGTTCGCTTGTGCCATGTTTACTTGTTAACCGTCCTTTGTTAACCTTGGGTGATAATCTGACTAGCGTGAGTCACTTATGTTGACTTTGCTAGAATTATATATGCTTAGCCATGCTTAATTACCACTAGCTCATTTAATGGGATAATTACACCTTTATTTTTAGCTTCTAGTTGAGCTGTGAGCTCGAAACATCTGACCATGTTTCATTGGTCGTAATTATCCAACTAAAATATGACCTAATGGTGGGCTGTGGGTGCATGGTTTTGCTGGTCATACCCATGGCAATTAAGGACCGGTTCATGGGAAACCCTGGAAGAATAACAGTGCTTACCACAAGCAAGAATGGGCAACTGCTGGACTTGTAGTGTAACTTTCCTCTAGCTGACGTACACTGGTTAGGGTGAGCGTGATGGAGTTTGGATGGGCCCTGCGACGGTCTATGCGGCTGCCGGATTCACCAAGGCACGAGGGGGGGGCTGCCCACTGCCTTTTGAGGGGTGGGGGCGAAACCCGAGGTGGTACGATTGGTTAGAGGGGGTTATGCGAAAGGTCTTGTCACGATTTTCCCCTTTGCAGTATCATGGCGATACTTCGGGGCATGGTAACATGTGTGGAATCGTGTCTTGTGGGTACAGTTGTGCACCTCTGATTAGAGTAAAACTATTCGAATAGCCGTGCCCGCGGTTATGGGCGATCGACCAGATTCACCGTGATTAGTTCCACATGTTTAATTAATTTGATTTAATGAACTGGTGTAGTTCAGGTGGAATGGTTGGGTCTGTTCAACGTGGTTGTAGCGTTGTTCAGTGGGGATTTAATATTGCCTTAATTAAACAACTGTTTTACTATTTTAAAATAAAAAGGTTTTCAACCGCTTTTCTGCAAATAGCCATAAGCCTCCCTTTGTCTCCCCTGTGCACGTTTGCATCATTGGTGTGGCTTGTTGAGTACGGTGGTTGTACTCAATCTTGCTATTTTTCCCCCTTTTCAGAAGTTTAGTACTTCTGAGTTGAAGATGAAGTTAGAGGACCAAGGCTCAGACCTCAGTTGAGTTTGCCTGTGGAGTGGAGCTGAAGCTCGCTAGGATCGCCTTTTTCCGCTGCTGCTTTCTTTTCGTTGTGAGGACTAAGTGCCTCTGTTGTAAGTATTTATCGTTTTATTTACGTTTGGATCTGTTTATTGATTTGTCGTTTTGTGTACCCTGGTTGATGCCTGGACAGGGACTTAATACACAAAATGGTCTGGAAATTTGGGAAAATTTCCGGGCGTGACATTGGAGCCTTCGCCGATCTCCGTTGTGTCATTGCTCATGACCTCCTCCGAAGCATCTTGCACACTTGGAGTGTAGAGCACCTTAAAGAACTGGCCTGGCGCATGTGCCCTCCCGAAGCTACGGCTTTCGCTAGGGCGTTAGCATCTTCATTTTGCCCACGAGGCTAGTGTTTGACAGTAATGCCAGAGAAACACTTCTCCATGGCCCGATAGAGTCTGGGCTTTAAGCAATCCGATCATCACAGCTTAATACTCTGTGTTGTTGTTTGTTGTTTCGAACTGGAGTCTAGCTGCGTACTGGATCGCTGTGCCCCTTGGCGAAGTGAGGATCGTGGCAGCTCCTGCCCCCTTGTGAGACCACGAACCATTAGAGTACATGACCCAAAGTTGTTTGGCAGGTTCGGGCTCTAGGGCGAAAGCTGGGGTCCATTCGGCCACAAAGTCGGGTAGAACTTGGGACTTGATAGCCATTCTGGCAACAAAAATGAGGTCAAAAGGAGATAGTTCGATCGCCCACTTGCTTAGCCACCTAGTGATTTCCTTGCCCCGAAGCACTTCGCCAATTAGGTACTACGAAGGCACTATGATTCTGTGTGCTTGGAAGTAATGTTTTAGCTTTTGTGAGGTAATCAATAGGGCGTATGCCAGTTTTTCCATTTCCATGTAGCGGGTCTTCATGTAGACCCCCTATTTTGGAGATTGGAAATCCTATGTGTTTATCCGTACCAATCCCTGGATCAGTAGTTGGTACACACATACATAGCCGAATCACAACATATCACAGATGAATTCAGGCTAAAGGGGTTAAGTGCTTACATTAGGGCCAAACAAGCCAACAACTATCAGAGAACAACAGCGGAAGACGAAACAATACAAGGGCCCGGTTGACATGCCACAAGCAGTCGACTGGGGAACGAGACCTAAAACGAGACCGTACTTCGATCATCTTGTTAGGTACGCAAGCGTACTAACAAGGACTTCTCTTCAAGCACTCTGCTAAAAGATATATATAGAGCAACAATGAGTACAAAAGCACTCAGCAAGCCACCACACAAAAATGCATATGATAGAGGGTATTTCAAGGAATAGCTTCCGGTCCTTTTTGCGTAAAGCAAGTTTTGTAAATCTTTTCACAAGCCTAAGACCTAGCATAGACTGATCAAATTTTAATACCATAGTTCATTAATCAACGATGGTTCTGTCCACCATCCATTGTGATTCCAAGGATAGCTCCCCGCCATTGTGTCGTCATGGTTTTCTGAGGCCTACCCCTTCTCGCTTCTCGAGAAGTTGAACCACCAGCACATAAAAGTCATTATGCATACCCCTCCCAATCAGTTTAAGAATTTAGAGTCTAGCCAAGTGTAATACATGTCCCGGTGCTCAATAACTGCCAGCACGACTATTCGAATAGATTTGATTTACTCACACTGCAGTGGATGTACACTTTACCTGTACTCCGTGACTTGCCCAACACATGAGCCGAAGTCCCAACGAATGAGACGCGTCACGACAAAGCATTTCAATAACCTCACATTGGCAGTACCCGCTCCATGAACTTACATCCTCATGCACTCTAGGCGTACACGGTTTCTAGCAGTGAGAGGAGTTCTGGCGCTCCCGGAAAGGGAAGACTCACACATGCATTAAGTTATAATTAAGTTTAGGTTTATACGTGGCGGTCCTACTAGTGGCTACTCCACCGTAGGCCCCGCCTCTCATACACATCAAGAAGACCATTATGCAGGGATACTGCCTCCGCTCGGCCATTTACTCCGCTAGGTCTATGTCCATTCGAGAAGTACGGTTGTACGGGGGTTATTTCATGCTTAGCTTCATGGCTCGGTCCTTAATTGACCAGGGACGACACTATCCTTTACCGGACACCACCCAAGTCATCCAGCCGCCCTAGTCAAAACAACTGTTTAGTTTCATTTTCCTTTCATAAATCATGTCATCACTGTCATGGCAATGTGACGCTCATGTCTCCACATGTCGCATATCAATTTTCTTCCCTAAGGTAATTGCCCAAGCATATAGCATTTAATAAACATGAGAATGCATGAATCTAAATTAGCATTACTAAGCATTTGTCATAAATGACTAGGGGCTCACACGTATTTATGGGTACAAGGAAATAAGGTAAACAATAGTCAAAGGTATGGCATAATAACAAGTAGGATATTCATCATCGCATGCAATTTTATTTGTAAACAAAGTAAGTTCGTAATTTGGGATCGATATGTTCAAGGATTAGTGATGACTTGCCTGCTCAAGATAGTCCTTACTCTATAATCTTGGTCAACCTTCACCTCCTGGAAGCTGCACACGTTGCCTCACGACTAAACAATACACCAATACTATAATACGCGAAAAAAACCAATATTCAACCAACAATCAAACATGTGCAAACAAATATAAATGTTGGAGTCGAACCTAGGGCTGCTCATACTACTCGCTTCTATTTGAATACAATGGTCATAGTATCAATGTCGGATCAATGAATCACTTCGGTGAATTATTTGATTATTTTATCAATAAAGCCATTATTTTAATTATGGATAGGTTTTACCTGACATTATAAAAGGTTAATAATTATCCAAACTCTATATGTTAGATTTGTGAGGTTGATAATTTTAGAGGTGCAGATTATAATTTTACAATGAATAATCCTAATTCACCGTTGGGCTACTATTATATGAGGTCAAGATTTATAATTATTATTTTATCTATCTTAGATATCCTATCGCATAATTTACATTTTAGTGGGTACAACCAAATTATATATACACTACTCTATACAATATGGCATTTATTAATCTCGTATAAGTGATTTAATCATATTTGGACATAGCTTAATAAGTGGCACTAGTATTTTCCTACATGCTCTAGCAAGTTTTTTGAAATAATACTTCCAATTAGTTAACATGGTTTTCATAGTGAATAAACATGTTAGGGACAATTATTATTATATCTACTTTACAGAACAATCTCACTTGTATTTATTAGCACATTTTTAAGTTAGTTATTTATCCAATCATTTGATATTAATTATTTTATATATTTTATTAAATAGTGAATTATACACTATTGGAAAGCTTATGAATTTAGATGAATTTAGGTTCAAGTCTCACTCAAATCGGAGCTAAAATGAATTAAGTTATGATTGTTCAAAGATTCAAATTTGAATTAATTTGAGAAATTGTGAAAATGTACTGTTCCTAATTCATTTATTTTTAATCCATTTAATCCTAATATATTTGCGTTACTGATTAAAGTATTAGCTCATTTTAATTTACGTGATTCTGAAATAATTAGATTCTGATTTAATAACTATCCCTAATGAATTAATGAATGACTAAATAACCGCAACGAATAATCGGGTTGGTAAGTAGATTAACGAGTGAAAGCCGAATAGATAATTAATAGACCAAATACCTAAATAAATCACCGATTAAATAGATAATTGCAATTTATTATATAAGGAATTTTCAAAAATAACCGACGACTAATCCTTCGATTAATATATACACATTTATATAACTTAATGAATAAATATCCAAATAATTAGCTAAATAAATAACACATTAAATAAATAACCAGTTAAGTGAATAATCTCAATTTACTAAATAATCCCGATTTATTTTCTAGAAATTTAACCGACGATGGATTTACCGATTAACGTATATAACCTGATAAATACCTAAATAGTTTAATGAATATCCCATTAAACGAACAATCCTAATTAAGTAAATATTCACAATTTATTTTCTAGGAGTTCCTGTAATAATCGATGATTAATTTACCGATTTCCTAAATTGGTATTTGAAATAATCTAACATGTACATATATTAAATTCCCCGATTTCGCTCCCCCTCCCCCTCCACCTCACAGCGCCCATCCCTCCCCGCCCGCCTGTTCCTCCAGCCGCTCGCCGCTGCCCACCCAGGGCGCGTCGACCACCCAGCCCCCTCCCTCTCCGGCGCCGGAGGGAACCCCTTGCGCCACTGCCGGGCGCTCTAAGGTCCAGCGTTGGAGGGACGCCTCCCCGTCCGCCGACGTTGAGTCACCTTCATACATGGAAGTTCTCCTAGGCGAAGGCCCGTCTGAGGTAGATGGTGCGTCGGTTCTCCCACGCATGGCCGTTCCGCCCGTGGATGCTTCCTCCCCGGCGGCTCATCGTGCGTCGATTCGTATCTCTCTCAGGCTACGTGATCGACGTCCTCGTCCTCCTAGAGCGGCTGCTCCTGACCGAGATGGCTGGGTCACCTCGGAGGGTCGTCGCACCCGTCGCGAGCGCCGTCGGCGTGCGCTCCCTCCTCGGCGGCCCGTCCCTGAGGATCTGCGTGGTCGATGCTTCAACTGCTTGTCCACCTCTCACAAGGCCGCCGTCTGTCGCTCCCGCCCAAGGTGCTTCGCCTGCCGGCGCCCTGGGCATCTCTCTGGTGCCTGCCCTTCTCGGCTTTCCCGGCCTCCCTCCAGCGGCAGGCATCTGGTCTGGCGGCCTAAGGCTTTGGGGCTAGCGCAGTCTCCTGCCACGCAGCTTCAGGCGGCCTCTGGTGATGGTTCTGGGCGTTCTGGGCGCAGGCGCAAGCGGTGACGTCGGGCACGTAGGGCTCGCCCGACGGCGGGAGATGATGGCACCGGTGACGAGGAAGAAGGGCCTAGCCACCCCCCGCCGGAGTCTGTCGTCGAGATGAGTCTAGCTGGCGCTTCCGATGCTCTGGCTGTTCCAAGACGTATCCTCGACAGGTCGGAACGTCTCTCCCGCTGCGAGGACGCGCTGAGTGGTGCCCTGATCATCACCCTGCTGACGGGTCCATCGGAGGGCATATCGGAGTTCATTTGTGCCACGGTGGCCCATAGGTTTGAGATCGATGAAGCTCGACTAACCCTATTCCCCTGGGGGCCGTCTAGCTTCCTCTTGATCTTGCCTGATGATGAGCTAGCGGGCATTGTCTACAATGGAGGTCGTCCCATCGTGACTACCACTGCTCGGCTTCATGTTATGCGCTGGTCAAGGTTTTGTTGGATTGCTTTGGATCGGTTTGGCACAAAGTGGAACTACAAACAGAAATGGGATTGAGACATACCTTGATCTCCTGGGGTTCCCATTTCTTTGTCTCTATTCTTCTTTCTTTTTCTTTTCCCTGGAAGCACAGAGAGAGATTGTGTCTTGGTTCTTCCTTGTGTTTCAGTGGGTTACTTGATCGGGTAGTGAGAGAGAACTTAGGGTTAACACTTTAGGTATTGATCTCTATTTATACACTGCACACAAGGGGAACCGACACTAGTGATAGGTGGTAAATCCCCCGATCAGGGATGTTCTTGAAAGGGCGATCACTGTAGCGATTGCCCTAAAAAAAATCTCTCTTGCCGACTTGGTTTTAGCCGCAAGATCACATTTGTGTTCACACTAACATTCTCCCCTTTGATCGTGAGGCTAAATTTATAAATCCATCTCTCAACATAATGGCATATCAAAGACAAAGATTACAATGACCAATATAAAGTATCACAGAATATAGTGACTATAGCACACCATTATATTTAAAGATGAACTTCTTTAATCTTACGAGCTCTTTGAACTTATTACATTAGGCTTATACAAACTTATGGACTCACTTTTCAACAAAATAGTACATCAAGTCACTAGATTGCAGTAGTCAATTAAGCACTACTGAACCAAGTGACTATGGTTCCTATTTAATTTCAAAATGAATCCGCCTTAGTTTTATGGGGAGTAAGTGCCATATAGGTTCCTTCTTATTCCAGGACCAAAGGCTTTTCTACCAAACCCATGCCGGCAACATGTTCTTTAAATACAACGGGTGGTAGGCCTTTTGTGAGTGGATCCGCTAACATCAACTTAGTGTTTATATACTCAACGCTTATTGTCTGATCCTGGATCATTTCTTTCACAACATGGTACTTGATATCAATGTACTTGGCAGAAGCACTTGATTTGTTGCTACTCGCATAGTATACTGCTGGTTTGTTATCACAGTATAATTTGAGTGGTTTTGATATGCTGTCGACCACTCTCAATCCCGGGATAAAGTTCTTCAGCCATATTGCCTGTCCAGTAGCTTCATAACGTGCCACATATTCAGCCTGCATTGTCGATGATGCAGTAACTCTTTGTTTGGAGCTTTTCCACGATATAGCTCCCCTTGCAAGGGTGAATATGTAACCTGACGTGGATTTCTTATCATCAATACACCCTGCAAGATCAGAGTCTGAATAACCAACAACTTCAAGGTTTTCAGACTTTCTATATGTGAGCATGAGGTTTTTAGTGCCTTGTAGATAGCGCAAGGTCTTCTTAGCTAATTTCCAGTGTTCTAGACCTGGATTAGATTGATATCTGCCAAGCATCCCGGTAACAAATGCTAAATCAGGGCGAGTGCACACTTGTGCATACATTATGCTTCCGACAGCTGAAGCATATGGTATTGACTTCATCTGCGCAGCTTCATACTCATTCTTAGGACATTGGAATTTTCCATACTTATCACCCTTCATTATAGGAGCAGGCGAGGCTGAACAATTATGCATATTATACTTCTTCAGTATCTTTTCTATATATGCTTTCTGGGATAGCCCCAAAACACCATTCGATCTGTCTCGGTAGATTTCTATACCCAACACATAGGTGGCTTCACTGAGATTTTTCATTTCAAACTTAGAGGCCAGAAATTTCTTTGTTTCCAGTAACATATTTTTGTCATTACTGGCCAAGAGTATATCATCGACATATAATATTAGGAAGATAAACTTACGTTCCTTAAACTTAGCGTATATACAGTCATCCTTCTTATTTTCTTTAAAACCAAATTGTCTTATAATTTGGTCAAACTTTAGATACCACTGCCTTGATGCTTGCTTTAGTCCATAAATTGATTTCTTTAGATGACATCCCACATGTTCTTTTCCTTTCGTAACAAAACCTTCTGGTTGTGCCATGTATACATCTTCATATAAATCACCGTTCAGGAATGCCGTCTTAACATCCATTTGGTATAATACCAAATCATAATGGGCAACTAGTGCCATAATAATTCTGAATGAGTCCTTAGTAGAGACTGGAGAAAATGTTTCATTATAATCAATCCCTTCTCTTTGCGTAAATCCTTTTGCTACAAGCCTTGCTTTGAACCTTTCGGTATTTCCCTTGGGGTCACGTTTAGTCTTATAGACCCATTTGCAACCAACTGTTTTGGCTCTTTCGGGAATTTCTACTAAGTCCCAGACTTTATTAGTACTCATGGACTTCATTTCGTCTTTCATAGCATTTAGCCATTCAGACGAATGTTCACTCTTCATTGCTTCTTTAAATGAGATGGGATCATTATCTAGTATAGGCTCATTCACCTCTTCACTCATAGGTTCATTCACCTCTTCATTCATGTAAGTAACATAGTCAGTTGGAATTGCTGACTTTCTAACTCGTTGTGATCTTTTGATGGGTTCGTTATTTTGCTCATCTATCACAACCTGGGGCTGCTGAACATCCTCATTATTTTCATTATTTGATATACTACTAGAAGTTGTTGCAGGAGTTTCAGTAGGTGTTGCATCATTATTTCTTTCTATTGAAGGTGCAACACGAGTATGTGTTGAGAAAACGGGTTCTTCAATTATAGGCATTGGAACATAATTCCGTTTCTCTTCCAGAACAACTTCTCTGGGTGTTATACTCCCCTTGATTATGTCATTTTCCAAGAACACAGCGTGTCTTGTCTCAATAAACTTTGTAAACTGATTTGGGCAGTAGAATCTGTATGCTTTTGTCTTATCAGGATAACCAATAAAATGACAACTAACTGTTTTGAGGTCTAACTTTCCCATGTTTGGATTAAAAACTCGTGCTTCAGCAGGACAACCCCACACATGGAAATAATTCAGGGTTGGTTTCTTCCCAGTCCATAATTCAAAAGGTGTCTTAGGAACTGATTTACTGGGAACCCTGTTAAGAATGTGTGCTGCTGTCTTAAGAGCTTCCATCCATAACTTTATCGGCAGAGTGGAGTGACTTAACATACTTCGTACCATATCCATAAGAGTGCGATTACGCCTTTCAGCTACTCCATTTTGCTGGGGTTCGCCCGGTGCTGAGTACTGGGCCTTAATGCCATTTTCTTGTAAGAACCTTGCAAAAGGTCCAGGAATTTGACCATAAGTAGTATGTCTCCCATAGTATTCACCACCACGGTCAGACCTCACAATTTTGATCTTTCGATCATGTTGATTCTCAACTTCTGCTTTGAAAATTTTAAACTTGTCTAATGCCTCAGATCTTTCTTTGATTGGATAGACATATCCATAACGAGAATAGTCGTCGGTGAACGTTATGAATAAATCAAATCCATCCACTGACTTCACATTAAATGGACCACAGATATCTGTATGGATGATTTCCAAAACTCCCATACTTCGATTTGTACCTTTCTTGATTTGCTTTGAATATTTTCCTTTGATGCAATCAATGCAGTGATCAACATCTGCATCTGAAAAGTCCAATGGATAGAGAATGTTTTCTTTAATGAGACGCTCAATTCTCCCCCTCGAAATATGGCCTAAACGATAGTGCCATAATTTCGAAGAAGTCTCATTATCATTATGTTTTCGTTTGGTACTGATGTTTGCAGTTGAGGAAGAGTGTACATTATAGGTGGCATCGCACACAGAGATTTGATAAAGTTGTTCCCGTCCAACGGCGAGACCAACCTCTTTATTATCATGCATAATTATACATCTATTGTTTCCAAAAGTACAATAGTAACCACTATTATCTAAACGTGAAACTGAAACTAAGTTTCTTTTCATAGAGGGTACATAAGGGACGTCATGCAACTGAAGTTTGAAGCCAGTATGAAGTGTGAGAGTGAAGTCACCAATGGCCTTAACTTCAGTTTCAACTCCATTAGCAACTCTAATTCTTCTTTCCCCTCTTCTTAGGGTCCTCCTCATAGCGAATCCCTACAAGGAATTTGCAACATGAATTGTTGCTCCTGAGTCAATCCACCAAGAATCGGTGGCATAATCAATATTCAGGGATTCATCAACAAAAGAAATAACATCAGTACCTTTCTTACTTAGCCATCTCATAAACCCAATACAATCCTTTTGGCGGTGTCCACTCTTTCCACAAAAGTAGCACCCATTGTTTTCCTTTCCCTTTTCTTCTGTATAGGGATTTCCTCCAGATTTATTCTGCTGGAATTGATTTGAACATTGTCCCTTTTCTTTAAATTGACTAGGCTTAGGCTTCAAACACTCCTTCTTAAATTTCTTATACCTTTTCTTCTCAGAGTGTTTAAATAAATTTGCATGATCAACTCTTTCTGCCTTAAGCCTTTCTTCTTCTTGTACACACATGGCTATTAATTCATCAATGCCCCACTTGATTTTCATTGCATTATAATTGATCGTAAATGGAGAAAATTCTTGGGGCAGAGATGACATAATGAAATGAACAAGAAAACCTTCGGAGATTTCCATTTCCATTGATTTAAGCTTAGAAGCCATGTGACATTTCTTCATAATGTGTTCCCTCAGATTTCCAGTAAAATCATATTTTTCATTGACCAATCTTTTGATAAGAGTGGTGGCATAAACTTTAGAAGAGCCTTTAAACTGCTCCTCAACTTTAGCAAGATATTCTCTAGCTGTTTGAGTATCTGGAACTGCTCCTCTTATTGCGTCAATAATGGAGCTCTTGATAATCATAAGGCATTTACGGTTTGAAATATCCCATTTTGCCTTTACTTCATCATATTCCCTTTTTAGGGTTTCATAATTCTCATTTTCTGGTCTAGGGTCAACCGGAGGATCATTATGGAGGGCATAATCAATATCCAACAGAGCTAGAGTAATTTCCAGCTTCTCCTTCCATGAAGCATAATTACTTCCATTAAGTTGTTCAATATTACCCATTATTCCGGCAATTTGTGAGGCATAAGATGCTGCATAAGAGAGAATCAGTAGCTAAATAAGTATCTTCTTTTATTGGTCAAATCCAAAACAGCTTTGGCCAGAGAAGGAAATGAACAATAAAATTTTGTGAATAGGTATTTATTAATCAGCTTTGGCCAGAATAATAAATACAAACAACACTTTATTAATTTTGTGTAAAACTCCTTTTATTAATTCAATTAAAACAGCTTTGGCCAGATTTGAATTGAATTAATAAAATTTTGTGATCAAGTAAAAGTCATTTAGCTTTGGCCAAAATGACAATTATTTGTCACACTTAATTATAATATTTATTTGTAGCGGAAATAAACTTTATAATGCATAAAATAATAATAACTTTAAGTAATAAACATAATGTAATGATCATAAAATAAACAGATACAATTTCATCACATAATAAAGTCACTTATTATTCTTATTATCATTAACTAAAACATTATAAAATATCTTTAAAGTTTACACACAATAATCATAATCATAATTCTTTAAAAAAAATTAATTTTAATATCATTTCAGCCCAATCCTTTTATTAGGCCCGTTACTATGCAACCCGTTTAAGAATTAAACCCCCCCTTTTTTTTTTGCTGGGCCTGGGCCGACATTCGCTGCCTCCCGCGCGGCCTCGGGAGTGAGCCGATCTGAGCCGTCCATCTCATCGGACGGCCGGGATCGCGTCCGCGCGGGACAAAACCGGCGCGGCGGCCGCCCCCGCGAAACCCTAGCCTCATTTTTCTCCTCCCCTCTTTCTCTCACACCCGCGGCGACGGCGAGCGAGCGAGATGACGACGACGGAGCGGCGTACGACGGGGTCGGAGATGGCGCCACCGAGCCTTGCTCGCCGGGGCTGCGTGCCGCCATAGCTGGCGCGCATCCCTGTCGAGCGTTGCTTGGTGGTGCCCTAATGCGCCCGCCGGTCTCACGCGCAAGGAAGAACCACGGCGGCGAAGGGGAGATGGAGCCTACGTCGGCGACCTCAGCGACAACGAGCACAGGAGGAGGAGGAGCCGGGCCAGCACAGCGGGTCGCGAGGCCGCTCGGGGACCAAGTCCTCGAGCGCGCGCCCGCCTCTTTACGGCATCGGTGACAACACGGTGATCGCCGCCGGGCGCCATGGCCCTTAGGTAAGCCCCGCCGTGCTCCTTTTCCCCATGATCTTAGGGTTAGGGTTTCATGATTTGGGGATTTTTGGGGTTTTACTGTAGCTAGGGTTTCGGTTCTTGGGATTTCTCTGTGATTTGAATGAAATTTGCATTCCCCTTCTTCTAATCTCTTCAAGCCGAAACCCTAGTAGGCCTAATTTCATTTGTTTATCCCGGGATTGCATTATTTTGGGCTCAACTTAACATAATCAGAGGGATTTGGGCTTGAACACGAAGAACAACTTGAACAAACTTAATTGGATTGCTTAGAAACTTATTGAGTTCCAATTTGAGACCAACCCGGAGCTCTGATACCATTGTTGGATTGCTTTGGATCGGTTTGGCACAAAGTGGAACTACAAACAGAAATGGGATTGAGACATACCTTGATCTCCTGGGGTTCCCATTTCTTTGTCTCTATTCTTCTTTCTTTTTCTTTTCCCTAGAAGCACAGTTCTTCCTTGTGTTTCAGTGGGTTGCTTGATCGGGTAGTGAGAGAGAACTTAGGGTTAACACTTTAGGTATTGATCTCTATTTATACACTGTACACAAGGGGAACCGACACTAGTGATAGGTGGTAAATCCTCCGATCAGGGATGTTCTTGAAAGGGCGATCACTGTAGCGATTGCCCTAAAAAAAATCTCTCTTGCCGACTTGGTTTTAGCCGCAAGATCACATTTGTGTTCACACTAACAGGTTTCTCCAGGCCTCGGCGTCGAGCCTATCGGTGCCTGTGGAGGTGGAGCTCCGGGGTATTCCTGCCCATGCTTGGGACTTGGCGTCCGCGGAGGTCCTTCTTCACGATCTGTGCTGGATCGATGGGTTACACCCCAGCAATGCATATCGTCGCGACGTGTTCATGGTGAAAGCCTGGTGCTCTGATCCTGCGCTCCTTCCCTCCGAGTTGGCCCTGGAGATTGTGGAGCCCCCCTCGGCGGGCGGTTCGGGCGTGTGGACGTTATCGTACCCTGTTAAGGTCACGGTCCGCCCCCTTGAGCTGCCTAGCCAAAGTCAAGATCGTCCTCCCTCTCCTCCCCCGGATGAGGATCAGGAACCTCGTCGGCGGCGGCGAAATCCTACGTCGCCTTCGTCTTCCTCCCTGGCACAGTTGACGACGCCGGATAATGCTTCTGGCTCCGGCCAGGGTGGCCGGCCTTCAGTCCACTCTCGGCTGGTCATCGCGTGGCGGTTCAGGTCCCCTCGAACAGTCTGGCTGCTGGCACCCCACCGGCCATGCTCACCAGTGATGTTCGTCCGACTGCTGCGACGACGGCTGGTCCCGAGGCAGGGCTCTCTGGAACCGAGGCGACGGATCCTGCGGCGTGTGGAGCCGGTTCCGTTATCACGGGATCTTTGCCCGAGGGCTCCCGCACGCGCGCTGACGTGGCCGTGGCCTGCGGAGGCGCGTATTCGGCGGAGGAAATCCAAGAAGATCCTGCTGTCGGGCAGAGTTTTGATTTTGATCAGCCATGGGGTGAGGTCCCCTCGGGGCTTCCCTTTGGGCTTTCAATGACTAATGGAAGAATTTTCGTTAATGGGCCACAGATTGAGACCGCTGGGGGTTTCTCTGTTGGGCCTATGTTGGGGCCGCTCGGAGGGTCCAGCGTTGAGATGGATTTGCCTATCTCCCATGGCCCAGCTTCTCTACTGGATTCCTCCGGTGCCCTGCCAGAGGTCGCTTTCGTCGTCAACGCGGCAACAACTTCAACGCCGCCTCCTCCTCCTCCTCCTTCCATGAGACAGGGGACCGCTTCGCCATCTCCCTCTTCGCTGCAGAGGGCCGCTACTACCCTGCCTGCCGCCACCTCAGCCCCGCACTACTTCCGGCTGCAGTCTGCATCCGGGCAGGCGGCAGCAGGACCTCAGCAGAGTCTTCTGGTCCACTCCCGTCCACCCTCTCTGGTTGGCTTAGTTGTTGCTTTTTGATCCTACACAGACATCTACAGAAAAAGGTACATCCAATTCTAACTGACAACGTTGGTTTCGCCAAATTTAGAATCGCCAAATTCCTCTTGCAAAATTCTGTTTTCGAGGCGACAAGTTTTGAGACTCATATATTTTGTCCGTTCGACCTAAAAATTTCTATGGTTGGTTTCTGTGTGCTCCTTGGCATGAAAAAAAAAAGAAGAAAGCGCAAAAAAAGAAGGCAAAAAAATAGGAAAAAAAAGAAAAGGAAAGGAAAAAAAGGCTGATTTGTGAATTTTTGATATATCCTGTCTTCTTTATTTGTCACCTCCTGTCATCGTTCCTGGTTTGCGTCTTGTGGCATCCTTTGTGGTTAGGCTTGCATCTCTACTATGTCTAGCCTAGGACCAACATGGTACCAACCTTGAACAATTATTCAGCTTGCTTTTGACTAACGTGGTTTCTAGTTTTTCTTTGTCTTATTACCAGCTCACCCATAGCTCCACCGGTTCGACTGGTACTTGACAGGGATTAAGTGACCAAGGCATCGATGCACCTTTCTCCAGAGGTTTTTCCAGTCCTACAGTTGCCGTCACCTCCTGTTTAGCGTGGTGAGAATTGGTAAGAGCTTGTTGAACAGGTTGAGAGTGAATGACTTGATAGAACCACATCCAAGTAGTTTTGTAGAATTTTTTCTCCCTTTCTTTCCTATCATATAGTATTTGTTTTTGTTTGTTTCTTTTCTTTCTAACCATGTCAGGTGAAGAACCTTCCAATCAGGTGTTCCCTACTCACCGCGAAGAAGAGGAATCATTCAACATTTTGATAGATTAGTGAGGGACCGCACCCAAGGGCTCGAGGAGGACGTTCGTGTCACCAACGAACAACTTGGTCATGTGGACTGCACGCAAATTGATACCAACACGAAGCTTACAACCTTGGAAGCTTCTGTGGCCACCGTGAACACCACTCTTGATGATATTGTAAGGCATCTTGATGAGATCACCCGAGCATCCCACCATGGCAGTGAGATGGATGACCATGACTACGTTAGTGATTCTGAGGATGATCCAGACTAGCGATGGCTTCGCTTCAACCGCCATGGTATGGCTCATCATCGGCCACGCCGAGAGGGACGTGCTAATGATGATTCATTTGGTAAGATTAAATTCACTATGCCTGCTTTTGATGGTAAGTATGACCCTGATGCTTACCTTTCATGGGAGTTAGCGGTAGATCAAAAGTTGCTTGCCATGATGTTCCTGAGGATAAGAGGGTTAGGGCTGCCACTACTGAGTTTACTGATTTTGCTTCTGTTTGGTGGAGTGAATATCGTCGTAGTCATATGAATGCTTTGTCACCTAATTGGGATGATTTGAAATGAATTATGCGTGCTAGATTTGTACCTTCATATTATGCACGTGACATGTTAAATAAGCTACAACAATTGAAACGGGATGGTAAGAGTGTGGAAGAGTATTATCAAGAAATGCAAATGGGTATGTTGCGTTGTGGTTTAGTAGAGGACGAGGAGGCTACCATGGCTCGATTTTTGGGGGGTTTAGACCAAGAAATTTATAATATTCTTAGTTACAAAGAGTATAATAATATGACTCGGTTATTTCATTATGCTTGTAAAGCTAAAAGAGAAGTGCAGGGACGACGTGCGCGTACAAGGGCTAACTTTTCTGCAGGTAGAACTTCCTGGACGGCTCGGAATGGTGCCGCTGCCACAGCAAGTCGATCATCAGCCTTGACACCGTCACCGACATCGACACCTTCCAACAGCAACAAACAGCGGCCGACACCTTCTTCAGCTCCCTCTCGCGCTAAGGTAGTTGCAAACAAGCCTACCAAGAGTGCTTCCTCTATTGCTTCCACAGGACGAACACGGGATGTTCAATGCCATCAATGTAAGGGCTTTGGGCATTTGCGAAAGGACTGCCCTAGCAAACACGTTCTAATCATCAGGGACAATGGTGAGTATTCTTCTACTAGTGAATTGGATGAGGATACAATCGCTTTGCTTGCAGCTAACGATACAGGTAGCGAAGATGAGTATCACATTGGGCCTGACGTTGCGGACTAATATGAGAGCCTTATTGTGCAGCGTATTCTAAGTGCACAAATGGGCAAAGCGGAGCAGAATCAGCGGCATAATACTTTTCAGACGAAGTGCGTTGTCAACAATCGTTCCTGCCGCACCATCATCGATGGGGAAGTTGTAGAAACTTGATGAGTTCCGAGATGGTCACCAAGCTAGCTTTACGCATGAAACCGCATCCCCATCCATACTACATTCAGTTATTCAACAACAGTGGCCAAATTAAGGTAACACAATTGATGAGATTAAATTTTGCAATTGGTTCTTACTGTGATTTTGTTGATTGTGATGTTGTACCTATGCATGCTTGCTCTTTGCTTTTGGGTCGACCTTGGCAATATGATAAAGACGCGTTGCATCATAGTAGAACAAATCAATACTCTTTTATGCATAATGGGAAGAAAATTGTGTTGCATCCTATGACTGCTGAAGCTGTTTTTGAGGGTGATGTTGCTAGAGCTAAGAAAGAGAGAAATCAGGAGCATGCTAAAAGTGAAAATCAGATTGTCGCCAAAGAACTTGTGCACCACACCAAGATAGAATCTAAATCTAACCATGGCAAGAAAAATGTGATTCAATTGAAGGGTTCTTGTTTACTTGCTGTTAAATCTGATATTGTCAGTTTGGATACAAGTGACATTGTTTGTTTTACTTTTGTCTGCAAGGAGGCTTTGTTTTCTTTTGAGAATCTACCTGTCTTTTTTCCTCCTGCCGTCACTAACCTTTTGAAGGAGTATGCGGATATTTTTCCCAATGAAGTGCCACCGGGGCTACCACTGGTGCGTGGAATTGAGCATCAAATCGATTTGATTCCAGGAGCTTTACGACCCAACCGTGCACCATATAGAACCAACCCGGAGGAAACTAAGGAGATTCAGTGTCAAGTTCAGGACTTGCTTGATAAAGGTTACGTAAGAGAGTCTCTTAGTCCATGTGTTGTTCCAGTGATTTTGTTATCTACGAAAGATGGATCGTGGCGTATGTGTGTTGATTGTAGAGCTATTAATAACATTACCATTAGATATCGTCATCCTATTCCTAGGTTAGATAATATGCTTGATGAATTGAGTGGCTCTACTGTTTTCTTTAAAGTTGATTTGCGTAGTGGTTAACATCAGATTCGTATGAAGTTGGGCGATGAATGAAAAACAACTTTCAAAACTAAGTTCGGGTTATATGAGTGGTTAGTCATGTCTTTTTGTTTAACTAATGCACCTAGCACATTCATGAGGTTTATGAATGAGGTTTTGCGTGTTTTCATTGAAAAATTTATAGTGATATACTTTGATGATATTCTGATTTACAGCAAATCTTTAGAGGAACATCTTGAACATTTACGTGCTGTTTTTAATGCTTTGCGTGATGCACGTTTGTTTGGTAACCTTGAGAAGTGCAGTTTCTGCACCGATCGAGTCTCGTTTCTTGGCTATGTTGTGACTCCGCAGGGAATTAAGGTTGATCAAGCCAAGATCGAGGCAATTCAGAGTTAGCCGACTCCTAAAACGGTCACACAGGTGTGGAGCTTTCTCGGACTTGCTGGATTTTATCATCGCTTTGTGTGAGATTTCAGCACCATTGCAGCACCACTGAATGAGCTTACAAAGAAGGGAGTGCCTTTCACTTGGGGCACAACACAAGAGAACATGTTCAACATGTTAAAAGATAAGTTGACACATGCACCTCTCCTCCTACTTCCAGATTTTAATAAGACTTTTGAACATGAATGTGATGCTAGTGGGATTGGATTGGGTGGTTTTTTGCTACAAGAAGGAAAACCTGTTGCCTATTTTAGTGAAAAATTGAGTGGACCTGTTCTGAACTATTCTACTTATGATAAAGAATTATATGCTCTTGTGAGAACTTTAGAAACATGGCAGCATTATTTGTGGCCCAAGGAATTTGTTATACATTCTGATCATGAATCTTTGAAGCATATTCGTAGTCAAGGAAAATTGAACCGTAGACATGCTAAATGGGTCGAATTTATTGAATCTTTTCCTTATGTTATCAAACTCAAGAAAGGAAAGGAGAATATCATTGTTGATGCTTTGTCTCAGAGATATACTTTGTTGACACAACTTGACTACAAAATCTTTGGCTTAGAAACAATTAAAGACCAATATGTGTATGATGATGATTTCAAAGATCTGTTGTTTCATTGTAAGGATGAAAAGACATGGAACAAATTCGTCTTCAATGATGGGTTTGTTTTTAGAGCTAACAAGCTATGTATTCCAGCTAGCTTCGTTCGCTTGTTGTTGTTGCAGGAAGCGCATGAAGGTGGTTTGATAGGCATTTTGGAGCCAAGAAGACGGACGACATACTTGCTAGTCATTTCTTTTGGCCAAATATGAGAAGAGACGTGGAGAGATTTGTTGCTCGCTGCACTACATGTCAAAACACTAAGTCATGCTTAAATCCACATGGTTTGTATATGCCTCTACCTGTTCTTAGTGTTTCTTGGGAAGATATTTCAATGGATTTTGTGTTGGGATTGCCTAGGACTAAGAGGGGGCATGATAGCATTTTTGTGATTGTGGATAGATTTTCTAAAATGGCACATTTCATACTGATGTCATAAAACTGATGATGCAACTTATATTGCTGATTTATTCTTTCGAGAAATTGTTCGCTTGCATGGTGTGCCAAACACAATTGTTTATGATCGTGACACTAAATTTCTTAGCCATTTTTGGAGAACTTTGTGCGCTAAATTAGGGTCTAAGCTTTTGTTTTCTACTACTTATCATCCCCAAACTAATGGTCAAACTGAAGTTGTAAATAGAACTTTGTCAACTATGTTAAGGGTTGTTTTAAAGAAAAATATAAAGATGTGGGAAGAATGTTTGCCTCATATTGAATTAGCTTATAATTGTTCATTGCATTCTACTACAAAGATGTGTCCTTTTGAGATTGTTTATAGCTTGTTGCCTCGTGCTCCTATTGATTTAATGCCTTTGCCATCTTCTGAAAAACTGAATTTTGATGCTATACAATGTGCTGAATTGATGTTAAAACTGCATGAAACAACTAAAAGAAACATAGAGCACATGAATGCTAAGTATAAGCTTGCAGGTGACAAAGGTCGACGGCAATTGAATTTTGAACCAGGTGATTTGGTTTGGTTGCATTTGTGACAAGAAAGGTTCTCTGATTTTAGAAAGTCTAAATTGATGCCTAGAGCTGATGGACCTTTCAAAGTGTTAGAATAAATCAATGAGAATGTATATAAGCTTGATCTTCCTGTAGATCTTGGGGTTAGTCCCACATTTAACATTGTAGATTTAAAGCCATACTTGGGAGAGGAAGATGAGATTGAGTCAAGGACGTCTCAAATGCAAGGAGGGGAGGATGATGAGGACATCAACGCGATCGATACATCCACGCCTACAGAACGACAACAGATTTCTGGTCCAATTACTCGCGCTTGTGGACGCCAAATAAACTACCAGGTGAGTTCATTCTTATCTTCTTGTCCATCTTATTTAGACATAGAAACGTTTGCACTCTTGTTTTGGTTAGGAATGATGGATAGGACCCAAAAGGAAACATATTCGCGCGGCCTGGATTCGGACTGCAGAACAACACTGTCTTTTGACGACCGCCACGACTTTATACGGACTTTGTTTTGGACGTGCAAGTACTTCATGGAAAGCTTATCAAGTCTATTTTCAAATGGATCCAGCCTCATATCCATATCTGTTCTGGAGCAGCCGCAATCATCGTTTTACTACCGAGTCCTTTTCTGTCAAAGGTGCTGTGTCACCTTATTTGGGCCCAATGGGCTGTGTATCAAGTTGGGTCCACTAGGGACGCGTCCTAGGGTAATAGTACGACCCCAACACCCCTTTAAATAGTTAGGTACCCCTTTAGGGTTTCTCGGGTTTAGTTTGGACTAAAGTTTAGCTTCGCTACTTTGCCGTGTAATCCCGTGATCGGTTAGATCGCCGGTTTGCTTGTTACAAAACTCCAACTTATCATTTGTATTCAATTCCTATTTGAAATTCAGATTGTTTTATCTTGTTCTTGCTTGTTTCTTTGGTTTGCTTGCAGGAATAAGGTTGATCTGCACACGGTTGTAGTCGGGTCGTCAACGTTTCTCCCAAATCATAGTTATCATCAATTTACTGAAAGATCGGGACAACCAGATCCCTGAGCGTATCAAGTAGAGTTCAGGGTCTATCAAGTGGTATCAGAGCAGCTCAGGGTTTGTCAGGATACAAGGACTTCGTCATCGCCAGAGCTTGACTTGCACCCGTGGCAGCTGCTTCATTACTGTTCTTTAGGTATATATCTGGGGCTCTTTTGAGTTTATCAACGATTTCAGGAGCATCTTCAGAACTTTAGCCCAAACCATTTTGAAAGATGGCATTCATGATTGGAGCTATGGCATTTGCGATGTCATCCCTGATAGTTTCAGCCCATTGGATTTGTTCGGCGAACACATCAAATTGGGCTTGGGACTTCACCTTGTGAGCTGCAAGATCACAAATAAACAAGGTATATTGGAAATGTTCAGAATCGGCTTAAAAATCAAATTTGGTGAGTTACCTTCAAGTTCGGGTAATGCTTGATTCCTGTCTTTTTCCAATCGGGCGTTGTTGTTCTTGGCTTTCTTCAACTGGGCTTTCAAGGATTCTATCTCTGATAGATGAGCTGAGACATAAAGATATAGAATTTGTAGCAAGAATTAATTAAAGATGAATGCGAGTAAGGTGGTTATACTTATCTCACCGATCCACAATATTCCAAATTAACATCTCGAAGCTGGCTGATTTCTGCTCTTAGTGTTTTTTCCCTGGCTATGGCGGCTTCCTTAAATTCTTTGAGTTCTTGTTGGATGGCCTCCAGGGTATTCAAGTGCGGCACCAGTTTTTCTAAGGTCTCTGACTTGGCTTGAGGTTGGCGATATATTCTCTGCATATGGAAGATGGTTAGATGATGTCATATTGGGAAGCAGTCGGGAAGCACGGAATTTTACTTACATTTAATAGCCTGGTGGAGTCTGATAGTCGGGCGACAAGCAGATCGCGTTCTTCAGTCTCTTTTTGTTTGTTCAATATACCTCCATGTACTCGGCCTTCAGAGTTGCGCCATTGGATCTTGACTAGAGGAAGCGAGTCTTCTGTTGATTTAATGCGATGAATTTCTTCTTCTCTGATTATTGGATCTGAAAGAGAAATTGCAAGCATTTAAAGATAAGAGATGAATTCAAAAGAGTTAAAAGACCAAGCACTCACCTGTGATTATTTCGGGAAACTTTCGTGGAGGCCCTTGGACTTTATCATCTGCGCCAGGAGTCGATTTATGTTGATCTTCTTGGGCGGCAGAGTCTCCAGCTGGTTGGTCTTTGCTCATGTTCTCTTCATTGCTCTTGGAGCAGTCCTCGGTTGAAGGCTCCTAGTTGTTGAAGCCTAGTTCTCCTTCTCCCGACTGGAAAGTGGCTAGATCAGACGAACCTGATTGGTTTCTAATCGGAGGTATTTGTTCGGTAGTTGGGCTGCTTGAACCCGATTGGTCCTGAGCTGTATCCTTGATCCCAAATTCTGCAGTTTCTTGGTTGGTGGGTTCTGATTCTAGAGGTGGCATCTCAGATTGGCCGGTTGGGTCAATGTTCTGGGGCTTTCTGTAGATGTGTTGTACATATTTGGATAAAAAAACAGACGAGATTATTCTTGAAGACAAGTATGAGAGAAGGAACAAGGATTACCTATTGGATTTTCTTATCTTAGGTATAGATCTGGCTAATGCTGACCTTGATGAAGCAATGTCGACCTTTAGAGTTTGAATTTCTTCGTCTTTGTCATCCGAGGAGTCGATGATCAGTTTTCTTTGCTTACTGGATCGTTTGCTCGCCTCCTTTGTAGTTGTCCTCTTGTTCTTCGACTGAGGCTTGATGGTTGGCCCACCAATCAGTTGATTGCTGCCAGCCGAGCACATGCGGGGAGCTTGATGGCTGATTTTAGTGGGTCGAGAGACGAGAAGGGCATTTTCTTGCGGGGATGGTTTTTCAAGATATATTATTGACAAATGAAATGAAGTAACTGAGGATTGAAATGATTTGTGAGTTAGCTTACAGGAGGAGGTGGTCGATACAGAGTAAAAGGAGTGACCGACTACTTGTGGTTGTAATCGACTATGATCCCGGAGGAGAAGATTTTATACATGCGCAAACACAAGATTTGGAAGTCTAGAGATTCGCGGTCCCGCGGTTTGGATCGGTTTGCCCTTCGTGTTCAAAAACTGGTTTTGATCTCTCCTTTATAGGAGCCAGTTGGCACTTGATGAAATGCCGAGTGACTTGTTCTCCCAGGAGTCCTTTATTTTTGACCTCAAGGATTTTTGATAATAAGATATTGGCTTCAATAAACTCTTGGCCCTCCAGCTGGGAGTTCCAGTGGGCCTGATGGACTGGTGGAGGACCGAGAAAGTCGGGAAGGCTAGGAGCTAGGTTGGAGATGTAAAACTAGTTGGCGTGCCAACCTTTATTGGAGGTTTTTAGAGGAAGAGAGAAGTAATTTCTGCAGAGGGTTCCACGAAGCTGAAATCCAGAACCACTAACAACACAAGGGTTTTCTTTGGTGGGGTGAGCTTCGAGGTAAAACATGTGGCAAAAAAGATTAAAGTGAGGATGGATTCCAAGGAATGCTTTGCAAACACTAATGAAAATGGCAATATGAAGAATGAAGTTTGGATTCAGATGATAAATTCTAATTCCATAGTAATCAAGGAGGCCGCGGAAGAAATCGGATGTTGGAAGAGCGAAACTGGAATAGAATAAATGGGTAAAGACAACAATCGCTCCAGTATTGGGAGTAGGGAATTCCTCACCACATGCCGGTCGCCAACCTATGATCTCCTTCGTTGGGAGTATCCTTCCTTCACCATTTCCTTTAGGGTCGATTCCTTCACATCAGAGACCGCCCATTGGTCAAAGGGGATTTCTCTCTCTTCCACCGTGAGCAAAGTTCAGGGTGGAGTGGATGTAGTTTTTTGGACCGTGATTTTTGGAGGACGTGGAATGAGGGATGCGCGCGGCGAGTTTTGATGGAGCTTGAAGCGATTTGGTGGACAGATTTGATGGATTCTAGAACCCTAGCTCCAGCGGCAGCGGTTGTGAACAGGAGCGCGAAAAGGAGGATTTTTAGAATGCGAAGCGACGAAGAAAAAGGAGCGGTTCGTTGGAATTTTTTAAGGGTAGTGGTGAAGTCTCTGTTTTGGGCTGAGGTCCATAAAGAGATTCGCAGCTCATAACTCAAGTGTGGCTTGTCACGTGTCTTTAGGGGCTTGAGCATATTTGTCTTGGCAATATGCACGTGCTCAATTGCCCAATACCTTAAAATCCTTTTATGCAACTGTTACACAACTTTTTATGAGTTGGTACAGTGTAATTTAAAAGGTGGCAGACAGTGAAGCTTTATATATAGCTGCTCTATTCACTTTTTATAAGTTAAAGACACTGTTTGGATTTTTACAAAGCAATTGATTTTATATTATATCAGTACTTTTTGGCCACATATGTGTGCATTTTTTGTGAAAGACCAATATTATGGCTTAGGCTAATTATATTTTGGTCATTTTACAAGCAGTTGGTAAATCTGTTTATGGATTTTATTAACTCAGATTTTATGCCACAAATACCATATATTCTTAAGGATGGTGAAATTGTGTCTTATAGGGACTTAGGCATATTTGCTTTGGCAATATGTGCACAACATGAAGCCAGTACCTTATATTTGCCATGCAACAGACTTTGTTATTAAAATTATTTGTTATGTGATTTTTTCAGAATGCTCTTAGCTTAGGCTGAGCATGTTATTTATGTATAATTGTGAAATCACTCGAATGGTTAAGTTATTTATTCCTTGACTATATGCTTAGTTTGTTCAACTAAACACATAGTCGGGGGCTATAGCTAATTAGGTACATCTAGTCGATGCACTAGATGTAGCTAGGTATATTTTTTATTGCTATTTTTTCTGCCCTTCAAAGCCTTTGGGTTTGTTGATAGCACTTGGGAGACTATGGCAGAGATGATTGAAGCACTTAGCTATGGAATAATTTGGTTGGGTCTCTATCTTGTAATTCTGTCCTCTTGAGCTATATAAGGAGGACAAGACGCTTCTTGGGGGACATAACCACTTCAATAATCATAACTCGATCGTCAGATCAATACAATACTCGGCGGATACAACCCCCGAAATAGGAGTAGGGTATTACTTCTTTCTAAGAAGGCCTGAACCTGTCTAAACCTTTGTCTCATAACCCATCCATTTTAGATCTTGTGCGCTACCCCTTTTCTTATTGCCGAATTCTAGTTTCGACACATAGACTGAGGCAATTCCAACTGATAGGCAACCTCACCTTTACGACTAACAATCTTATATGGTCCCACGAAACGTGGTGCCAACTTTCCTTTAGTTTGAAACCGATGAACTCCCCGAAGTGGTGTGACTCGCGGATACACAAAATCTCCTTCTTCAAAACTCAAATCTCTATGGCGGTTGTCGGCATAACTCTTCTGACGCAACTGCACTACACGCAACCTTTCTTGCATAATTTTCACCTTTTCTTCTGCCTCTCTTAATATATCAGTTCCGAAGACTTGACGTTCTCCCGTTTGATTTCACAGAAGCAGAGTACGACATTTCCGACCATACAATGCTTCATATGGAGCCATTTGAAGACTAGCTTGATAACTGTTGTTGTAGGAAAATTCTGCATAAGGCAAGTTCTTATCCCAACTCCCACCAAACTCTAGGGCACAAGCTCTCAACATGTCTTCTAATATCTAATTCATTATTTCAGTTTCACCATCTGTTTGAGGGTGATAGGCAGTACTGAAGTTCAATCGAGTACCCATCTCTTCTTGAAGCTTCTGCCACAACTTTGAAGTAAACTGACTGCCTTTATCTGACACTATTCTCTTTGGTACACCATGTAAGCACACAGTCCTCACCATGTATAATTCTGTGAGTCTACTACCCAAATAGGTTGTCTTGACAGCGATAAAATGAGAGACTTTAGTAAGTCTGTTGATCACTACTCAAATAGAGTCATGGCCCGACAAAGTTCCAGGTAGTCCACTGATGAAGTCCATCCCAATTTCTTCCCACTTCCATTCCGGTATCTTTAATGGATTTAGCAATCCTGCTGGTTTTTGATACTCTGCGTTAACCCGTTGACATACATTGCATACAGCCACATATTCTACTATGTCTCATCTCATGTTGGCCAACCAAAATTTCTTCTTAAGATCTTGATACATCTTGGTACTACCAGGGTGAATGGAGTATGGAGTATCATGAGCTTCCTTCGTGATAGTATCTTTCAGCTCCTTGCTGTCAGGTACACATATTCTTTCACCTCACCATACAGTGCCATGTTTGTCTTCCAGATAACCGATGGTTTTTCTTCTTCTCATGTTCTTCTTAATTTCTAGAATATCTGGATCATTAACTTGAGCCCCTCTAACTAGGTCCAAGAGAGTAGATTGTGCCTCCAAAGCTGCCATGAAACTTGTACTGACAATTACCAAGTTCAACTTCTCAAACCCTTGCATAACTATCAAGGCAACTATCGTCCTTCGAAAACACTACAATAGCCCTTCCTACTAAGGGCATCTGCTACAACATTAGCTTTTCCTGGATGATAATTAATCTCCATATCGTAATCCTTGATTAACTCCAACCATCTCCGCTGACGCATAATCAAATCCGGCTGGGCAAAGATATACTTCAAGCTTTTGTGATAAGTGTACATCTCCGTATGATTTCCAAAGAGATAGTGACACCAGATCTTCAAAGCATGAACCACTGCGGCTAACTCTAGATCATGAGTCAAGTAATTGTTCTCCTGGGGCCGTAACTGACGAGATGCATAGGCAACCACCTTACCGTCTTGCATCAGAACACAACCTAAACCAAGTCGGGATGCATCATAGTACACTTGAAAACCTTTCCTTGTATCTGACAAGATTAATACTGGTGCCGACACTAAATGCTTCTTTAACCCTTGGAAACTGTGCTCACATTCTTCTAACCACTTATATTTCACATCTTTCTGAAGTAGCTGAGTCAAAGTCTTGGCAATAACCCATAAGTTCTCTATGAATCTATGGTAATAACCCACAACTTATCAAATTCTTAACAAGTTCTCTATGAATCTATGGTAATAACCCACAAGCCCTAGGAAACCTCATATTTTTGGATACTGTCTTTGATTCCTTCCAATTGGTTACTGACTCCACATTGCATGGATCCATGGCAACTCCCCCTGCTGAGATGACGAGCCCAAGAAACATTACTTCAGACAACCAAAAGTCGCACTTACTAAACTTGAGATATAACTGATGCTCTCATATCTTCTCGAAGGCAAGCCAAAGATGCTCTTCATGTTCTTCCTTGGTATTGGAGTAGACTAGAATGTCATCAATGAAAACCACCACAAATTTATCTAGGTACTATATGAACACTTTGTTCATCAAGTTCATGGAGAAAGCTGGGGCATTGGTAAGTCCAAAACACATGACGGTACACCCAAAAAAACCATACCGAGAGGTAAAAGCTGTCTTAGGTATATCTTCTTCTCTAATCCTTATCTAATTGTATCTCGAATGTAGATCTATCTTGGAAAAGACTATAGCACCCTCAAGCTGATCAAATAGATCATCAATTCTAGGCAGAGTTGACTTATTTTTGATGGTAACATCATTCAACGCATGATAATGCACGTACATCCTCTAGGTATGATTTTTCTTCTCCACAAAGATGACTGCGGCTCCCCACGATGATGTACTAGGTCTAATGTAACCTTTCTGTAGCAAATCATCCACTTGTCTCTTCACTTCAACTAATCCATTAGCTATCATTCGGTAAGGTCTCTTGTGAATAGGTGTGGTTCCTGGCACCAAATATTTTCTGAATTCTATATCTCTCTTGGGTGGCGTTCTTGGCAACTCTTTTGGAAACACATCTAGATAGTCTTGTACAATTGGGGTCTCCTCCAGAGTGGCTTGCTTTAGAAGCATTTTATGAGGTTCAGTTGATGGAGAATGAAAGGTTACTTTTTGTCCAAGGTTACCAGTTAAGGTCACTTTTCTAGTGCCACAGTCTATTACTCCTTTATGATGGGTTAATCAGTCCATCCCTAGGATGACATCAAGTTCATTAGATTCTAAAAGAATGAGATTCGATAGAAATGGGACTCCTTGGATCTCTATGGTAACAGAGGGGCTGTCCTGAGTTGAAGGCACTTGACTACTAGAGTACTAACCATCAAAGGCGTTTCGAGTAACTCAACTTCCATCCCATGATTTCCCGCAAAACTCTTAGACAAAAAGGAATGTGTAGCACTAGAATCGAAAAGTACGGTTGCAGGTATTGAGTTAACAGGAAATGTACCCACAACCACATCTGGGGCAGCTTGAGCTTCCTCGGCAGCAACATGATTGACACGTGCCTTTGGTGCATTGGGATAACTCGGTGTTGGGGAAGTCTTCATGTGACAGGGCTTCAGACACTTATCGGCATAGTGACCTGTTTAATTGCAGTTGAAGCATACCATGGGCCTGCCTCCCTGCTCTCTCTTAACTTGCTGGTTCTGAACTAGAGCTGTAGCTAGACATGGAACGAAGTTGCGATTGTTGTTGCCACTGCCAGGGTTGTTGTTGTAGAATTGGCGTTGAGGACATGCGGCCGAAAAGGATCCTCCCTGCGATGCTGCTTGAGGCCCCATGGCGAGACACAGCCTCTAATTACTTCCCTACTGAGCCTTGAAATGAGCAATCTTATGCTTCTTCTGTTCCATCCTGTTGTACTTGTCTTCCTGACAAATGGCCTTGTAAACTAACTTCTGGAAATCAGAATAATCCTTAGAGATCAGCTAGACAGACAGCCCGTCATTCAATCCCTCCAAGAACTTTTCCTGATGTTCGTCATCTATACGGGCATCCTCAAGTGCATAATGGGCTAGTCGGTTGAACTCATGCAACAACTCAGTGACGGAGCAGAATTGTTGTGTAAGCACCCTAAATTCCCTTTTCTTGAGAGCCACCACTCCCGCGGGTATGTGAGTCTTCTTGAAAGCAGCAGTAAAGTCAAGCCAAGTGATTGGCTCTCCTATAGCCCTATTGAGACGAAAGTGGTCCCACCACTCTGAAGCAAGGTCATGAAGCTGGTGTGAAGCGAATGAATCTTTTTCTTGGTCATTGCATTGAAGCAGCTCCAACTTCTTCTCGATATCGTGCAACTAGTCTCCTGCCTCTACTTGATTAGTGGTGCTAGAGAAAATAGGTGGTCTTACACACAGAAATTCAGCTAGCTTAATCTGAGGTGAGGGTGCATGGTCATGGTTGTTCTCCTGGTTGAGTTGATTCTGCATCTCATCCATCATCATGTTCATAAGCTGAGTCTGTTGCGCCAGGACTTGAGCAAGGGTTGGGTTTTCACCATTGTTGTTTCCACTTCCACTATTGCGAGTGTTCACCATCTGAGGGTAGCGAGGGCACAAAGAAGAACAAAGGGGACCAACTTAGAACGAAGAAATAATATTTTCTAACTTGACTTTTATTGATCTGAACTGCGTATTATTACAATTAACTGAAAGACTCTCTCACCACCTAACTCACAACTACTTAGCTCTCACAAGCAGAACTTAAATCATGCAGTTACATCCCACCAATGGTGTAGACTACATGCTAAATCCACACACTCACAAACAAACTTAAGCAAGCAAAACTAGCACAACGAACTAAGGCAACGGTCTAACCAGCGACCCACATGGCCTTATCGCTACTTCATAGTCTGGTGCCCCACAATGAACCATACTATACAAAAGGTAAAGTCGTTGTCCACGCTAGCTTGTGCTTAATACGATTAATGCTTCACAACAGTAGCTCGTGAACCGGTCCTTAATCATCATGAGCACGACCATCAAAACCATGTGCTCACAACCCACCATTAATCAAGTTTTAGTTGTCAAATTAATTAACCGAACACGATTAACCATCCTGAGCTACCATTAAATTAACCGTCATTATGCATAAGTTAAGCATAAGTTATCCCAATACCGTGCTTATGTTTCTGAGCATGGCTAAGCATCCTAATGAATTTAACTAAAACCATATAATATTCTAGCTAATCAAATTGATAACTGGGTTACAAAGGAATAGCTAATCAATACAAATGAGGTCATAGCAATGACAATAGGTCAATTCCCACCTGGTGACATTCAAAAATATTGTAATAGTTGAATCAAAACAATAGCTTTAAATGGGTTCAACATGCTCAAAGGAGTGTTTAGGATGTATGTGACTTGTCTTGCTGATCTTCAAAAACTTTTGAACCTTCTCTGGCAAAAAGGTCTCTGCAGGAATGTCGGAAACTAAAGCAAAAGAACAAAATCAACAAAACAGTACATAAACAAGCATAAACAGTACATGTCGATATTTTTAACATGTAGATCTTGATTTTAGATGAATTTATAGACTTGAACGACCTAAATCTGAGTTACGATGAATTAGTTATGAATTTTCTAAGTTAAACAGATTTAAATCATTTACAGAAATTATATTGGAGTTATGACGCAATAATGAATTGTTTTTTAATAGTAAAAAGGGAATTATTGCGACAGAATAGGTTTGGGTCCATGATACACCGGGTTCATCAAGACGGTCCACGGATCCAATGGCTAGGATTAATATAACTCGATTTAACCTAGATATAACGGCTGAGATTAGATCGGTCCACACACATGGTGGCCGACGTGACGCTGAGCTGGCAGCACACGTGGCAGATGACGGTGCTGATGCGGTGGACGACATGGCGCTGCCGTCACTGCTGACAACATCACAGGCGATGGCATGGGACCCTACGGTCGCTAGCGATCTACGGCGTGGCGGCGCTAACCAGTGGCACCAAGAGGACGAGCGCGACGCGGGGAACTCACCGACGAGTGACGCGATGACGGATGACGGCTAACCACGACTAGCAACGAGATTAAGGCGGCGGCTCCGTTCGGGTCGACGATGACATTAGTCCTTGGGTGATGGTCTGCGGCTACGGACTGGCGGATGGGGCGCGTCTCCTCCTCGCAAATCAAATGGTGGCAATGGCGATGGAAAATAGCAATTGGAGTGGGGGCATGACTCGGCTGGATGGCGAGGGCAGCGGAGACGCTACGGTCGGAGGTGGCGGCGCAGCTACGGGCAACGACGGACTAAGGCGAGGGTGGCGACAGGTAGAGGGTGACGAGGAGGGTCTATTTATAGCGGCGACGGACGAAGTCCAGGCCCGAATGAAGCTCAGCGGCGAAAAGGAAGGTTTCTAGGGTTTGGATCGAGGGGATCCAATTCGATCTCAAATTGGGATCGATTTCCTAAGAATTAGCTCGAGATTCCTAAAGAGAAAAGGAAGAGGGAATCAATAGGATTATTTCCCCCAAATTGATTCGGCCTAAGAAGGAAGGGGGCACCGCGATTGGAAAAAGGATGCGGCGGCAGCGTCGGGCGGCGTCGACCGAAGGTTGCAGACAAGCCCAACATGTGGGCCCCACATGTCGGCAAGAAAGAGAGAGGGCGCAGGGTGAGCATGGCCCGCTTGGGCCGAGCGGCGCGACGTGCACAGCGGGAGAGAGAAAGGCTGGGCTAGCATTCGGCCCAAAGTTAGAAAAGGGATTTTTAAACCTTTTTCAATTCAAATAATTCGTGTAATGCTATTTCATTTATTAAAAATACTTCCCTCGCACAAATAATTCATAGAAAATCTAGAAAATAGATAAACAAGCAAAGTATTTAATAAAATTTTATCTAGGCCACTTTTATGTTGAAATTTATTAAGGTTTTATTAATGTTTCTCTTTTAGGCTTTTAAATAAATTTCTAGAAATGCATTAAGAAATGAATTATTAACTTAAGCGATTTTTAGAGTGTGACACGGAGTCGGTGACGGCGGAGCACCAAGAGCCGGTGGTGACTCCATGTCCAGCAAGAGCGAGCATGGGACGCTCCGGGGCGACACCACGACCGTCCATCCGTGGACGGTACAATATTGTATGCCCCGGACTTGGACGCGGCGGGGTGCAATGGCTTCCGACGAGGCAGGGGCTGGCAATGTGGGTGCCGATGGAGCGACGACCAATCCGTTGTAAGCGACCACATGGTGCCAAGGTTGGTGGCGGTGGACACCAACCCGTATCCTGGCTCCAGCGCAGTAGTCCCGGCGATGCCTCATCGATCGGCAGAGAAGGTGGTGGACATAGTGGGCACAATGCTGGCGAGGAAGGCCGAGAACGACATCCAAAATCAAACCGAAGGTAGGCATCATAACTTTGCAATTGATTTCCTTCTCTTCCTCTTCTTTTTCGTGAGTAGTGCTGATAACGTGTTGAGATTCAAAGCGGGAGCAAGAGAGATTGAGCGAGACAAATCAAATCTTGTATTCAAATATAGTTTGTACATGGATGATTACAAGTATTTATAGAGTAAGAAGGGATATGAAGATAGTGTGAACATGTCCTAATAGGACATGTCCCCTCATGAAGAGGTATCTCCTATGAAGAGGTTTCTCTTCATGGATAAATACATCTAACATGTGCTAATTGATCATCAAATAATCCAATTTCTAACATACAACTTGCAAGGTCAAAAAAGGAGCCACCGATTATCGTATGGGAATATCACTTACTGTTGAGGAAAAATTCACGCCTAGCCGATGGTGCCAAATTTGTGTTGACGTGAACTATGTCGACAAACACAATGGCCTAAGTGATCTGGTTAGCTCCAATACAGGTCCTAAAATATTAATAAGATGCATGCATCCCAATCAGTTTGATTCCGCAATTGACAAGATAGATAAATATGTTAGTGACCAAAAAGCCGATCGGGCAAGAAGCCGATGTAGCGATATTAGACGAGGTCGATAGGGTTTTGAACAATTGGCTATATGTCCGATGTAGATTCTGACATTTAGATAAATAATGATATAAAGGCAATCGACTGATGATAATGTAATTAGATAATGAACCAATCGGTCGATATAAGTGTGACAAACTAGATATCCGATGAACCAATCAGCCGATATAGATATAATGAATCAAATATCTAACAAACCAATCGGCCAATGCTGATATAGAAAATTAGATATAGGCTCGATGGTTAAAGCATACATCGGCTAGAAATCCGATGCCATTAAATCGAAATGATTAAGTAATCAGTGAGACCTTTGCTGCAATCGGCTAAAATCAACTTATATATAATCCTCATAACCCGATGCAACATTTAAATAACTCATCGGCTGAAACCCCAATGAAACAATGATTGATACCTATTGACTTAAATAAATCTTTCTTACAACCACAACCCCATAGGTCTAACCCAATTTATGCAGCATCAGGTTGACAATTGCCTAATAGATTTAAGGCAGCCGATATCATACCGATCAAAGTGGTCATGCATTAAATTTAACTAAGACAATAAAACCATCAAGGGAAAATTTAACTAAGACAATAAAACTCCGATGAAACATTAGCATGAACCTATCGGCTTACTAAGATTTAGATTGTCAACAATAATCTAGTAGGTCGAACCTAACCGATGCAGCACGAGATTGTATATAATAATCTAATACTCAATGAGCTGATAAATCTGTCTAATGTGATGGATATAATGAATATATCTAAAATAGCATTGTGATTGTAGAGATATATTGACAAAGCCACAAGATCAAACCTAACCAAGACAGTCCCAACAAATCCAATGCGTCTCTAAACACAATGTAATTAAAGATAGAATCGAGACATTAAGTAGGCAAAGATACCGACTGAACCAGAGCAATCCAAGAGATCAAAGCGATGTAGCCTTGACCAACACCAATATAGCTGATACAATTGCCAGGGCCGGCGAAACATAGGGCTTACCCCTTCGCCGGAGATCGAAGCCGATGCAGCCCCGCGTCAGGTGCCAAGTTCCGCCGGTAGTAAAAACCTCGAAAAAGAGGGTGGCGGTGCGCTGAAAGTAATTGTTTTGATCTATGGAGATATTTTACAATGACCCCAGATATACATATTTATACCCATGGGTAGATACTAGGCCTTATTGGACACGATACGAACTTTTCTAAAGATAAAGTAAAATATACAAGTGTTGATTGGACTCTAAATAATCTTTCCTAAAAATAAAAAGAAAACTAACTGACTCTTCCTAATTAATAGATAAATTGCTATGCCGCATCCTTTTTGAACTTGGCCTCTTCTGAGTAAGCTTCCTTTAATTGATTAATTTCTGTAACCGAATCCACTAAGAATCCAACTGCTGGCGACTGATACTTTTCATCAGCCAATCCCCGGACTCTGAAGCTGATACTAACTATAGGCTGATGACTTCATTGGAGTTTACCAAATTTTAGCTTTAACACTTGCCCCCCAATTTTGGAGTATAAGGACTCATGCTTCAAAGTTTTCTTCGTTTTCCTGACTTTGATAAGCCCAAAATTCTTCTTCCTTTGACTCTCGCAATCGGCTTTCATGAGTCGGTACTGTCTGCATTAGATGAACCAAACTGTCAAGTTTGTGGCAAAATAATTTGTCCTTGATAGGTGCTAACAACCCTTGAAAAGCAAGATCTGCTAACTATTAATCACTAAGGCTCAAACTATAGCATCGGCCACGGACATTACGGAATCTTTGAATATATTCCGTAGCCGATTCACCTTCTTGCTGCTCAACTGATATTAAGTCTGAAAGCTTCATTTCATCTATGCCAGCAATGAAGTATTTGTGAAATTGTTTCTCCAAATCGGCCCAGCTTTTCATAGAGTTTGGAGGTAATGATGAAAACCAGGTAAATGCTGATCCAGTCAAAGACAATGGAAAAAATCTAACTTTCAAAGCTTCTTCAGCCGATGCATCCCCACATTGCGCTAAGAATCGACGGATGTGTTTAATTGTAGATATATCGTCTTGTCCTGAAAACCTAGAAAAGTATAGAACCTTGTATCGGTATGGAAATGAAACTCTATCGAACCATTCAGGATATGTCTACCGATACATGCGGATCTGCTCTTTAGGTCTGATTCAAAATTTTTCCCACGTCATCTTAACAATTCTAACGGCCAAATCATTACTCTCCTACTACTGTTGATCTTTGTTGTACTAGTACCGTTGTAGCTCTTTGTCACGCCCGGAAATTTTCCCAAATTTCCAAACCATTTTGTGTATTAAGTCCCTGTCCAGGCATCAACCAGGGTACACAAAACGACAAATCAATAAACAGACCCAAACGTAAATAAAGCGATAAATACTTACAGAAGAGGCACTTAGTCCTCACACCGAAAAGAAAACAGCAACGGAAAGAGGCGATCCTAGCGGGGCTTCAGCTCCACTCCACAGGCAAACTCAACTGGGGTCTGAGCCTTGGTCCTCTAACTTCATCTTCAACTCAGAAGTACTAAACTTCTGAAAAGAGGAAAAAATAGCAAGATTGAGTACAACCACCGTACTCAACAAGCCACACCAATGATGCAGACGTGCACAGGGGAGACAAAGGGAAGCTTGCGGCTATTTGCAGAAAAGCAGTTGAAAACCTTTATACTTTAAAAACAGTAAAACAGTTGTTTAATTAAGGCAATATTAATTCTCCACTGAACAACGCTACCCCACGTTGAATAGGCCCAACCAATCCACCTGAACTACACCAGTTCATTGAGACAAATTATTAAGGGTGAGACTAATCATGGTGAATCTGGTCAATCGCCCATAACCGCGGGCACGGCTATTCGAATAGTTTTACTCTGATCAGAGGTGCGCAACTGTACCCACAAGACACGATCCACCGTATGTCACCGTGCCATGCCTGACACGTTACCATGCGAGTGATCGTGACAAGATCCTTCACATAACCCTCCCTAACCAATCGTCCCCACCACGGGTTTCGCCCCCACCTTTAAGTCCAAGGTAGGCAGCCCCCCCTCGTGCCACGGTGAATCCGGCAGCCGATCAATGGGTATGTCCCCCGCCGACCCAACTCCATCACGCCCACCCTCGTCTGGTACGTCGGCTAGAGACGGGTTATACTACAGATCCAGTAGTTGCCCATTCTTGCTTGTGGTAAGCACTGTAAGTCTTCCAGGGTTTCCCATGAACCGGTCCTTAATTGCCATGGGCGCGACAAGCAAAACCATGCACCCACAGCCCACCATTAAGTCATATTTTAGTTAGATAATTACGACCAATAAAACATGATCAGATGTTTCGAGCACACGGCTCAGCTAGAAACCAAAAGTAGAAGTGTAATTATCCCATCAAATGAGCTAGTGGCAATTAAGCATGGCTAAGCATATATAATTCTAGCAAAGTCAACATAAATGACATAAGCTAGTCAAATTATCACCCACAGTTAACAAAGGACGGTAAACAAGTAAACATGGCACAAGCGAACGGATAGGTAAACCCTATTCCCATGTAATTAGCAAAACATGCACTTTATTTGCAAACGTAAAACATTTCACAAAATGGGTACAACAAGCTCAAGGGGAGATGGGTGACTTGCCTTGCTTCTTCAAACATTCTTCCGAACTCTTTTCCTCGCGAGCACAAACTTCCGAAACGGCGGAATCTACACGCTGGCACGCAAAAGGAGGAAAAACTCTAATAAAAACCAGGTAAATAGTACATAAAAGTAAACAAACATGTAGAGCTCTATTTTAGATGAATTTTGCAAGTTGAATGGCTCAATTTGGAGTTCGTATGAATTAGATATGAATTTTAGAAGTTTTGAGCCATTTAAATGAATTTCTGGAAATTAAATCGATTTATTGCACAATTATTAATTAATTTTACAAAGGAAAGGACTACGCTGACATCATCAAAGGGAATCGGTGCCGGAACGGCGGGTCCCACGTGTCAACGGGTCAAGGGGCGGACAGTCCACGGTGGACCAAGTCCACGCACGCACGGGTGCGGACGCACCACGTGGCACTGACGTGGCGACCACGGCGGACGAAAGGGAGAAGGTAGCGCCGACGTGGACGCCAACGTGGCGAAGCCGCGGGCGGCCATGTGGTCTGGGTGTGAACCGGATTAAACAAAGGGGGCCCACGCGTCGGCGACACAAAAGTCGGCGAACCGGAGAGAAAAAGGAGGTGAAAAGGACTTTGCAGGAGAAAGGGGAAAATTAGGCTGAGAGGGAGGTTAACTGGACTTGAGGAGATGAGCTAGATTTTCTCGGGAAAAAGTTAAAAGGGCCGAGGGACGTAAAGTATACTTTTGTGTGGATAAAAGATAATAGGCCGACGGCCCAATAGAGGAGAAAGGACTGGGAGGGACGTGAAGTGGACTTAGGGAGAGAGGACTAACGGGCTGACGGCCCAAAAATACGAGGGACCAAGATTGGACTTCCGTGAGAAGATGCGCTCACGGGGCGAGCGGGGTGATGGGCCGGCCTGAGAAAAGAGCAGGGGGACGCAAAATAGACTTTTGCAGGGAGATGGGCCAAACGGCCCAACAGCCACTGGGCCGGAGGAAGTGGTGGGCCGGCCCGGGGTGGCCTCTACGGCCGGGCGGACGGCTAGGGTTCGGCCGAAACCCTAGCCGACCCGGCCAGAGCACGGCGGCGGCGGCTACGGCCGAGCGACGGCGAAGCGGCGGCGCGGCCACCGGCGGGGACGGCCGGCGAGCGGCGACGGCGGTGTGGCGGCGGCGGCGCAGACGGCGCGGGCAGCACGGCGGCCGGACGCGGCGAGGCGACGCGCGGCAGCGCGGCGGCTAGGGACGCCAGAGGGGAGGAAGAAGAGGGGAAGGGGAGGGCTCACCGAGGACGACCGACGCGAAGGAGGAAGGCGGCGGCAAGGCGCTCGGGCGGCAACGGCGTGCGCACGGGCGCACGGCCGGGCGACGGCGCGAGCGGCTCGGCGGCGGAGCGGCGGCGGCGCACCGGCGGAGGGACGCGGGCAGCACGGGAGGCGGCCGGGGCGCGGGTGCGGCAGGCGGCGGCCGGGCGGCGCGCTCGCGGAAAGAGAGGAAAAGGGAGAGAGCGGCCCGGGGCGCGGGTTTTATAGGCGCGGAGGTGGAGGATCGTGGCCGGGGCGGCCGAAAATCGCGGCGGAGTGGGGTGGTGGCCGGCGGAAATGGCGGCGGGGCGGTTGCTGGCTTGACCGGCCGGAGGAAGGAGGAGGGAGGCAATTCAGACTTCGGCGCGGGCGCGGCTACGGGCCGAGCTGGGCCGGAGGGAAGAGGAAGGAGGCTTGAGGCCGCATGGGCCGCGGGAGAGAGAGAGGGGTTTTGGGCCGGAAACGGCCCAAAACAAAAGGAGACCTTTTTAATTGTTTTTCGATTAATTTAATTGATTAAATGACCTTTGTGACTTTAAAATTATTTCTTGAGCTCCAAAAATTCACGAAAAATTTTGGAGAGTACTTTAAGGCACAGAGAATATTACAAAAATATTTCCGGCCATGATTTTTAAAGGAAAATTTTAATTTCCTTGCTAATTTCACTTGTTTAAATTGCTTTTGATTTTTATTTAATTTCTGGAAAATGTATTATTAGGTAATTTTTATTCCCGATCGAAAATCGGGGCGTGACACTCTTCTGGCCGATACTGTTGATATGACTCTTCTTATCGATATTGATGTGCTTGCCCCCTGAGCCAATATGTTGTTGCTGCCGATGAAGTTGTTCACCGATTTGTTCCATGAGCAGAATTCTTTAAGCAATTAATTCATCAATTGTTTTCTACAATGTATTCATCAAAACTCCAGATTGATCGAACAAGGCATGATGAGCTACTTCATCAACTGTATCTTGAAGTATTTGAACCATCGGCTTGGGGAATTGAGTCTTTTGAATTGGCTCTTGTTGCATCAGGACGAAAGATTGAGTCTTTAAAACTTTTGCATCATGCTGGATGTTATGATCGCTATTGCTTTCCAAACCGTGAATTGTCACGATGGGGAACTATATTAAAGATGTACGATTTACAAGGACACATTATTTATCAATCCTATAAATATTTATGCACAAGACAGAAAGCTAAATAAAAAAAGTTGAATATTAATTTCTTTAATATAAATTACAGATCAAATATTAAATACTTGACCCATGTTGGTAGCCTAATCTCATCTTCAATAAAAGGGAATTGAATACAAAAATTAAATCTGATTTGCCTAGATATATTTTCAAAGAACCCACCCACATGAAATAGTAGTCCTTTAGTGTGTGTCATGAAATATAAGTACACATGAAATGATAACCATGTAAATAAGTCAAGCTCTATCTATAAAATAGTTTTATTGGGAATAATTAGTTTGATGTTACATATACTTTACCAAGTCTCAAATATTGTAGGGTTCCATGTAGAGGTAAAACCAATTTAAAAAGGATATCTCAAATTTATCTCATGAATGAAAATTAGATAGAATAACCCCATCCACATGAGAATGTATAGGGAATATAATTTATTCAAATACTACTCTATTTATCATGAATTAATATAATTTTTCCAGAATTTATTTTATAGGTTTTGACCTCCTAAAAATTCAAATCAATTTCGGTTAGGCCTAAGTTCTTTATTTACCTGAGAATAACATATAAAGAATTTTTGTATGAAACCAAAGAAAATGGAATCTAGGTGTTTTCTTCTATCTCCAAAAAAATCCACATTAATTTATCATGCACATAAATTAAACTATAGAATTGCAAATAAGAGAGAAAGAAATATATAAGGAAAAATCCTAAAACTACCCTAACAATAAACTCACCTAGAGTTCTACCCATTCCTCTCTTCCTTGCCTAGCCTAGCACGCCCTGGACCCACTGTCAGCCTCTCAAGCTTGCTCCACCTGAGTACAAGAACTCCCACCGCTCAAGCAAACCGAGAGAGAGGAGACAGAGAGAACGGAGAGGACGACGCCGGCGTTGCTTGACGCGTGTCCATTGTCGTGGTGGTCGCCGAGCTCACCATATCTTCTCCCAATTGCATCGCCTCCTCTCCCATTTCGCTCCTGAGCCGATCAAGTCAGGAGAGAGAGCTCGCCTCGCCTCTATTGCCCTCACCAATGCTATCGACCGTGAAGATGACGACCATCGTCATCGCCACCAAGCCGCGGTCGCCTCTTCTTTAGAGTTCTGTAGTCGCCATTCAACACCAAGTTCATTCCCTCTAACCTCGCCTCATGTCGTGCAGCTATCTCGCTAGAACACCGTCGTGCCCACGGGAGCTCCGGAGCGCCGCCGTCTTGGCATCATCGCCATCCGGTCATCCTCGACCAAGCCAAGACAAACCGCCATGCCATCATCTTCATCTCGACTCTAGGCGTTCACCGATCAAAGGAATCGAACCAAGACGCCATGAATTGGGAGATCCTCTTCTTCTTCCTCAACTCCGGTCGTCGATGCAAATCGTCGATTTCGGCCACTCTAGTGAGCCATGGTTCAATTCCTTGTGCATGTAGCATCATTAGGAGGATCTTTACCATTTGCATACCTCACCCTTTCCCTACAAGCTCCACATCGAGCCATCACCGTCATCCCCGAGCTCTGCGCCGCCGTGAGCCATCTTCTCCATCACCGTCGCTGTCTGGCCATCACTGACCCTCGCACAACCCTCAGTAAGTCTCCAGGAGCCTTGTAGATGCACATGCATGCATTAGTTCGCACGGAAACAAGCCGAAGCTCAACATGTACTTGCATGCCGAGAGCTACCGACGCTTCCACTGTCGTCACCATCAAATCCGGCCATAGCAATTTGCAAGAAGACCACTCTAACTTCGCCTTGAACCCCTCTCCACTTTCTCTTTTGGTCGCTCACCAAGATCGGCCACCGTTCGCCGTTGCCGCCGGTGAGAAGCTCGCCGGAGCATCGCCGCCTCTGCTCCTCCTTGCGCCGTCTCACTGACGTGCGGGCCCCACTTAATTAGGCACTAAGAATTTGGCTTAGTAAGGATTTAAATCTTGTAAGGTTTAAAATGTAAGAGATATGAGACTTACATGTGGGACCAAGGACCTATTATTAATAACTAAAATCACCAGGGACTCTTAATGGTACTTGTATTAGCACGTGTTTGGACTGCGGGTTGATTTCTGGAACCCTAGGGGCCTTTTTGCATATTGCCAGAGGCTGACCTGTGGACCCTAAGCATTTATAATTCAAAAATATAAAAGAAAATGATTAAATCTTTATCTTTTCAATTGAAATTATGTCAAACTTGTAAAATCGATATAAAATCAAATATAGCTCATTTTCAGGTGAATCCAATTTCAGTAGTTGTGTAAAATGGTGAACTTTTATACTATGAATTAAAACGTGGTACTTACAGCATTCCAAATATCACTAAGATTTTGTATATGAAATAATAGACATAATACATGTTTCAACTTTGGAAATTCACAGAAAATTCACTGTTACTCCAAATGAGATGAACTAAATTTCTGTAGAATCAGTAAAGTATAAACTTTAATTTAGTATTATAAAAATCAACACTTTCTGTACGGGAAGCATTACTAATAATAATTTGTATAGTAAAATAACCATCACATGTACAATTTAATTTCTAAAAATTATAGGGAATTCATCCTAACTCAAAATAAAGTGAACTAAGTCCTATTAGATTCACAACCATGTACCATTGTGCACTGTAAGATAAGATATAGTATTTTTAATATAGAAAACATCCCAAACATATTATTGATGTAATAGGAATTAAAACCACAACCTATAAATTGTGAAGTCCATATAGAATATATTTTAGCTCCAAATAAGCTAAAGTAAAATATGGTTAGACTCATATAATTATGCTCTATATTTATGTTGGTCAAAATCTGGAATATTAAGTACAAATTATACCCTCAAATTAATATTACTAACTATCAATATAGGACACATTACTACTTGTATAATACATAAGAAATTCATACTAACTCTAAAAATTACGAAATCAATTTTGTTCATCTTAGAAAATAGTCCTCTTCATTCCAGTAAGATTAGCTTTGTCAAAATCACATATTAAAATGGTTTCACAATATTACCTAGGTAAATAATACTATATGTCAATACAAACTCTGAAAATTCATAACTCACAAATGAAAAGCGATGAAATAAGAATTCTTCCACCTAAATTCATCTTAGATAAGAACCTATCAACTGTACACAAATCATGCATTTTAGAGCATTTTGTATTTTTCGCATAATTTGGTATTTATTTGCATATCGTGTCTTTTGTATAGATAAATTGCATTAACGGTGAAGAAGTGACTTAGATGGTATTCATATTGTTCAAGAACAAGGCAAGTTCTTTCCTCCCCTATCCTTTGATCACATTGAAACCCATGATTTGGGAGATGAAAAGTGTTGTTTACAAAACTGCATATGTATTTAATTAAAAACGATATTTGAAACTTGGTAAATGGTAGATATGTCCTTGTTGCTGCACATACCACCTTGAATAATTGTGATCCCCTTGATTTGTAAACTTAGTATTGGGTAGAGTACTTTACTTGTGCTCATTTGGGGTTAACCATGCTTATTACACTACTATATGCTTAGCCATGCTTAGACTTAAGCAAAATAATCACCTTTATGGATTTATGAATGGCATTTTGAATATTTGGTTAATGCTGGATTGAAAATGAATGTTACGTATTTGTGAACTAAAATGTGAGTAAAATGATTTTATACTTGGGCGGCAAGTGGTGTGCATATGGTGGTAGTTGCACATAGATAGGGGGAGTGTTCGCCTGAGTTGGTTAAGGATTGAACTTCATGTCACCAACTTAAGTATACCGTACATCCACATGTGCTATTTATGGGGTGACCTTAGCTAATTAAGTTACTTAAAGTCTAGCTTTGCATATTGCCTTGCATATTGGTAGGCCGAAGTAGAATGAGTTAGTCTGAGCGATGATTCATAGGAACTACCCATGAGTGTGTGTTGATTATAATGTTAGTGAATATTACTAGCTAGGTGTGTGTGATTCTGTGAGGGGACGGATGGTCTGCCTCACAGCATGGGTGTCTGAGTCTGTCCAATTCAACGGTTAAGTGCCTCATGGGGGAACGGATGTATTCGCTGCCACAGCGTTATGTTTAAGGCGTGAGCCCACCACGTAACGGTTCTGGGTCATTCCCAGGATGGATTCACACTTGCCGTCGCTGATGCAAGGCTAGGCGTTAAGTAATGTAAAGGCTACGTTATGACCTCTAGACCATATTCACCATGAACAGTGTGGTAGTGCCTTGCAAACATGAAACAAACTAGAGTATTCATATCATGTGGGTAAAGCTATACAAACTCTGCAGAGTTCTCTTGAAACTAATCGATTAGCTGTGCTCACGGTCATGAGCGACTTGGTGAAGTGTCATGCGTATAGATTTTGATTTATGTTTTCAAATTATGTTTTGTGAACTATGGATTTGAAAATGGTAACTTGGGTTAAGTTATGATGATTGTGTTATATTGATAATGAATATGAGACTTGATGCCGGGTGGGCAATCAAGTATATTATTATGATAAGATTATGACTTGTTACCGGTATGGGCAACAAGGGTATGTTTATGATGCTATTATGGTGAACATTATGATATAACCGTGTTAATGTTTTGTTAATTGAATTGTCAACTCTTTTACAAATGGTTGTGAACTAAAACTTGCTTTATGCTAAAATGAGGTACAAATAGCCTTCTTTGATTATATGCCATACATGTAGTATGATAGGATTGTATTGTGCTTGCTGGTACATTAATTCGATTAATGTATTGACTCTTGTCATACTAGAATATCCATTTTGCAGGTTGTATGCTTAGTCTAATTTGAGTGTTTCAGAAAACCGTTGCTTCTTCCAGGACTGAATAAATATGGGTTACCCCCTAGTCGGCTGCTTGTGGTTTCGGGTAGCCAAGCTTCCGCGGATCAGTAATTATCGGGCCGATTGGCTTATGTATTTAAATAAAGATGTAGAGTAAAGTTTATTTGTGTTTACTCATTATTCTGATCTTCATCGCTTAGATGAAAGTATGGAACTAGAGCTTATCCTGGGATCTAGTTCTACATCGGTATCAGTATTGAGCATTTGGGATGTCGTAGAGCTTTAGCGAATTTTGTCAAGTCTCCTGAGATGTGTAACACATCTGGTTGCTATCTTCGTGTGGTTTGACGGGCATGTCTAAGGCTGAAGTTGACTGGAATGCTAGTCCCATCAATATCCCCTATGCTCTCTACTCGGCGCTTCAGGTTTTATACTATGTATGTTATTTGACTTGATAGGGCAGCGATGAGGTTAGATGGTTACTGTTTTACTTGATTATTATTAGATCCTATCCAACTAAATATTTCACGCTATCACTTCAGGTAGCTTACATAATATTTAACCCAGGGTATCCTCACAGTCGAAACTGGAATTTGGCAATAATAAAAGAGGGTAGTGCATGAGACCTAAAAGTGGATGGATGCGGAAGACAAGGATTTAGACATGTTCAGACCCTCTCAATGAGAAGTAATACCCTACTCCTGTTTAGGGATTGTATCTGCCGGGTGTATATTGATCTGACGATCGAATTGTGAATATCTTTGTGATCATGCCCCTAGAGGACTCCTTGCCCACCTTATATAGGTTGGGGGCAGGGTTACAAAGAGGAAAACCTAGCCAGATACGGGATCAGTTTCCTAATCTATTACATGGTAATACTCAATCGGGACTCTAGGTCAGGCCACAAAACACAAGGCAATATTATGACCGAGTCATACTCTATTACATAATATATGGATCCGGCCCACCCCTATCACTAGTCGAATATGAAGGCCGTGTGGGTACCTGGTACCCAAATTCTCCAAAGTAGCCCTTGAGACCTTCACAGTCAAAAACATAATCTTCTCTCGAACCAAATTAATCCAAAGCCGAGTGCTTCAATCATCTTCGCCATAGTCTCCCGAGTGCTTTTACCGAATCAACAGGCTGTGAAGGGCCGAAAAATTCAATAAAAAATATACCTAGGTGCATTGACTAGATGCACCTAATTAGGTGTAGCCCCACGACTATGTGTTTAGTTGAATAAACTAAGCATATATTCAAAAACTTTAATAATCTTAACCATCCAAGTGATTTTATATAGTAATATGCTTAGCCAAGCCAAAAGCATTTTGAAAAAAGTCACATAGCAAATAATTTCAACAAAGCTTGTTGCATAGTGAACATGAGCAATGGTATATTGTGTACATGCCAAAGCATATGTCTAAGTCCTTATAAGACACACAATTTCAGCATCCTCGGAAATATATGGCATTTGTGGTATAAAATCCAAGTTAATAAAACCCATAAATAGATTTACCAACCGCCTGAATAATATGATCAAAATATAATCAGCCTAAGCCATAATATTGGTTTTAATCAGAAAAGCACACAAATGTGGCAAGATAGCATTGATATAATATAAAATCAATTGCTTTATAAAAAATCAAACAGCTCCTGCAACCTATAGAAAAGTTACCAGGACAGTTACAAAAAACTTTACTGTTTGTCACCTTCCAAATTGTATCGTACCAACTCCTAAAATGTTGTGTAACTGCTAGATGGAAGGATTTTGAAGGTATTGGGCAATAGAGCACATGCGTAAAGTTATAAAAAACTTTACTGTTTGTCACCTTCTAAATTGCATCATACCAACTCCTAAAAAGTTGTGTAACTACTATATGAAAGGATTTTGAAGGTATTGGGCAATAGAGCACATGCATATTGCCAAAGCAAATTTGCTTAAGTCCCTAGAGACATGTGACAAGCCATATCTAAGATATGGGCTATAAGCATCCCATGGGCCTCGGCCCAAACGAAAAATGCTTACTAATACCCTTAAAAGATGACGTGCATAGCATGCCTATAATATGCTCCCGAGTGTCAAATCTCCCGGGTGATGTAGACCAAGCGCATCTCATCTGAGCAAAGCTTTTGTTCCAAATAGTTATCCCTCATGAGATGTACCAAAGTAGATTTGATAATTGAATCCCGACTGGCGCAAGAACTCAGGTTGTGACCCTTGTGGGGAATAATGATTGGTCCAAACCTTGAGCGTAGGATATAAGCTCACGGCTATGAATTCATGTTGCATATATCCAGAATAAGTCCAGATTGAAGGTATGATCCTCGTGCTAAAGCTAATAAGCCCTTGAGCATGTTGCTTGTCCTTCTGTCGCAATCGAGGTTATCCATTGGTGGCAAATGATGCAGTCGGCATGGAAGCGAGATCACCAATCTGGAAATGAAATTGCCCATCAGAGGTGACGAAGATGTCGGTGGGGGAGACGTAGTTACCCATCAATGGCGATGGCGAGATCCACTAACCATGGAGACGAAGAAAATAGTCAGCGACGGCAAACATGACCAGCAGTAATGACGACTGGCGGCAACAGAGATGGTCGGCTATGAAGACGAAGTTTCTCAATAACGGTGACGGAGACGCATAGCCGTGGAATCGAGAAGATCAGTCCGCAACAACAGACGAGGCGGCTGGCAGTAAAGACGATGACGCCTATCAATGATGACGCAATAGGACAACCTTGAAGGAGAGAATACCAGTCGGCGGTGACCAAAGCAAGTCGGTGTTGAAGATGAAGATGCACATCAGTAGCGACGACATAGGCCAGCAATGACAGCGAGACCACTAGTCGGTAACGATGGAGATAGCCAGATGATGAAGACGAAAATGCTAATCAGCTGCGGCGTAATTGGCCACCAATTGTGACAGACGCAACCGGTGGTGATGACGATCTGCAACAGGAGAAACAACCAGTTGTCGAGACAAAGTTGCCCGTTAACAGTGGCAGGATAGATTAGGCCAAAGAGACATGGCAAGATGTTGATGAAGATGGCGTTGTTGATGACCCTATCAAATTTTAGTGTAGACGAAGCCCAAACTCCTAAAGCAAAGTACTTGGTTGACAGTAGTTGACTGAAGATGAAGTTAATGTGGATGATGAAGGTGTTGATGGTGACATCAATGAAAATAATCCATTAAACTGTTGAGAAGATATCGAAGCTCGAGTAGTTTCCTTGACACTAACGTGTGCATGTTGAAGATTGATGCAACGCCTCTTGATTTATGATGATGGTAGTAGAACTTGATGTTGTAGCTGTTGAAAATGCTTCACTTGGAGCAAAGTAGATGATGTTGTCCAACTCTTCAAATCTGAGTTGATTGGTTGATATCTCCAAACACCTCCTCTAAAGAGAAGACAAAAATAATGACTCCTGGAGTTGACTCGTTGACTGGTTAATTGATTGCTTTATCTTGACATAACGCATTTCGAATTTTGAGTCTTGACTCTATGCTTAGTTGTTAAACAACTTAACATAGAGTCAAGAACTGTAGCTTGTCATTGAGTAGCAATCGCTTGAGAGAAAATATGCTTTGAGAATGTCCGAGTAAAAATCTTGAGGATTGGAACAACACTTATTGTAGTAGATTAATACGGCGTCATATTTGGTGGCACATGCCCACATGTTGAGGCTCTTGGAGATGTGGTGGTTAGTGAAGTAACGAAGTTTGCAAAGTAGAGGCAATAGAATTTGCTGGTGCCAAAGACAATGAAGATGAAGTCGCTCCACAATGGTGATAGAATTGCATAGCTGTGATGATGTGGACCTGAGTAGACAGCAACAGAGGCAAACCAGTGGCGAAGACAAGGTTCCAACAATGATGTTGAAGGTGTGTAGTCATGAAGGCAAAACCACCAGTCAACAGCGGAAAAACCAGTAGTTGACGGAAGAGGCAGAATGATGGCGAAAACAAAGACGTCCATGAGCGGCGACATAATAGGCCAGCCGTGTAGGCGGAGACACCAGTCGGCGGCGGCAAAGGCAAGCCGACGATGAAGACGTAGATACCCAACAACGGTGGTGTGACCAACCAACCGTGTAGGCGAAGACACCAGTTGGCAGCGGCGAAGACAAGCCGATGATGAAGACGTAGACGCCCAACAACGGTGGTGCGACCAACCAACCGTGTAGGCGGAGACACCAGTCGGCGGCGACGAAGGCAAGCCAACGATGAAGACATAGACACCCAACAACGGTGGTGGGACCAACCAACTGTGTAGGCGGAGATACTAGTCGGCAGCGATGAAGGCAAGCCGACGATAAAAACGTAGACGCCTAACAACGATGGTGCGACCAACCAACCGTGTAGGCGGAGACACCAGTCGGCGGCGACGAAGGAAAGCCGATGATGAAGACATAGATGTCCAACAACAGTGGTGGGACCAACCAACCTTGTAGGCGGAGACACCAGTCAACGGCGGTGAAGGCAAGCCGACGATAAAGACGTAGATGTCTGTCACGCCCGGAAAATACCTTTCCCGAATGCTAGTGTATTAATCCCTGTCCCAGGAAAAGCCGGGGTACACCACACCAACTTGATATAAAAGACACATCTTTCTTAATTATCACAATAATATTTACATTATTACAAAGGCACATAAGGCCTGACAACAAAAGAAAAACTACAGCAGACTAGCGGGCCTACGGCTCCATCTTCACAGGCGCTCAACTGGGGTATAAGCCAGAACTCCACCTAAGACTTTTTCTTCAAGAGCTTCACTAACTGGAGGGGGAAAGATTGAGCAAGGATGAGTACAACCACCGTACTCAGCAAGGCACACCGGAAAATGCAATTAATGCAAGGGAGTACAAGGATTCATTTATAAGGGTTATTTTGCGGTAAATAAGCATTTCAAAACATTTAATCATTTAAAGGCATTTTAATCAAACCATGGCTTATCTCTAGTCAAATTATTATCAAGCCGCGCACCAACGCGATCTTGCCTTAAACTAGGCCCACAGATAATCAATCCAATTATTCTAGTTCATCAGAATAAAACTTCTAACTTTGGGTCATTGCTCCGCTTGCCCATAACCGAGGGCGTGGCTATTCGAATAGTTTATCCTCTGGCCAAAGGTGTACATCTTTACCCACAAGACACGTTTTCCTCACGTGTCACCACGTGCCACATGCCACCACGGCATACGGGCAGAAACCATGACATAACCCACCGTCTCGTACTGCCCTAAACAAGGAAGACCGACATAGACTTCCCTCGCCAGGTGCCTTGGGTCGAGCAGATAGTCTATGCCTCCGGGCGTATTGCCAGAGACGTCGACCCCAACAAGGGCTTCATCCATCCCTATCCGTGTCTCCCTTGTTCATGACTGCACTAACCGATACGTTAAGCCTTACCCATTAGACATGTGGTAGTACGGAATATGCTTTGCAATCGTGCCCCGAAGACCGGTCCTTATGTCGACCGAGGTGCAACTAGTTAAACCAAGCACCTCAAGCCCAGCCAAAAACAAGTTTGGGAATTTTGAAAGGGGTGCCCAACATATGCAGGCAAATAAGCCTCTAATCCATCATTAAATAAGATTATAGTGTCATTCCCAAAGTCTAAATTATTATAAAACAACTAAAATGTTTCTATTTAAGCAGGGCTAAGCATAATCCTAAAATTTCTACTAAGCACCACATATAGAGTTTTCACTAGCTACTTTTTGTTACCTAGGGTTGTCAAAGGTAATTACACAATAACAAAATATATGGTAATAATAAGGATTGTAGGAAAGGCTAAATAAAATAATTATAACGCGGTAAATTTAGTAAAGCGAATGCAATAATTTAAATTAAAATACTTTTCACAAACTGGGATTCAATATGCTCAAGGAGAACGTGACTTGCCTTGCTCAGGGAAAAAGGGAGGCTTCTATAGCTTCAGCGACGAACTCGAACTGCACCATGGGAACCATCGAAACGAGAGCAACTACACGAACAAACAAAACAAAACTACAACTCTAAGAAATAAACAAGAACAATACATAAAAACAACAAACATGGGTTTTTTAAGTTACAACAAAAACTAAACAATTTGATCGGGTCAATTTGGAGCTCGTACGGCCAAGAAACAACCATCCGAAATTTAAGTGCAATTAAAGTGGATATTTTCGAGTTGTTTAATTATTATTATACCATTAAATTATGTGTAATGCAACATCGCTCGGGGAGGGGAAAGGATCAAGCGACTGACAGCTAGGACCCACGGGTCAGACGGCTAGTTCACCGTGGATCAGGTTCACAGAGACGATCCACGGAAAGGACGGAGTGAGACTATGCATGTCAACCGAAACAAGTGGCCGACAAGCGGGAACTCACACGAATGCCATGTGGGCTGCACACATGGGCAAGCATGAGGCGGACACATCGGCACACGAACACGACTACCACACGTGCACGCGAAGACCGCCCGGACTACTGTCGATGCCGGCGAACGAGACTAGGACTGACATCGGTATGACGGGCACGGTGGCGACACCGAGAGGACGAGGAAGGGGGCAATGAGGGAGGGAACGTTACCGCAACGCGATGAGGCGAGGGGACGACAGCGACTACTGACGACAAACAGAGGAGACGAGTGGCGACGAACGGGGAGACAGCTTCAGCGGCGACCCTGGCACGAAGGCGAGGACGAGCTTGGCGAAGCGGAGCCGAGGACGAAGGCGACGACGAGGGCAACAGCGACAGTTCAGGGATGATGAAGACGAACGGGCAGCACTCGACGAACTTCGGGCTTCGCGAAGATGTGGACGACGACGGGCTGCGCTCGGCTTGACGGGAACGACGGCCGGAGGAAGACAACGACGACGTGAACGACCTTGACGACGAGAACGGCTTTGGCTTGACGAATGGAGAGCCGACGGCTAGCATGACCGGGAACGACTACGGGACGACGAAGACAGCAGCAGCGGCCGAACGACGGTGAGGCCAGAGTGAAGCACGCTACTGCGGTACCGACGGCGGTGGCGACGCAGCAGGTCAACATGCCAGCGAGGAGGATCGGACGGCCAAAGGTGGCAACGAATGATGACGGAACGTTTGCGACGCACGGCAAGACCGAGCGGTGGCCGGGGAAAAGAACGATGCCACGACGTCGGCCAGCACACCAGCAAAGGCGGTAAGGGCTGTCGGACGACAGCGGTTGGAGGCGGTGCAACGGCTGTGGCACCATGGGTTGCCGGCGTCCACAATGCTCTGGCTGACCTTGGACAAGACGAAGGCGAGGCCGGGAGAGAGGGGAGCAGCTGCGATGTCAGGGGAGGCGACGACACGGTCGGCGCTGCTCCGGCCTGTAGGATCGAATCCCAAATACCAAGTCAACCAGGGGGGGGGTGAATGGTTGTAACACCAAAAACCAAAAACTTTAAGCGGAAATTAAGGTTACCCTCTTTTCGATGTAGATCGCCGCCGCCGCCGCTGCTGTCAAAACGCTGCCGGTCTGACCAAGCCTAAGCCTCCGGTCTGACCGCCCAAGCACGCCGGTCTGATCGGTGTAGTGTCGCCGGTTGGACCGTTGCCTCTCGCCGGATAGACCACCCGTGGTACTTCGGTCTTACCGTCAAGATCCAGAACAACGCCGGTAGAAAAACACACGAAGATGTAGATCAAAACTCTTAACTTTATTGTATCAACAAGTGTTTACAAAGTGTAACCACAGCACTCCTCTCCACAATTTCGACTAATATCAAAACCCTAACTCAAAGCTCTAAAAGCTTGATCTAAAACTCGATATAACTCCCACCGAGAGACAACACCCTGCCCCTCTATTTATACCCTCATCATGGCTGCCCCTAGCCACGAATCCTACTCATACAAGAAGTCCTAATCTCATAGGAAACCTCCCATACAAGCAACAAACTCAACACTATCCAAATTTGGACTCCTACCAAATTTGACTCTGCTTTCCATACGCAAACAACACCACGTGTACGCCATATGGAAACCTTTACCTCCACATGTATTGTTCTCTAGCTTGAGCATCCCGCGTGATATCCTCGACCGTCTGGACCTCAACTTCTCCCAAGCCTAGTCTCGATCCATCACCGGCTATACTCCCATGGCCTCAAGCAACACCTGCACATGAACAACAAAGAAACTCCATATCCGAGTGCAAGTTATCCCCAACTTGACTCACATTAGCATAACACCAGTATCCACACGTATAGAAACCATCTATAAGTCAAATCCACGAAGGAAACATCCAAATCCGAAACCGACAAGAAGTCGGCTGCCTCTGCCAGTCAGACCGCGTGACGGCCGGTCTGACCGCTCGCACACCTTTGACAATTGTTCATCACCAAGATCATCACATGATCCACAATCTCCCCCTTGATGAACACATTGGCAACATCTTCAAAATGCAATTTAGTGTTTTTGAAAAACAAAAAACAAAAACGAATCAAAAAGCTCAGACGGCTCAAAAATCACAAACGTGACGAAAAAAAAACTCTCCCCCTTTTTAAAAGAAAGAATTTCCCATATTTGTAATCCATAGTTGTAATCCAAAGCTTCAAAATCAACTATTTTAAAATGGAAGCAAATCAATTCTCCCCCTTTCAAGAAGCATGCATTTTGTATATTTCTGCCCCTTTGACAATGATTTCATCAAGAACGTAAAAGAGAAATAATAACAAATATAGCACAAATGCAATGATATCATGAATTACTCTTGTCATAACCAACATGAATTTTTTATTTTCTATTTTCTATTTTTTCATCGAGAGCTTTAAAGTATACCAAAAGCAATTCATGATCATGTTTTGCAAGACAAGGAGATAAATTTATTAACTAGTTAACAAGCATGCATTATAGTATAAACATGAATCAAAGATATTACAATTAAGTTCAAATCAACAATAAAGATTCATGATTTCCAACAATTTAGAATGCAACATATTCACAAGCACATAGGTTGAAAAATAAACATCTATACATATATACCTATTGCATTTATCACTCTTT
>BDMV01000004.1:9552969-9635356 GCA_008326285.1 Oryza officinalis | reverse complement strand
CGCCGAGATCATCGGCACCTTCGTCCTCGTCTACACCGTCTTCTCCGCCACCGACCCAAAGCGCAACGCCCGCGACTCCCACGTCCCGGTACGTGTATCTTAATCATCACACCACGTCACCTTTGTACTCTCCAGGGTCTCAGCTAGCCAGCTTTACTAGTAGCTTACATGCTTGTCTGTGTAGGTGCTCGCGCCGTTGCCCATCGGGTTCGCCGTGTTCATGGTGCACCTGGCCACCATCCCCATCACCGGCACGGGCATCAACCCTGCCCGGAGCATCGGCGCCGCCGTCATCTACAACCAGAAGAAGGCATGGGACGACCACGTAAGCTACTGAACTCTCACTGCAACACTCTCTTCTTGTGTTCATTTCTCCAAATGCTTATGCTTGCATATGCTTAATTGCAGTGGATCTTCTGGGCGGGGCCGTTCATCGGAGCGCTGGCAGCGGCGGCCTACCACCAGTACATCCTCCGAGCGGCGGCCATCAAGGCGCTGGGCTCCTTCCGGAGCAACCCCAGCAACTGAGCTTAGATAGCCATGGCTGCTCTGCTGCTGCAGGCCTGGTTGGACTTGGTCATATCGTTTGCATGTGAGAGAGAGAGAGAGAGTGAGAGATGGTGGGGGTGCCAGTCAGCCAGGTGCATGGTTTGTTGTTTCCAGCCTAAATTATCATCACCGTTACTGTTGTTAATCAAACCGGTGGGATTTGTTGTATGTATGTACCTTGATTAATTTAGTTTCGCTTGTTTGTGTAATCGGTGTTACTTAGTATTAGAGGTACAACTGCTTCGGTTTTTTCAGTTCAGTCAACCACCCTTGTAAAACCGCTGTAAGAACTTCCACCACCATTTGCCATCTGCTTTTGTTGTTGTTGGATTGCAGTTTTGCATGTAGTGCTAGTGCGAGCGTCAGCTTGATTCTGGTAGTTGGTACTAGCTCTAATCATATCCGTTGCTCTGTGGCTTTGCCTTGGTATGCCAATCATTGCCGCCGGAGTTGATTAAGAGAGAGTTGTCAGATTAATGGTGTCCTAATCACCAAGCAAGCATAGTCGCGTAGTAGCCGTGCCTATGCCGCTGCTAATGTTGTTTGAGTGCTCCTGCAATAATTGGTGCTTGATGTGACGGCTCTCCAGAGCCTTCCACCAGCCTTTGTCTGCACCTAATACCATCTTACGCTTATCCGCACCCTGTGCTTTACGGGTCGGGTACGTTCACGATCGGGTCTTGCCTGCGTCGGGGCTCCGAGCCTCCAAGTTCGCACCAGACTGGTAGTGCAGTAAATTACTGGACTGCTACGAGCCTACGAGGTGAACTAGGGCTGTGTTCGGATGGTGGTGGTGAAAAGTGAAACCTAATCCCGTACGTAAAAATAAGTGACTAATTAACATATAATTAATTAATTAAGTATTAGTTAATTTTTTAAAAAATAAATTAATATAATTTTTTAAACAACCTTTCGTTTAAAGTTATTTTAAAAAACCGATCATCACACGAAAAATAAAGGATGTGAGTTGAAAAAGTTCAACGAACGAACATTTAGCCTACGAGTAACGTACTACTAGCAGTAGTATAGTATTTGTATTTTTTTGGTCTCAAAATATAATGGATCTTAAACGAATATGCTATATTTTAGTATTATAAATTTGGATAGACTCAAATTTACAGTAGTAAGATGTATTCCATGCGTTCAAAATTCATTATATTTTAGGTCAAAATAGTAGCTAGGTGGGACAGTGATAAAATGGAGAAAAGGGTACGGATTCTTGCACTGCACTACTGTACCTAGTACTTCGACTGCCCTAGAATGTAATCAATTTTTCTATATCAGGGTGTTAAGAAAATATGTGAAAATAATTAAAAGAATATTGTGATTGGTTAAGAAGAAAAAATAAGTGAAGAAATTAAATATAGAATGGTTGTGATTGGTTAAGAGAAGAGAGTAGATGGAAAATAGTTTTATTTTAGAACAAGTTATTGTGCTAGAAATAACTATATTATAAGACGAAGGTAGTAGAGTATTGTAGAACGACGCAATATCTATATAGATCTTGCGGAGAGAACATGTAGTTATGATGCTTGCATTGTGGACCGGAGTAGTATAGTACGGGTATATTTTACAGTGGACTGACATGCTGTACGAAGGCTACATAAAAGGAACTATATATTTTTTAAAACTTTTAATATGATAAATTAATTGTTAATTTTGTACACCTTCGTTCTCAAAATGAATCAACTTCTATACACGAATATAAACATGACCTTTGTCTATATTCGTGTACAAAAATTAGTTTATTTAAAGATAGATAGAGTATTCTTTAAGGGTATTTATGTTTTTGAAAAAAATGCCCTAGCTCAATGGCATATTATGGAATAATTGATAAACTCACCGTTATACTATAGAAATGGATAATTACAGTAACAAATCATTTAACTAGGATAAACTCAATGTCATATAATAATAGATTCTTTCTATCTTAAATACTCTAGCATACTTTACCAACACTAATATTTGGTGATTTTCTATAAACTTCTTCTTATAATACCATATAGTAATAGTTGGCAAGGCAACAAGCAAAACAACACCCGCATATCTCTACCTTTTTATATTTTGGCATCACCAAACATTACCAAATTTTGATGTTGCTAAAAATAGGTAAGGTTTATTTTAGCATCATAGTAAACAAGCCTTGACAATGGCAGCAAACCAAATACAACCTACGCATCTCGATCTTACCAAATATTAGCCATATAAAAACTTGGTACTCAAAAAAATTAATAAGTTTAAATATACACATCAATCTAAACAACCCCTTACTACAATTGTTTCTAGTAAGAAACTAACAAGCGGTTATCATATCATTATGCCAACTAAAGATACTAAACAATCCCTTTACTTATCCCATGTTAGTCATAGGTACTGGTGGACGTTTTGTATAGGATGGTGAGGCTCGCCAGGCCAGGGAACAGCGGCATACACTACTACGGAAACAGTTTTTCGTGGCGGCCATTTTGGGTCTTCGCTGGCGGCAATTGGGGCCGCCACAAAGCAAAGGCCAGTGAAGATCAAGATCTTCGCTAGCGGTTATAGACCGCCAGCAAAGAAATATCTTCGCTAGCGGTCGCTTTATGTAGGCCGCCAGCGAAGAAATATTTTCTCTGGCGGCCAATTTACGTCAGCCGCCAGCGAAGCCAAATCTTCGCTGGCCGCTGGCTTAAGACAGCCGCCAGCGAAAATGTTCTTCTCTGGCGGCTTACACTCTTTTTGGACACGTGGCCCGCTAGGAAAAAAGCCCATAGTTTCTGGAGAAGGCACATGGCCCGCCAGTAAAAATAGGACATCGTCATATTTTTGACACGTGGCCCGCCTGCGAAGATGCAATATTTATAAAAAAATATTATATATTATTTTTTTCTTACCTTTGTTCATGTATTTTAGAGTCACACGTGGATGATATAACTAATCGAGCTATCGATAAAGTATGTTCTCTTTCGTGCAGCGGCCACGTGTCCAAAAAGAGTGTAAGCCGCCAGAGAAGAATATTTTCGCTGGCGGCTGTCTTAAGCCAGTGGCCAGCGAAGATTTGGCTTCGCTGGCGGCTGACGTAAATTGGCCGCCACAGAAAATATTTCTTCGCTGGCGGCCTACATAAAGCGACCGCTAGCGAAGATATTTCTTTGCTGGCGGTCTATAACCGCTAGCGAAGATCTTGATCTTCACTGGCCTTTGCTTTGTGGCGGCCCCAATTGCCGCCAGCGAAGACCCAAAATGGCCGCCACGAAAAACTGTTTCCGTAGTAGTGATTGCCGCTGTTCCCTGGCCTGGCGAGCCTCACCATCCTATACAAAACGTCCACCAGTACCTATGACTAACATGGGATAAGTAAAGGGATTGTTTAGTATCTTTAGTTGGCATAATGATATGATAACCGCTTGTTAGTTTCTTACTAGAAACAATTGTAGTAAGGGGTTGTTTAGATTGATGTGTATATTTAAACTTATTAATTTTTTTGAGTACCAAGTTTTTATATGGCTAATATTTGGTAAGATCGAGATGCGTAGGTTGTATTTGGTTTGCTGCCATTGTCAAGGCTTGTTTACTATGATGCTAAAATAAACCTTACCTATTTTTAGCAACATCAAAATTTGGTAATGTTTGGTGATGCCAAAATATAAAAAGGTAGAGATATGCGGGTGTTGTTTTGCTTGTTGCCTTGCCAACTATTACTATATGGTATTATAAGAAGAAGTTTATAGAAAATCACCAAATATTAGTGTTGGTAAAGTATGCTAGAGTATTTAAGATAGAAAGAATCTATTATTATATGACATTGAGTTTATCCTAGTTAAATGATTTGTTACTGTAATTATCCATTTCTATAGTATAACGGTGAGTTTATCAATTATTCCATAATATGCCATTGAGCTAGGGCATTTTTTTCAAAAACATAAATACCCTTAAAGAATACTCTATCTATCTTTAAATAAACTAATTTTTGTACACGAATATAGACAAAGGTCATGTTTATATTCGTGTATAGAAGTTGATTCATTTTGAGAACGAAGGTGTACAAAATTAACAATTAATTTATCATATTAAAAGTTTTAAAAAATATATAGTTCCTTTTATGTAGCCTTCGTACAGCATGTCAGTCCACTGTAAAATATACCCGTACTATACTACTCCGGTCCACAATGCAAGCATCATAACTACATGTTCTCTCCGCAAGATCTATATAGATATTGCGTCGTTCTACAATACTCTACTACCTTCGTCTTATAATATAGTTATTTCTAGCACAATAACTTGTTCTAAAATAAAACTATTTTCCATCTACTCTCTTCTCTTAACCAATCACAACCATTCTATATTTAATTTCTTCACTTATTTTTTCTTCTTAACCAATCACAATATTCTTTTAATTATTTTCACATATTTTCTTAACACCCTGATATAGAAAAATTGATTACATTCTAGGGCAGTCGAAGTACTAGGTACAGTAGTGCAGTGCAAGAATCCGTACCCTTTTCTCCATTTTATCACTGTCCCACCTAGCTACTATTTTGACCTAAAATATAATGAATTTTGAACGCATGGAATACATCTTACTACTGTAAATTTGAGTCTATCCAAATTTATAATACTAAAATATAGCATATTCGTTTAAGATCCATTATATTTTGAGACCAAAAAAATACAAATACTATACTACTGCTAGTAGTACGTTACTCGTAGGCTAAATGTTCGTTCGTTGAACTTTTTCAACTCACATCCTTTATTTTTCGTGTGATGATCGGTTTTTTAAAATAACTTTAAACGAAAGGTTGTTTAAAAAATTATATTAATTTATTTTTTAAAAAATTAACTAATACTTAATTAATTAATTATATGTTAATTAGTCACTTATTTTTACGTACGGGATTAGGTTTCACTTTTCACCACCACCATCCGAACACAGCCCTAGTTCACCTCGTAGGCTCGTAGCAGTCCAGTAATTTACTGCACTACCAGTCTGGTGCGAACTTGGAGGCTCGGAGCCCCGACGCAGGCAAGACCCGATCGTGAACGTACCCGACCCGTAAAGCACAGGGTGCGGATAAGCGTAAGATGGTATTAGGTGCAGACAAAGGCTGGTGGAAGGCTCTGGAGAGCCGTCACATCAAGCACCAATTATTGCAGGAGCACTCAAACAACATTAGCAGCGGCATAGGCACGGCTACTACGCGACTATGCTTGCTTGGTGATTAGGACACCATTAATCTGACAACTCTCTCTTAATCAACTCCGGCGGCAATGATTGGCATACCAAGGCAAAGCCACAGAGCAACGGATATGATTAGAGCTAGTACCAACTACCAGAATCAAGCTGACGCTCGCACTAGCACTACATGCAAAACTGCAATCCAACAACAACAAAAGCAGATGGCAAATGGTGGTGGAAGTTCTTACAGCGGTTTTACAAGGGTGGTTGACTGAACTGAAAAAACCGAAGCAGTTGTACCTCTAATACTAAGTAACACCGATTACACAAACAAGCGAAACTAAATTAATCAAGGTACATACATACAACAAATCCCACCGGTTTGATTAACAACAGTAACGGTGATGATAATTTAGGCTGGAAACAACAAACCATGCACCTGGCTGACTGGCACCCCCACCATCTCTCACTCTCTCTCTCTCTCTCACATGCAAACGATATGACCAAGTCCAACCAGGCCTGCAGCAGCAGAGCAGCCATGGCTATCTAAGCTCAGTTGCTGGGGTTGCTCCGGAAGGAGCCCAGCGCCTTGATGGCCGCCGCTCGGAGGATGTACTGGTGGTAGGCCGCCGCTGCCAGCGCTCCGATGAACGGCCCCGCCCAGAAGATCCACTGCAATTAAGCATATGCAAGCATAAGCATTTGGAGAAATGAACACAAGAAGAGAGTGTTGCAGTGAGAGTTCAGTAGCTTACGTGGTCGTCCCATGCCTTCTTCTGGTTGTAGATGACGGCGGCGCCGATGCTCCGGGCAGGGTTGATGCCCGTGCCGGTGATGGGGATGGTGGCCAGGTGCACCATGAACACGGCGAACCCGATGGGCAACGGCGCGAGCACCTACACAGACAAGCATGTAAGCTACTAGTAAAGCTGGCTAGCTGAGACCCTGGAGAGTACAAAGGTGACGTGGTGTGATGATTAAGATACACGTACCGGGACGTGGGAGTCGCGGGCGTTGCGCTTTGGGTCGGTGGCGGAGAAGACGGTGTAGACGAGGACGAAGGTGCCGATGATCTCGGCGCCGAGGGCGGTGCCGGTGGAGTAGCCGCTGGCCACCATGTTAGCGCCCCCGCCGTTGGCGTTGTACTGGTGCTTCATGATGCCCTTCACGATGCCCACGCCCACGATGCCTCCCAGGCACTGCGCCACGATGTACATCACCGCGCGAATCACCGATACCTTCCTCGCCAGCAGCAGCCCGAACGTCACTGCCGGGTTAATGTGCCCTCCTGCACGCCATGCATGGCCAAATTTAGCTCAACGTACGGCCATTGTTACAAGCTATAGTAAAAGAAAATATTACTAGTACGGACCGGAGATGCCGGCGGTGCAGTAGACGAGGATGAAGATCATGCCACCGAATGCCCAGGCGATGCCGAGGGTGCCGACGCCGCCGCACTGGTCGGCGGACGACTGCACCTTGTACCCGATGACGGTGGCGACGGTGATGTACAGGAACAGGAGCGTGGCGATGAACTCGGCAATGAGTGCCCGGTAGAAGGACCACAGCCGGAGCTCGCCGACGTCGAACAGTGGCGCCGGCGGCGGGTCGGTGTAGTCCTTGGGCCGCACGTGCTCCGGCTCCTCGCTCACCTCCTTCGACATTGCCGCTCCCTTCAACACGCTACTCACTCTGAGCTAGCTTAGCTCCGCTCTGTCTTCTCTCTCTCTCTCTCTCTCTCTTCTGTGATGGATGTGGAGAGGAGGGGAGCGTGGGACTGGCCGGTTTTATGGAGAGCGCGGTGCTGTCATTAATGGAAAAAAATGCCCCGGTACAAGAGAAGAGAAGGAAAGGTGTGTGGGCTTCTGCCATCGAAGCACGTCTTGTCTTTACAACCGTCTTTACAACCTAGCTTAGCTTGTTTGCTGTTGCTGTTGCTGTTGCTTCTCCATGATTAGAAGCCAAACTTAAGTACCACTTGATAATGCTAATGTTAGTGATGAAGTCATGGATAAGTTTGTTGGTTTTATTTAAATGATTTTAGTGCTGGTATAACACAACGTTAAATACTTGACAAAATTCTCTATGTGGAACATGCATGAAATATATATTCCCAACAAATGCATGCGTTGCGGCTGGAGTAGGTGAAGCTAAAGCAATGGGGGTTTATAAGTCGAGGACAAGTCTCATATACTTATGTTTCCAGCCTTACAATCGAAGTTGATGTGTCACCGGGATCCATTGTCATTATTAAGGGGGCCTACCTGTTAAGTTGCCCTTGCTCAAGAAATAAGGTTGTCACCTATGGAGTGCGCTTCGTTCCTGCTAGATGTGCGCGCATAATGGTCCAACGGTAGGCATGGAGATGGAGTATTAGGATTTGTTGGTTCAGATTTCAGACTAGGCTATTATTAGGATAACATCAGTTGCTTTATTTATTATACTGCACATATATACTTTTTCTATCTCAAATTATAAGACATATATTTTTTTACATAGTCTTCAATAATATCTTTTAACCATTAATTTATTTCATATTATGTATTCAACAACTATAAAATTAATGTCACATGAAAGTATTTTAAAATATAAATGTAATGATATAATATACATGATACTTGGTGTAGATATTATTAGTGTAGCTATTAGTCAAAAGTTATCGACTTTGATTTTTTTAAAAATAAAAACGTAATGTAATTTGAAACGGAGGAAATCCTCCTTACGAATTTGCATGTATCAGAAGTTCTGGTGTTATTAATCTTTAAGAGCTCAAATTGAACGAGCTTTTTGTTTCAGAGAACAAAAATCTGTACTCCAGTAGATATATCTGCCGCATTGCTTTTGCAGAGGCTCTGGACATTGTGCCTATACCTGACCGCCTGTCAGCTTTGTAAGTTATTGTACCGGGGGACTGGGGGGGGGGGGTCACGTTCACTACGGGTTCTTTTGTTTGCGCTGGGGCAAGCTTGGTAGTTAGCGACAACATCATAGGAGAGAGAAAGATGAAGATGGGGCAGGTGTGGGCCCGAGGTACAGCGAGGCCATGTGAGTGACCTGGCGATGGGAATTGGAGCGATATGATCAAAGCAAAACATATGCAATGCATGCATGGCTCCTTGTCCTCGCTGGGCCTTGGCCGTTGGGCCCCCCCCCCCCCCCCCCCGACCTGCGTGACCAAGTGGAAGTGGGGGCGCCCGCTGCTCGCGCGCGCCGGTACAACACAACTGTACATAAGGCCATGCGGGCTCGTCTACTCCTGGCAGGCTGTTATATCGTACTACTACTAGTACTTTTCACCTTTACCCTTTTCGTACGGTTTACGGTGAGCGACATACGTTTAGGGCGCGCTCTAAAGTGGGTTTCAGTTTGGCTATTTTTTCAATTTTTATTAACACGATTTTTAAATTAATAAAGAGTGAGTTGTTCACTTTGAATCATCCTTAAACCTATCTTTTCATTTTGGACTGGGTAAATTCGTCATTGTTACGGTTTGGAGCATCCCGAACGATTTTTTCAATACACATTAACGACCTTAAACACATCGGCTCTGGTATACGGGTGAACTCCTCTATGTATGGTCTATGTATTTACCAAAAGAAAAGTTAGACATGACGAGAAAAGTTTTTCAGGGTAGTCTAACTTTTCTTTTGGCAAATATATGGACCATACATAAAGGAGTTCACCCGTATACCAGAACCGATGTGTTTAAGGTCGTTGATGTGTATTGAAAAAATCGTTCGGGGTGGTCCAAACTACAACAATGACGAATTTACCCGGTCCAAAATGAAAAGATAGATTTAAGGGTAGTACAAAGTGAAACTTGGGTAATAAAAGATAATCCAAAATAAAATTTACTCATAAATAAATACTATTTGATCAAATAAATTTATTTTTTAAGTTTTTTAAAAAATAATATTCAATTAATTATATGCTAATTATGTTTTCGTTTTATGTGCGACTAATCATTTATTTTAAAACACACTTTAGAACGTGTCCTTATAATGAAAGATTTTCTCTGGCTATATTTAAAGTTTAAGATATGTTCCACCACATAAAAAAGATGTGGTTTAACATATGTGATTGAAGCAACGGAACATATTTTTTTAGGCTTAGCGATTCAAAAGTTAAAACTGAGTGACGAAAGCAATGACAAAACACCTAAATTAATTCAAATTTCATAATTTTACGACATGATTGAAGCAACAAAAATACTTTCTGGATAAGAATTTATACTCTACTGTTGATTAGTAGTCCAACACGCAAGCTGAAAAATTAAAAAAAAAGACAAAAACACTAATCCAACATTAAGCGGTAATTTCTAGTAAATGAGGTGTGACTTATATAAGCTATAATTCAAACTACCAGGATCTCGCGCAGGACTCCATTTATGAAAACTTCTAATGTAGGGAGTAGGGACAATTTAGTACGTATAAAGAGAAGCCTTCACTTACTACTACATATGTATCCAAATCAATTGATCATATAAGTATTCGATCAATCAATTTGAGCCCGAACCTAATTCAGCCGATTTTAATACTAGTCCCTCCGTCTTACGGAGAATGAAATTTTAGCATTTAAATTTTGCTATTTTAGAATACTATTTTTTCCTTCTACCACTCCTCATTTAAATTTCTCTCCATCTTACCTCTAACAATTCTCTAGCTCCCAACCATAGAATCATTTATTATTCGAATGTTACAGTCACTGATACAGAACCCTGCATCCAAATCGGCTTATTTATGATGGAGTCCTGTGGCCCGTCACAAAGCTACTTATCTTTGTCGGGCTGAAAAAAAACCCCGTCACAGAGGCACCGAGAGAGGCACTCATCTGAGTCCTTAGGACCGGACCCGTCATCGATGACCCTCATCCGTGACGGGGTTTGGTTGTGGCCCATCAAAGGTGATTGGTGACGGGTTACAACAAACCCCCATCACCGATGAATCGGTGACGGCGCGGTATAAAGGCCCGACAAAGATGACCGTGAGGCTCCCTTTACGTCATAAGTATAGAAGAACAAGGGAAAGTTTCAACGGTAAGAGAGAGACTAAGTGTGTTCCAACAGCTTTGACCGGACATGAGGTGTATGAGATGGTGAGAAACATACCTAACGAGTTTGGAAAGAAGAGGAAGAAAGCAGAGAGGACAAAGGACAAGAGTATGTGGAAGAAGTCTTTATTCTAGTGACTACCATACTGGAAGGATCTTGAGATCCTTCATTGCATTGATTTGATGCATGTACAGAAGAATGTCTGTGAGAGTTTGACTAGGTTACTCCTGAATATTCCTTGGACGACAAAGGATGGCTTGATTTCACGTCGAAATTTACAAGATATGAATATTCGGAGTGAACTCGCACTGGTGACTAATCCAGGCACAAGTAGAGTATACCTTCGTCTAGCTTACCACACTTTATCAAAGGAAGAGATGATCCAAATTTATCTTGCTTAAAGCACATTCAAGTTCCCTCTGGCTATTCATGTAGGATCAGTAAGTTTATTTTGATGGACGACCTGTAACAGTTAGGAATGAAGTCTCACGATTGTCATGTTATAACACAACTCCTACTAGTTGCTATTAGAAATATTTTACCAATTGATGTCTGTCACACGATTATGAGTCTGTGCGCCTTCCTTAATGCCATTGGTCAGAACCTTATCGATCCAGAAGGACTTGATGCCCTACAAGCAAATATTATCAAAACTCTCTATCATCTGGATATGTATTTTCCCCGGTCCTTCTTTGATATTATGTCTCATCTCCCTATCCATCTTGTGAAGCAAACAAAAGTATGTGGGCATGCTTTCCTTAGGGAGGTGTACCCATTCAAAAGATACATGAGAATTCTGAAGGTATATGTCTAGAATAGTGCAAAACTAGAAGGGAGCATTATTGAAGATTACACGACTGAGTAGGCTATTGAGTTCTGCACATACTACATGTGTGAAAACGATCCAATCGGAGTTCCAAGGTCTCGTCATGCAGGAAGGCTCTCTTGTGTAGGCACCATAGGAAAGAAAAAGACGTGTTTCAAACCAACTTGCATATGCACATGTGGGGACACCCCGGGTTAAATATTATGTAAGTTATCTGAAGTGATAGCGCGATTTATTTAGTTGAATGGGGTCTAGTAATAATCGAGTAAAATAATAACCATCCAACTTCATCGCCGCCCTATCAAGTCAAATGACATACATAATATAAAACCTGAAGCGTCGAGTAGAGAGCATAGGGGATATTGCTGGGACTTTAGCATGCCAGTCAACTTCAGCCCGAGATATGCCCGTCAAACCACACAAAGATGGCAACCAGATGTATTACACATCTCAGGAGACTTGACAAAATTTGCTAAAGCTCTACGACATCCCAAATGCTCAATACTCATACCGGTGTAAAACTAGATCCCAGGAAAAGCTCTAGTTCCACACTTTCATCTAAGCGATGAAAATCAGAATAATAAGGAGTAAACACAAATAAACTTTACTCTACATTTTAATTTAAATACTTAGGCCAAACGGTCAGATAATTATTGATCCGCGGAAGCTTGTCTACCCGAAACCACAAGCAGCCGACTGGGGAGGTAACCCATTTAGATCCAGTCCTAAAAGAAACAACGATTCCCCGAATCACTCAAATTGGACTAAGCGTATAACCTGCAAAATGGATATTCCAGTATAACAAGAGTCAGTACATTAAACGAGTTAATGTACCGGCAAGCACAAGACAATCCTAACATACTACATGCATGGCATATAATCAAGGAAAAACTATATGTAGCTCATTTTAGTATAAAGCAAGTTTTAGTTCGCAAACATTTGTAAAGGAGTTGACAATTCAATAAACAAAATATTAACATAGTTGAATCGTAAAAATCACCATAAAAATATCATGAACATACTCTGGTTGCCCATACCGGAAACAAGTCATAATCTCATCGTAATAATATATTTGATTGCCCATCCGGCATCAAGTCACATTCATCATCAATATAACATAGTTATCATAACTTAACCCAATTTACCATTTCCAAATCCATAGTTCATAAAGCATCATTTGAAAACATAAATCAAAAGTCTATACTCATGACACTTCATCAAGTCGCTCATGACTGTGAGCACGGCTAATCGATTAGTTTTAGACTCTGCAGAGTTTGTACAACTTTACCCACATGATGTGAATCGCTCTAGTTTGTTCGGTACCCGTCGGTACCACCACACTCTACATATTGAATGCGGTCTAGAGGTCACAACGTAGCCTTTACCTTACTTAACGCCTAACCTTGCATCAGCGATGGCAAGTGTGAATCCATCCTGGGAATGACCCAGAATCGTTATGTGGCGGGCCCACGCCTTAAACCTAACGCCGTGGCAGTGAACACATCCGTTCTCCCACGAGGCACTTAACTGTTGAATTGGACAGACTTAGACGCCCATGCTGTGAGGCGGACCATCCGTCCCCTCACAGAAACACACACAGCTAGTAATAATCGCTAGCATTATAATCAACACACATTCATGGGTAGTTCCTATGAATTATCGCTTAGACTAATTCATTCTACTCCGGCCTACCAATATGTAAGGCTAGACTTTAAGTAACTTAATTAGCTAAGGCCACCCCATAAATAGCACATGTGGTTGTACGGTATACTTAAGTTGGTGACAGGAAGTTCAGTTCTTAATCAACTCAGGAGAACACTCCCCATATCGGCATGCAACTACCACCATATGCACACCACTTGCCGCCCAAGTCTAAAATCATTTTACTCACACTTTAGTTCGCAAATACTTAACATTTTCATTTTCAATCTAGCATTAACCAAATATCCAAAATCCCATTTATCAAGTTATAAGATTGTTCATTTTCATAGTTCTAGGCATGGCTAAGCAAATGGTATATATAAATGCATATAAAGACTTCATTGAGCATTTATAAAGTAATCAAATCCATCCTATGGTTACAAATAAAAGGGTAACGACATAACAAGGTAGATTATGCAGCAATAAGGTCATAGCTACCATTTTCTAAGTTTCAAATATCGTTTTTAATCAAATACATATGCAGTTTCGCAAACAATGCTTTTCATCTCCCAAATCATGGGTTTCAATGTGATCAAAGGAGAGGGGAGGAATAACTTGCCTTGATCTGGAACAATGTGATTACCACCTAAATCACTCTTTCACCGTTGATGCGAATTATCTATACAAATAACATGATATGCACATAAATACCAAATTATGAGAAAAATACAAAATACTCTAAAATGCATGATTTGTGCACAGTGGATAGGTTCTGATCTCAGATGAATTTAGGTAAAAGGAGTCCTATTTTATCTCTTTATATTTGTGAGTTATAAATTTTCCAAGTTTGCATTGACATATAGTATTAGTTACTAATGTATTGTTGTGAAACATTTTAATATATGATTTTGATCAAATTAACCTTACTGGGATGAAGAGGATTGTTTTCTAAGATGAATACAATTGGTTTCATAATTTTTAGAGCTAATATGAATTTCCTATAAATTTTAGAAATTAACTTGCATATGTGGTGGTCATTTTACAATATAAATTATTAGTATTATTTCTGTTATAGAAAGTATGAAATCTTATATTATTAAATTAAAGTTCATACTTTTGTGATTCTACAGAAATTTAGTTCACTCCATTTGGAGTATGAATGATTTTTTTACAAATTTTACAAGTTTTATGTTAACTATTTCTTATATGAAATTTTAGAAATAAACATCATGCTGTAAGCATAGGATTTTATTCTCTAACATTAAATTTCATAATTTTATGAACCAACTGAAGTTGGTTTCACCTCAAAATGAGTTATATTTGATTTTATATGAATTTCACAAGTTTGGGACAATTTTCAGTTGAAAAGATAAAGATTTATCCATTTCCTTTTATATTTCCAAAATATAAATCATTGGGGTCCACATGTCTGCCTCTGTCAATATGCAGAAAGGCCCCTAGGTTTCTCAGGAATCAACCCAAGCTCCAAAAGCACGTGTTAAGAGTCCCTGAGGTTTTCTTTATTTATAATTAGGTCCTGGGTCCACATGTCTTACTAAGGAACTTTACAAATTAAACCCTGCAAGTTCTAAATATTTGAAAAGCTAAGTCTTCAGCGCCTAATTAAGCGGGGCCCGCTCGTTAGTGGCTTGGTGGCTAGGAGGCAGGGCAACAGCACATCGCCGAGCTTCTCGCCGGCGACAACGGCGAACGGCGGCCAATCTCCCTGGGCGGCTAAAAGAGAAAATGTAGAGGGGTTCACGGCGAAGCTATCGGTAGTCTCTTCGCAAGCTGCGGTGGTCGGAATCGACGACGACGACGGCGCAGGCGGCGATGGCTCTTGGCATGCAAGTGCATGTCGAGCTACGGCTCGATCCCGTGTGAATGGATGCATGCATGTGCGTCCAAGGGGCTCCTGGAGACTCACCAAAGTGTTGGAAGGAGTCGGCGATGCTTGGAAGACGACGGCGATGGAGAAAATGGCTCGGCGGTGGCAGGAACGAGCAGAGCAACGGCAATGGCGATCTCCGGCCATAGATCTGATGAGAAGAGAAGGGAACAACCCGAGGATCACACAAGGATGCTCCATGAGTGAGGAATTGTCTTAGAGCTTACCGTAGAAGAAGAACTTGAAGATGGAGCCCGGCGGCCAGATTTGGGGAAGAAGAGGCCAATCTCCGAGTTCACAACATCCTAGCTCGATTCCTTCGGTCGGCTGGCTCCTGGGGTCGAGATGAAGACGATGGCGCGACGGTTTGGCTCGGCTTGGTCGAGGTTGGCCGGACGACGATGATGCTGTAGCGGCGGCACTCTGGAGCTCCCGTTGGTGCAGTGGCGTTCCGGCATCATAGCTGCAAGACAAGAGGTGAGATCAGAGGGGATGGGATCTGCATTGTATGGAGATGACAGAACGGAAGAAGAGGTGGGACAACCGTGGCTCAATGGCGGCGACGGTCGTCGTCTTCACGGCCGACGAGGGAGATGGAGGAGAGTGGAGGCAAGGGGACCTCTCTCCCTCGACTAGATCGGTGCGGGTGTGCAGTAGATGGAAGGGCAACACGTCCAAGGGAAGATATGAGCGAGCTCGGCGGCGGACACGTCTCGGCCACGCGTCGAACATCGCCGGCGCCGCTCTTTCTCGCTCTCTGTCTCTTTCTCTCTTAGCTTAAGCGGTGGGGTGTTGGTGCACAGGGATAAGGGCTAGCCCATGAGACTGTCAGGTGGGTCCAGGCCGATGTAAACAAGGGCAAAGTGAGAGAAATGGGTAGGTAATCTGGTGAACACACCGTTAGGGCAGATTTTGATATTTTCCGTATTTCTTTCTTTCTCCCTTCTTTATAATTTCATAACTTAATTTCTGTACATGATAAATTAATGTGGATTTTTTTGAAGGTAGATAAAAATACCTAGATTCCATTTTCTTTGGTTTCACACAAAAATTATCTATATTTTAATCTCAGGAAAATAGAGAAATTCAGTTTAGCCGAAATTGATTTGGATTTTTAGGTGATCAAAACCTATAAAATAGATTCTGGAAAAATTATATTAGGTCATGATAAATATATTAGTATTTGAATAAATTATATCCTCTACATTTTCATGTGATAAAATACACATATGAGATGTGTATCGATTTTGCTGATTAGGGTTTAGAAATAATTAATAGTTTAACTGTGTTGACCTAATTATTTGAGGTACAAATTGTACATATTAAATTTTACCAAAATTCCAGTGAGATATATATATTGAATAGTATCTACATGAATTTCCCCATGATTTTATATTGCACCATTTATTTTTAAATATTCACTAAGCTTACAAATATAGATAGGTTGCTACTATGGAAATGCATTTAATTATTTATAAAATTATATTTAGATGATTCTTGACCTGATATGATGTTGTTGAGCATGATTTATACTTTTAGTTACTCAACTTCATATATTTCATATATATACATCCTTGTAAATGTACATTAAGTATCTGCTTCAAGTTTTTAAATTAATGCTTATGAGTCCTAATATGAACTGCTAGTAAAATCCATAAACAAGCAAAAGGACTCAAGTCTCAACAATACATCATGCAATTACATGCACACACTATGTTTTATTTTCTTTCTTTGGGTTATCAAGTAAAAGATTTTAAATTAATCACGAATTTGTATATCAAAACTAGTATTATCAGACTCGCCCAGGTTTTTCGTTGTAAAATTTTAGTGTTTCTGATTCACGAAAATCATTTTCAATATTTTAGATGCAAAAGTTGAAATTTAGAATTTTGGGTATGTTACAGCACAAGCCCATTTCACTGTCCTACAACATATGGCCAAAGTTGAGCCCTACTTCGAAGAGCATCTAGCGAAGCTTCGAATAGAAAACACAAGCTGATCTAATGTCTGGATCAACAAAAAGCATAAGTCTCATTTCAACAAATGGTTGAAGAATTGCATTAGATTGTCCATTAATAGGACAAGCGAAACACTCTTATGTTTGGCGGCGGGACCATCATGGGATGTTAACACATCACAGGGATATGACATCAACGGATACACATTTTACACCATCCATAAATAATAAACCCTGAGCTCCACTTGATAAGCTCACGGCTTTGATATGCCCGATCTTTCGGTGAATTGACGATAACTACGATTTGGGAGAAACATTGACAACCCGACTACAACTGTATGAGACGTTATTGTGTTGTGCCTTAGCGATCGACACACCTCTCCGTGGGTTGTTGATCTTGCCGGTGCAGATAAACTTTATTCCTACAAGCAAATCGAAGAAACAAGCAAGAACAAGATAAAAGCAATCTTAATTGCAAATAGGAACTGAATACGAATGATAAGTTGGGGTTTCGTAACGAGCAACTGGCGATCTAACTGATCACGGGATTACATGACAAAGTAGCTGTTAACAGCGGATTTTCATAATCAACCTGGAGAGAAAAGTGAAAACCGAAGCAGAGAGGAAGGATTGAGTTGGAGCCGGACCAAGTATCGTATCGGACCAGGTAACTGTATCGGAATGGGAAAGACGCTTTTAGGAAAAGCGTATCGGCCGATACGGATTCAATATGGTCGTTGGCCGATACGGTCTGCAAGTTGACAGAGTCAATGTGGGCTTGGTCTGGGTTCGAGATAAGCTTCAAGGAAGTGGCCAAATAGAGATAAAGCTCGGTTTTAGGCAATTGTATCTTGTAAATTAAGTAGGTTTAGATCTAATCTGTGGCAAAAGTCTGTCGCAAAGATTTGTTTGTTAGTTGTGGATAAGATCGTGCCCTACAAGGGTTCTGTTGTAATCTCGGGTATAAATATCCCGGTAGCTTGTACATAGAAACTCTCTCACAACTCAATACAACAAACCAGTTTCAATCTACTTTGGCGCATCGCCAACCCTCGCAAGAGGTTGATTTCGACGAGTTCTTGCTTCCCTGGAGCAGTGGTAAGAACTCGTTCCCGACGATCTGCATCGTCGGGACTAACGTGTCGCTTTAGACACGTTAAGCCTCGATGATGTGATCGTCGTTTATCATGTCTTGGATAATCTTGACAGGCGTTTTAATTATGCGTCGCCAGTGATCTACTCGTTTTAGGGTTCATTGCCGATGATGTTCTAATTATTATGCTTGGCTAGATTGTTCAGTGCATTTACCATCCCCAAAAGCAATCGGCGACTTGATTTTCTTCGTGTTAAGTCTCGATTCACACTTCGAGTTGCCATCAACCGTAGTCCTGTTTTGAGATCTAACACAAAGCCTGTTTTTGGTTGTAATTAAGGATAGCACTGGGGTTTCAGCCAGTCTTACCTGATGCATATGATTATCACTAGGTTTTTATATGTATCTGCCATCTGCATGAATAGATCGATGAGTATAGATGCATCTGTTATGGGTTAATCTTTTGGGTTTATCTGTGATGGACGTGTTTATATTGATTGATTGGTTCATGTAGATTTGCATTAGAGTACTAGCTAGTGTGGTAATCTTTATTATCCCTTATCGGCCGATGCCGTTAATTGACATTAACATGTTGATGAAGGCCGATAAGGTTGGATTCATGTTTTAATCTTATTTTATCATGAGTAAGCCGATATAGCTTTGCCCTATCGGCTGGGCTATGACAATGTGTCATCGGTCTATCGGCCGATCGACCATTGTTTTCTGACGTGGTTTACTTGTTTCTTGTTGATTGCAGATCAAATCAACTGGCACGCTCTGCACGCAACTAGGCAAGCCATTTGGACCTGCACTGGAGTAAAGCAAACCTCCCAGGCCGCCGTGGAAACGTGGAACCCGTTTTGTTGCGAGACGGGTCTAAAATTTGCGCCAACACGCTTTTGGCACGCCCGGTGGGACCGCAAGAACACAAGCTTCGCAACAACAAGATCACCTCAAGATGTCGAAGCAGGCCGAGATCTCCGAGGAGAACGTCGTCTCCGTAACCGTCGACCAGGTCAACGCAGAACAAAAAGCCGAGATGGACAAGCTGGTCGAGCAGTTCCAGAATATGTACTTGCAAACATATTCTAGGACTCGGCAAGGCACCTTGATCCAGAAGTCTAAGGTAGTAATGCCGAGTCCTGGGGATGGAGCTAGCACATCGGCGGCGGCACACGACCACACCGTCAAGACCGAGGATACTGCGGCGCCGACGTTGCAAGACAGGATTGACTCCACGGTTCATTCTGCGCTAGTCAACCAGTCGAGGATCCTGGTGAACACATTGACCAATACGGTCAAATCGATCCTAGATGGGTCGATCCACCAGTACAAGCCTCAAGGCCCAGTTTATCTACCGGAGAATAAGTTCCCTGCCTATTGGATCTTGAGGAACGACCTGAGCACGACTCAGCAGACGGCGCCGATGCCAGCCCCATCGGCACAGCCAACAACGACACTGCCGTTGGTCCTCACCAGGCAGACAGGAGGGACCCCTTAGCATATCACGGAAGAACAATATGCACAATGGACCAAGGGGAAGCAACCAGTGATCGAGCCGATGCAGCAAGTTCCTGTCAACCAGCCATCGGCCGGACAGCCACAAGCCCCGGTGTTCAACAATCCTCCACCACAGGCTGCTTACAACACGCCACAAGGCTACCAGCAGCACACCGCAGGGCAGTATGGCGCGTAGAACCTTGATCACCATTATCAGCCGTACTCCCCCAGGCAGTATCAAGCAGAGGGCTTGCAACAATCATATCAGCAAGACCTCCCGCATCGGCCCGTAGGATACTGGGCTGATATGATAGCCGAAGTGATGCGAGATCAGTTCGGCTTGAAGCACAAGGAGAATTCTACGGTGTATCGGCACCCGTACCCCGAGGAATTTGACAGAGTGCCATTGCCAGGCCGATACAAGATCCCGGACTTCTCCAAATTTTTGGGGCAGGACAATGTCTCGACATATGAGCATGTGAGCTGATTCCTAGCACAGTGTGGCGAGGCATCGGCTATCGAGGCATTGAGGGTGAGGTTTTTCCCTCTGTCCTTATCAGGGTCTGCATTTACATGGTTTTCATCGCTACCCTGCAATTCTATCAGAGGATGGATAGATCTTGAGAAACAGTTTCACAGATATTTCTACAATGGTGTACAAGAGATGAAACTGTCCGATCTCACCGCCATTATGCAACGAGTTGATAAATCGGTCGCAGAGTATATCCAAAGGTTTAGAGACATAAGGAACAGGTGTTACAGCCTCAGCTTGACCGATTCTCAATTGGCTGATTTGGCATTTCAAGGATTGCTAGGGCCGATACGAGAGAGGTTCTCCTCGCAATAATTTGAAAGCCTAGCTCAGCTAGCACAACGGGTATCGGCCCACGAGCAACGATTTCAGGAGGCAAAGAAGTTTGCAAAGAAGTTCAATACGATCTATCAGTATGCCTCCGACGATGATGACGAGGAAGATGTCGATGTTGACCTGGCCGAGTGGGCCCGGATGAGGAAGCCGACAACTTGCCAATGGGCAAAAATGGGTAACAAAGAAGACAAGTTTGACTTTGACATCAACAAGGCCGATAAGATATTTGATCTACTGTTGCAAGAAAAGCAAATTCAACTGCCAGTGGGTCACGTATTGCCACCGGCCGAAGAAATCAAGAAGAGAAGATATTGCAAGTGGCATAACTCTTATTCACACCATACCAATGAATGCAAGATCTTCAGACAACAGATCCAATCGGCCATCGAACAAGGCAGAATTAAGATCGATGACGCCAAGAAGCCGATGAAGATAGAAGGACACCCGTTCCCAATCAACATGGTGCGGGCAGACAGGGCCGACGGCGGTGGCCATCGGACCAGCAAGCGACCTTATCAGACCTCTGAGGGCCTGATCAGAAAGTACCAGCGGAGGCAGGAAGAACAAGCTCAAGACTACGCCGATCAAGACAACTCTTACGACCCACATTGGGAGTGCGAGTTTTTCCGGTTCTGCTGGAATGAGGGAATGAGGTTGCCATCCATCTAGGAGTGCCCTGTGTGCAATGGGGCAAAAGATTCTTATCAGGGCAGCTCAAGCAGGCAAGCGCATCGGCCAACCAAGCAAAGAAAATCTGTGCATGAAAGGCTGGGGCCGATGCACCAAGAGCAACAGATTGAAGCCGAGGAGCAGGTCCAGAACCCCCAATGGTGCCCAAGCGATGTATTCAGCAAGACACAAAAACGGCAGGTTCAGAGACTAAGAAGGAAGGAACAAATCCAAAAACAACAGGTGACAATAGCCCATCGGCTGGCCAAGACCAAGAAAGAGTGGAGGATAAAATCCACGGTGGTCACGGCCGATGAGGGCACCTCCGATACAGCTCGGGCTTCTGTGGCTTCAAAAGGTAAAGGAGTGGCATCGGCGTCTGTTAACATGGTTTTTATACTGCCAGCAGAATACAGCGTGTAGGCGGCCGATGAAGCAATAGCCGACGACGGACAATCTTCGACTAGACTACAGTTGTCATCAGACCAAGCCATATTCGACAAGCCAGTTGACGACAACCACAGGCACCTGCGGCCGTTATACATCAAGGGATTTATCAACGGGCGGCCGATGACGAAGATGCTGGTCGATGGCGGCGCGGCGGTCAATTTGATGCCATACACAACCTTCAGGAAGCTTGGAAAAGTACCTGAAGACCTTATCAAGACTAACATGGTGTTAAAAGATTTTGGTGGCAACGCCTCTGAGGCGAAGGGGGTACTCAACGTGGAACTCACCGTGGGCAGCAAGACGATACCCACAACTTTCTTCGTCTTCGATGGAAAGGGTTCCTACAGCTTGTTGTTGGGACGAGACTGGATCCACGCAAACTGTTGCGTCCCTTCAACAATGCATCAATGTCTAATACAATGGCAAGGGGACCAAGTCGAGATCGTGCAGGCCGATCGGTCAGTACACGTGGCCAATGCCGATCTCGCAGTATGGGAGATGGAGGGAATCGATTGCTTGTCCGTGCGAGTCTGGGACGCCGATTTCCTCAAAGTAACTGATTGCGATATAGAGACGATTGAAGATCAAGACAAGCAGCTGCTTTAACAAAGATGTGCCATCCACTGCCCAAGACGAACAAGCTAGTCCCTACACAGACGATGCGGTGGATGAGTTAGATGGAAAATTGGGACAAGGCTTTACGTCGGCCGATCAGCTCGAAGAAGTTGATATAGGAATAGGTGATAAGCCTAGGCCGATGTATGTAAGTACAAACCTACCAAAGGAATATAAGAATGATTTGATAAATCTTTTGAAAGAGTTTGTAGATTGTTTTGCATGGGAATACCATGAGATGCCAGGATTAAGCTGATTGATCGTAGAACATCGGCTACCTATCAAACCAGGCTATCGGCCATTCAAACAAGCTCCTAGGAGATTTAAAACCGATATGCATGAAGCTATCAAGGCAGAGATAACAAGACTTTACGACGCCAACTTTATCAGACCCTGCCAATATGCGGAGTGGGTTTCCAACATAGTTCCAGTGTTAAAGAAAAACAGCAAGCTTAGGGTATGCATCGACTTCAGAGATTTGAATAAAGCAACACCAAAAGATGCCGCTGGCCGATCTGCTAGTAGATGCTGCGTCTGGACACAAAATCATCAGTTTCATGGATGGAAACGTAGGCTACAATCAGGTTTTCATGGCCAAGGAAGATATACACAAGACAGCCTTCCGGTGTCCGGGGGCAATCGGCCTGTATGAGTGGGTTGTTATGACTTTCGGCTTGAAAAACGCTGGAGCTACTTATCAGAGGGCTATGAATTATATTTTTCATGATCTTATCGGCTCACTGATTGAGGTCTATATTGATGATGTCGTCGTGAAGTCCAAGGAGTACGATATGCACTTGGCCGATTTATGCAAGGTACTAGAAAGAGCAAGGAAATATGGTTTAAAGATGAACCCTAACAAGTGTGCCTTTGGCGTATCGGCCGGTCAGTTTCTGGGTTTCTTGGTCCATGAAAGAGGTATTGAGATCACACAGAAGAATATTGATGCCATAAAAAATATCAAGCCTCCAACAAACAAAACCAAGTTACAATCTCTGCTCGGGAAGATGAACTTCGTCCGGCGTTTCATATCAAACCTGTCAGGAAGAATAGAGCCATTCACTCCATTATTGAACATAAAGGACGATCAGGAGTTCGTATGGGGTGACAGGCAACAGAAAGCGCTGGACGATATCAAAGAATATTTAAGTTCTCCCCCAGTCTTAATCCCTCCATAGAAAGGGATTCCATTTAGGCTGTACCTATCGGCCGATGAGAAATCCATCGGCTCAGTCTTGGTTCAAGACATTGATGGCAAGGAACGAGCTATTTTTTATCTCAGCAGGAGGTTGTTAGACACCGAGACAAGGTACACGCCAGTGGAAAAATTATGTCTGTGCTTGTATTTTTCATGTACTAAGTTAAGGCACTATTTACTTTCCAATGAATGCATCGTGGTCAGTAAGGCCGACGTGATGAAATACATGCTATCGGCCCCTGTTTTAAAAGGAAGAATTGGGAAGTGGATTTTTACTCTAACAGAGTTTGACCTCAGATATGAATCGGCCAAAGCAATCAAAGGAAAAGCCCTGGCCGATTTCATTGTTCAACACAGGGATGATTCAGTCGCATATGCAGATATTGTGCCATGGACACTGTATTTTGATGGATCTGTCTGTCGACATGGATGCGGTATCGGCCTGGTCATTATATCCCCTCGGGGGGCAAGCTTTGAGTTTGCTTTTACTATTAAGCCTTATTACACTAACAATCAAGCAGAGTATGAAGCGGTACTTAGAGGTTTGCAGTTATTACAAGAGGTCGAGGCCGATTCCGTCGAGGTCATTGGTGATTCACAGCTGGTAATTAATCAACTTTCTGGAGAGTATGAATGCAAAGATGATATTCTAAAAGTTTACAATGAGAAGTGCAAAGAGCTGTTACAAACCTTTGGGATTGTGACGATGAGGCATATACCCAGAAACTTAGCTCAGGAGGCCAATGACTTAGCTCAGGGGGCATCGGGATACAGGCCGATGGCGAAAGATGTTCAGATTCAGGTTGCCGCCGTGGATGCCGATGACTGGAGGTTTGGTATCATTGAGTATTTGAGAAATCCCTCTCAATCGGCGTCACGAAGAATAAAGTATAAAGTTTTACGGTATGTCTTATTGGATGATGATCTGTATTATCGGACGATTGATGGTGTCTTGCTCAAATGTTTAAGTCTTGGAGAAGCCAAAGTTGTCATGAGCAAGGTCCATGAAGGGATTTGTGGGACACATCAATCGGCCCATAAAATGAGATGGCTTTTAAAGCGCGTCGGATATTTTTAGCCAACAATGCTAGAGGATTGTTTCAAGTACTATAAGGGATGTCAAGATTATCAGAAATTTGGAGCAATTCAGAGAGCACCGGCATCAGCTATGCATCCAATCATAAAGCCGTGGCCATTTCGTGGATGGGGCATAGATATGATCGGCCAGATAAACCCGCCATCAAGCAAGGGACACAAATATATCCTAGTGGCTACAGATTATTTTACAAAATGGGTTGAGGCCATCCCTCTCAAGAAGGTTGATTCCAAGGATGCAATTCAGTTTGTCAAGGAGCATATCATATATCGGTTTGGATTACCACAGACGCTGACTACTGATCAGGGATCAATCTTTGTGTCCGATGAATTTGTGCAGTTTGCTGAGAATATGGGTATTAAATTATTGAATTCTTCTCCATATTATGCGCAAGCTAATGGGCAGGAAGAAGCTTCTAACAAGACTTTAATCAAGTTGATCAAGAGGAAAATTGATGAACAGCCGAGACGGTGGCATACCACGCTGGCCGATTCTCTTTGGGCGTATTGGATGGCTTGTCATGGTGCAACTCAGGTGCCACCTTATCAGTTAGTTTATGGACATGAAGCTGTGCTGCCATGGGAGACCAACATCGGCTCTAGAAGGATTGCTTTGCAAGACGACTTGACAGCCGATGAGTACCATAATCTTATGGTTGATGAGCTAGATGACTTGGTACACGTCCGATTGCGGGCATTGGAGAAAATAAAGCGCGATAAGGATCGAGTTTCTCGTCATTATAATAAAAAAGTTGTTGCCAAGTCATTTGAGGAAGGGGATCTTGTTTGGAAATTAATAATGCCGATTGGTTCTCGAGATAACAAATTCGGCAAGTGGTCACCTAATTGGGAAGGTCCTTTTCAAATTCATCGTTGCGTTCCCCATAATGCTTATATGCTCAAAGGATTAGATGGAGTAGTTTATGGCAGAGCTCTCAACGGCAAATACTTAAAGAGATATTATCCAAGTTTATGGATCGACTCATGATCGGCCCTCTAGCCGATTTATGATTACAGCCGATGTGCTATGCATCGTCTTTAGATGGCCGATATATACTATCGTCCTTAGTTCAAATTTTACAACATGAGCCCTCATCTTCTAAAATTTTGGGGGCATATATATATATGAATTTCAAGGAGTTTTCAAGGAATTTTTCAGACTTGGCCTTCTTCAGATTGAGATCGACTTCGGCTGCTTGGCCGATCAAATTAATTATAATAAGGGGATATTCGTTTACAAAATGGACTTCACAAACAATTTTCAAGCTGGAATATCTTCAGATCTATTTAGACCAAATTCGGCTGCTTAGCCGATGAAATTTGTGTTTATACAATATAAAGACAAAATATGTTACATCACCCGATGAAATCTGCAATAGCTGTGATGGCTCTACGGCAAATCTGCTCGATATCTTCTATAGCTTCAGCGTCATCGGCCGTTGACCCTGGGATTGGCTTCAACGATTTGCTCAAGGTTGCAAGGTACTTGGCCGATGACTTTAGCTTTGCCGTCTGGTCTTCTATAGCCTTCGGTGATGCAGCTATCCCGACTTCAACTTCTTGGATTTCTTGGCGTGTGGCTTCCAGTTTTGACTCTAACTCTGCTTCGAGGCGACGGAGTTCTTCGAGTTTGTTCTTCAAGATAATCGGCTCCCCAGCTAGCTCATCCAACCTGGTCTTGTCAGCATTGACTTGAGCCTTGCTAGCGGACAGGGCCGATTCCAGTTGTTCACGTTCTCGTCGCTCCGCAAGTCTTTCTTTCGCCTTGGTAAGTTTGAATCGATATTGCTCCAAGAAGATGGCCGGTGTTAGAATCTCCATCAGGTCTTCGGGCAGTTGATCTTGAATTTCTTGTACCCTAACCTTGATGGGATTACAATCCTCCACCAAGAACTCTAGCGAGGATTCCAGTCGATTGGCAATGTCGGCTAGCTGGTTCTTTAGCTCGTCGGAGATTGATGTTTTGGCTGTGGCAGGAGGCTCCTTGTCCTCATCATCCAGGAACTGGCCGATGTCAAAAGAGAACATATCGGCTAGATTCTGCAAATATCAATGTGGGTCAAGGTTAGCCTTGTCAAGCAAGAATCGGCAAAAAGGGGATCAGAGTAATCCTGGTTACCTATGTTGGAGCATCGGTGGTGCTTGCATCGGCTTCCCTTTGCTGTGTTGAAGCGGTAGGCAAGGGGGTTGGCCGATGTGGTGCAGGTGATGGAGCTCTTGGCTGGAGAAAAGCAGGAAATTGATAAATAGATCTGTGTGATTAGTGAGATAATGCAAAAATCAACTCTTACCGAAACAGTCGGAGAGGGTGGTGGAGAAGGAGGAGTCCTCAATCGTGCCTTGGCTCATTCGCGCCGTTGTAGAGTGGCCTTCTTGGTTCTTGGTAAAGGGGCCGATCGAGTTCTCTCCTTCAGCACAGATGACACCGCAGCCTAAAAAAGATATCAAGTTAGGGTGTAACAGTAGAAGGGGATTATGTAAATGCAAAGAAGGGATTGTATTGACCTTGCGAACTGCATGTCTGGTCCTTTTTGGTTGAGGGGCATCGCTTTGGTCATCGGCTGGCGGAATCACAGTGGTTTTGGCCGATGGCTCCGTGGTGGTTCCGGCCGATGGGTCTTCTTCTTCGAGTGCGTCGGTAGCTGCTGCATCGACCTCTTCCTCCATCACTTGTTCATCAAGGAATTCTTCCATGGAGGGGTCTAGCTCTTCAAGATCGGCTTGGTCATCAGTTTTGGCCTTCTTGCTGGATTTTTGGGATTTGCCCTTGGCTGGCGCTTTCCTCTTGGGATTTTCTTTAATCATCGGCCCTTGGAGTAATGATGATACCTTTGGGGCGGTAAGGCCGATGATTGATTCCAGGATGGTTGATCCTGATGAAGCTATAGCTTGAGCATAACAAATTCTTCGTCCGCTGTTGCTCATAGATGGGATCGGCTCATCTGGGACTTGAGGGCTAATACCCTGGATGAGCTCTATCACGTAGAATCTGGCCGATTGATGAAAAATGTGAGCAGCCCACTCTTGCCACCATGTCTGGAAGCTGATATGAATGAAGGCGCTCAAATGCAATCGGTCACAATCGCCAAGATTTGGGAGTTTGATTTCTAGCGCCTTGCTCATGACCAACGCCGATGGAACTGTGCCTCTGCTCTCTAGGAGTTTGTGAAAATATAAGTTAACAGGGAGTTATCCAAGCCCGCACTGTCTAGCAGCCACCATGGGATTGTAGAATTCGTAGGATAGGCTGGTGCTTCTTCCTTGAAATATGCCTACTGGGAGCAGGCATGGGGTGAGGCCGATCATGAATAGTTCCCTTGACTCCATGTCATCATTTACCAAGCTCAACTGAAGATCGTCAGGGAGTTCAAAATCTCGGTCCGAGGTGTAGACGAACATGTCCATCCTAACTGATGGAGGGCCGGTGTAGAATCGGATGAACCAAGTGGACATGTCTTCGGCCGATTGATCTGCTCCAGGATAAATGGAGGCCGCTTCTCCGTAGGACATGCACCTTCTGGTCCTGGGATCTTCGTGATCAGCATATTTTGATGGGAAGCAGGAGTCCGATAGTGGTGGCCGATCAACTATGGTGTTGGTGTGGATGGTGAGCCAAAGCTGAATAAACCACCATGGTCCTCCATGAGCCACAGTTTGCTTCAACATTAAATCTTGTGTAGAGATATGGAGCAGCCGATAGACAGCTCCCAAGAGGTATCGGCCTAGGGGGATTTGCTTCTTGTCGACCAGAGCTTGAGCCAAATGTTGACAATTTGTAGTGGGGCCGCAGGTCGATCCACGGAAGACAAACCTTTCCAACCACAGTGTCAGGAAAGCCACATGTTCTCTTTCCGAGACTGATCCTTGTTTCATGCGTTCAGAGATATATCCGGACCAGCCTCCAATCTTCTTGGTTTTCAATTTGTGACTGCTGTTTATCAGGAGGCTGAAGGGATTGATCTCGGAGTCAATGTCCAATCCTGTTAGTATCTTGACGTCAATTAGAGTTGGGGTCATCGGACCTTGTTTGAACAGGAAGGCGTTCAAGGTGCTAGACCAGAAATAACTGGCTGCTGACATGAGTGGCTCGTTTTTCTTGGTATCGGCCAGGGATAAGGTGATGCATTGGCCGATTCCTATCTCGTCCCAGTGGACCTGTTTGGCGGCAGCAATCCTCTTGTGCCAGGTTCTGTATCCGTTAAGCTTCGATGGCCAGGATCTGAAGGTATGTTTCCATAAAGAAACATTGGGCTTTGCCTGCCTAAAGGGGATTCTGTCTGTTTCGGCGTTGATCAGCCAGGTTGGGTTGCAATTGCCCATGGGGCCTAGCAAGAAGCGATGTGATTTGTCGTTGGTGGGGATCAGGATTTGGTTTTTGAAGACCTATGTTACAAGAGCAATGATAAAAATAAGACCCGGGGGGGCAAGAGTAAAAACCCTAACTTAGAAAACTCGGCGAGAAGATGAGAATGTGAAGGGATTGACTTACCACAGGGACCTCGGAGGCGTAGAACGGAGCGGAGGCCATTGTTGTCGTCGAAAGGGGTCGCTGTTGAGGGGGTCGATGTTGACGGGACGCCGAGGGGTCGCCGGAGTTGAGGAACACGAAGAGATTGCTGAATCGGCGGCGGAGGGATGTGAATCTGGATCTGCGCGGTTTTCAGTTAAGCCTTAGCAAGGAAGTCGATGGGTTCCTCGGAGCTAATTCCGCCACATTATATAATGAAGCGGAATTGGGGGGCATGTGTTAACAACGGATTTTCGTAATCGACCCGGAGAGGAAAGTGAAAACCGAAGCAGAGAGGAAGGATTGAGTTGGAGTCGGACCAAGTATCGTATCGGACCAGGTAACCGTATCGGACTGGGAGAGGCGCTTTTAGGAAAAGCGTATCGGCCGATACGGATTCAATATGGTCGTTGGCGGATACGGTCTGCAAGTTGACAGAGTCAATGTGGGCTTGGTCTGGGTTCGAGATAAGCTTCAAGGAAGTTGCCAAATAGAGATAAAGCTCGGTTTTAGGCAATTGTATCTTGTAAATTAAGTAGGTTTAGATCTAATCTGTGGCAAAAGTCTATCGCAAAGATTTGTTTGTTAGTTGTGGATAAGATCGTGCCCTACAAGGGTTCTGTTGTAATCTCGGGTATAAATATCCCGGTAGCTTGTACATAGAAACTCTCTCACAACTCAATACAACAAACCAGTTTCAATCTACTTCGGCGCATCGCCAACCCTCGCAAGAGGTTGATTTTGACAAGTTCTTGCTTCCCCGGAGCAGAGGTAAGAACTCGTTCCCGACGATCTGCATCGTCGGGACTAACGTGTCGCTTTAGACACGTTAAGCCTCGATGATGTGATCGTCATTTATCATGTCTTGGATAATCCTGATAGGCGTTTTAATTATGCGTCGCCAGCGATCTACTCGTTTTAGGGTTCATTGCCGATGATGTTCTAATTATTATGCTTGGCTAGATTGTTCAGTGCATTTACCATCCCCAAAAGCAATCGGCGACTTGATTTTCTCTGTGTTAAGTCTCGATTCACACTTCGAGTTGCCATCGACCTTAGTCCTGTTTTGAGATCTAACACAAAGCCTGTTTTTGGTTGTAATTAAGGATAGCACTGGGGTTTCAGTCAGTCTTACCTGATGCATATGATTATCACTAGGTTTTTATATGTATCTGCCATCTGCATGAATAGATCGATGAGTATAGATGCATCTGTTATGGGTTAATCTTTTGGGTTTATCTGTGATGGACGTGTTTATATTGATTGATTGGTTCATGTAGATTTGCATTAGAGTACTAGCTAGTATGGTAATCTTTATTATCCCTTATCGGCCGATGCCGTTAATTGACATTAACATGTTGATGAAGGCCGATAAGGTTGGATTCATGTTTTAATCTTATTTTATCATGAGTAAGCCGATATAGCTTTGCCCTATCGGCTGGGCTATGACAATGTGTCATCGGTCTATCGGCCGATCGGCCATTGTTTTCTGACGTGGTTTACTTGTTTCTTGTTGATTGCAGATCAAATCAACTGGCACGCTCTGCACGCAACTAGGCAAGCTATTTGGACCTGCACTGGAGTAAAGCAAACCTCCCAGGCTGCCGTGGAAACGTGGAACCCGTTTTGTTGCGAGACGGGTCTAAATTATGCGCCAATAGTAACGAAGGTAAACTTTAATCTAAACAAAACCCGAGAAACCCTGAAGGGTACCTAGCTATTTAAGGAGGTGGGAGGACGACCAAGGGTTCCCTAGGATTGTGCTTCACCAGATTGAGGCGCACCCAACATGGACCCCACTTGGGCCGGTGTCTCAGATGAAGTTACAAGCCCATAGGCCCATTATAGGTGATTCAACACTTTGTTTTTGTGATTGCGGCGGACTAAGATGAAGTTTGGTAATGAGGCTATATCCGATGAAAAGAGGACTCTGAGATCCATCAAGTACTCGTGGACTGAAAACGGAGCTCGTATCCATATTTGGAGGTCATTTGAAGTCAGCATTGTAGCAGGTGCCCGAATTGGATTCCAGAACTTGAACAGCTTGATCTTAATGTCTTCCGGTTGATCTATGATGTGAGCAATGGTTTTATCAATAGTAGCCATGATCAAATCATCCTCCCCTTCTTCACAGAAAACAGTCCTCATTTTTCCATATAGTGCTCTTCGCATAGACCATTTAAAACAACTTGTTACTTTCAATAAAAACTAGAGAAACTCGAAGGTGTATGATTAGCAATAACATGTCCTTCTAGCTTGAAATTTGTATCCACCGCTACAGAAGGTTCTAAATTTGAACATATGTAAGCTCTGTGCATCAAATATATTCCTTTATCATTATATTTCACAAAGATATAAAATATAGTATTAGTTCGACATGGCAAATCAATAGCAAATAATTTCTCCTTCAAATTATTGTGCTCACAAAAGTCATCAAACATAACATAGTCCAAAGTACTTAAAGAAGATAGTAATTCATGTTTCTCAACTTCATTAGCAATGTAAACAACATGCTTAAAATCAGAACACAAAGAACTAACACTAGAAATAGCATGTTCATTCACTAGTTGTGACATTGATACATGTGAAGCATTATCACACAACTTTCCTTTATCACAAGGAACAACAAACAAATCAACTTGTGACAAAGGAATCTCGAAAATTGGTTCCACTAATGGTTGCTCTACTATAGCATGAAAAGTCGACATGTGTAGCTCAGCTTGAGAATACTCACCTTCATTTATCTCAGCATCATTTAATTTACCTTGCAAACTTCCTTCAGACGTCGCATGTGCTTCATGCTTCTTTTCTTTCTTTTCAAGTATATCATTCTCCTCCTTTTGTTGAATGTTCTGAACTCCCTGCAAATTGTTAGTAACAGGAGACATAAAAGATTGCTCCTCTCATGTTTGCATATCATCATTGCACAAGGATATAGGATATTTAGAAACAGGAGATAAATCACATTGTTCATACTTTCTCACATTTGATATGATTTGACTCTCAATGCTATGAACAAGCATGAATATGTGTCCAATGTGATTATATGTCACACTAGCACGCATAACCTGAATTTCAGAATTGAGCCCATTGAAAAATCTACGCATTGTGTTTTCATTGCATTCTTTTATACTACTGTAGATGATACAAACTTTAAATTTATGGATGTACTCCCTAACACTTCTATCACCTTGTTTCATATGTTCTAATTTCTGAAAAAGAATACATTTGCAATAAGAACTCACAAAACACTTTCTTATCATGGTTTTGCATTTATTCCAAGTTTCAGGTTTGTTACTAACATAACTCCACTAAAAGAAAGCAGAAGAGGTAAACTTATTACTAGCAGCCTTAACCATTTGAGCATCAGAAATTTCATATTTATCAAATTCATTGTCTACTGCTAGCTCCCACTCAATATAAGCAATAGAATCATACTTACCATCGTAGAATAGCAACTTAGATTCGACTTGTGCAAAATTATAGTCAGGTACCTCATATGCATCACGTGGAGAAGCCATCATATCTCGTCTAAGGTGAAGAAGTCGATGTTGAGCATGACCATCTTGTATCCCCTTGCGTAATCCTGCCATGGTTAGTAGCAAACAAGAAACTTACACAAGAATATGCATGCTCCTATCAAGTACTAGATAGTGGAAGCTCAAATATCACACACACTCAAGTTTTTAATCAAGCTCTTCCGAGATCTTACCAAAGCAAGCGGAATGGTGACCACACCGACTCAACCTAGACCCAATGGAGGTTGGATGTATTGATGCCTTGGCAAACACTTGCTGTATGGCTGCAATCAAATCTGTGGAGCTCTGGGTAGACTTAAATATGTAGCAAAGGAATAGCAAATGCTCAAATCAGAGAATGCAAAGTTGAATAATTGTTCAAAGTTAGTACTGTGCTGGTCCTAGGCTAGAATGTATTTGAGATGCGAGCCTAGACATAATCGATACCACAAAATAGCACTAAAAACAACTCATGCACAACTCTGATATGTGCAAGCCATCTTAATGATAACAACTGATTTTCTCTTTTCTTTTCTTCCTTTTTCTCTTTTTTCTTCTTCTTTTTGGTTTTCTCTCTTCTTTTCTTCCTTTTTTTCTTTTTTTTCTTTTTTTTGGTATGGCTTTTCTTTTCTTTTTGTTTAAGCACCATCCTGCCTTTTCTCTTTTTTTCTCTTTTTTGATTTTTTCAACTAAAACCAATTTAAGGATCTTAATGTAAAATTACATGGACTCAAATGTAAATAAAAAAATTATAGGGACTCAACCGCAAAAGTGCATACCCTAAATTCAAAATTCTACAAAAATGGAATGCTGGATTTATGTCGATTCTATTTTTTCAAACAGATCTTGAATCCGACATAAAACAAAATTTCACCAAGTTGTTTGACACGACTCAAAAACTTAGGATGTATATAATTAGGAGGGAGGGAGTCGGACTCACAAGACGAAGAGAAAAGGTTCAGTGAGAGGGCCTGCTAGGAGTCCAGAGTTGTACACGATATCAAAAATAGAAACCGATCCAATCTACTATTTCTTTTTCGAACCAAACAAAAACCAGTCTATTCTAATCTCCTGTCAATCTAAGCTGCTATCTCCTGTCCTTCTTCCTCAAGTGCACCAAAAGAAGCACGACACAAGCACATTGTAAACCCTAATACTTATACAACTGCAAAACCGACCAACAACAAATGCTCGAAACGAGAAAAATGGAACTCTAGCGACGACACGATTCCGTTTTTGTTGGTCCTGACGACAACAAAGACACAGCGGCGGTGGCGACGGTGATGGTGGTACTAGACGTGACTAGAACTCAAAACTATAAACGGACTAGACGCTAAGACCAACAACACGACTTGACGATGCAACATAAAACTCAACAAAGCAAAAACTAAAAAGAACAATACAACGGCACAAAGATGGCTATGTAATGGATGCAATTTTTTTTGTATGGGTATTTTCTAGTTATAGGTAGATAAAAACTCACAGAGCAACGAAAGCTCTTATACCACTTGATAAACCCTGAGCTTCATCACTTGATAAGCTCAAGGTTTTGATTGGCCCGATCTTTCGTTGAGTTGATGATAACTATGATTTGGGAGAAACGTTGATGACCCGACTACAACCGTACGAGACGTCGTTGTGTTGTGCCTTAGCAATCGATACACTTCTCCGTGGGTTGTTGATCTTGCCGGTGCAGATCAACCTTATTCCTGCAAGCAAATCGAAGAAACAAGCAAGAACAAGATAAAAGTAGTCAAGATGATAAGACCACAATACAGAACAATGGGTTCAGTATAGAGGCGTTTCAGGATCAACTTGGGTCCAACTCATACTACGACGACATAGAGCAGACATGGGAGCTCAACTATGTCAAGTTCAAAGTGTCATTATTTCGTTGTTGCTGGGTCGATGTGCTCAGAGGAGTTAAGGTTGATAAGCATGGTTTCACAACTGTTGATCTAGTCAAGGTGGGCTATGTGAATGAGCCATTTGTTCTTGCGAAACAAGTTGTGCAAGTATTCTCCAATAAGGACCCCACAAACAAAAAGCTACATGTCGTTAGGGACGGCAAGACAAAAATACTTGGGGTCGACAATGTCGTTGATGAGGACTATTACGACGACGGCAAGAGAACCTTAGTGATGAAGACATGGAGTATGTATGATCTGATTATGAGGAAGGGATATTTATGTAATATATTCCATGTATGATTCTGAATTGCTCAAAATATTGCTAATTAATCCTAAGTTTGTAGCGAAATTATAATAATGCTTGTACTTATGTTCCTTTTGTTATTGAAATATGTGGCTATATTTATGCTTGTATTTAGTTTTTAGAGAAATGTTTTATTTCTGCTATATTTTTTCCACAAAACTTGGTCAAGCATAAAATAGTTTGACTACGAAAAAAATCACACTAAAATAGAAGATACCCAAGTCATAGGTGATGGTCCCTAACAGTATGCCCGACACCGATGACTCACCTTTGAAGGACCCTAACAGTATGCCTGACGCTGATGACTCACCTTTGATGGATGCTAACAGTATGCCTATCACTAATGAGTAACCTTTGTTGGGCCTCATTTGAGCTCCGTCACCAATAGGAATATCGGTAATGGGCTTTCATGCTGGGCTGTCACCAATGTATTTGAACCCCTTTCGACTAGATCTAGGGCTTCACTTCCTCTCATTTCACTTCACTTCACTTCCTCCAACCTCACCGCCGCCACCAACCATGAGGCGACTCCCTAATCCCTCAATGATGACCCCACGCCCAGCTGGCCCTCTTCCTTCTCCCACCGCAATCAACGATGACCCCATGCCCTGCCGCCCCTCGTCCACCTCCCGCCATCGACGAGGATGACCCCGCACCTAGCAGACCCTCCCCCACCACCGGCACCCCAAGCCCTTGCCACTAACCGTGGGTTTGCATTTTCCCCCTTTTTTATTTCTTGAAATGTAGGATTTATATTTGTTTTTTGTGAATATATGTGATTTAGTAATATATGTGATTTTAGGAATATATGTGATTTTAGGAATGTATTTGATATTGAAATGCACGTGACTTTAGGAATGTATGTGATTTAGGAATCTATGTGATTTAGGAATATATGTATGTGATTTTTAGGAACCTATGTGATTTAGGAATATGTGCACGTGATTTTAGGAATATATATGATTTATGAATATTTTTTGATGCATTGTTATTTTATTTAATTGTAGGTTTGTTTATATTTATTATTTCAATAGACAAACGTTACCGTCGAAAATGGATCAACCCCCATCCCCGTCAGCCACAATCTCAACAATCATCTCTAGCCGCAATCCTAGAACATCAAACAGGCTCCTAGAAACAAAGTTAACCATCATGGAGATTGATGAGACGGGAACACAAGTAGCACCTCGCGCAGACATCAAAGAGGCATTGAATGCATCATGGGGCTAATACGTGCAAAAAGGGTGCATGCAACAAGAAGGAAAAGCCGAACCCTATCACCTTGACAACATGAAATTCAAGCAACAATCCGGCGAAACTTATGGTTTCCACGTTTGTCATAACATGAAGGTTCTCAAAAGATAGTGACCTCGTTAGATCTCAAGGTTTGTGGGTATATTAATTTGGAAAAAACATATTACATAAGAATTGGTTAACCTATGATCTATACTAACTTCATGCCTCTCTTTCACAGAGTTATTATGAACATTTCAGAGCACAACTTTGTGGATATTAGAGATGAATTGGTTGCTTTCATCATAGCAGAAATTGTATCTCTAAAGGGTAGCTTCCGTACGAAATAGTATCTAAATTATCGTAGGACAATTATCCATATATGTGTTAAATAGATGATTAAGTGATATTTTCTATTGGAAAACAATTTTTCTTTGCTTCTGATTATATATAGCTACGTTGGTAACATTTGTATTACTAATTAATATATTTATCACTTCTTTGAAATTGTAATTGCATTCATAGGTTGTGATCGGTGCTTCTCATTTGAAGGTGCTTCGGCGATTTGGTAAGGAATCAAAGGTATTGGTGATGGCGAGAGTTGAAAAATTTGAGGAATCCAACTATTGAGACTTGCAAATATTTGAGGCTTAGAATATATGTTGTTGTGATTGTACGTGAATTGTATTTATGCATGTGAATATCAAATGTATGGGACTACTTAGGATTGTATGTGATTATTCTGGGTTGCTGGGAATACTAAGATTATTTTGCAACGGACATGACTAGTATTTGCCTGAGGCTAGCCAATGAAACATATTTATCTTTTTGGTGAAAAACCTCATCGGTGTCGGGTCGAAAAAAAGGTTGTCACCGAAGATACTCATCTTTGTTGGGTGTAATTACCAAACCGTCACCGATGATCATTCGTGACGGACGCTAAAACAACCGTGTCACCTTTGTCAGGTTGCAATTGGAGCCCGTCACCATCCGTGACGGGCCGAAAAACCTATTGATGAAGGGTGAGAGTTGGGGCCCACGAAAGATATCTATCATTGGTAATGGCTACTCACTCAATACAGAGGAGTTTTTTATATCAATGACTACTAGTCAGTGACCACGCACTTTGCTGACAATGACGAGGGTTCCAACCCGTTACGAATGACTGGTTTCGTAGCAGAGTTTTTTTTTTGGGTGGAGGGAGTAGAGTTATTCAAGTTTTGAACAGTAACCTATGCTACGAGGTTGAAGTTTACAGCTGATAAAATCGATCAATCAATTTTAACTACTTATCAAATTGAGCTATATATTGTTCAAATGTATGTATTCGTAATACCAGATACTTTAGCCAAAAAACACAAGCTTTTAGATAAAACACTTTGAATGTACGGTAACCTAAAGTAGGGTCTTGGGTACATTGATGAAAGTGCAATGCCAGCTCTGGTGACGATGAACGAACAGATACTAGGACCCAGAGCTGGCTTGTTAATGATCCACATAACCAGACAAAGGCCTCAATTTTAGCGCCAAAGCATGCCTGATAGATAGAACTAGAGGCCAGGCGGGCCTTGGCGCGCTGCCTGTCCACAACTGGATCACTCAATGTAATATGTGAATAATAGAATGGTAATATGTGTAATATGTGAATTATGTTACCATTCTATTATGCTACGACGTATAACTTGTCATTAGAAAAGGGAAAAGGAAAATTGTTGCTAAATATTTTGGCTCAGTACTTAACACTGAAGATGCCCAAAGTGTAACAAGGAAAAGAATAGCTCCAAGCAGCTTTTCTGCAATGGTTTCCTACCACGCCATGGTGACACTCTTCAGTCTTTAAAGTGGCAAACCAAGAGCGCAGTCCTACATGGGCTATGTCATGAATAACGTGGTAGATTGAAGATGCAAAATCAAAGTAGAGCTTGAAAGGAAGAAATATACCTGAGACCTTATGGGAATTACCATGCTCCTCAAAACTCTGTACAGGATTAGCATAATACCTACAAAATTAGATAAGATTTACTTAACTGTGAAGTATATTTGCTATTCCATTGTATGTTTAAGATTGAATTAGTTGCTACATTTTTTAACCAAGATGGATAAACATATCGAGCTTTAGATAATCCAAAGTGGTTCACCAGGACTTTACTGTGAACATCAATATTAGGCGACAAGTTTTTTATGTGTAAATACAAACGATATTCTTAGAACTGCATGAAGATAGTTGGACTGAAACCATGCAATTGATGGATATTATGGACCAACCAATTGGAAAAGCAGGTCATATCCTCAGGCAAGCACGTCAAAGTAAACCCCTGTGACATGTATATCATAGATCGTTTTGACATAGCACTCTATGACCAAAACCAGGAACAACCTACGAATGAATGTGCCCCAATATTAGTATATTTGAATTTCAATTCAAGCTTAGCAAAAAAGGGTCAAAGTGATAGCATATTTGAATTTTAGTTTGAGTACTAAAAAAAGTAATGATGGTAAATGGAGGTCATTAGATTATTAGAGATAGAACATTTGTATAGTTAGCTAAAGAAAAAAGATTCAGTATAGAGCAATCAACTTAGGTCCACTGCTTGGCAATGAACTTTCAGAGAGTTGAGTTACACGTTTCAAACTTCCCATGGAAAAAGGTTTGCATTTAAAACATGATCATATGCACTTCCACATCAAGTAGATAAAACACTGAGATAAAGCTACCTTTGTGCTTTCTAGTGTCTTCAACACATACTCTATCAGCTGATCAGTTGTAATGTCACTATCAGTCTCATCCATTACAGACCTGATTCACAACAAAACTTCATGCATTGCATGTGGACTATGGTCAGTTCACACACACACAGACACACGAAAAATAAAATTTTGATTTAAAAATGAAAGAAAAAATGTGTTCATGAGACCATGCAACTCATATTAAAGTTGAGCAAAAAAATGTGACAAGAGTGTTAGAAGAAAATTTAACTACCTTGTTGTACTGATAGCAACATATAGATTGATCTTCAGTAGTGGCTTATAAGCAATGAATATCACTATCCACAGGGTGTGTTTACACCAAAATTTTCTAGGGAGAATGATATGCCAGGCTTAGAGGATGAGCAACGTCTTATAGTGTAAGAATAAAAAGGATTGGTAAGATTTTTGTTTTTGGATTGTGTACAGAACACCAGAAAAATAGGCCTAAACAACAGAGTTCACGGCTGAAATAAAAAATAAGCACAAACAAAATAAAATATTCCTAACGTCATAGGTACTCATAATTGGTAAATGTTAGTGGTGGCTGCATTTATAATTTTACAATCAAAATCCACAATCTTCATTCAGTGCTCAAAATCTCCAACTTCATGCAACATAATAAACAACAGAAGCTTCAGCAACAGGAAAAATGGCACATCTACGCAAATTGCACATCACTATAAGATTGAATTTGTTTGTGTTATTGCAGTGCAGTGATGTGCAAGGATACTTCCGAGAAAAATGAACTATACCAAAATACAGTACGTTTGTTTCAAAATTTGGTAATAAAAGAGAAAGACATGTCTTCTTTTAGAGAGATTTGATGATTAAAGAGCATACAACCTGTGCTCTACAGACTTCCGGTATCTATGAAGCAGAGAAAATCATAAAAAGGAGATGAAGGAAAGGTAAGTACTTTCAAAGCTGAGTTGATTGCATTGGTGATGCAAGCACTGGTCAGGCTCCTTACTTCTCTTTATTGCAGCAAGTCAGGTTAGCTTTAAAATATTTTCTCGATTTACACAAATGGCAGCACAACCATACCTACAGGAATCGAACCAAATAACTCCAGCCCATTCTCGAGCAATACAACAACTTGGACTTCTATATTATTCTGCAATGAAAATTCTGGAAGATCATAATGTTTTCATGTTAAAATACATCTTAGATCCTGAGATATAAATGTCATGATAATTCAATATGGTTAGAAGTACGGCAAGCATGCTATGCATACAGATCAAAAGCTGATGTACCACGTGTGCAAACTTTCATTTATCTAAGTTGCATAGAAATCATGAACATTGAAATTAATCATTCCTCAATTAGTTTCTAGTGATTATGTTCAGAAAACAACAAGATGTTTATCTAGAAAGCTCAAAAATCATTTAGAACATTTCTCCAGAGTAGAGGGGTATATAGCTCATCATCAATATTATAAGAACTTACACTACCCAAATTATACAACAAAACTATGCTTAATTTGCCCAGGCTACAGAATCAACAAATGGCATTTCAGTGCAATATAATGTAGATCAGCAACTTCAAGAAGATACTGATATTGATATGGAACAGGAAAGTTGAAGTCAAGAGAATAAACATAGTAAAACATCTCAGGTCTAAGCTCAGACTCAGACTTGAGGGTCAATCTTTAGTTGACAGCATCAGAACAGTGCAATTCAGTGCAAGGCATAACGGTCAAATTGGACGAATGGCACACACAAGATTTTCATGCCGGGTGTGTTAAGCTAAAAAATTGCTGCTCGTTGCTCAATACATAAAGAAAAAAATAAAGCACAGATTGAAATTGTTCTGTTGACGACGGGAATGTCTCACACAATAATCCAACTTTGCTCTCCATGAATTTCAATTTCGGCAAAGAAACTTGTGTTCCTTTCATATTCAGGTTTAATCCAGAAAGATATAAATTCCTTTCCTATTCAGGTTTCACCTAAAAAACATGTCAATTCCATGCCCTTATAATTTAAAAGATACAACGAGCTAAATTGCAATTGCATTTTACATGTACAATCATTCATTGATGTCTCAGTTGAAGGCAGCAGATAAACCCTTTTTTCTTTGGATTCTAGAATGATACGGTAATAAATGAAGGGTCAAAAACTGAAGCAAATTAATGGTAAGCCACATAACCAAAGATAAAAGATAAGGTTCATAAAGCAATACTATGACTAAAAATGAGTAAGAACTTCATGTAACAGGAGATGGTATGGCCAGGTGGCAAACATGAGGGGAGATCATGTTGCAAATAGGAGGTTATTCTATAGCTGCAACTAAAAGGCTAATCTATAGAGTCATCGCAACATGAAATAGATGCCTAGAGACTCAACCGCACCAATTGGCAGAGCAAGCAGCGGCCAACAACCATCTATATCTGTTGTGTATAAAAGTTTTCGCACCATGCCATCACAAATACAAAAACAAAAATCAAATGTTTATCATAATATTGGTAAGCACCATTGTGTTCTAGACTTTTAGTACTTACATTGCTCAATATCCAATTGACAGGAACTTGCTATGTACAAATAAGAAAGGTCAGGAAATAGAAGGGTAGAACACGTAGGAATATTGCTATCGAGATGGATCTCATTTGACTGGACTGAGTCAAGCAAGCACCTGGAGGAATGGATGAAGGCAACAAAATCAAGACCACTCAACCAATCCCAAACTGATATGGGCTAGCAAAAAAACTGATAAAAGTAAAAAAAATGATTTTTCATGAGGAAGAGAATATGGAGTGTTACCTCAGCTGCAGGATGATGGGGTTCTCACTTCTTTTGCAGGTTCAGGCAGAATTTCCTCCTTAAAGTGTTCTTCTAATACCTCATGGAGCTGTTGAGCAGGCTCTTCTTCCCGGTTTGGATTGAATTATAGTTGCCGATATTCCTGTACAGTTTCATCAAGCCACTGATTTTTTTTTCTTTTTGTCCCAAAATGACATACGTGGCATCATATATTAACCATACTGATAGTAAAAGTACCGGGCAAAATTGAATGTCTAGGTTTCGGTATAAAAAAAATAGAATGGCTAGGTTTAAGAGGTAGAGAAGGATAAGCTGCCAGAAAATGAAGACATTACACTATAATGGAGTGTTTCTAAAGCATTGTATTATTAGTACCTAATGGATTTGTTCTAGAGTAAAAAAACTTTTGTCAGTATCATCTAAAACTTTTGTCTGGAAATCATCAATCTGGCAGAAGCAAAGGAAAAGGCACAAAAATATTTCATCACATGAGCACGTATGAGCCAAGAACTGCATTGATTTATAAAGTGAGTACATAGTATATCCTAAAGACATTAGCTCAATAACTTCTTACGGTCTTATTTGCAATAGGAGCAGTTCTAGGGACTTTTCTGATGTACACTTCCACTGTTCTAAGAAATGATGATGGCGGATGAAGAAAGTACATAAAAGATCCATGTGGCATCAGAATTATCGGCGGTCAAATGAAAACAATTACAGGCTAAGGTAAAGATAATTGCCTATCTTAGAAATGGAAATTGGATGTTTCTGGTGAGTTCCAAATCCTTACAGAGATCATAGAAATCATATTAGGCTTTTACCCTGATATTCTAAAGATCTTAGTTCTCCGTTTATATTTTTATTTAAGGGGGGAAAGCAAAAAGGAAAATACATACAACTCTACAGAAGAAAAAAGAAAATGAAGCCACACAATGATTATGCATACTTGGTTCTTCTGTAGTTAACATGAAGCTTTTTTCAAGTCCAAGAACTACATTAGTTCAAAAATATGATTTGATCAAGATCAAATCTAGTAGATCCATCTATGATAAAGCAAAAGAGAAAACCAGTAAATGATATATTTTTACCATTCCCACGAGATTTATGATGCCACCATTGACTGCACAAATCTTGAAACTAAGCACACTATACAACTTAGCTTTTAAATGCTGCTAATTATAACATTAGTAAAATTGAGCCAAACTAATTTAGATAGAGCAGATGATATACCACAAATGGTTGTGCATACTACCTGATAAGTGACAACCAACTAACCAGTAGAGCAGCTGACTGTAGCAGTGGCTCCAAGAGCTCATCCTTGTCTAGGTTCTGTCAAGAGCTCATCAAGTTATGAGTATTTTTAACAGTTCAATATGAGAACATTTAAGTATTTAACCACTATAGCATTTCCTTAAAAAATATTACAAAATATTTTCCCTGGGATAGTAGTTTCTTGCTTAGAGATCCCTTTGTTAAGGCTATTATTGATCATACAATGTTTTTGAACTTCTTAGTTCTATTGACATGGACAAATACATACTATCGGTGAAATGAGGTGTAACAACTCCGGTGATGATACACAATACTCCAAATGCTAATAGCTTAGGAAAAATAGCCTATCATACATTAAATAGAATAAAGAATTATAACTCACCAGAAAGTGGAGGATTGATGGTTTCAATAATCTAGTTTTGCAGTGAAATTCATAATACTTGATGCTCTTATCCACTTGCTTGATAACTGAAAATGGAAAAAAATGCGTTTTTTAAGAGTTTGGAGCATTTATGCAGAAAAAAAACATTTATAAATACAAATTCATGATCATATTAAGGCTTTATCCATGAGCGCTCTGGGTTACGGCAATTGCTAGTTCTTGTACTGTTCTAACCTAGCTTTTCTGTAGTACTTCCTGGTTATTTGTAAACTCTCCCATGGTATACCTGTATATCCGTTCCTGCCCTAGCATAAATTGCCGATGTGTCAGTTATCCTAGTGAGCTGCACAAAACAACCAATTATGAATATTTTTCAAACCATTTTTTTCACATGCACCAGACCATTTAATGAACAATTAGATCTGAAAAAAATCCTAAAAAATTGCAGCAACCACTAGTACAGATCCTATCATCTGTGACGAACTCAATTATACCTGGACTACTTGGGTCGTCAGAACGAAGCCATCTCAATCGGGCCTAAATTTGCACCGTTGTAGATGTACTCGTACATTCATACTTTAGGCCCAAGTGCATATAGCCCGTCACTGATGATACTCATCTATGACGGGCACAGATTTAGGCCCGATTGAGATGACCTAACATATCTCAATCGGGCCCATCTATAGAGCCCATCAGAGATAAGAGTCATCGGTGACGGGCTCCAAAGATACCCCGATTGAGATGGCTTTAAAGCCTGTCACTGATGACTCATATCTGTGTCGGGTTTTTATTGATGCCCGTTAGAGATAACTGTGCGCCCGTTAGAGATGTCTGTTCATTGGCCCGATTGAGATATATTTTGCACACTATAAAGAGACCATCCAACTGTTGTCTGAAGTTATCCCACTATTCACTATTTTGGTGGGAGGTTGAAGGGGGCGAATTTTTGTTATTTTTTTCCAAAGAAAAACAGAAAAATCTTAGAAGTAAGTAAAAAGGTAGTAATAATTTTTTTAATTTAGTAGAATGTTAACTAATATTTTATTAATTTTGCAGCGATGGATCGAAGTTGGATGAATGCGACAACTTTGAAACGTCATTGCAAGGAGTATAGAGATAGCGTTTTAAGTTTTATGAACGTTGCGGAGGAGGATAGGAGAAGAAGAAATAGCAAATACATGTGTTGTCCATGTAGAGATTGTAATAATGATATTATGTTTAGCGGAGAGGAGGTACACTCTCACTTGATACAACGGGGATTCATGAAGGGCTACACATATTGGGTGAAACATGGAGAGCAAGAATCGGGTAGTGGTGCAGCTGCAGACAGAAGTGGTGCAGACAATCATGAAGATGAAGATGAGCATGACATGTTTAATTCATCTCCATTGGGCGATGAAATGGTTAATGTGGATCCTGATATGCTGCAAGAGATGTTACGTGACGTTGAGGAGCAAGCTCACAACGAGAGAGATTCCATGAAGTTCAATAGGTTGGTCAGTGACTCCGAGACACCTCTATACGCCGGATGCAAGGTAAAACACACCAAATTGTCAGCTACCTAGGACCTAATGAGGTTAACCTCATCATGCTCAATAACGCTAAAAATTGAAGCAACCTCATTATGCGTCAGTTTAGGTTTCACAGTATGGAAAAGAAGAAGAATAATAAACACAATTGCAAACAGTTTCCAGCAAAACAGATCAAATCTTTATCCTTACCAAGCCATTGCATCCGATTCACGAGCATCCTGTGGTCTGGTTGCATAGTGGTGGCGGCGGCAGTGAACCCATTGGCGCCTACCTGGACTTTCGCTCGGCGATCTTCAGGTCGTACTCCGGTCACGCCACCCTCGTCCGCGCCACCACCATCACGTGCGACCCCACCACGAGCCCGCACGGCAGCTCCACCACCCTCATCCAATCCCCCGGCAGCCCCTCCGCGTGCACCGAGATCGAGGTCGGGCACGTCGGCGCCGACGACGGCGTGACAACGACAAAGCTTCCTCCCCAGCCACTGCTGCAGTCCGGAGGTGCTCCAGGTAAGGCCTTGCCACTGGGAATGCCTCTGCGGCCGTCCCGTCGAATGGGTGGCCGTCGCGTTGAGCCACGGGAGGAGGAGCAGTGACAAGAAGATCGGGAGCGCCACCGCTATAGCGGAAGCTAGCGCAAGCGACACTGTGGTGGTGGGACGGCGGACGGGGGAGAAGGGGGAAGTGAACGCTGACGAGGAGGAGGCTTCGAGCTTGCGGCGGCGGGGGCGGAGGGTGGGTGCGCAACGCGCCGGCATCCGCGGCAGCGGCTTGGCAGCGACGGGAGAGGGAGAGGGAGAGGGTGGGACGGGAGGAAGGACGAGATGCAGGCGGCGGTTAGGGTATAAGGTTAATGGACGTCATTTTGCGAAAAAGCCACTCGGCTTCCACATTTTCGAGCGCCGTCCTAATTCACGATTTTTTTCTTCTTCGTATGAAATATCCGGCTTTTCTAAGTGTCTCTATGTAAAATAACACCTCAGAGGAACTGTTCGTGAAGGACCTATCTCGAATTACGCACAAACTGGAGGGCTTTTTAAAAAAAATTTCAGCCCGCGCAGCGCTCGCCCCTTCTGCGCCGGATTATATTCTCTAATATCTCATAGGTAGAATATATTTCCATGATAATAAATATTTAACGATTACAATAAGATTGGGCCAAATTTTTTAGAATACTTATTGAGTATTTACTTTAGAAACATAAAACCGATATATATATATATATATATATATATATATATATATATATATATATATATATATAGATAGATAGATAGATAGATAGATAGATAGATAGATAGATAAATATTTTCATTCAAACGTACTATCACACTATCATAAACTTAAGTATATTAATTTGTTCCATTTGAGATTGCTGAAATGAATGGATAACCTTATCTCTGTATAGCTATTGTAGGGTATAAATGAATGAATCAACTACTGTAAAGTTGAATTTTTTAAAAAAGTATTTTCAGATGTTTTTATGAAACACATCATATAAAAGTTTGGAAAGAGTAATATAGTTACTTGCTACGTCTTAAAACAGAGCTGCATAGTATTTGGAGTATTTGGACTAGTACTAAGTAGCTTTATTTTTGCACGGAACGAGTATTTTTTTATATAAAAAAAATCGAACGGTGATCAACTATCGGTTCGTAGCCGCTCTGTAGCACATGCATTAGTGAGTGGGAGTAGTAAAATCTATCGGTTCGGTAGCTCTCTTCAAAATCATATCAGTACATGCTGTCGTTTGTACGCATCTCGTGCGTGTGTTTGTACATAAATTCAGCGACCTACAGACACATGCCAGAAGGCTAGCTAGGAGTACCGGTGTGAGGCCGGAATGACTACTGGACGCGCGAGACAGCCACGCACTCTTTTCCTGCCTTCGTTTACAACAACCAAAGATGAAAGAGCCATTAGCTGTCACTACCGCACGCGGCAACACAAAAGCGAACAACGACGGAAACGGCCGCGGTCGGAGTGGCATCCGCCCGGCTCACCAATTCGATTTCGAGGCTGTTTTCGAAGTTTCCGGCTGGAGAGGGCCAGCGCGCGTTTGTCCAAAGCAGCCAGTGAGTTCCGGAGAATTTTGAAAAGCGGAATCCACTCCTCGAGCGGCCGGAGCGTTCCAACTTTGGGAGCGGGAACCACCAAAATGGCAGATAGCGTGGCTCGTCCGCTTCCCGTAACGTTCCGTTGGCCGTTGGGCAATGGTCTCACTGTTGCTCGATCGACTGGCTACTGTTATGTGTAATCAAGAAAGCGATAGAGCTGAATGAATAGTCATCGATGAACTCAATTTGCACAATAGTGATTGCGTACATACGGAAATTAATGTGTGTACCGTACGTGCTATACACTTTGTAAGTGGTGGTAAAAGTTATTAAGGTCTTCTTTAAAATACAAGATTGAGAAACACACAAATAGGAAAAACGGAAAAACAAGAAAAAAATGCCTATGCAAAACAGATTATTGGAAAAAAGAACTTATGAAAATTGTTGTTTGATGGGTGTGTGGGAAACAACTAGCAATGTTGAGTATTAAGTTAATAGCCTGCGCACATACACGGATGCCTTATTTAATGTGTTTGAAATTTTATTAGTGTGCATGACTTCTCATTGAAATATTTTTTTACTCTATTCCAAATCTATTTTTTCATCAATAATTTGTTTGAGATTGTTTTGAACACTAGTTATCATTTTTTTTCTAATAACCCTTGCTACACATAAATTCTAAACTAAAATTACTTGAAATCACGTGGTTTTGAATTTATGGCAAAATATTATGTCAAAATAAGGGAGTTTGTTCCCTTCAAACTATGTATCATTTGTACTATGTGTGCTTCTTTTTTAAATATTTAGCATATCTTATTTTCGGCGTTTCTAAACTTTAATTAAGTAATATTTTTTCTCATGTACTACAGACGTCTTTATGGATTTTAGGATATATTTATTGAAAATACATACTTTTTATTAAAAATTGGTTAATAGGATTTATTTCTACTCCTTTCATCTAAAAAATCCGAGGATACAAATTTTGTCCCAATATCTAACCACCCCTCGCAACCACTTTCCCACTCTACTTATCGTTTATTTTATGAGGGTATCATAGTCTTTATCCTTGTTCTTAATTCCTCATAAAATCTATGATCCCTTATATTATGGACATTATGGACAGAGATAGTAATTATCAAGAGTGCCATTTATAGATAGATGTGCTTGATTTGTTTGTACCTGTGTAGTTTGCATATTTGTAATAATGTGGATATTTGAAATATTGATTTAATTGTAAGGACATAGTGTTTTATGTGTAAGAACATAGTTAATATGATATTTGAATTGATTGTAAAGAGTACAATAGTTCCGATGAATCCAAAATCAAGGGTTTAAATATGGTTATTTAAATTCCAATGTATCCGAAATCAAGGTTTAAATACTGTTATTTAAAGATCAATGTGCACACAAATTATGCTATCCGTGCATATGGACATATGACTTGGAGCCCACCCTAGGAAAAACAGGGCCAAGTGTTCTAGATAAACTACTTAACATTCCCTACCATCTAACAATTCTAGTTTGTTTTAATTATGGGTTATCAATTTAATTTTTTATAAGAGTTGTATACTTTCAAATTATTTACTATCCAATGCTGAAAAATCCCTTAGCTAGCAAGTATCACATTATCTAGTTTATTTTTCTTCAATCTCAGAATTGTAATGGTGAAGAAATCTGGGTGTAATACTTTGTAAAGATAGCCTACACTAACCTTCAAAATGCTGCTGGAAAAAAACATGCCAAAGTAATTGGCTTGGCAAAAAGATAATACACCTTCATCCCGAAGATCAAATTTTCAAATGTATCGTTGTTATGGGAAGAAATAACTCAAAATATGCATAAACATCTTCATTCAGAACACCTGTAATGTGATGAGAAGGTGATCAATAATTTTGGCATTAAAGAGAAAAGTAGGAAGAATATGAACAAATTATACTGGACCATATTAAACTATTTAATAATTTATAATTGTATTACTGTAAAAATTATGTTCTTCGTTGCAAAAATCTGTCACCAATAAATAAAGGAAGGATATTGATATGATATCCTCGCTGCAAAACTTATCCAAAAAAAAGCATATCAGATATTCTCCAATGTCTATCAATGACCTAGAAAGAAGAAATATGGAATTTACTTTCAGATGAATGTGGAAGCTGGTGTCTCGTTAAGCATTATGAGGAAGAGTTTAATTTTCACATGAAGTTCTCTGCTCAGTTAGCGGATGCAGATCGTTTTCACGGTTGACTGCTTACTGTTGCAGACGTATATTTTATACAGAGCCACAGAGGTATAAATGCTACCGCACATAATGCTCAAGAGCGCCGGTTTAATGCCTTTGTGTTTCAATTTATTTACCGCTATTATTTCGGCTGCATGACGATGGCATCTATAGAATTCGAGTTCAGATGCTTCGTGGCCACTCAAACCAAACAGATCTCTCACTACACGTGATAGCTCATTTTCATCTTAATCGGACGATAAGCTTCATCTGTGTTAGGGAGAAGTTTCGTCACGAACCAAAGGTCACTGATGTGAAAAGTTATCTGCATCAAACATTTTACCGTCACGGATGACAATTATCTTTATCAGACCAAAACTAAAGCCCATCATCGATAAGTTTGACCCAGCAGATGAGTCAAATTAGGGCTAAACTAGGGCCCATCATTGATGAGCTCATCCGTGACGGGCTCATACTTGAACCCGACAAAGATGACTAGGTAATTTTTGTTGGTATGGTATGGCGTCCGTCATGGATGACTCATCTCAATCGGGATCTCAATCGGGCTTAAACTTAAACTTAAGCTCGTCACGGATGAGTATTTAACCCAAAAAAATAAAATTTATTTTTTGGCTAGCCTCAGGCCTTTGCTAGCCATGCCCGCTGCAAAATGACAGAAGCAGATATATATATTCTCTTTCCCTACAACCCCATTCACACAACCATTCACAGCAATTCACAAATCAAACATATATTCAGTGATCACACATCCACATTCACACATCCATTCACATATGCCATTCAATTTCATTCACACATCCATTCAGTGATCACCAAACCGCCAACATGCATCTTTAAGAGTTAAGCATCAAAATCTGCAAAATCGAGTTATAAACTGGAACAAATTTATATGTAATTAGCATTGCATGTATATACAGAAATATTACACCAGATTATATTACATATAATATATACATAAATGGTACATAATCACATGTCTTAGACAAGCATTGAAAAATGTTCAACCATTTAGAAACAAGCTAGCTACGACTGTATTTTAAAGTTTCCTTTGGTTGATAACATTTCATCTACTATGAAACGTGCTAACTCCTCTTTAATAACTTTGAAGTTGTGATGTGGAATGTTGAAAAATTTTTTCTGCATATGAGACGCCAAGTTAGTGAATATGTATATACTTTGAAGTACTTAGCATATATAGGCGTATACACAATTCACACAATTAAAGCACAAACCTCAAGGTTGAGCAATGTCACCTTTTTTGATAAGGCCATAATGTTATGGCACATATGGAATCCACACTGCTCGCCAACTTGTTGATGACATGGAAAGTGTATTTTGTGAGTGAGGTTAGGTTTTCCTTCCTTATGCCTTCCACCTTTTTGCACATATGGGTCCCACGTGTTGTTTAATGCACTTTTAATCCTCAACCAATCGTATGTCTTCTTATCAATTTTAGAGTTAAGGTAGTATACCATACTCCACTTCGACACTAAGACCAAAAGAATCCAATGGTTCCTGCGGCATTAATATATTGCAAGTTAAAAACTAAAACTTTTACGCGCCGTGGATTTGCATCTAATTAGGGTACACACTTACTGTTGATTATAGGCACACATAATGAACTCTTTGTCCTGGCAGGCCCACAAGCAGTCCTTGATATATTCTGTTATCCTTTCTCGATTGAGTTCCAGATTTGTCACGTTGACCATAGATGGATCAAGTAAGGCGACATCCTCTACACGGCTTTGAATATGCTTCCAAGGTAATCTACAAGCAAGACAAAGACTTGTATAAGCATAATATATAGATTGTTATTATCATATTTTGTACGCAACAATACTTACAATGAGTAGCACTTAAGGAGATTGGTATCCACCGTTCACAGCCTGTAGAGGTCAAATAGATCTGCAAAGTCTAACACAATATAGGCTTCTGGCCCAAGAAACGACTATGGACCATGATAGCCCGTCATAGAGGTTTCTCTATTCTTCCTCCTTGCATTGGTCTTGCAAGCGGGGCCCATCTACACTAAGTCATGGTCCCCAACCAAAGGCATACCTAATTTGTAGGTGTTCGGAGGAGGAACTGATGGCGCCTTGCCGGATCTAGCTTTTTTGAGCCAAAAGTGAGGCTCGCAGCTTTCCTTTTTCTCTCCTCCTTCTAACAGCTTTTTTGCTCGTTTTTTCAAATGGAGGAGAAGACCGTGCCTTCCTGCTCTTTTTGATAGAAGGGAGAATGGTAGACATGTTGCCAGCCTCCATACGATCATCCCACAATCCGTATCATATTGCAATTGAATATCTTCATCTTGTTCTTCAATGGCAGGAGGGGCTGAAGGAAGAGTTGTAGTGGGTATTGGCAGTGGACGAGTACTAGGTGCATTATTTGACCTAGGAGTCATTTTTATCTCAATGAGGTCCTTGGGCCATTGGATAAAGGTCCCATGTCAGCTCCTAGGGTCAAAATTTCATTGTTTGGTGGATGCTGCAGAGTCCAACTGACCCATTTGGACTTGACCATGTCCACTTATACTTTAGTCTGCCCAGCCATCAGTTGCGCCCCATGCACTTAGGTTTCCGGCGTAGGCTTGAACACAACACCTTTGGCGGCTGGAACTGTAAATGTTGGTGTCACCCTAACTACTAGGGTGCACTATGTGGGTCCCTGCGATAGATTCATCCATGTTCTTAGAATATGATATAACATGTGGATTTGTTAAGACAACATATGCATTGTTTGTTGGTTTTACCGTTATGTGGTGAACTGCAGCAGGGACTGGTGGTTGTTCTACTGCCGGCTTAGCTGATGTGCAACTGCTATGCCTTTATGTGGGGCTCGCTTCTACTCATAGAGCGGCAGTGGGGCCGGCGTTTTGTTGCTGGAGCTCACCCCTTATGCATGCCTCCACTCGTTCCAATTTTTCATCGAATACAGAGCTAAGCTCGGCTCTGATCTCCTCTCTAAGCTGTTCCTTCATGCGTGCATCTTTCTCCGCCTTTGTCAACTTTCGCTTCCTGTACTGCAACATATATTGGGGAAACCCAACCTTCCATGGAATATTGGAGCCAATGCCCCTTGTTCGTCCATGGTGTTCTTCGGTGCCCAACGCTTTCGTGAGGATGTCGTCTTCACGTCTTTGTGAGCAGATCTCCTGCAAGGACGCCCTGTCGGCAGCATATGCGATCTGCGGTATAGTTAAGGTCAGGTTAAATCAAGGCTATGATAGAAACAAATTAAATATATTCGATATGTTGTACTTACCATATGCTCGTACACTTGTTCATCTTTGAAATTAGGGAACGTAACTGTCCCATCGCTGTTCTTAACAGCCCTTTCCCTTGCCAATTCCTTGCCTGTTCGTCCGGGATATCAGCAAATGGCAGTGGGGTTTTAGATTGCGCAGCAGCGTCATCGTCACTCTACCATTCATCTTGCCTTCCCACTATATCCTCCGATGCCAAGCCGGTGCGGGTGCACATTTCTAGCTTGCAGTGCCCTAGCGGCCTCGCTTTTTGCCCGAGACTCAGTGGTTGATTTGGCAGCATGAAACTCACCCCACACGGTTTCGGTGATCCACGGGTATGTCACATATGGTGTTGGCTGGTTGGGGTTGAGGACATGCTCGCCGACCAGCTTTGTCTTGAAATTTTTCCAAGTGGTTCCCATCTTTTGGAAAACACGACGCTTGATCCTTTGCTCATCCTCTTCAGGATATTCGAAGCTCTGCTTGAACTAAACCCAAGCTTCCTCCTTTCCTGCAGTTGGGACAAGCTTGACGTTGTCGACCAAAACGGTGAAGTGCCGCCTCCCTAGCACCCCGCACACCGATGTGAACTTCTTAATAACTTTGGCGGTGCCACCGGGAATCCTAGGGCGTTGACCTTTGTTATGGTCATTCGTTCCTTATGAATCTTATTTTGGGTCCTAGGGTTTCAGGTCGATGTGGTCCCACTAGTTGTCACCGACGTGGGTTCGCCTTGCTGAGACATTTTCTAAATAACTTGTATACGAAAAAAAGTAAAAACAAACAATAATATTTCACTCAAAGTATTATTCAAAATTACAAATTAATTAAAATTCCCTAAAATGCCTAAAATTCACAAAGTCACCTATATTCTCCTAAATCACAAATATATTCCAAAATTACAAATATTCTCCTATATCACCCATATTCTCCTAAATCACAAATATTCTCCTAAATCACAAATACTATCCTAAATCACAAAGTTTCTCCTAAATCACAAATACTATCCTAAACCACAAATTTTCTCCTAAATCACAAATACTATCCTAAATCACAAATAATATCCTAAATAACAAATATATTCCTAAATTATAAATATTCTCCTAAATCACAAATATTCTCCTAAATCACAAATACTATCCTAAATCATAGATATTCTCCTAAATCACAAATACTATCCTAAATCACAAATACTATCCAAAATAACAAATATTATCCTAAAATATTAATAAATCATAAGATGTTTTTCATGCATTCCAATAAACAAAAAAAAGAAGCAATATTTGCAAACCGGCGGTGGCTCAGTGGTGGCAGTGGAGGCGGTGGAGGCTGGCGCACACGTCCTGGGCACGGTGGAGGCGGTGGTCGCCGGGCGCGGTGGAGGCGGTGGTCGTCGACGGCAGAGGTGCAAGGGGTCGGTGGTAGTCGGTGGTGGAAGCGGTGGTCTCGGGCGCGGTGGAGGCGACTCGGTGGAGGTGGTGGCGCGTTGGAGGTGGTGGAGGACGTGGCGGCGGTTCCCGGTGATGAGTCCCGAAGACGACGGCGCGGCGGACCAGCCAGAAGACGATTGACGACGAAACACAAAGGAGGCGAGTAGGCGGCGCTAGGGTTTTCGCTGGCGGAGTGTGTAGATCTAAGAGTGAAAGACCCCTAGTCTTCATGTGGTTAAACCACATCCGTAATGGGGTTCAATTCAAGTACCGTCATGGATGACAGTCATCCGTGACGGGCTTAAGTTAAAGCCCGATTGAGATGAGCTCATCCGTGACAGGTTTAAGTTAAAGCCCGATTGAGATAGCATTTTTTCATTTTTTTAGTAATTACTTTTATTTGTGTTTTCTCTTTCATAGTTGACCAGTTGTTGACTTTCTATTTTTCCTTATTCCTTATTAATTGGGAGTGCGACATATGCTTTATGCCTTTTCAAGCTGAAATTTAAACAAAATTTTGAAAGCAACACAATCTTGTAGGGTATTACATAGCAAGCCCGATTGTGAAAACATTATACCAAAATATTTCTTTTTTTGCACCAAAATAGCAAACCATTGTTGGCTTTTCCTTATCAAATGATACTAAATAGCAAAATACTTCATTCATTACAAGAAATTGCAAATAAAATTAATACAAAATCTTCAGTTACGGATATGCCTTCTGTATGATCTGAACGAGCATATGCCACATCCTCTTTGAGATCATCGTCAAGGTTGATGTGAGGTCTTACACCAAGATTCTTGTTGTATTCTTCTTCAACGACGATGTTGTCAACCCCAATAATTCTTCGCTTGCCATCGCTAACAATGTGCAACTTCTTGTTTGCAGGGTCTTTTATGTAGAAAATCTGCTCAACTTGCTTTGCAAGTACGAATGGTTCATCGGCGTATGCAACCTTGGCTAGATCTACTAAAATGAAACCTTCCTTGTTGATTTTGACACCAGTGCGTATATTCACCCAACGGCAACGAAACAAAGGGACTTTGAACTTCACGTAGTTCAGCTCCCATATCTGCTCTATGCGGCTGTAGTATGTGTTTGACCCAGATTGATCCTGAAATGCATCTATACGCTCTCTGCTGTTTTGCACTGTGCTTTTGTCATCTTATTTGATGGTGTAAAATGTGTATCCATTAATATTGTATCCTTGCCATGTGTCAACATCCCAACATGGTCTCGCCGCCAACGACCGTACTGTTTCATTTGGGCCATCAGTCAACCTTGTAATACGATTCTTGAACCATTCGTTGAAATGAGACTTATGTTCTCTGTTTATCCACATATCTGATCGTCCCAAGTTCTCCTGTCGGATTTTTGCTAAATGCTTCTCAAAGTATGGGGCAACTTCTGCCATATGTTGGAGCACAGCGAAATTGGTCAGCGCATAGGAGGCTTGATCGGGCACATTTCTTTTCCTGCCTATTGTGCCAACACCTAACAACCTTCATTTGTGACAAGATGCTGAAACTCCGATAGGATCGGTCTCGGACATGTAATCGACGCAAAACTCAATAACCTCCTTGGTCGTGTAATCTTCAATGATGCCCTCCCGGTTTTGCTCTATTGTACCTCTCGAACGGGTACATTTGTCTTAGAAAAGCTGGGCCACATAATTTTTTTTGCTTCACAAGATGAACAGGGAGATGAATCTTGATATCAAAGAAAGACAATGAAAAATATATCTCCAAGTGACAGAGAGTATTGACAATATCGGCCTGCAACCTATCTAAATCTTCGGGATCTATAACCTTCTGACTGATCGCATTGAAGAAGGCACACAGACGCATGATCGTGTGGCGGACTTTGGGTGGAAGAATATCTCTTATAGCAATTGGTAAGAGCTGTGTGATTAGCACGTGGCAATCGTGAGACTTCATTCTAACCAGTTTTAGATCTTCCAATGAAACATACTTAATTATCCTTATTGAATAGCCCGATGGAACTTTAATATCTTTCAAGCAGGATCACATTGCAATCTTCTCATCCTTCGACAAGGTGTGACAAAATGGAGGGAGGTACACTCTTCTTGTCTCTGCATCAGTTACAGGCATGAGTTCGCTGTGAATATTCATCTCCTGTAGATCAAGGTGAGCGTCCAACCCATCCTTTGTCTTTCCAGGAATATTCAGCAGTAGGCCAACCAAACTCTCACACACATTCTTTTCAACGTGCATGAGATCAATGCAATGACGGTCCTCAATATCTTTCTAGTAAGGTAGTCGCCAAAATATGGATTTTTTCTTCCACATACCCTTGACCTTTGCCTTACTATGTTTTTTTTTTCTTCCCAAACTCATTAGTTATGTCCTTCACCATGTCGTGGACCTCACCTCCGGACAAATCCTTGGGAGCAGGTTGAAGTTCTCTCTTACTGTTGAAAATTTTCTTCTTTCTTCTAAATGCTTGACGTAGTGGGAGCCATCTCCTATGACTCATGTAAACCATCTTTCGTGATTTCTTCAGCCACCTACTGCGTGTATCTTCCATACAGTCGGAGCAAGCCTTCTTTCCTTTCACAGTTTGTCCAGAAAGATTACGGGGTAGTCATTAATGATGCAGAATAATAGAACTTATAGCTTGAAGTTCTCATGACCATAGGCATCCCAAGTTTTCACACCTTTTTTCCAAAGAATCTCAAGATCATCGATAACAGGCTCCAAGAACACATCAATATCATTGTCGGGTTGTTTCGGTCCTTGGATTAACAAGCACTGCATAATGTATTTCCTTTTGAAGCACAACCATGGCGGTAGATTATAGTTTGCAATGAGAACTGGCCAAGTGTTATGAGAACTGCTCATGTCTCTGAAAGGATTCATGCCATCCATAGACAAACATATCCTCATGTTTCTAGGGTCGGCTGCGAATTCTGGGTGTTTTCGATCGATATTTCTCCATAGAATCGAATCTGCAGGGTGTCTTAGCATACCATCGTTTCTTCTCTCTGTGGCATGCCAACGTACTAAATTTGCTTTTTTGGGGTTGGCAAAGATTCTTTTGAAACGATCAATAATAGGTAGATACCACACAACCTTCACCGGACTAACCCGCTTTGACTTCTTTCCTTTGTCAGCACTTTTCTTTCATTTGTATCGTGAAGCCTTGCAGACAGGACAAGCATCTAAGTCCGCATATTGCTTGTGGTACAATATGCAGTCGTTTGGACAAGCGTGAATTCTACGGACCTCTAACCCCAGGGACACAAAACCTGCTTTGCTTCATATGTCGTCTCGGACAATGTGTTCTCCTCAGGAAGCATGACTTTCAATATTCCCAAAAGATCTGTGAAACTCTTGTCTGTCCATCCACTACTTGCCTTTAGCTTCATTAGGTCCAAGGTAGCTGACAATTTGGTGTGTTTTGCCTTGCATCCGGTGTATAGAGGTGTCTCCGAGTCACTGACCAACCTGGTGAACTTCATGGAATCTCTCTCGTTGTAAGCTGGGTCCTGAACGTCACGCAACATGTCTTGTAGCAGATCGTGATCCACCACAACCATTTCACCACCCAATGGAGAAGATACAAACATATCATGCTCATCTTCATCTTCCTGATTTTGTGCACCACTTCTGTCTGCAGCTGCAACATCGTCAACTGATTCTTGCTCTTCATGCTTCACCCAACATGTGTAGCCATCCATGAATCCTCGACGTAATAGATGAGCGTGTACGTCCACTCTGCTATCAAGCATCATCTTATTTTTGCAATTTGCACATGGACAACTGTTGGCGCAGAATTTAGACCCGCCTCGCAACAAAAGACGGGTTCTACGTTTCCACGGCGGCCTGGGAGGTCTGCTTAACTCCAGTGCAGGTCCAAATTGGCTTGCCTAGTCGTGCGCAGAGCGTGCCAGTTGATTTGATCTACAATCAACAAGAAACGAGTAAACCATGTCAGAAAACAATGGTCGATCGGCCGATAGGCCGATGTCACATTGTTATAGCCCAGCCGATAGGGCAAAGCTGTGTCGGCTCACTCAATATAATAAGTAAATTGAAAAGATCCAATCTCATCGGCCCATGTTAATATGCGTATAACAAATTAATGGAATCAGCTGATGAGGGTTTCACGAAGATAACTACACTAGCTATTACCCTAGTGTAAACTTATACAAGCCAATCGGCTGATATAAATACACCAATCACGAAGAAGTCTTTAAGAACACTCTGTGACTGATATGTTTATATTCATCGATCCACATGTATAAGTGGCAAACGCATGCAAGAACATAAATAATCACATGCATTAGATAAGACCGGCTGAAACCCCGGCGCTATCCTTAATTACAATCGAAAGCAGGCTTTGTGTTAGATCTCGAAACAGGACTAAGGTCGATAGCAACTCAAAGTGTGAATCGAGACTTAACGCAAAGAAAATCAAGCCGTCGATTGCTTTTGGGGATGGTAAATGTCTTAGATAATCTAAACAAGCAAACCGATTCAACCATCATCGGCAATAAACCCTAAAGCGAGTTAACCGCTGACAAGACGGAATCAGAGAACCGCATCAAGATTAGCTAACACACGATAAATGACGATCACATCATCAGGGCTTAACGTGCCTAAAGCGACATGCTAGCCCCGACAATGTAAATCGTCAGGTACGAGTTCTTACCTTGCTCTTGGGAAGCAAGAACTCGTCAGGAGTCAGCCTCTTGCGAGGGTTGGTGATGCGCCGAAAGTAGATTAGTTTTGATTGTATGATTGATTGAGAGAGAGCTTCTATGTACAAACTATCGGGATATTTATACCCGAGGTTACAACAGAACCCTTGCAGGGCACGATCTTATCTTCAACTAACAAACAAGTCCTTGCGGCAGACTTAAGCCACAGATTAGATCTAAACTACTTAATTTACAAGATGCAATTGCCTAAAACCGAGCTTTATCTCTATTTGGTAACTTCCTTGAAGCTTATTTCGGGCCCAGACCAAACCCACGTTGATACTGTCAACTCACAACCCGTATCGGCTCACGTTAACACCGAATTCGTATCAGCCGATATGCTCTTTATAGCAACACCTCCACAGTCCGATACAGTTACCGGGTCCGATACGAAGCCTGGTCTGACTCCAACTCAATCCTTCTTCTCCGCTTCGGTTTCCCTTTTTTTTTCCAAGTCGAATACCAAATTTCGCCGTTAACAACAACACATGTAATCGCTGTTTCTTCTTTTCATATCCTCCTCCGCGGCGTTTATAAAATTTGAAACGCCACTTCTATACTCTTTGCCATGTCGCACAGTTCCATACATCCAATTTCGTTCTATCGCTGCAAAAATGAACAAATATTAGATAAAAATTTTGTAAGATAAGTATTACTAAATTTATGGGAATTGATTAGTATTTTTTAATTATTTTTATGAATTTTCTGCTTTTCTTGGAAAAAGAGACAAAAATCGCCCCTCAACCTCCCACCAAAATAGTGAACAGTAGGATAACTATTTCCTAGGCAATTGGCGTATTTATATTGTGCAAAAAATATCGGTTACGGCCAACAAACGGACATCAGTGACGGGTTTTGCAGTTATCTTTATCGGGCCTAAGTTTGTGTTCGTCTTCGATGACAACCATCGGTGACGGGCTTAAGTATTATCTTTATCAGGCCTAAATTTGTGACCGTCACGGTTTAGGGCCCAACAAAGATTACAAAGCATATCTTTGTTGGGCCTAAAAATAAGCCTGTCACCGATAGGTCTCATCGGTGATGGGCTCGAAATACATGTATCTGGATAATGTCTGTATGAGTATATCTTTATCGGTGTTTATTTCGGCCCATTAGAGATGACGACGCTGTGATGGTCCGCACGCCCTCGACACAGGAAAGGCCGTTACAGATAAGAAGTTCTATACTAGTGTCTATTACCATTCACTGGCGAGTTAGGAAAAAAAGAGATAAATTATCTAAAAAAGGGGAAAAAACAATGCAAATAGTCTTGGAGCGGCATTGAAAAATAAACCCCATAGATTTACCTACATCGGAAGAGGGATCACGACGACTCGATCGATCATGACACTATCAGAAACAGTAATACCTCTGAAGGCTAATACCCATCAGAAATAAAGTACCGTCAGGAAAATAGGTCCTGACATTCCACCGTTAGTAAAATATCATTGGAACTACCTTGTCAAGAAAAAACTTTGCCTGACATGTGTCTGTCAGAGAAATTACTCCTGACGTGGACACATGCGAGTGTTAATTTTCTGTTAACACTAAAATTTGATAAACTCCAATGAAATCATCGGCCTATAGTTAGTATCGGCTTCAGAGTCCTGGGATTGGCTAATGAAAGTATCAGTTGTCAGCAGTTAGATTCTTAATGTATTCGGTTACATAAATTAATCAATGAAAAGAAGCTAATCCAGAAGATGCTGAGTTTAAAAAGGATGCGGCATAGCAATTTATCTATTAATTAGGCAGAGTCAGTTAGTTTTCTTTTATTTTTATGAAAGATTGTTTAGAGTCCGAACAGAACTTGTATCTTTACTTTATCTTTAGAAAAGTCTGTACTTGGACATGTATCTACCCATGGGTATAAATATATACACCTAGGGTCATTGTAAATTATCTCCACAAATCAATACAATTACTTTTGTTGCACTGTTACCCTCTTTTTAGAGGGTTTTATTATTGGCGAAACTTGGCACCTGACGCAAGGTTGCATCGGCTTTGATATCCAGTGAAGGGGTAAACCCTAAGTTTCGCTGGCCCTAGCAATTGTATTGGTTATATTACCGTTGGTCAAGGTTGTATCGCTTTGATCTCTTGATTGCTCTGGTTCAGTTGGTATCTTGCCTACTTGATATCTTAATTCTATCTTTAATTGTATTATGTTTAGAGACGCATCGGTTTTGTCAAGATATCTCTACAATCACAATGTTATTTTAGATAGATTCATTATATCCATCACATTAGACAGATTTATCAGCTCATTGAGTATTAGATTATTATATACAATCTCGTGCTGCATCGGTTAGGTTCGACCCACTAGATTTTTGTTGATTATCTAAATCTTGTTAAGCCAATAGGTTCATGCTAATATTTCAACGGAGTGTTAGCTGATCTTATCTGACGTGTTAAATTTTCCCTTAATGGTTTTAGTATGTTAGTTAAATTTAATGCATGACCACTTTGATTGGTGGCATATCGGCTTCCTTAAATCTATCAGACAATTTTCAACCTTATGCTACATCAGTTGGGTTAGACCAATGGGGTTGTGGTTATAAGTTAGATTTATTTAAGTCAATAGGCATCAATCATTGTTTCATCGGAATTTCAGCTGATGAGTTATTCAAATATTACATCGGCTTATGAGGATTATATACAAGTTGGTTTTAGCCGATTGCAGCGAAGGTCTCATTGATTACTTAATCATTTGGATTTAATGACATCAGATTTTCAGCCGATGTATGCTTTAACCATCGAGCCTATATTTAATTTTCTATATCAGCATCGGTCGATTGGTTGGTTAGATATTTGATTCATTATATTTATATCGGCCGATTGGTTCATCGTATATCTACTTTGTCACATTTATATCGGCCGATTAGTTCATTGTCTTACATTATCATCAGCCGATTGTCTTTATATCATTATTTATCGAAGTGTCAGAATCTACACTAGACATATAGCCGATTGTTCAAAACCCTATCGACTTCGAGTAATATCGCTACATCGGCTTATTGGCCGATCGACTTTTTGGTGATCAACATATTTATCCATCTTGTCAGCTGCAGGATCAAACTGACTGGCACGCCTGCATCTAATTTATATTTTAGGACCTGCACTAGAGCTAAGAAGATCTCCCAGGCCATTGTATTTGTTGACAGTTCGCATCAAAACAGATTCGACACCATCGGCTGGGTGCAAATTTTTTGTCAACACATTTTTAGCATGCTCGGTGGGACTCGAATTTTATACCTGCATGTCTGAAGAAGAAGTCGATGCCAATATCCTGGTCACAATGGAGAATTTGACATAAAAACAGAAGCAACAAATTATAGGCCCCTGATTTTGGAAATCGGAAACCTTCTGTGTTTATCAGTACCAATCCCTGGATCAGTAGTTGGTACACATATACGTATCCGATTCACAACATATCACAAATCAATTCAGGCTAAAAGAGTTACGTACTTACATTAGGGCCAGGTAGGCCAACAACTATGAGAGAACAACAGTGAAAGAAAAAATAATATAAGGGCCCAGTTGACATGCCACAAGCTGTCGATTGGGGAACGAGACCTAGAAATGAACCGCACTCCGATCATCTTGTTAGGTACGTGAGCATCCTAACAAGGGCTTCTCTTCAAGTACTCTGCTAAAAATATATATAGAGCAACAATGAGTACAAAAGTACTTAGCAAGTGACCACACAAAATGCAGTAATGTTCAGGATAATACAAGGAGTGGCTTTGGTTATTTGCATAAATCCCAATGAATGAGACGCGTCACAGCAAAGCCTTTTAATAACCTCACTTTGGCAGTACCCGCCCCATGAACTTGAGCCCTCATGCACTCTAGGTGTACACAATTTCTAGCAGTGAGAAGAGTTCTGGCATTCCCGGGAGGGAAAACACACGCATTCCTTGCATTATAGTTATAGTTAAGTTATGTTTATTTCAGGTTACCCACCTGTAGGCTCCCCGGTTATCCACACACCTAAGTGAATCCACCGCGTCTTGGGTACCGCCTCTACTCGGCTATTTACTCCACTAGGTCTATGCCCAATGCGAGAAGTATGGTCATACTGGGGTTGTTTCATGCATAGCTTCATGGCGCGGTCCTTAACTGACCGGGGATGACACTAGCCTTAGCCAGAAACCACCCAAGTCATCCGGCCGCCCTAGTCTAAAATATTTGTTTAGTTTAGTTTTGTTTCACAAACCATCTCATCAATGTCATGGCAATGTGGTGCTCATGTCTTCACCCGCTATATATCAATTACCTTTCCTAAGGTAATTGCCCAAGAATATAGCATTTAATAAATATGAGAGGAGCATGCATCTAATACAGCATAACTAAAAATTGTCATAAGTGACTAAGGACTCATACGTAATTATGTGTACAAAGGAATAGGATAAACAATTATCAAAGGCATGGCATAGCAACAAGTAGGATATTCATCATTGCATGCAAATTTATTTGTAAACAAATTAAGTTCGCAATGGGATCAACATGCTCGAGGGAGGGGGTGATGACTTGCCTGCTCAGGATAGTCGTTACTCTTGATATAATCCTTGATCAACCTTCACGTCCGGGACGCTACTCACTTTGCCTCACGACTAACCGATACACAGATTCTATAATGCATGATAAAAACCAATATTCAAACAACAACCAAATATAATTAATTAAAATGCAAAGGTTGGGGCATAACCTAGGAGTGCTCACACTATCCTGCTTGCTAATAGATTCCAACATGCTAAAGGGTATCAATTAAGGGCTGCAGCTGCTTATATAGGCAAGGGAGTATTGAGGTAGCTTAGGCTCTCTAAGTTACTTAACATGTAATAAGCAACTTATAGGACAAGGAAGCTTAGGAGGTTTCTGAATATTTCTATTGTCATGGTTGCCGTATTCGGAGCTAACTAGCATAGTATATGAGATATGCATTTTGCTAAGATATGGTTTAGTCTAGCTACTGGGCAATCGAAGGATTATGACTATACCGGTTTCTATCTAAATAAAATGGTCATACCCTAAAGGCTTAAGTATGGTTCTATTATCGGATAGGTGTAGGATCAACCAATTATCACAGTGAATCATTTATAATATTATATTTATTAATAGAGTTATTATTGGAATTCTTCACATGATATATGAATAGATTTACTCGTCATTATAAAAGGTTAATAATTATTCATGCTCTGTATGTCAGACTTGTGTGGTTAATCATGTTGTAGCTTAATATTATATTCTCGTATAATTTTATAATTAACAATCCTAAATTACAGTTGAATTAAAATTATACTGGGTCAAGATTTATAATTAGCATTTATCCAATATTCATGTTTGTTTTATACTGTTGAATTAATATATACAAAAGGTAGGTTGTCGTTCTTCTGTATAGTTTATAAACGGTTTAATGTACAATATATGTGAGTTCACGACTATACAACATGGTTTGATTGCTTCCTGTTCATGAGCTTTTTAATACAAGTTGTACTGTATATATGTGACCAAGATGGCTATGTTTGGTTAATCAATGGATGTCAACTAATTTATATATACACACTACTCCACATGATATTGTATGGACTAAATTTAAGTGTTCTAAATACAACTAGCTCTGTTATTATTTCTTCCTAGAAAGCTTATGATTAATCTATGTGTATTCATATTTTAGTTACAAAATTATAAGTCTAAACTTCATTTAATTAATTTATAAGTAATGGATTTCATTATATATATGGTCATGGACAAACAATGACATTGAGTATTTCCTATGCTTTAATTAATTTGAAACAATACTTCTAATTAGTTTACATGGTTTCCGTAGTGATAGAACATGTTAAAGACAAATATTCTAATACCTAGTTCACTGTACAATATCATTTTTACTTATTAGCACATTTTTAGGTTAACCATTATTTAATCATTTAATATTAATTATTTTGTAAATATAAATATATTTTATTAAATAATGATTTATATATAATTGGAAAGCTCATGAATTTCTATGAATTTAGGTTCAAGTTTCACTGGAATCGGAGCTAAAATGAATAAGTTATGCTTGTTTAAAGATTCAAATTTGAATTAATTCGAGAAATTGTGAAAAGATACTGTTCCTAATTTATTTGTTTTTAATCCGAAACATTATCTACAGCTCATGGTAACTGATGGATGGGAACAATGATTTTATTATATCTACCGAATTATTTTTCTAGGGAAAATCCAGCGGATCAAAATCGGCCAGGTGGGCCCGAGGTTGTTGACCCAGGTCAAAATCGGCCATGTCGTCTTCAACCTCCCGACGGATAGGGGCAACGAGGGGGGCGCGGCTGGGCGCTGCGCGGACGGGGCGGGGAGGCACGGCGGCGGCCACGGGCGGCGTGGAGGACCTCGGGCGACCGTCCTCCGGCGGCGGCGATGCAAGGCGGAGCGAGGGCGAGCGACGCGGCAGGGCAACGCCATGGCCGAGTTTGGGAAGTTTGGGGCTTGGGCGATAGACGCAGCCTCCGACAAATTGGTTGGGCGTACAAGCTTCTTCGGTGTATGGAGGTTCCATTTTGCTAACTAGAAACGATCGAGAACCCCCGGGATGTCTTGTCCACGGCGAGCTCGCCGCCGGCACAACGGCTGCCGGCCCGGCACGGCCACATGAATTAATCGACAAAATTGAAGGGCATTCTAGCTAATAGGAGGGTAGGGTATGCTGTGGGCGCGATGCCTTACCAGGAGGCGGCCAAACGGCGATGTTCGATGCCGTGGTGGGGAGGCGGCAGTGAAGCAGAGGTGGACGACGGCGGCGAGCGCGCTGGTTGTCGAGAATATGGTACCTGGGACTTAAACGGACTCCATATTGCCCGATCTATATATTAAATTAAATAATGGAGTAGAACTCGGTCATAATATTGTCTTGTGTTCTATAGCCCAACCTAAAGTCCCGATTAAGTATTATCATATAATAGATTAGAAAACTGATACAGTATCTGACTAGTTTTTTCTCTTCGTAACCCTACCCCTAACCTATATAAGGTGAGCAAGGAGTCCCTTAGAGACATGATTACAGAGATATTTACAATTCAATCGTCATATCAATATACACCCGACGGATACAATTCTCAAATAGGAGTAGGATATTATCTCTCATTGAGAGGGCCTGAACCTGTTTAAATCCTTGTCTTCCGCATTCATTCACTTTTAGGTCTCGTGCGCTACCTTCTTTTATTATTGCCGAATTTCAGTTTTGACAGTTGGCGCGCCAGGTAAGGGTTACACCGAGTTTCCTATCGACGAGTCCGATGGAATCACCTTCATGAGTCGCCAGCTTCGTCTTCGCTTTGGGAGCTTTGATTGCCTCACCACCGACAACTTCAATAAGCTCTCGCTCTTTGACTTGGATATAAATCAGTCGGGGGAGATTCAATCTAACTAAGGAGGATAACAACCACTCTACCATGGCGAGTTTCAGATTCGATCTACAATGGCCATTGCCACCATCGCATTTGTCAGCAAGCTTCTTCGCTTTAAAGAGTTAGACTTTATCGTCACGAGAATAACTGCTATTACAAACACTTTGTTTTCGATGTCACCGACACGATCATCATGGACATGGACTCGAGGCGTCGGTATGCGGATAATCGACCACGAGCTTACATCTTCGTCGTCACCTATTAGTTTCTTAGCCTCCACGGTTGGTGGACCCCACCGCCGTTGTTGATGGCGATATCGTTTTCACCGTCGGTCGTCTTCGTCATCGCCGACTGGTTTCTTTACCTCCACAGATGGTATACTCCGCCGCCGTTGCTGATGGTGACATCGTCTTCACCGTCGGTCGTCTTCGTCATCGCCGACTGGTTTCTTTGCCTTCATGGATAGTGTACTCCACCGCCGTTGCTGATGGCGACATCGTCTTCACCGTCGGTCGTCTTTGTCATTGCCAACTGGTTTTTTCGCCTCCACGATTGGTGTACTCCATCACCATTGCTGATATTGACATTGTCTTCACCGTCAGTCGTCTTTGTTATCGCCGACTGGTTTCTTCACCTACATAGATGGTAGACTCCGCCGCCGTTGCTGATGGTGACATCGACTTCACCGCCGGCTGCCTTCGCCACCGTCAACTGGTGATGTGTGCAAGGGTGTCCCGATCTTTCGATGAGAGGATAAGTCAATTGGATGGAGCGGCGTTGTCGATCCGACTACAACTGTCCAGGGACGTTGTGCATTAGCAATCGTTACACCAACTCCAGAGGCAGTCGTGAATCTCGATGGATGCATGGTCAGCCCAACCACGTGAGTATTTATTCTTGCAAGCAATCGAGAACTAGCAAGAACAAGATGAACAAGCAACTCAATTTGCGGATTAAAGATGTAGGATTGAATCCCTAAAAGTATCAAAGGTGGGGTTTCATAACGAGCAAACCGACGATCTAACCAATCACGGGATTACGCGACAAAGTAGCGAAGCTAAATTTTAATCTAAACAAAACCCACGAAACCCTAAAGGGGTACCTAGCTATTTAAAGGGGGTGTTGGGGAACTCCCCTTACCATAGGACGCGTCCCTAGTGGACCCAACTTGATACACAGCCTATTGGGCCCAAATAAGGTGACGCAACACCTGTGATAGAAAAGGATTCGGTAGTGAAACAAATATTGTGGCTGTTTTAGAACAGATATGGATATGAGGCTGGATCCATTGGAAAGTAGACTTGATAAGCTTTCCATGAAGGCCTTGCACATCCAAAACGGAGTCCGTATGAAGTCGTGGCGGTCGTCACAAGTCGGTGCTGTTTTGCAGTCTAAATCCAGCTTGCGCGAATATGTTTCCTTTTGGGTCCTGTCCATCATTCCTAACCAAAACAAGAGTGCAAACGTTTTCATGGTCTAAATCAGATGAACAAGAAGATAAGAATGAACTCACCTGGTAGTTTATTTGGCGTGCACGAGCGCGAGTAATTGGACCGGAAATCTGTTGTCGTTGTGTAGGCGTGGATGTATGGATCGCATTAATGTCCTCATCATCCTCCCCTTCTTGCATTTGAGTCATCCTCGACTCAATCTCATCTTCCTCTCCCAAGTATGGCTTTAAATCTGTAATGTTAAATGTGGGACTAACCCCAAAATCTGTAGGAAGATCAAGTTTATATGTATTCTCATTGATTTTCTTAACACTTTGAAAGGTCCATCAGCTTTAGGCATCAATTTAGACTTTCTCAAATCAGGAAACCTTTCTTTTTGCAAATGCAACCAAACCAAATCACCTGGTTCAAAATTCAATTGCCTTTGACCTTTGTCACCTGCAAGCTTATACTTAGTATTCATGCGTTCTATGTTTTCTTTAGTTGTTTCATGCAATTTTAATATCAATTCAGCATGGTGTTTAGCATCAAAATTTAGTTTTTCAGAAGATGGCAAAAGCATTAAATCAATAGGAGCACGAGGCAACAAGCCATAAACAATCTCAAAAGGACACATCTTTGTAGTAGAATGCAACGAATGATCATAAGCAAATTCAATATGATAAGTAGTAGAAAATAAAAGCTTAGTCTCCAATTTAGCTCACAAAGTTCTCCAAAAATGGCTAAGAAATTTAGTGTCACGATCAGAAACAATTGTGTTTGGCACACCATGCAAGCGAACATTTTTTCAAAAGAACAAATCAGCAATATGAGTAGCATCATCAGCTTTATGACATGGTATGAAATGTGCCATTTTAGAAAATCTATCCATAACTATAAAAATGCTATCACGCCCCCTCTTAGTCCTAGGCAATCCCAACACAAAATCCATTGAAATATCTTCCCAAGGAACACTAGGAACAGGTAGAGGCATATACAAACCATGTGGATTTAAGCATGACTTAGCCTTTTGACATGTAGTGCAGCGAGCAACAAATCTCTCTACGTCTCTTCTCATCTTTGGCCAAAAGAAATGACCAGCAAGTATGTTCACCATCTTCATGGCTCCAAAATGCCCCATCAAACCACCTCCATGAGCTTCCTACAACAAAAATAAGCGAACAGAGCTAGCTGGAATACATAGCTTGTTAGCTCTAAAAACAAACTCATCATTGAAGACGAATTTGTTCCATGTCTTTCCATTCTTACAATGCAACAACACATCTTTGAAATCATCATCATACACATATTGGTTTTTAATTGTTTCTAAGCCAAAGATTTTGTAGTCAAGTTGTGTCAACAAAGTATATCTCCGAGGCAAAGAGTCAGCAATGATATTCTCCTTCCCTTTCTTGTGTTTGATAATATAAGGAAAAGATTCGATAAATTCGACTCATTTAGCATGTCTATAGTTCAATTTTCCTTGACTACGAATATGCTTCAAAGATTCATGATTAGAATGTATGACAAATTCCTTGGGCCACAAATAATGCTGCCATGTTTCTAAAGTTCTCACAAGAGCATATAATTCTTTATCATAAGTAGAATAGTTCATAATAGGCCACTCAATTTTTCACTGAAATATGCAACGGTTTACCTTCTTGTAGCAAAACGCCACCCAATCCAATCCCACTAGCATCACAGTCAAGTTTGAAAGTCTTATTAAAATCTGGAAGTTGGAGGAGAGGTGCATGTATCAACCTATCTTTCAACATGTTGAACGTGTTCTCTTGTGTTGTTGTAACATACCAAAAATTTGAATTTCAAATTTTGACTTCAACTAAATAGTAAAAATGTGTTTTCGAGTTGATGACCGAAATTTTTCAAATATACAACCTAGGTAAGGTTAAATTAGCTGGTGCCCATATGCAAATTAGCGAACAATTTAAAACTTTTCTTTCCTAATTTAACTTGAGATGCAAAACATGTGCATACTTGCATAAACACCAGATGTGGTGTGTAATTTGAGTCCTTTTAAATGTTTTTGGATCTTGGATGCAATACATACTAGGCCTCATGAACACAAGTATACATACATGTTAATTCATATATATATATATATATATATATATATAATAAAAGCACTAAACTAGTCATCACCTTAAGTGCACCCATGCTCAAGTATTTTGTGAGTTAAGCATGGTGAATAGGAAGTAAAGTCTAAACACATCATCTCTGGTTCATTACAAATTAAGAATATAATTTTCCAATCATTTAAATATATATTTATAATAGGAACATTTAAAGGTAGGTGAACTCACTGAATACCTAAAAATAATTGGTGCAATATAAAATTATGGGGAAATTCATGTAGATACTATTCAATAAATATATATCACTGGAATTTTGGTATAATGTAATATATACATTTGATACCTCAAATAATTAGGTCAAAACAGTCAAACCATGAATTATTTCTAAACCTTAATCGGCAAAACGGATACACATCTCGTATATGTATTTTATCACATGAGAATGTATAGGGGATATAATTTATTCAAATACTACTTTATTTATCATGAATTGATATAGTTTTTATAGATTTTATTTTATAGGCTTTGACCTCCTAAAAATTCAAATCAACTTCGGCTAGACCGAATTTATTTATTTTCCTGGGAATAAAACATAGGGAATTTTTGTGTGAAACCAAAGAAAATGGAATCTAGGTATTTTTATATACCTCCAGAAAAATCCACATTAATTTATCATGCACAAAAATTAAGTTATGGAATTACAACGAAGGGAGAAAGAAAGAAATAGGGAAAAATTCTAAATCTACCCTAACATTAAGTTTACCAAGAATTCTACCCATCTGTTTGCACCGCCCTGGACCCACCTGTCGGTCTCATTGACTAGCTCCAACTTAGTTCAAAATATCCCACCGCTCAAGAGACCGAGAAAGAGACAGAGAGAAGGAGAGGTCGACGCCGGCGGTGTTCGACGTGTGGCCAAGACGTGTCCGCCGCCGATCTTACCTATATCTTCTCCCCAGCTGCATCGCCGCCTCTCCCATTTCGCCCCTGTGGAGACCAAGCCAAGAGGGAGAGCACCGGTGCCTCTATTTCTCCTCCATTTCCATCATCGGCCGTGGCAATGACGACCATCACCATCGCCATCAAGCCACGGTCGTCTCCTCTCTTCCTACATTCTACTACCTACACAAGATGCCGAGTCCATCCCTCTAATTCCACGTCATTTCATGCAGTGGTGACGCCGGAACGCCGCCGTGCCCACGAGAACTCCAGAGCACCGCCGCTTCGACGACATCGTCGTCCGGCCATCCTCGACCAAGCCAAGCCAAACTGCCGCGCCATCGTCTTCATCGTGATCCCAGGAGGCTGCCGACCAAAGGAATTTAACCACGAAGCCGTGAATAAGGAGATTGGCCTTTTCTTCCCCAACTCCTGCCACCAGACTCCATCTCCAAATCCTTCTTCTCCGGTGAGCCACTATTCGATTCCTTGCGCATGTAACACCCTAGGGACCTCCCTAACCACCCGTGCACCTTTTCCTAGCTTTCCATCGATCGGAACGGGTTGTCGCCGTGAAGTCGAAGAGGAGAGACGCCGCCAAGCTAATCTATGAGTCACCACCATCGCCCAAACATCAGAAACCTCGGCCAACCCTCCGATAGGTACCCACGAACCTTGTAGACGAGCATGCATGCATCCATTCGCACGGAATCGAGCCGAAGCTCGACATGCACTTGCATGCCGAGAGCTACCACTGCTAGCGCTGTCGTCGCCATCGATTCCGGCCATCGCAGCAAGCAAAACCACCACCGACGGTTTTGCCTTGAACCCCTCTCCATTTTCTCTTTTGGTTGCTCGCCGAAATTGGCCACCATTCGCCCTTGCTGCCGGTGAGGAACTCGCCGGAGTGCTGCTGCCTTGCTTTCCCCAGCCGCCGAGCCACTGACGAGTGGGCCCCACTTAATTAGGCGCTGAAGAGTTGGCTTAGCAAAGATTTAAAACTTGTAGGGTTTAATATGTAAAGTTCCTTAGTATGACATGTGGACCCAAGACCTATTTATAAATAGAGAAAACATTAAGGACTCTTAATATACTTTGTTTTAGCACGTGTTTTGGACTGCGAGTTGGTTCCTGAGAACCCTAGGGGCCTTTTTGCATATTACCAGAGACAGACCTGTGGACCATAGGTATTTATAATTCAAAAATATAAAAGAAAATAATTAAATCTCTTGCTTATCAATTGAAAATTATGTCAAACTTGTAAAATCCATATAAAATTAGATATAACTCATTTTGAGGTGAAACCAACTTCAGTAGGTTCATAAAATTGTGAACTTTAATGTTGTAGAATAAAATCCTATGCTTACTGTATGATATTTATTTCTACAATTGCAAATAAGAAATAGTTAACATAAAATTTGTAAAATTTGTAGAAAATTCATTTGTACTCTAAATGGAGTGAACTAAATTTCTGTAGAATCAGCAAAGTATGAACTTTAACTTAGTGATATAAAATTGAACACTTTCTGTACAGGAAACAGCACTAATAGTTTGTATAGTAAAATAACCACCACATGTACAATTTAATTTTTAAAAATTATAGGAAATTCATACTAGCTCTAAAAATTATGAAACGAGTTGCATTAATCTTAGAAAACAATCCTCTTCATCCCAGTAAGGTTACCTTGATCAAAATCATATGTTAAAAATGTTTCACAACAATACATAAGTAAATAATACTATATGACAATGCAAACTTGGAAAATCTATAACTCACAAATGAAAAGAGATAAAATAGGAATTATTTTATCTAAATTCATCATAGATCAGATCCTATCCATTGTGCACAAATCATGCATTATAGAGCATTTTGTATTTTTCGCATAATTTGGTATTTATTTGCATATCGTGCCATTTGTATAGATAAATTGCATCAATGGTGAAGGAGTGACTTAGGTGGTATTCACATTGTTCAAGATCAAAGGCAAGTTATTCCCTCCCCTCTCCTTTGATCACATTAAAACCCATGATTTGGGAGATAAAAGTGTTGTTTACAAAACTGCATATGTATTTAAGTAAAAACAATATTTGAAACTTGGTAAATGGTAGCTATGTCCTTATTGCTGCATGTACCACCTTGACTAATTATGTTTCCCTTACCTTAGTAATGGATAGGATACATTACTTGTGCTCATTTGGGGTTAATCATGCTTATTACACTAATATATGCTTAGCCATGCTTAGAGTTAAGCAAAATAATCACTTTTATGGATTTACGAATGGGATTTTGAGTATTTGGTTAATGCTGGATTGAAAATAAAAATGTTAAGTATTTGCGAACTAAAGTGTGAGTAAAATGATTTTAGGCTTGGGCGGCAAGTGGTGTGCAAATGGTGGTAGTTGTATATCGATAGGGGGAGCGTTCACCTGAGTTGATTAAGGACTGAACTTCGTGTCACCAACTTAAGTATACCGTACATCCACATGTGCTATTTATGGGGTGGCCTTAGCTAATTAAGTTACTTAAAGTCTAGCCTTGCATATTGGTAGGCCGAAGTAGAATGAATTAGTCTGAGCAATGATTCATAGGAACTACCTATTTACCTCGCTTATTATTGGGGGTAGTTTAGGCGTCTATGTCTGTCCAATTCAATGATATAGTGCCTCGTGGGGGAACGGATGTGTTTGCCGCTACGGCGTTAGGTTTAAGGCGTGGGCCCGCCACCTAACAGTTCTGGGTCATTCCTAGGATGGATTCACACTTGCCGTCGCTGATGCAAGGTTAGGCGTTAAGTAAGGTAAAGGCTACGTTGTGACCTCTAGACCGCATTCAATGTGTAGAATGTGGTGGTACCGACGGGTACCGAACAAACTAGAGTGATTCACATCATGTGGATAAAGTTGTACAAACTCTACAGAGTCTAAAACTAATCGATTAGCCGTGCTCACGGTCATGAGCGACTTGGTGAAGTGTCATGAGTATAGACTTTGATTTATGTTTTCAAATGATGCTTTGTGAACTGTGGATTCGGAAATGGTAACTTGGGTTAAGTTATGATAATTATGTTCTATTGATGATGAATGTGAGACTTGATGCTGGGTGGGCAATCAAGTATATTATTTTGATAAGATGATGACTAGTTGCCGGTATGGGCAACGGGAGAATGTTTATGATGTTATTATGGTGAATATTATGAATCAACTACGTTAATATTTTGTTAATTGAATCATCAACTCTTTTAAAAAGAATTGTGAACTAAAACTTACCTTACGCTAAAATGAGCTACATATATAGCCTTTCTTGACTATATGCCCTGCATGTAGTATATTAGGATTGTCTTGTGCTTGCCGGTACATTAACTTGCTTAATGTACTGACTCTTGTTATGCTGGAATATCCATTTTGCAGGTTGTAAGCTTAGTCTATTTTGAATGATTCGGGAGATCGTTATTTCTTCTAGGATTGGATCTAAATGGGTTACCTCCCCATTCGGCTGCTTGTGGTTTCGGGTAGCCAAGCTTCCGCGGATTAGTAATTATCTAACCAATTGGCCTATGTATTTAAGTAAAGATGTAGAGTAAAGTTTATTTGGGTTTACTCCTTATTATTCTAGTCTTTATCACTTAGATGAAAGCGTGGAACTAGAGCTTATCCTGGGATCTAGTTCTACATCGGTATGAGTATTGAGCATTTGGGATGTCGTAGAGCTTTAGCGAATTTCGTCAAGTCTCCTGAGATGTGTAACACATTTGGTCGCCACTTTCGTGTGGTTTGATGGGCATGTCTCAGGCTGAAATTGACTGGCATGCTAAAGTCCCAGTAATATCCCCTATGCTCTCTACTCGGTGCTTCAGGTTTTATACTATGTATGTCATTTGACTTGATAGGGCAACGATAAGGTTGGATGGTTACTGCTTTACTTGATTATTATTAGACCCCATCCAACTAAATATTTCACACTATCACTTCAGATAACTTACATAATATTTAACCTGGGATGTCCCCACAGTTGTGCCCCAAGTAAAAGGCATGCCCTTCTTTGTAAGCTCATTCAGTGGTGCTGCAATGGTGCTGAAATCTCGCACAAAGCGACGATAAAATCCTGCGAGTCTGAGAAAGCTCCACACCTGTGTGTCCGATTTAGGAGTCGGCCAACTCTGAATTACCTCAATCTTGTCTTGATCAACCTCAAATCCCTGCGGAGTCACAACATAGCCATGAAACGAGACTCGATCGGTGCAGAAACTACACTTCTCAAGGTTACCAAATAAACGTGCATCACGCAAAGCATTAAAAACAACACGTAAATGGTCAAGATGTTCCTCTAAAGATTTGCTATAAATCAGAATGTCATCAAAGTATACCACCATAAATTTTGCAATGAAAACACACAAAACCTCATTCATCAACCTCATGAAAGTGCTAGGTGCATTAGTTAATCCAAAAGGCATCACTAACCACTCATATAACCCGAACTTAGTTTTGAAAGCTATTTTCCATTCATCGCCCAACTTCATACGAATATGATGATAACCAATACGCAAATCAACTTTAGAGAAAACAGAAGAGCCAGTCAATTCATCAAGCATATCATCTAACCAAGGAATACAATGACGATATCTAATGGTAATGTTATTAATAGCTCTATAATCAAGACATATACGCCACGATCCATCTTTCTTAGGTACCAAAATCACTGGAACAGCACATGGACTAAGAGACTCTCTTACGTACCCTTTGTCAAGCAAGTCCTGAACTTGACGCTGAATCTCCTTAGTTTCCTCTGGGTTGGTTCTATATGGCGCACGGTTCGATAGTGAAGCTCTCGGAATCAAATCGATTTGATGCTCAATTCCACGCATCGGTGGCAGCCCCGGTGTTACTTCATTGGGAAAAACATCCGTATACTCCTGCAAAAGGTTAGTGATGGTAGGAGGAAAAGAAACAGGTAGTTTCTCAAAAGAAAACAAAGCCTCTTTACAGACAAAAGCATAACAAACAGTGTCACCTGTATCCAAACTGACAATATCAGATTTAACAGCAAGTAAACAAGAACCTTTCAATTGAATCACATTTTCCTTGCCATGGTCAGATTTTGATTCTATCTTGGTATGGTGCATAAGTTCTTTGGCGACAATCTGATTTTCATTTTTAGCACGCTCCTGGTTTTTCTTTTTCTTAGCTCTAGCAACATCACCCTCAAAAACAGCTTCGGCAGTCATAGGATGCAACACAATTTTCTTCCCATCATGCATAAAAGAGTATTGATTTGTTTTACCATGATGCAACGTGTCTTTATCATATTGCCAAGGTTGACCCAAAAGCAAAGAGCAAGCATGCACAGGTATGACATCGCAATCAACAAAATCACAGTAAGAACCAATTGCAAAATTTAATTTCACCAATTGTGTTACCTTAATTCGGCCACTGTTGTTGAACCACTGAATGTAGTATGGATGGGGATGTGGTTTTGTGCGTAAAGCTAGCTTGATGACCATCTTGGTACTCACCAAGTTTCTACAACTTCCCCATCGATGATGGTGCGGCAGGAACGATTGTTGACGACGCACTTCGTCTGAAAAGGAGTATGCCGTTGATTCTGCTCCGCTTTGCCCATTTGTGCACTCAGAATACGCTGCACAATAAGGCTCTCATATTGGTCCGCAACGTTAGGCCCAACGTGATACTCATCTTCGCTACCTGTGTTGTTAACTGCAAGCAAAGCGAGTGTATCCTCAACCAATTCACTAGTAGAAGAATACTCACCATTGTCCCTGATGATCAGAACGCGTTTGCTAGGGCAGTCCTTTCGCAAATGCCCAAAGCCCTTACATTAATGGCATTGAACATCCCGTGTTCGTCCTGTGGAAGCAACAGAGGAAACACTCTTGGCAGGCTTGTCTGCAACCTCCTTAGCACGAGAGGGAGCTGAAGAAGGTGCTGGCTGCTGTTTGTTGCTGTTGGAAGGTGTCGATGTTGGTGACAGTGTCGAGGCTGATGATCGACTTGCTGCGGCAGCGGTGCCATTCTGAGCCGTCCAGGCAGTTCTACCTGTAGAAAAGTTAGCCCTTATACGCACACGTCATCCCTGCACTTCTCTTTCAGCTTTGCAAGCATAATGAAATAACCGAGTCATATTATTATACTCTTTGTAACTAAGAATATCATAAATTTCTCAGTCTAAACCCCCAAAAATCTAGCCATGGCAGCCTCCTCGTCCTCTACTAAACCACAACGCAACATACCCATTTGCATCTCTTGATAATATTCTTCCACACTCTTACCGTCCTGTTTCAATTGTTGCAGCTTATTTAACATGTCACGTGCATAATATGAAGGTACAAATCTAGCACGCATAATTCATTTCAAATCATCCCAATTAGGTGGCAAAGCATTCATATGAGTACAACGGTATTCACTCCACCAAACAGAAGCAAAATCAGTAAACTCATTAGTGGCATTCCTAACTCTCTTATCCTCAGGAACATCATGGCAAGCAAACTTTTGATCTAACGCTAACTCCCATGAAAGGTAAGCATCAGGGTCATACTTACCATCAAAAGCAGGCATAGTGAATTTAATCTTACCAAATGAATTGTCATTAGCACGTCCCTCACGGCGTGGCCGACGATGAGCCATGCCACAGCGGTTGAAGCGAAGCCGTCGCTGGTCCGGATCATCCTCAGAATCACCAACGTAGTCATGGTCATCCATCTCGCTGCCATGGTGGGATGCTCAGGCGATCTCATCAAGACGCCTCACAATATCATCAAGAGTGGTGTTCTCCAAGGTTGTAAGCTTGGTGTTGGTATACATTTGTGTGCGCTCCACATGACCAAGCTGTTCATTGGTGACATGAACGTCCTCCTCGAGCCCTTGGGTGCGGTCCCTCACTAATCTATCAAAATGTTGAATGATTCCTCTTGTTCACGGTGAGTGGAGAACACCTTGATTGGAAGGCTCTTCACCTGACATGGTTAGAAAGAAAAGAAACAAACAAAAACAAATACTATATGATAGGAAAGAAGGGAAAAAACATCTACAAAACTACTTGGATGTGGTCCTATCAAGTCACTCACTCTCAACCTATTCAACAAGCTCTTACCAATTCTCATCACGCTAAACAGGAGGTGACGGCAACCGTCTGACTAGACAAACCTCTGGAGAAAGGTGGATCGATGCCTTGGTCGCTTAATCCATGTCAAGTATTAGTCGAACCGGTGGAGCTATAGGTGGGCTGGTAATGGGAAAAAGAAAAACTAGAAACCACGTTAGTCAAAAGCAAGCTGAATAATCGTTCAAGGTTAGTACCGTGCTGGTCCTAGGCTAGACGTAGTAGAAACACGAGCCTAACCACAAAGGACGCCACCAGACGCAAACCGGGAACGATGACAGGAGGTGACAAACAAAGAAGACAGGATAGGCCTTTTTTTTCTTTTCTTTTTTTCTCTTTTTTTTGCGCTTTCTTTATTTTTTCACGTCGAGGAGAACACAGAAACCAACCACAGAAATTTTTAGGTCGAACGGACAAAAAATATGAGTCTCGAAGCTTATCACCTCGAAAATAGGATTTTGCAAGCGGAATTTGGCAATTCTAAATTTGGCGAAACCAACGTTTTCTGTAGATGTCCGTGGATATATTATAAGCCTGATTCCGAGTCCGTATGTAAAAGATATGACTGTTTTATGGAAGGTCACTCGAAACAGGGTTTTATTTTCTTTTCTGGTGGAGGCAAACTCAAAGGCTATCGGATTCAAGGAAAGGAACAGATCTAACACAAACGGAAAGCGATTTGATGGATGGCAGCGAAGATGGTGATGGCGATATACGTGGCAAGAACTCAAAACTCTAAACATCGTAACGCTGAGACCAGCAACTCGACACAACGATGTAACAGAAAACTCAACAAGCCCTAACTAAGCAGTACTAATAAAAAGGCTCAAGGGTTTATAGGATTACAGAAAAACTAATCTACTAATATATATATATATATATATATTTGGCTTTTTCTGGACTATAGGTATAATAAAATTACGAAACAATAAATCTCTCACCGATCAACCTAAAAGGTCTGATACCACCTGATGTGCGCAAGGGTGTCCCGATCTTTCGAAGAGAGGATAACTCGATTGGATGGAGCGACGTTGGCGATCTGACTACAACTGTCCAGGGACGTTGCGCCTTAGCAATCGTTACACCAACTCCAGAGGCAGTCGTGAATCTCGACGGATGCACGGTCAGCCCAACCACAAGGGTATTTGTTCCTGCAAGCAATCGAGAACTAGCAAGAACAAGATGAACAAGCAACTCAATTTGTGGATTAAAGATGTAGGATTGAATCAACAAAAGTATCAAAGGTGGGGTTCCGTAACGAGCAAACCGACGATCTAATCGATCATGGGATTACGCGGCAAAGTAGCGAAGCTAAGCTTTAATCTAAACAAAACCCGTGAAACCCTAAAGGGGTATCTAGCTATTTAAAGGGGTGTTGGGGTTGTCCCCTTACCCTAAGACGCGTCTCTAGTGGACCCAACTTGATACACAACCCATTGGGCCCAAATAAGGTGGCGTAGCACCTTTGACAGAAAAGGACTCGGTAGTAAAACAAAGATTGCAGCCTTTTCAAAACAGATATAGACATGAGGCTGGATTCATTGGAAAGTAGACTTGATAAGATTTCCATGAAGTACTTGCACGTCCAAACCGGAGTCCGTATGAAGTTGTGGCGGTCGTCACAAGTTGGTGCTGTTCTATAGTCCGAATCTAGCCTGCGCGAATATGTTTCCTTTTGGGTCTTGTCCATCATTCCTAACCATAACAAGAGTGCAAACGTTTATGTGGTCTAAATAAGATGGACAAAAAGATAAGAACAAACTCACCTGGTAGTTTATTTGGCTTGCACGAGCGTGAGTAATTGGACTGAAAATCTGTTGTCGTTGTGTAGGCGTGGATGTATCGATCGCGTTGATGTCCTCATCAACTGGTTTCTTCGCCTCAATGGTCGATGCACTCCACCGTCGTTGTTGATGGCGACATCGTCTTCACCGTCGGTCGTCTTCATCATCGCCGACTGGTTTCTTCGTCTCCACGGTTGGGGGATTCTATTGTCGACTGGTGTTTTCGTTTCCATGGTCTTTGTCACGTTGTTGGGAACCTTCACCTCCACCATCGGTCGCCTCCACGCTGTTTTCTCGGTTGGTGTCTTCGTCGCCATTGATGGATGACCTTGTTCCTAGATCGGCCACCTCTGCCGTCATCGGTTAAAATACCAAAAAGCTAAGTCATCATTAATTTTCTTCTTTATATGATATTTTCTTTTTCCTCTACCTCACTACATCAACTGGTACTCTGTTGAGCATTGAGTCAGGGGCTACAGATGTTATATCATATTTTTGCAATAATTTTTATAATGTTTATCTTGATTGCTTGCGAAATAATCCGAGTAAAAAGTGTTGATCGAGTTATGAAACTCTATTTCCCTATGCTTTCCGTTTGGTTTGTCGATAGATAGTTGCCCTTGGGCCAAATCCTAGCACCCGGGGGCTCGTTGGATGGAGTGTATTACACAAGGTGCTAAGTATTACTCGGAAGAAATTAAAAGCATAGAGATAAGATAATTTGTTTACTACTCTTAACAACTACAAAAGTACCTAGGTAGCAAATTCTGATATGTGAAACTTTGTTCCATTAATGACGAACTCATGTCAATGACTAGTTGGGCAGAGTGTTTAAACGTGAGGAGTCATCTACTCGGGGAAATCAAAACCAACAAGAGGAGAAATACATATTTATAAATATTTTAAAATGTTTGAATATTCCTCAAGTATTATATTTACATCAAATAATACTCATCCACCATATTTATACTACAGGATCCAAATCCACATATGCATAGTAGAGATTCATGGCTATAAGCTTATCCCCAATGCTTCGGGAAAGGATCAGTCAGAATATCACCGCCGGCTTACCTTCGTCGCCGCCGACTGGTGTCTCCGCCTACATGGTTGGTTGGTCACACCACCATTGTTGGGCGTCTACACCGGCTTGCCTTTGCCGTCGCCGACTGGTGTCTCTGCTTACACGGTTGGTTGGTCACAACACCGTTGTTGGGCGTCTACGTCTTCATCATCGGTTTGTCTTCGCCGCCGCCGACTGGTGTCTCTGCCTACATGGTTGGTTGATCGCACCACCGTTGTTGGGCGTCTATGTCTTCATCGTCGACTTTCCTTAACCGCCGCCGACTAATGTCTCCGCCTTCACGGTTCGTTGGTTACACCACCGTTGTTAGGCGTCTACGTCTTCATCGTCGGCTTGCCTTCGCCGCCGCCGACTAGTGTCTCCGCCTACACGGTTGGTTGGTCACACCACTGTTGTTGGACGTTGTCACGTTCTAATAAATTCATCCCAAGTTAAAAATCGTTCATTAAAAGGAATAATAGAATTAATTAAAATTCAAAAGGAAAGCCGCAAACATTATAATGTGAATAAGAAAAATTCGAAAGTGGCTTGGAGTATTTTTCTTAAATTCTCCACGCTCTAAATTGGTCCCTCAATTTTTACTAAAATTTTCAGAGCACACGAAATAATTTTAATGCAACAATAACCAATTTCAGATTTAATTAAATGGAAAACCTAAAAATAATTCTCTCCCTCTCTTTGGGCCACATTCGGCCCAAAGTCCTCCTCTCCCTCTGCCTGCCGCCAAAGTCTCCTTTTCCTCCTCCCTCTCTCCCTCCCTCTTGGGCCTTTTTTCCCCTCCTCGGCCCATCTTCTCTCCCCTCCCCTCGGCCCAGCCGCCCCTTCCCTGGCCTGCCCTCCTCCTCGTGCGGCCCAGCCAGCCCAGTGAGGCAAGAAGACGTCATCTTCCTCCTCCAGTAGCCGAGTTGCCGCTTCCTCTCCCTGGCCGGCTAAACAGAGGTGCCGCTGCCTCCTGATCTTCTCTCCCCGATTGTTTCCCCTCCCATTTGATTGCAAAAATCGGTTCCTCTCCTCCTCCCCTTCAATTCCCCCAAGTTTCCCCCTCTTGATTCGGCTTAAATTGGTGGGGATTTAATCCCTCTCCTTTGGCTGCCATGGATGACCGGCCGACGAGCTCCCCGGTCGTCCCCTACTCTCCCCGGCCATCCCCTCCTCTCCCGGGCCGTCCCCTCGTCTCCTTGGCCGTCCCCTCCTCACCTCCGGCCTATAAATGGTGCGGCATCCTCCCTTCCTCTCCTTTTGCCTCTCCCCAAGCGGCCTCCTCTCTCCACCACGCCGCCAACTCCAGCTGCCCCTCCCCGTTGGCCGTGTTGGATCATGTGATGATCTTGGTGATGAACAATTGTCAAAGGTAAGTGTTTGTTAAAATACGGAGATATGTTTTCAGTCGGTGAATAGTGTTTGTGCTGACGGTTGTGTACCGGTCAGACCGGGCTAAGGCGGCCGGTCAGACCAGAGGTGTGCGAGCGGTCAGACCGGCCGTCACGCGGTCTGACTGGCAGAGGCAGCCGACTTCTTGTCGGTTTCGGATTTGGATGTTTCCTTCGTGGATTTGACTTATAGATGGTTTCTATACGTGTGGATACTGGTGTTATGCTAATGTGAGTCAAGTTGGGGATAACTTGCACTCGGATATGGAGTTTCTTTGTTGTTCATGTGCAGGTGTTGCTTGAGGCCATGGGAGTATAGCCGGTGATGGATCGGGACTAGGCTTGGGAGAAGTTGAGGTCCAGACGGTCGAGGATATCAGGCGGGATGCTCAGGCTAGAGAACAATACATGTGGAGGTAAAGGTTTCCATATGGCGTACACGTGGTGTTGTATGCGTATGGAAAGCGGAGTCAAATTTGGTAGGAGTCCAAATTTGGATAGTGTTGAGTTTGTTGCTTGTATGGGAGGCTTCCTATGAGATTAGGACTTCTTGTATGAGTAGGATTCGTGGCTAGGGGCAGCCATGATGAGGGTATAAATAGAGGGGCAGGGTGTTGTCTCTCGGTGGGAGTTATATCGAGTTTTAGATCAAGCTTTTAGAGCTTTGAGTTAGGGTTTTGATATTAGTCGAAATTGTGGAGAGGAGTGCTGTGGTTACACTTTGTAAACACTTGTTGATACAATAAAGTAAGAGT